>JALIZF010001854.1:235000-835000 GCA_029948255.1 Telmatactis stephensoni
CGGTGTTGTTGGATTTTGGACGTCACATCTACTATCATCATGTAGAGAAAGCTAGCAAAGAGTAGTTCAAAAAGTAAAGGCGTAAAATATATATTCCACATTGGCGTAAAATATTCCACATTTTGACTGGAAGCTGTTTGAAATTGAGGAGTTATTTGGCTTCAGATGTTTTGGACTTGTTAGCTATGTGGCAATTTTTGGGTTCAGAAGTCCATGGATTGGAAAAAATCTTGGAGCTAACTTGATCAGCAACAAAGATAAGTAATATATTTTAAAATCTATGAAAGTTGCGTTGCTGTTATCTTCAAGATAGGAGGTTTGATTTGAGGAAGCATTTTATGAACTAGCAAGCCTTGAAAAACTGGGGGTTGGACAAAAAGTCAATATGCCTTACGTAATGCACAATTACATTTATTATTTAATAATTTAACTTTTTTCTTGCTCTGTTTATTTTTTAGTATTCTCAGAAAAGGCCTTTGGTGTAAATGAAACATCTTTTTAACACACCACTGTTTTATTTTGATTGCATATAAAAGATTTCTTGAGTGTTTTCTTGGATATCGGTATCAAGCGCACGTCTCATAACATGAACAAATATTGCAAAGTCCTGGATAGGCGTAAATCCTTAATGACTTAACTGACAACTGACATTTGTATTCTCCATCTAGACCCTCATAATTGTATTTCGCGTACCTCATTAAGTCGTATGCGCTCTTTACTGTCTGGTACAAGGTTTTCAATATACATCAAGATATCGCCCTCATCTGGGAACAAAGGTGACCAGCTATGCGCATCCCCGACACAGCGTATTTTGTATTGTGGTATAGCGACCGCAGCTTTGACGACGTTTCTAACTTCCTCGATAGTCTTTGGCTTAACTGACAGTACTTTCATCGTCTGCGTCTTTCCCCAGTTCATAAACGTCTCAATGAGAACCACGGGAAACGCCCCCAAACGTTTCTGGAGAACGTTTTTGCGTTGAACAAGATCGGTAGACATCCTGAATCATAAAAAATGAACGGTTACAAAACGCATTGTCTCTAAATGAAAAGTGATTGAAATTATAGCCGCCCATTTGCAAATAGCTTATGTAGAAGCATATCGATACTGCCATGTTTTCCCAGTTAATCAATCAAAAGGTGCTGTCCAGACTGAGTTCGCCAAAATGGAGTAGATTCCACTGGAATTTTTTGAAAAATATGTTTAATGCCAAGTGCAGTTTGCCTTCCGACACGGCAAAAAAATCATGACTCGTGATAATAGACTCATTCTACTAATTAAACAATCTGATCTAAGGTTTTTATTAATAAGTTTCATTTGTTACCGCGAGAGGGACAGTTTCTAAGGAATCGCCCAAGGGCCAACTATAAGCTAAATCTGATTTCCTGTTTACTTCACATTTCTCGTCAAAGCGAAACTGACCTTGATCTTAGGTTATAGTGAAAAAGGATATGTCAAACAGGAAAAAATCAAAGCAAATAGCTATGATCAAAACAGTCAAGGTTACAACACTAAACATGATTAGTAACCATGTATAACTGATTTCAAAGTACTGTTAGGACTTCATTTCAGTACGGTCAGAATCTTCCTATAGTCTCTCGATCTTCAAAATTAAATAGTTGGTATCGGCTCTAATTTCATACTAATATCAATATTTAAGAGCTCCGCCAAGAGTCTTGACTTCACAGTACTTTGCATTTACTACAGACAGGATAGAGCAGTGTACGACAGTCCAATTATATATGTCGTACAATATTTCTTCTCAAATTAAACGACATTTTTTAATTGAAATTAAATACCACTGATGCTTTTTCGTATCAGAATCTGATACTGTTAGAACAGATTGGGTAAAGTTTCTCAAACTAAAGGACAGGCAAAACCAACCTTACTCAAAGGTAGTAGACTCGTAGACGTCCTTCCCTCACAGCTATATCCACCAGACAACCCAATATGTCTTGGAGGTAGCAGTGCAAATTAGTGCCAATAACTATTTATCATCTAACCAATCATATCGCGTTCTGGGTCGACTAACACCATATAGAGTACAAAGAGGAACTAGATTTATAAAATAAGGTTTTTATAGAATAATTCACAATAGAAGGCATGTTCAAATAACATTTTTACAACACTTGATACTAATCTCGCAATCTGATTGGTTGACAGACACACTGCTGACGCGTTTGGTCGTGCGCGTACGTTCTGTTGCCCCGTTCTTTTATCTCAAATGATTATTGTAAAAAACAAATTGAAGATGGTTTTGAGTGGTTAATCCTCTTATTTACACACTCTTGACGTCATAAAATGTTCAAAATTCAAGTGGAATCACGAGCGCAGTTAAATACGCAGGAAAAGAGGTCAAAGAGTCCAAAAAACATGTGGAATGAACAAAAGATTAAAAATAAACCTCAAAGTGAAAGCACCGGAAAAACACATTATCCGGTAATTCCAAGAGAAGCCGCTGATACGTTTTTTTTATAGGATAATTCACAATAAAAGGCATGTTCAAATACACTATAACTAATAACTATTTATCATCTAACCAATCATATCGCGTTCTGGGTCGACTAACACCGTATAGAGTACAAAGAGGAACTAGATTTATAAAATAAGGTTTTTATAGAATAATTCACAATAGAAGGCATGTTCAAATAACATTTTTACAACACTTGATACTAAACTCGCAATCTGATTGGTTGATTAGAGTGTGTCAGTAGGAGGACAGACACTGCTGACGCGTTTCAGCGCGCGCGCTCGTTCTGTTGCCCCGTTTGAAAAGGATTTTTTAACTTTTATCTCAAATAATTGTTGTAAAAAACGAATTGAAGATGGTTTTGAGTTGTCTGTCCTCTTATAAGGGCTGGCTTTGAAATCTGTAGCGTAACACACGTAAACTTTGGTATAACACTGGAGAGACGATTGAATCTTTTGAGGATATTGTCGAAACTATGGGCTGGCTTTGTGAATACCTGGCGCGCAGATTCCCGAACATGCTTGGGTTCGCTCGCTAGTTTGTACATAGACTTAGTTAATGTGAGAGTGACAAATATCGACAGTCCATGTATAACAACTAAGCTATATCTGATTTCCTGTTTACTTCACATTTCTAGTCAAAGCGAAACTGACCTTGATCTTATGTTTATTAGGTTATAGTGAAAGAGGATGTATCAAACAGAAAACTCAAAGCAAATCCTATGATCAAAACAGTCAAGGTTACAACACTAAAAATGATTAATTAGTAAAATTACTCAAAAATACATTGAGTTTAATAAACCTATAATTACTGGAAATCTGTAGTGTAACACATGTTCCACCTTCTGCCGGTTATCGATAAAATTGCAAATTAATAAACAATTAATTTTTGATTGTCGATCAAAATGGAATATTCATGTTTATCCTAGTCCAGTCCATTTTGAGTCCATTTCAAGTCCATTTTGAATCCATTCTGGGTCCATTTTGAAACCAGAGTCCGAGTTTTGATATTGAAAATATCATCGTTCATGTAATGTATAAAGAACGAGAGAGCGTGTTATATCGGTGGATAAAGATCCGAGCCGAAGGCGAGGATCTTTAGACCCGATATAACACGCTCTCGAGTTCTTTATATTACTTATCAAACGTCTAGTTGTCAATTATCATATTGGACCAGAATTTTCCAAGTTTGACTACTTTTGGCTTAGAAAATCCAACTTCAAGTTTATGCAAATGAACAAAAATCTTTATCCGATATAAAGATCTACGTTCCGGTAGTGATTTCCATTGTGTTTTCTAATGAATTATTAATGAGTTTGATAATGAAATATACAGTCAGCTGGGTGGTTATTTTGAAGCTTGCTCTCGGAAGACAAGCACCTCCACCCCCTTATCCGTTCAGTTGCTTAAAGCAAAACATGAAGCAAAGTTTAATCAGTCCAATTAGTCCAAGTACTTAATAATGCAAGCTCTACACTGACCAAAAAACAAAGCAAACCTGAAAAGCGACCCGAACAAGAACTGATTAGCATCGCACAAGTCATTGAACTCCAGTTTTTGAAACGCAAAATTTGGAGTTGAATAACTAATCTTTACAGTCGAAGCGTTTAAATAAAAACAGCAGGAACCATATCTGCTATAAGAAAGACAAATGCCTATTGTAACTTGTGAACAAAATATGGAGACGAGAAGCTAAACGCCAATGTTATCCTCAAGCAAACTTGGAGAGTAATTTTTGTGACCATGAGGTGAACGTTGCAAATTTGTATTACTTCGACTTCTAAAAATTCTGTCGAATTGTTTCCTGAAATTTTCTATGTGTGGGATAGAACAAGATGTAACATACCTGTTGCCAAGTGTCGTTGTCTTTGCTGCACTAGGTATAATTCAGTAAGCTTCAAAAGTAAGCAACTACATCGAGTCGATGTTTGAGCTGCCAAGGTAAAACCCTCATGGTTTGTTAATTATTCAAAGCAACACCTTACTATCTGTTACAAAATTCCGCATGGGATCCAGACTTTTGGAAATAAAGACAGTAGTTCTCTGAATACAATTGCTTCTGATTCTAAATCCCGTGTGGAATTCAGATCGATCTATAGAACTGTAGTGTGAACAGGGCCTATAGGTCCTGCGGCCTGGAATCTGATTTTTTAGGATGAAAGCTCGAGGAATGTTTGGCGTTTGAAGTGAATGGTGTAGTTGAGTTGGCCATGTTGCTTTACCGACGTCGTACTTGTCCAAATATAAGTAAATAGGGGAAGACTGGGAAGTTCATGAGGTATATACTAAAAGCACAAACATTGCTAAAACTAGTACCAAAACAACACTTAAAGTTTATTAATCACATTATTTGAACTATTCGGGCCGTAAATCAAGCAAACAAGCTATAAGTCATAAAGAACAATTTTTATTGAACTTCCCTACAATTCTTTATATTTGAAGCATGACTTCAGGTAACCCAAACGACATTGGTGATATTTAACTAATCCACATTGTTTATAGCGAAAGTCTACCAATCGTGACAAGGAGAGTATGAAGAGCTAGACAGCAAAATGTTCAAGATGAAAGGCCAAAAATCATAGCTTTTTTCTGGTTTTCCCCTTTTGGGCACTCCCGACGCCTTTGGACTATTCAAAGAGTTTTAGTCTCACCCCTCCCCCCTCCCCCACCCCTGCCCCCTCTTTAAGCTCCCGGTCACCTCGTCTATTTCCAACTTTTAAGTCCATTTTACGTTCTATAAAGAACTCTATAAGATCAAGATGCTAAATAAACTTTTCAAGCTAAGCATCTATGAGTTCAGACTAATCTTCGTTGAGCAATCAGTCCTGTCATGACATTAAAAAAAGATAACAATTAGAACGAAGAAAACGTAAAAGGACCGTGGATTGAGTCATACATACCTTGAAAAGACGAGGAACCATGAAGTGGTCCACTAACGGACGGTCATCGCTTAGTTTCTGGTGAAGCTGTAAAACAACGTAACATGGTAATCAACAACGACAAAACCTTGATCAAGTTTAGTAAATACTGGTCAGGTAAACAAGTAATGCAGTACGCCAAAACCACAGGTGACCCACTCAGTGACAAATTAAAAATTCCCGTGAGGTGGGGGATCGGAGACTTTTGTATTGGCTAGTCATAAAGATTAGTCGAATATTCTCTATTGGAAAGCTCAGTCGAGTTTACTTTTATTAGAAAATATGTCTAGTATTCTTTTGCCAAGTATTTCAATTTTAGATGAAATATTTGGACAAGCTAGATTTACATAATTAATTGAAGGATCAAAGGTGTTTTCCCGAACATACCTCCTCCATTAGTCCATGCGCCATCTTCCATTCTCGTTCGATGTTCAACCTTGGACCAGCATTAGGAAACGACCATACTTGCTCGCCCACAGAGATCCAGAACTCTTTCCAACTATCCACATTTGCTTTTCCGAGGTGCGTCTTCAACGAGGCAAACTCCACGTCTTCAGGTTCAGACTTGGTCTTGGTTTTTGGCTGTTTGGGATATTCAGGCTCAGGTTTCTTAAAAGGAATTAACATATAGCTTTTCAAAGTTATTTTTGTGTGTTTTGGCGTCGACAATTCAGTCAGCTGAGTAACGAAATGGCAAAATCTATGAATTATTAAGGAGGAACATCACTGGCACTGGCACTCGTCCGTGTTCTAATGAAAATGGGCTTCCTGTGTGATAACATATGTTGAACTGAGTTTCTAATGCAAATACAGTATTGAAAAGGGCTCATTTCGTCGAGAACACAACTGAGAAATACCATACCTTTGCTTTTTCAGGGAATAAGACTTGGTTCAGAGTTTCGTTCAAAAAGATTGAGTAGCTTTGCCCTCCTGCTGTCACTTGTTCCTTGAATGTTTCCATGGCTTGACCATACGCCTAGGAGGGATTATCGTCACACCATATCAGAGTGAACTTTCAATGTGGCCGTAATTCAGCCATGACACAACACATAAACAAATAGAGTCAAACTACCGACAACAACAACTACGTCTCTCTAACCACCCAGGTTTTCTTGCCCCTTTTGTCAGTGAATCCATATTTGTCTTTTTTGTAAGCCGTTACCAATGGCTATGTCGTTTCGGAGCAGATTTACTGTATTATATGGAATTACCGATGTGCTTGGCGCTTAAGGCTATTTTTAGTAACAGGAAGTCGACGCCGTCCTGCGCGCAAACAACGAAATTTGATTGCCAAAGGAGAAACGGTTTGTATCCGCACGCACGTAAAAATGAAATTTCATTGTTTGAGCGCCTTGCGCGCGCGATATGGCGTCAACTTCCTGTTACTAAAAAACCCTTAAGCGCCAAGCACATCGCGCTGACATCAATCAGCTAGTTTCGCTGTCTTAGTATTATGGTCTTCGTATTACTTCAAACTCAACTCACATATGATCGAGCCCACACCACAACGGTAAGAGGCGAGCGGTGAACCACTACGCCACCCATATGCCACTATATTCACATACTGCAAGACAAGCAACTATATAATAATACGTTCTTCGACATGTCTACTTACCTTTTGGACGTATGGAATGATGTCGGGAAGGTAGCTCCACTGCATGGCCCAGTGAGGGACAGGCACCATTCCGCCTGGTTTAATCTGCAGCCACTGGTTGGCAACCTTTTTTGTGAAGTTCTCCCAATTATTGTCAGGCTGGTCAGCAATACCAAGAACCTCCAAGTAGAGAGTTTTTCCTGGACACGTTGATATCAAAGAATAGATGAATTACAGTAATAGGACAACTTGAACTACACAAGCACTCAAAAAATCCTATTGTAAGAATCAAGGGCGTTCGTTGTGCATATCCTGTCCTCACATGTAACACTAAGCCTATTTTTTGTAGCAAACTTACCTGATCCACCTATTTCTGTACTTGACACGGCTCGAGCAGGGCACAAAAGTGCCTCACTTGAAGACATCCATCTCATTTCCATGGCAACACTCAGAGGGAACTCAGGAGAACTGCCTTTAACCAACGATTGACATTGCTCCACGACAACCTGCATTGCTTTGGCCTGATCTTCAAAGGTATCATCGACATTGAAAGCAAACTCCATGTCTACGACTGGGAAGACTTCAATAAAGTTTTGGTAATGAATGGCTTTGTTGATGTACTCAAAAGTGGTTGCCTTGTTGAAACGTTGCACCATGGTAAAACCTGCCTTCATAAAGGACGGAACACATCTTGGATTTTTGTTGAGGTTCTCAGAGATAACCCTGCCAAAGGTTGTGGATGCCAAATCTTTGGCTTCTTTGTAACCATAGTCAGTAGCAGTCAAACAGGGCTGATTAGGCACTTCTTTCTTATTGATCTTCCTTATC
Source organism: Telmatactis stephensoni (assembly GCA_029948255.1). NCBI lineage: Eukaryota > Metazoa > Cnidaria > Anthozoa > Actiniaria > Isophelliidae > Telmatactis > Telmatactis stephensoni. The sequence goes on from JALIZF010001854.1 coordinate 242,810, forward strand.
CACAAATGATCGTTTTTTGCATCCCACACAACTGGCGAGGACGGTATTGCTACCATAAGAGCGTCCAACCAACTCATGCTGTTAAAGGGAAACCAGAAGATTTCTACAGACCAGTTGTCTTCGTAAAGCTTTTTCAGGGCTTCAGGATTGTAGAAAACATCATTTACTGTACAGCTGAAATCGTTTACTACCTCAACTATGACCATCGGCTCAACTTTTAAAGTGATGTCAGTCATGATTCCAAACAGACCAAGATTACACTGAAATATACCATGAAGCTGGACATGAGCTAGTTGAAAATATGGAGCATATATATAGAAATTTGATAGAAATTGAGATCGGAGATGGCTTTTCCCTTGATATTATACGCAAAGCATTTAATATAATCACCTTTAGAGAGTTGTAGAAGTCTTGACTGCCTGATAAGTCGTTGAAATCGTAGGTTTTAAGATCACCGTTACCAAGAACTAAACTCATACCCACAACAGCGTCTGAAACTGACTTCTGGTCTTTACCAACACCCTAGACATCAAAGACCTTTTAGAGTGGTATTTTTAGTTTGGTGTTTGAAGAGAACATTTCAATAAAATAGATAGAACTAAAGCTCATACAGTACATCGAAATAAATGCAATATCTTGAATCACTAAAGCAGTAACATCATCAACAGTAACAATAACAGCAACACCACCACCACCACTACCACCACCACCACCACCAACAACAACAACAACAACAGCAGCAGCAACAACAACAACAACAACAACAGCAGCAACAACAACAACAAAAACATCACCTGACCTGTTTAGCCCTTCACGGTTACTTCAGTTAGCCTTTACCAAATGAAGTTTATGACTACCTTTTATCTTTTCACACCAGCATATCCACATAGTGGTTCTTCATCTACTGGCAGTCACACTCACTACCTCTACATTACATATTTTACATACAACGCTCAACTCACATGAGTGAGAAAAAATACAGAGAAAAAACCCTCGTGGCATCATAGAGAACAACACATCAAACAAACTCAGTTCACATATGATCCATCGCCCAAGCTGGGACTCGAACCCGGACCACGGTGAATGCCACCATGCCATCCATAACTACTTTATGTCAATTAGCCTGTAAATTATGGTATCAAATAAACTATTATCATTGTCATTGTCAACAACAGCAATAACGTAACAACAACAACAGCACCACTATCAACAACAAAATGACCATCAACAACAACAGCAACAAGAACAACAACAACAACAGCAAGAGCTCTGCTCTACACACTAAACTTACATGACAGCCAGTTGCTATAACTCCACCATACATCACTTTGTCAAGGATTACATCAGACATAAGACACACGTTGTTCTTGGTGAAATAGTCCCTTAGTTCTCCAGTACTGACACCTGGTGCGATAGTCACCGTGATGGCATCACCATCTTTTGCAGGCTGAACAAAAGAAAAATAATGATGAAAGCAAATCAAAAAGTTCGAGTGCTAAAGATAAAACCAAGCACAAAAAGTGATCGGTTTACAAGTACACGTCTTCGACAGCCGGTTTTCACTCCGACTCTTTTCCTAAAGTGCCGTTCCTGTAGAAAATAGCGTGCTTATCCATTTGAGGAATATTATGTTCGTTCAGTAGTGCTCGGTTCCATATCAGTGCAATTTCTCCCGTGTGTTTATGCATTGAGACACTATTCAGGGCAGTTGGCTGTCTAAACTGGCAACTGAGCAAAAGGGCCAAAATGGGCCAAAATAGGCAAAAGGGCCAAAATATTTAACCAATCTGACAACTAACATTTGTATCCCTCATCTAGACCCTCGTAAACGCATTTCATGTACCTCATTAAGTCTTATGCGCTCTTTACTGTCTGGTACAAGGTTTTCAATATACATTAAGATATCGCCTTCATCCGGGAACAAAGGTGACCAGCTCTGTGCATCCCCCACGCAGCGTATTTTGTATTGTGGTTCAATGGCGGCCGATTTGACGACGTTTTTAACCTCCTCGACAGTCTTTGGCTTAACTGACAGTACTTTCATCGTCTGCGTCTTTCCCCAGTTCATGAATGTCTCTATGACAACCACAGGAAACGCCCCCAAACGTTTCTGGAGAACGTTTTTGCGTTGAACAAGATCGTTAGACATCCTGAATATTAATAATAATAATTTGAAAGGTTACAAAAGGCATTGCCTATTAAGGAAATTAAGTGTAAATAAATAAGTGATTGAAATTAAAGTCGCTCATTAGCAAATGGTTTATGTAGAAGCATCTCGGTAGTGGCATGTTTTTTTCAGTTAATCAATCGCCTAGTTCGCCAAAATAGAGTAGATTTCGTATGACTGTGAAAACGTCACCACACGGTCACGACACGGTCACCGCAGGAATTTCGAATGTTTTTATAGACATAGCGACACTGATACGGTCACGGCACAGCGCGGTACGTTTTATACTTATAAGAAAACTATTCTAATTGTTCATGTTTAGGCCTGCCTTGCTAGACATTACAAAAGGATAGCCTTCCTTAAGAAATAGCTGTTAGATCGAGGCGGAAAATGCATGTAAGACAGAACTTAAGAAGACAATTAAAAAGAGTTAATAATGAACAATTATCATGAATAATTATCATTTAGTAGCCTGCGTGGCCAACTCTGAGGGGAGGGGAGGGGAAAGAGGAGGCGAGGGGGGAAGGGGAGGGTAGAGGGGAAGAGGAGGTAAGGGGAAAGAGGAAGGGGAAAGAGGAGGGAGAAGAGGAAGGAGGGGCGGGGAGAGGGGACAAAAGAAGGGATGGTAAGGGAGAGGGGAAAAGAGAGGAGGGAAAGGGGAAGAGGAGAGGAGAGGAGAGTTCAGGGGAGAGAAGGAAACGAGGTGAGGGGAGGGGAGAAGGGACAGGAGAGGGGATGGGAGGGGAGAAGGGGGGTACGGGAGGGTAGGGCAGCGGTGAGGGGAGGGGAAATTAACAAACCTAACGGGCCGTTGCCCTAACTTTTTTCTTTCCATCCCCTTTTCTCCAGCCCCCCTCCCCTTCCTTTTTGCTTTTGACATACGATAAAAACAGAATCCACAGATGCGAAGAAATATTAGATATTTGATCAAACACTTAGAGACATTTGAACAAAGCAATAATAGATAGTTTTTAGACAAACTAATTTTTATCGTTAGCCGTTTCTCTATTTACAACACGGTTAAGCAAAGCAGTGCATCAGAAGATGCACGAATATATGTTGCGCGCCGACAGATTCCAGTACTTGTACATTTATTGCCCTTAACTTAATGTGTTTTGGGGTTACTTTGCTGGTTAAGCATTTTTAGTGTTGTAAGCTTGGTCGTTTTCATTATAGGATTTGTGATATGCTTCCTCTGACACACCCGGCCTCTTTAACTATAGAACATTAATGCTATAGGCTCTATATAATCTGTATTCATGTATAATCCAAACATAAGACCAACCTAAGGTTTGGCTTTACCTAGAAATGTGATGTAAACAGGAAACTAGCTTTAGCTTGGTTGTTGTATAAAGCTTGTAGATATGTTACACACCCCCTACTAGTCTTTGTACATAATTAGTGAGCTTTGGTACGACTCAAGTTCAATTGGAAAGTACCGACCTAAGTAAATGTGGTCGAGTGAGGAACGCCTACTGAAAATCACACCAACTAAAACAAGTCTTAGCTTTCTGATTGGACTGGTTCTACCTCAGCTTCTAGAAGGAACTCTCGCGTAGCCTGGAAAAGTTTTGAAAGTACTGAAAAAGTACAATTAACGAGTTGGCAGGACAGCACGATTTCTCAAAACTCTCTCTTACAACTGTTGCTCCTTTGTATCAGAATCTGATACTCTTAGATCAGAATGGGTGAAGTTTCTCAAACTAAAGGACAGGGAAAACCAACCTTACTCAAAGGTAGTAGACTCGTAGACGTCCTTCCCTCGCAGCTATATCCACCAGATAACCCAATACGTCTTGGAAGTAGCAGCTTAAATCAGTGCTAATAATCATTTATCATCTAACCAATGATATCTTGTTTTGGGTCGGCTGATACCATATAGAGTACAAAGAGCAAACATTGATAACTAAATTTACAAAATAACAAGGTTTTTTTCATGCGATAATTCACAATAGAAGGCACGTTCAAATAACATACATAGGAAAAGAGGTCAAAGAGTACAACATGTCGGACGAAGAAAAAAATATATCTCGATCAATTGTGAATTAAGGCACTGAAAATGTCAGTCACAATGACACAACATGACTTAACCAAGAAAAGGCCTTTTTGGATTATTTAGAAATAACGTCATTTTAATATTGAAAAATATCATCGTTCACTGAAATATATAGTCTGGGCGACTATTTCTGAAGCTTGCTCTCAATACTCAAGCGTCTCCACCGACACTAGTGAAACATGTCTGCGCATGCGTGCATATTACGAGTTTTCTTAAGAAATGTGTGAGTTCTAGCTTGAAATTAAATGCTCGTGTTCTCGGTGTATACATAAAATTTCTCTTGTATACTTTTGTGAGACAAAGATATTGCATTAATGAAGACATTATGCCAATACTGGCCCTAAGTTTCAAGAATTGACCTTAAGTTTTGACATTTTGTGAAAACCATTGTCGAAGGCAAGCGTAAAAACGAAATTTGCATAAGTATGCAAAAGCACGAGGACTTAAATACGAGCATGCGCAGACGTTTTTCACTAGCGCCATCTCCACCTCCTTTTTAATCCGTCCTTTCAAGTCGCCCCTGAAAGCACATGAGCGAAATTTAATTCGTCCAAGTACTAAATAATGTAAGCTCTACACTGACCAAAGGACAAAACAAACCTAAAAAAGCGACCTGGACAAGAACTGATTAGTATTGCACAAGTCATTGAATCCCGGGTTTTTTGTTTGTTTGTTTGTTTGTTTGTTTGTTTGTTTGTTGTTGTTTTTTTTTGAAACGCTTTGTTCAATTGTAATCAGTTGCTGATGAAGAGAGTAGACACTTTCGAAACCTGTCCAAAATATAATGAAATACCGACTTAAAAGTGTCGTCACTTCAATTAAAATTTGGAGCTGAATAACTGATGAAGAATGTTCATTTACAGTCGAAACGTCTGAACAAAAAAACATGCAGCTAAGGTCAGAGACAAAAGTGTACTTTCAGTTTAAAAATATATGCATTTAAATGCTCACGACGTTACTTCATTTATGGCTGTTCGAAGGTTTTAACTATCATCGTATATATAGCGGAGCTCTTCGCGTGCCGAAGGCCAGCGAAAGCCCGAAGCTCTATACACACAGAAAATTAGCCGAAGGACAAAAGAGAGAATTCACGCGCGGCAAACATTTGTCACCGTGCGCCCGCTCACTTTTCACCGTTCGTTGCCAGTCCTCTATTTTATGAACGCGCTAAAAATTAAAACATTTACGAATACTTTGAGAGCCCACTCACTCACTCACTACCAGCATGAGCTGAAAACGCCTTCGAGTGCGCGCTTAAAATATACAAGGCAATCTTTCATTGGCAATTTGTATATAAGTGCACGTGATGGAAAAAAGTGGGCATTATTCGTTCCAGGTGTTTTGAAATCTAAACTCAACTTATACCGCAGACCTACTGTATAATTTTTTAGGCCACGGAGAGTAGCCATGTACGTAATTTGAATTTCAAGTACTATTAGGACTTTAAGTACGGTCAAAATTATTCTATAGTCTACACTAATAGTTGATATCGGACCCAATGAATTTCAAATTGAGGTCCAAAAATATCTAAGAGCTCCGCCTAAAGTCTCGACTTCATATACTTTATTTTACTACAGACAGTGTAGAGCTGTGAACGACATTGTTATCTATCAGCAACTATTATATACATCCACGAAATTTCTTCTAAAATTAAACGATATTTGAAACATACCACTGCGGCTTATCTGATACTCTTAGAATCTGATACTCTTAGATCAGAATGGGTCAAGCTTCTCAAACTAAAGGACAGGGAAAACCAACCTTACTCAAAGGTAGTAGACTCGTAGACGTCCTTCCCTCACAGCTATATCCACCAGACAACCCAGTAGATCTTGGAAGTAGCAGTGAAAAGTGCATAAGCATTTAGAATCTTAGCAATCATATCTTGGTTTGGATCGGCTGATATCATATAGAGTACAAAGAGCAAACATTGATAACTAAATTTGTAAGATAACAGTTTTTTTCATGAGATAATTCACAATAGATCGAAGGCACGTTCAAATAACATACATAGGAAAAGAGGTCAAAGAGTCCAACAAACATGTCGGATGAAGAAAAAGAAATGAATATCAAAATGAAAGCACGGAAACCATGTCAGTTCTAATGAACGATTGTTTGGCTTAGCAAAAGAAAAGCTGTGGCGCCGAGGTTATGAAAGTGGAGCCAGATGGGGAGGGGGGGTCCATTTAGTGACGAACACTGGAAATTTTTTGCTCATTTCCAATGATGGGAAATAACTAAGAAAGTATCTAAGAAAATGCATTTTTCTATGATAGGAACTGAACAAAATGTAGGGAAATAAAATACATTTCCCTACATATCAGTTCCCGGATATTTCCAATCATTTGAAATCAAATTGCATTTTTCTAGATATTTCCTACCTTATCATTTTCCTATGATATAGGAAATATCTAGGAAAATGCAATTTTCAAATGATTGGAAATATCTAGGAAATATCTAGGAAAATGTCATTGGGGTTTTGATAAAACCATAATTCACCAGCATTCACCAAAGGTTCAACTACAGAGAAATGCAACAATGAACCTAAGCTAATAAGCGGCTATTTTCTATGGGACGAGAGGTCAGCTTTCGTTCGAACCTTCGAACCGTCCTCAAGCGACGGGCTCGTAAAAACTACAGAAATAGTTCTCCCGTTACTACTTTCTCAAATGTATCACGATGGAAAAATATTCTTTTTAAAATGAACTTTTATTCAGATTTTTGTCTCTGGATTTTCAAGAAATATTTTTTGAAGTTGGCCGAGTCGGCTAAAAGTTTGCCGTGGTTATCCGCATAGCAGTCATCCACTCTGCAGCTAAAACCCGACTGAATAGGTAGGGGAGATATTTTTACGGCAAAAATGACTAAGGGGTAGGGGGTTGATCGTAAAATGTCTCTCTCCTACTCCCCGAGTCAGGTTTTAGTTGCAGAGTGAATGACTGCGGAGAAAGAAAATAGCTTTTTGCTGTTTGCTCGAATGAGTATTACTCGGCAAGGAAATTTTGTCAAGAAATTTTTGTAGATGCGGCTTTAGATCGTCACAGCTGCTTTCAAACGAATGCTATATGATCCCAACGAAAGAATGCTTTTTGGCAGAAGGCTAATCCTCATGTATAACAAATAATGTAGCTGCTATGTGTTACCATCAACCCACTGGTATTTATCCTCAAAAATAATTCTATTGTTCGTGGCGGCTAAGGCTATTTTTAGTAACTTTGCCATCGCGCGCGCAAGGCTCTCAAACCCTGCTCAAATTGATTTTAAACGTGCGCGTGGACGGGACCGTTTGATTTCGGCATTTGAATTCTATTGCGCGATGGCGAAGCTACTAAAAATAGCCTTAGCCGCCACGAACATCGCACAGACATCAATACCCAATACCGAGTTCCGCTCTAATTATTATTATGGTCTCTTGTTTTATCGTAATTATTGTGATTTTGTTTTCCGGCAGCTATTTCACAATTACAAATGAGTAAATCGATTGTCATTAAGAAATTAATGCCACTCTTGGAAAACAAATTTTAAGGCCTCCATAGATAGGGAAATAGTTGTCGATAACTAGTTGTGACTAGCGATAATTCTAATTAAAATTGTAAGAAAATGAAGACAACTTTTGCAATACTGTTTTTTTTTTAATGCTTTATTTGATTACGTCGTTATCTTGACTGACATCTTGTCCTTTTATACGGTCGTTGTCGTATTCTGCACGGTCCTTGCAACAAACACACCACCTATAAAGACAGATAACACGGTTTAGTGGAAGTATACAGCTCCTATCTACGCCTTGGTAAGAAAGGGTGTCGGTAACACGTGCCAAAACCTGGTGCCAACAAATAAGAACATACTGACACGATTACGCGGAGTTAGTCTTACCATGTCTGGTCGTAAACATTGCTTTCGCGATGCTAAACCGAGCATCAACACGATGCCATGTCTTGTATCCCAGACTTTCAGAAGAGTGATAAATATTTACACCATAAGCTTTCCTCAGCTTCATGAACACTCGGGCTACCGCTGTCTCACAATCACTAAACTGAGACTGTGGGCTCAACACGAAATAAGGGCTGGCGTAGTCTTTGCCTGGCGGTAGAGCACCGTTGAGACGTTTCAGCAGTCTCTCGCCTTGTGCCTCTGGAATCTCTTGTATTTTAAAGTTATGAGAACTGGAAAGCAGTGCAGTTGGGAAGTTGACTGTCATACCCCTATAATGCAATAATTAATTTTCCATGATTATCAAGCATCTCTTTCGTCACGTTGCGTGACTTTCGTTACGTTGCGTGACTTTCGTCACTGACTTTCTTGACCGACGTTGCGTGTATTTGATTATTACGTCATGAAAAATGCGCTTTATAGACCACTTTCACGTGACGTCAAAGCAGCTCAATTTGGAGGACAAAGCAAAGGAATTTCAATTTCTTGAGAATTGGAATCTATGGTGTTGTCCTCCAAATTGAGCTGCATTTAAAAGTGCTGCAAGCGGTCTACAAGTAAATAAATTACTTTCTAGTCACGTTGTGTGACAGTTTCGTCAAGCTACGTGACGAGACTACACTGAACGGCTACGATGGAGATCATGGTTGTTAGACGAGAGGGACCCAATCTTCCGACTATGGTTGGAAACTAGTTCTCAGTTCTGTCTGGACTGACTCAAACGCTCCCCTCAAAGCAAACGCACTGTAAAATTTCGAGATCTATTCGAGGGGCAAGCCTACATGACACAGACACCCCGTCCACTGGTCCCTTGCAATTAAAATGCCGATTGAACTACATTTGTATCACTCTTTAAACAGAGCTAGTATTGCTTTCAAAGAATTTCACCTTAAGAGATTGTTCATTGGGTGTGTCCCGTTTGCTTTAGATATATGCATTTGAGCTTTCGCCGTGTGCATTTGATAATGGCGTATATTGTGGGGGCGAGTCGAGGGTTTGGGATCAAAACATAGTCGAACTGCGGGGGAGGCAATTTTGTTTTGACTTCTACTACTATTTCTACTATATGTGTGAACTCACACTTAATATGTGGACATAGGGCAGCTTTTGGATTGCCACATCAAGGAAAGAAATACAATTTCGATTCCCTAGGTCGAACCCGCTTCGATCAATCATAAGCGCGCAAATTGTCTGCATGCATCCTCAAAGAGATTCTACAGTGCCTCAAAGACAAGCAGAAATAGTAACAAAATAGTCGTTTGAAACGTTTTTATTTTGCTGATTTAACAATCACAAAAAAATATGGAAGAGAGTACGAGTGGGAGAGCAAAACACTCGAGATGGCGCGTTTATGACTGATCATTTGGGTGACTGAGTATAGGTTATGCTTACTAGAAACATGTATAGTGTATATGTATAGTATGGTATGGAAACAGCAAGTGATAACACGACGAGTATGCGCAAACCGCTGGCCTCAATTATGGTTTTAACCTGTCTTAGGGCTACCTCTCTCATAAACAGAGTCGTATATAGTCTCCCAAAAGTTTTTCGGAGCATTACAGTCGAGTGCAGAGGTACGAACAGCTAGGAATTTTTATCCTTTCAAAATTATCCATTTGTCCAAGACAATAGAAGTTGGAGACATGTGCAGATGTTATCACTTGCTGCTATGGTATGGTATCAGGGGGAAAATTAAGTTTCTTGTTTGAGATGGAGAGAACTGCATGTTTTGTGTTTCACTCTCCTAGTCTCGACACTCATTTCAAACTAATACTAAGAAGCTCTGTACCATTATATCAGTAATCAAAAACTACAATTTTTCCCCATTCAACTATAATCATTTATTATACCCATTAGAGATACTGCCTCCGTTCCATCCGACTCTCTTAGTGACTGCTGCATTATTGTGAACAATGATTCGTCCCTTTTGGCTTCGATTGGAGAAGTTATTGTTCCTGGTACACATGTAGTAGTAGGTTCCAATCCCCGTGACCATCCTGGGACCAAGGTCATAGTAGGTCCCGGCGTCATCGAGTTCAGACAGTTCTCCATGGAGTTGATCTGCGGTGAAAGGAAAACAACAGTTTTGACTTCCTCATGCATGTTAAGGCCTGGGTCAGGCCCCTATTTAGCATAAAATGGTATTTTTTACATTTCAAGAGTAATATTGAACGTTTCGCTTTCTAACTTGGAGACGCGTTAGAATTTGTCGATTTTGAAAAACTTTCATTGACAAAATGGTGAACGCTTGGTCACGTGACTATCACGTAATATAGAAAATGCCAAAAATGCAATGGAATACGCGCCGTATAGAGAGGTAAAGTGAAATAATAAGAGATTCCAATTTATGACATTTGGCATGGGGATGCCTTTCAAAATCTGCCTGGAATGGTAGTCCATCATTGATTGTCACATGACCAAACCAGGTATTTAAAAATTTGCATGTGACTCCTCACTGTTTAAATGAAGTCATCCATTCCAGGCAGTTTCTAAATTATCTAGATCACAGTCCTTAATACAATAGTTAGCTCCTGAGTTAGTCAAAAAAAGTCTTCATTAAATGCATTTTCTGCGGTCCATTTTCAAATTCATGTTTTTTCATCCTATGGGTCACGTGACCACCTAATTCTGGCCATACACAAAAATTGTTAAGGATCCTAATTATGACCATGGGTCAAAATTATACCTAATTACATTTAGTATTGGTAGAGATATTGCAATTTTAGTTATAAAATACTGGATTGATTGACAGATTTTGTTTAATACGTCCTAATTATTTTCGGTCGATTCTCAGTCTGAAGGCATGTTATTTACAAGTGACTACTTTTAACGGTAACAAAACCTTCAAGTGTGAACACAGCCAGTGTGACAATAAATGGTTACTATTCACTTACTTGGTCTTACAAGCACCAAGTTTTTCAAATCATCCACTCCAAAACCCAAGAACTTAGCAGTGGTTATGTTAGCTGGGTAGCTCCTTGACCATTCTCCAAAATGAAATGGTTTTTTCTTCTCGCCAGAAGCAATTGGCACCAAATTAGACCTGTCTGTTCCCGCTAAACCTTGACCATCGTTGCCTCTGTCGTTGGTGTTGGATCCAGTCCACCTTGAAATGTCAAGATAATCCATGCGATTAAATAAAGTAAAGCTTTAAAACGGTCGGAATTCAAACGCAACGAAAATCATTGCCTGTGGTTTCATAGAATTATAAATTTGAAATTAACATGAGGTTCGAGAAACGATTAACCGTAAACTTTATCAAGTAAGTTAACCGTCCCGTAAAGTTATCGGACCTTTCAAGAAACGCGCCCTTTGGACATAGAGTACATTTCCTTCAACGTTGCGCGCACTGTTGCACCGTGTGTCCATCTCTGCAATGTTGCGCAGAACACAGTTGCACCGTGTGTCCATCTCTGTAATGTTGCGCTCAACACAGTTGTACCGTGTGTCCATCTCTGCAATGTTGCGCAGAACACAGTTGAACCGTGCGTCCATCTCTGTAATGTTGCGCGCAACACAGTTGCACCGTGTGTCCACCCCTGCAACAGTTGCGTGGAACGTTGCAGATAAAAAAAATCAAGTTCTACTTTTGCAACTGTTTCTTCATCAACTTCATTAATCTTATTTATCCGTGTTCAACTGTTGGGGACACATGGTGCATCTAATTTGCAGGACCCTACTGAAAATCGCTTTGCGAGTAGGTTTCTTGGGTAAATTTATCATTATTATTATTTATTATTATTATCTGGTGTTGCGCGCAACGCTGCAAAAAATTGAGTTCCATACTTACTGGAAGTGAACGTAATCTCCTTCTGATATCACTAGTGTGTTTGGTACAAAATCATACTCAGTGGAAGGGAAGACTTCTACTATGTTGCCTCGTTTACCACGTACATTGACGTTATAAATCTTTTTTCCTTTCAGCTTTGCTGGGCGTTTACGAATGGAAAATACATGGGTCCTAACAGAAAAACATGCAAAGAATTTGAATGAAAAGAGATATGTTCTGATAATGATAATTATTAACCGTTAATTATATTTTATCATATTTACAATCACAACCGTATTTAATGTACGTGTAGTGGTGAACGTGTTATTTGCAATGATCGTTGTGTTTGCAGTAAGGCGATGTACTCGTGTTGCGTGTCATGAACGTGTTGCGGTGGTGCGTATCGTGACCGTGTTGTGTGTCGTGATCGTGTTGCGTGTCGTGATCGTGTTGCGTGACGTGATCGTGTTGCGTGTCGTGATTGTGTTGCGTGTCGTAGTCTTGTTGTTAGAAGTAATCGTGCTAAGCGTGTCATGGTCGTGCCTATGTATATGTAGTGATCGTAACTGATCATGTGCATGCAATATCACATTTGTATATATTTTTGAAAAAGACTGCTGCTCATGAAGCCCCCTTTCAAATAAGTCCCCCTTCTACAAGGTCAATCAAAAAAGGAGACAAACTTTACCTGTCTTGAAATGTTCTTCCAAAGTTTCCAGTGTCCACGTTAATACGTAGTTTAAAGTTAACGCCATCAAATATGTTGACATCCGGGTTACCACGAAGGATGTAACCTCGCTTGGTTGCAGTATTGAAATCGAGGCCATAACGAGCCCCAACATTCAATTTCCGTCCGTTGAGATTGTTGTTGACGTCCGAGTCCCATCCATCGTATTCACCAGTGGAAATGTTGTATCTGGAATGAATGGCAAAAAGCAATGGTGACAACGCAGTCTATTTGAGTAACTGTCCGAGTATTGTGGTGAATTCATGGTAGTCTATCAACCCATTCTCAGTCGAGACTTCTCCTTTTTGGCCCATAATTATGCAAACAGTTGTAAATGAAAGGGAACAAACGTTAAATTAAAACCATAACTTAATCAGAGTTTTACTTATAACCCTTAATTTCAAGCTAAACCAAATGAAATCGGCCATTATATTCGAAAACTACTTTCGTGGTCGACCTACTACTACTTCTTACCTTATGCGCATGACACACTTGTCTTCGTCAATATCAGGGACAGTCCAGTTGTACGACATGAAGTAGCCACCTATTGTGTTGCCTTGGTGATTATCACGTGACCACTGTGACTCCATGCATTCTGGTGCAGGGGATCCCATGACCCTTTACCTGCACCCACTGACCTTTTTTCCCGTTATGTTGGAAAGCCTAGTGAAGGAAAGTTGCACCTATTTTAATTAACACTTGTCGGCAAATAGACTCAAGTCTACGCGACTCACCCGAAATGGAGTATGGGTAGGAATACTAAAAGCCATGAAACCACAAATATCAGCACGACAATTCTCAACCAGCTGGTGTTGAGCTTATACAACAAAGTCCTTCATTCATTGATGCTTAAAATGAAGACAAAAGCCGAAAAGTGAGTAAATTTTTTCAACTACCCATACTTCTTTGCGGTTTAGTCGCGTAGGCTTCAAGCCTCTCGCCCGACAACCTTTTTTGAAATAGGTGTATCAATGACGTCGGTCAGAAAAGCTTCAATGATCGATGCAAACACGCACAGATGACAGAAACTTATGCGTTAGGCGGCCACTAAATTTCTAATTTGATTCGAGCTCGAGTTTTTGATTGTGAGATGACCAAACCTCTGTAAAATACTCTGGGTGCCAAAATTAATTCAAGATGGGAGGGTAGAGCCATATTATCTCTGTCTACTTTGGTATTGCACGGTATTGTTTGTATTTGACTTTTTATATCATACACAAAATCCAGTACGTATACCTTTGTTGTACAAAGTCGAGGCAAACTAGATGTGCATTGCGGTACCGACATTCGTGTGGTTTTGTAAGGGTACAAGGGTATAGTATAAGTGATATATATCTCCTCATATACTTACCACACAGGCTTCTTCGTTATTAGGTATTCTCACGTTACCAGTAACACCTTCCACTTTACAGTAAGAACGTCCTTTTACGTTATTGCTCTCTTTTTGATAATAGGAGCAGCGTTGAGGATCGTTAGTCATAACAGCAATATCCTTAAAAAACAAAGGTGAATAAGATCAAATACCATTAGAGGGAGATATAAGAAAGGAGGCTAAGATGATGGAGTGACTCCCCACGTAAAATTTCATTTTGTTTTCTTATCTAAAGCATATAACTGAACCGATTTCGCAGGTACAACGTATACATGGTATATATACTTCGACTGTCTAGTTGTACAGCGGATTTCATCCCAGGTGCATGCGTACTGTATCCCTATTCAGCTTACCTTCCAGGGGGAGGGATGCCAGTATGGATAGTAATCTCGTTCCTCAGGACATTCATAGCCGTATCTTCTACCATTACGTTCCTGTCTTGTAAATCGTGCTGTATCACGTCGGCGCATGTTCTGGTCAGCGGTAAACAGACCCTTGTTTCGCTCACGTCTTTTGCAGCGTTCATAATAGTCGAAGTCTTCGTGCATTCCGTATCTATGGCAACAAAATAAAGTTACTTTACCTGGCTGATGATATCGATTATATTTATATATCTATACATATTTCGGTAGGCTCATCTGAATATTTTTGACCGTCACCCTTATAGTTAGAAATTGCAAATTTTCAGCAAATTTCTAACAAATTTGATTACATAGCTACAATATATCGCTCGCTCTGGTTCATTAGCAACGCGAACAAACTGCCCACACTCAATGGATAGCAGGCTAATGTATTTGTTTTAATTAATTGTCAGAAATTTGCCAGGAATTGCAAATTCCAACGGTAAGAATAAGAAATGGTTTCTAGTGCTTACTCGACATCAGAGTCACAGTCCTGGTTACGACATCTTTTAGGGTCGTCTGGAATAGTTCTATAAGAGAAAACAAAGAATGCATCAGTGCCAACAATAATAAGGGTCTAAAACCTGCCATACTTTTGCAGATAGCTGGAAAATATTCACGTTGTTATATCGCAAAAATTAGAAAAACTTCTGTTACGCGCTCCTTTTCGCCCCAGGCAACCATTTTCTCTTTCGTTCCTCTCTCTTACAATTTCTTTTCTTCTGTTTTTCTGCCTTAATCTGTTTGAACGATATTCTTACTTTGCTAATTCCTGCACCCCTTTTGCTACCACATCTCTTTCCGTTCATTCTAGATCTTTCTTCTCTATAGATCACAGTCCCGCCCCTCCCCCCATTAAGTATTCAACGACACATACCGAATAGTGCTTCCATCGCGGATTTTCTTATCACACATATACTGGAGTATCACTTCACAATGGTTGTTCCCATCGCGACAGCTGTGTTGAAGAGCCCTGAACACGACAAAGAAAATGCATAGTTAATGTAGAAAGTTTGGTATTTATTTTTAAATATTACGTTCATCATCCTCTCCTAGTTTACCGACTTTCCTCCCCGTGATAAGCACTATTTATTCCCTTTTGTTACTCAAGTTGTTTTAAATACAGGGTCACTTAGCTTAGTTTAGTATATATATGTCTATCAGGCCCCTCCTTCCCTCCCCACGCCTTAAATCCCCCCTCCCAACCCCCCGCTCTAACATTTAAAAACAATCAATATATCGTCAAATTTAAGGTTATTATTTTCATTATTCACTGTCAAAATTTAACTTACTTGCAGATACCTTAAAGGTATTACCACAAAAAAGGGCTTCCGAAATATATATTTTTGCTCTTATTCCCTAGCATCTTTCGCAAACGGGGACGAAGATTCCGCTCCGACCGTGCAGATAGGTCTACGGGATTATGCACTGTGTACAGAAATTCCACTTCCCCGGCATCTGTTACCACCGGGTATGTAATTTTACCCCCTATTCCCGTATAGTCTTATGGGCGTATGTATTCTTACCATTGTACTTGTAACAACGATCCCCCGTAGTAATACAGCCCACCGACATTGTGTCCTCCACGATTGTTGTTTTGAGAGTCAAACAACCTACAAAAAGCCGGATCAGATAGCTCAGAATAAGCACTTTGTATAGCAATTATTTTAGAGTAATTTCAAGCTCAAGCACATCAAGCTCCACGTAGGCAGAAAATATTTTTACCTTCTGGCATTGCGTCTAGCTCGGTTTGGTTCATCCAGCCGATTGTTGCCTCCCCTAGAAAAAGATGATATTATATGTTATATATAGCTGTACTGAAAGACCAGAATTAGTGAAAAGAGTCGATAAATTAAACTGTACAGAAATAGCATACTGTATACAAAATGATTGAAAGCTAAGTGGTATAAAAATTGAAGATAATATTGATCAGTGACGAAGAAGGAAACAGGCGGAGGACAAGCTAGGAGGGGGAGGGAAGAATCAAGGAAAAAGAAAAACGGGAGAGAAAACACTAAGTGAAGGACAACAAGTATACGTTAAAGAGCAGGAAAGGTAAAGGCAAAGGAGGAGACGTTTCTATTTCGGTCTTTTTTTTTTTGAAAGAAAATGAAATAAAAAAAGAACATCGCGAAAAAGAAATTAAGGAAAAGCAAGAAGACCTCCACACTACCCGATCAATTTAAAAATGCATTTTTTTTGTTGTTTTCGCACTATTTCGCTAGTATGAAAAACACTGTTTTAGTTGAAAGACAAAAAAACTCTTGTAAAAACGTTTTCGAATTTAACAAAATAATTGTAGATTATTAAAAGAGACACTTTTGAGACAAGTAAAATAAGTTTTTATCTACACAAAAAGAAAAAGGACAAGAGGGACGAAAAGGAAAAGAGAACAAAGGAAGAGGAGAAGGGGGTGAATAAAGACAAGGATACACACACACTGAAAAGTTTGTTTAGCCAAGTAAGAATTACCTTGGATTGTGCAAATTGATGTCTGCAAATCCCACCAAAAACATCGAGCTTACAATCAAAATCGTCTTCAAATTCATGGTTTGGCTTAAAAAGTATTGCACCAACCACGATACAGAGTGATCAACCAGATTCTGGTCTTGAGCGATACCTGCAAGCGATTTAAGTAATTCCTTGTTTATATATTGTTACATAAAAGAAACAAAAGAAATGATAAAAACCTGCTTAAAAACCTTGAGAATAGTCAACAAGGTTAATAACCTACTTGCAGCTGTTGTGACACCATTTTGTAAAATCAAAGTAAACGCCATTGGAAACCATGGCAACACTAATGGTATCTATAGCAACCGGGTGTAATGAATTGTGTCTTTCTTTGCTTAGGTATAAAAGTCATTTTCTCGCACATCTGAAAATCACTTATTGATTTTAGATCCTTAATACATATTTGTTTTTGTGTTTTATCTTTTAATGACTTTTAATGAGTTTAAAACACCATGTCGTCTTTAAGTAGAGACTATTATCGGAAAATGGGAAGAAAAGAAAGAAAAAACTAACAAATTTAATATGAAACGTATCTGTGCTTTGTGATATTAGGCGACAGTAATAGTGACGTTTGCATTGGCTGATTTCAAGCCGCTAGGGACTAGGGACGAGTCCCTTTAAATATTGCAATAATCAACACAAGACCAAACACTACCCACATAGTCAGAAAACATATCGAGCTCTACAAAATTCTGAAGTTTGGTGTTAATCGGATCAATATTGAACGAGATACAGCCATTCAAAAACCGAAAATTTACTAAGAAATGTATGGATTACCGGACAACTTGTCTGGTTATCCGTACATTTCTTAGTAGCATTTGGAGTGCTCTTTCTGACTATGTGGGTCTTGTATTGATTATCACAATATTAAGAGACTCGAACCAGTCCCTAACGGCTTGAAATCCGGCAATGATGGCGTCTTATGACTACAACTACCAGAATGCTTTACGAATTTTAGACTAATTTTTTTTCTTATGCAGCTAGACTTATATTCCTCTCTTGAGTCAGGAGAACAATTTGTTATCATTACTTTACAAAAAATGTAGGCAAAGCATTTTGGTACGGTAGTGGCTGGTCAAATGACGCCCAGTTACTGATGCAATTGTAAAAGTATTCTATGAAAACTGCTCGGTTTCAAAGAGCTGATTGTCTGCCTCAAACAGTGGTGTATTGTCAACCAGAGAATATTTTATTGAAAACTTCTTTTGTTCCTTATCAACTAGTACAAACTAAATAGTCTTTCACGGGTCAAATAAAATTGCTCTAGCATATAGTCCGTTAGAAGGGTCAACATAAACTCTTTTATGACTTGGACAAATTGTTCTCAAACAATTTATTCAAACGTGTCAACTCTTTGATGAGCTTCAACATGAATTGTATATTCAAGGCTGGGAAAACATACGCCCCAAGTAAAGAGGTTTACATATATAAAGATTGGTCGTTTTAAAATTTTTGGGTTGAAGGAATGACAGGTATTTTGAAATTTGAAACCAATTAAAACAAGGAAGCTGAAATACACGTCTCCAAATGAGTGTCATGGTCCTAAATAAAGTGAAATTGGTCATGTTGGCAAATTTCAGGAAGATGGTTAACAAAGAAGAGGTCTATTTTTGCATAAACATATTTGGTATCAATTGAAAGAAACATATGCATTCTTTGTAGTTACATATTAAAGTTGTGTCCATACGATTATCTAAATAGCATGCAGTAACCAGCAACCAGCAACCATGCAGTAAACAGCATGCAGTAACTTGGATGAAAATATATTAAGATTGGAAATGACTTGAAACTTAGTAAAACCTATGTGGACGACTCCCGATAATCACCAAAACCAACATTTTCTTTACATTCTAACGAGACGAATAGAAAATGTCGATCAATTAACTGAAGTATTTTAGTCTGATTTAAGTTGTGAGTAAATGACGTCATTTACTTAACCGTATTGTTCTTTTAGACTTTATATCAAAATTTCTCTTTGATAATGAGCTTGAAATGCAGATTTTTGGGCAGCGGGTAGCTAGTTATTTAACTACATTCATCTTCAGATATAGAAATAATCAGTTTTCAATTTTCATTGATTTTCATTTAACCCGAATAGACCAATTCACGGTTCTCGTCGTTCAACCTCGGCCTCGACAGCGTGTAGTATACCTTTTAGAATTTGACTACAGCCCGTGGAATTTTAAAGTGTTTCGACTGTTTGTTGTGTGCATTAATTCCTTACATTATCATTGGCTGTACTCAGTCAATTTCTAAAGAATACATTACACGCTGTCGGGGCCGAGGTTGAACGACGAGAACCATGAAATGGTCTATTTTCATTGGACTCACACGGGCACGGGGGCGGCAATATATCAATAACTAAGATTTATAATGCTCTCAAAATGTACGATTCTTCTTACGAGGGCCAGGGATGTGTTCTGTAGTAAAATTGTCTCATTCCACTGATCAACCCCAACTATCAGGCACACCCACTTCTTCAACATTAACATGATACTGTACAATTTTAGATATGCTTCACAGTTTTGGGTTTTACTACAGAACATGTATTTCGCTCTAATAAACCAATGCTGAAAATTTCATTGCAATAGGAGCGATGCTACTAAAAATATCTGTGGAAAAGGAAAAACTAGAACTTGCTTGCTTCATTAAAATGTAAATGAATGCATTCTCCGCGGACAATGTTATTTAACAAAATAAGTCTAGGAGCAGTTTATTTATTCAAGTTTCCTTATTCACATTTAAAATCGAGGTTTTTTTTCACATATTTGCCACATGCCTTGACCGGTAAAAGAAATATGATAATTAATGGTTTTAGAGGTTTTTAGACTAACTTTTGCTTCCAACCATTTCTCGGATTAAACAAAACCACTTTAGGACTGACATAAAAAAAATAAAAAGTACTTAACCATGCAATGTTTTACATAGTTCCGTCATTCTTATTTGCTTGAAACCGCAGTCTTTCAAGCCCAAATAACAGACCTACTGAACAAATAGGATGTTTTTGAGACCCATTTAAAATAAGAACGAAAGTAGAAAATTTTACTTTCGTCTTGTTTGAACACCACATGGAATTCAGCTGTGTGAACAGGTCCAAAGTAATTAGGGTGCATTAAGATGTGTGATGTCATGCCGGGCTCAGCTCGTCGTGGGACGAATTTCGCATGATTTGGGACGCAAGCTTTTGGTTTTTCCCGCCTCGCACAACCAGTGTATAATCATGCTTCATATCGTGGCGAAATGCATTAAATTTAAATTTAAATTTTGAGTGAGACGTTCCACAGAAGTCTTTTCTATGTCTACCCCGGTTCGGCATAAAGTTTTTTGTCGTCTGATGAACTCAGCCGACAGGACGAACTCGCCCATATAAGTAAAAGCAACCCTTAGGAAACCGTATTGGTGTAAATTTTCACTAGGATTTTACCTTGAGCTTTATGAGCTTGGACTTTAAATCTAACTTGACTTGAACTTGGAATTCAACCTTAACTTGTTATCTTGACTTGAGCTTCACTTTCATCAACTTCACTTTCGATGTCTAAATTACAAGTGAATCAGGTTTTTTGTGAAAAATCTGTTTTTAAAGCATTTATGAATATTACTTAATCACTGGGTGTAAACCATTCCCTTGAGAATCAAAAGATAAAGAAGGGGCAGCCATTGTGGATAAACAAATAAAAGACCACTAATTATCTTTTGTTGACGTCAATCAAGATGGCTGCAGTTACATCACCGTTGTAAACAAATCATTGTTCAAAATTTCTTAGCAATGATTATTTAAATTCTTTACGATCAGACGCTTCATAGTTCGTCCAAATTAAGCGAGTCTTTTTAATGATCTCATATACACAGCGTGCTAAGTAGCCTTTGACAAAATTGCAAAAGAAGATAAGATATATCACAATATCTGATCCAGACAAGAATGAATAATTATATTATGCTGAAATCTATGGCATTAAAAAAAT
The DNA here is from genome assembly GCA_029948255.1 of Telmatactis stephensoni. Lineage (NCBI taxonomy): Eukaryota > Metazoa > Cnidaria > Anthozoa > Actiniaria > Isophelliidae > Telmatactis > Telmatactis stephensoni. The sequence goes on from JALIZF010001854.1 coordinate 263,705, forward strand.
GCGATTTTTCTCGATCGAGAGACGCGTCCGCTTATGGCTGTGCGTACACTCAATTGTTCAGTATTACAAAGCGGTACGCGATGGTTACGTAAGCCTTTGTCATTGATGTGCCAACCCATTGAAATTAGTGTAGAAGATTATTAGACTGACGAATTAACAGCATCATGGTTACCACTAAATTGAAGGTTAATGCCTCATGGAATCTCTGCAAAATGCATTTTAAAACTTTTATAGAATATCCTTATCGAAGCACTTTGAGAACTCAATTTTGGTTGCTATGTACGTCATCGTGACGTCAGACAACTATTCTTGGGTTTCATATGACGTCATTTTCAATCTAGCTGGAATTTTCATCAGCTGAAAGGCAAATTTTCAATAGAAAATTTTCTGGTTGAGAGCACATGATGGTCAAACATTGACACCATTTGAAGCAGATAATGAGATTCATCAGCTGTTTGAAACCCAGCAATCCCGTTCGAGTTAACCAGAAATCGTTTTTTAAAGGAATTTTTGAAAAGTCATTGCTGAAAATTGGTTGGTACATCTAGCGGCTAATGGCAATATAGTAGGGACTGGAGTGCATGCATTTTTAATATATTAAAACATGAAATTGTACTAAACTATCATTATAAATTGTACTATTGAAATATTAATACTACACTAATCCTCTTTCAGAATAACAGGCTGGAAATACAATACACAGAATTCTTTTGCAGTCACGTACTAGCTAAGACAGGATCAGACAGAGATCATTGCAAATAATTAGTGACGTTCAAGATAAACAAAATATCAGTATTTACTTCATGACTAAGGCATCCTCTTCAAGAGCAACAGGAAATCCACACACAATACACCATACGTATAAGATCAACGCAAATATATCCTGTGACTCGAAGTGACATACTAAGAGAGCAGAGAGGAACAGGAGTCTAAATCTCCCTCCTCCCTACTTTTTGAGCCTATTTCTTCCTCCTCCCTACATTTTTCGGCCATTTCTCCTTCACTACATCTCATAATTGTTTTCCTCCATGCATGGATCCCTCCTCCCAAACCGATTTTTCTGCCTCTCATAGTTTCTCCTCTCCAGTCCCTACATTTTGGGGGCTATTTCTCCCTCCTCCCTAAACCGTTCCTCTCCGCTCCTAAGAGTATGTTGCTCTCACCTCATGCGCTGAACCTACACCTTTATACAGCTAGGACTATAGCTAGCCGTTTGCGTACAACAAGTGATATATTACAATAATAGACTGTAATACACGGCTTTATATCATTACAATTTGAAAACTAAAGTCTAAACGTAATGACAGCTAGGGTTCAGTTTTGATCGACACACCCATTTCTTTAATCTCCTTTGATACGTGTATTGTCACTTTCAATCCATAGCTATTAAAATAGGGTGCACCTATATCAAAATGCACTATAAACGCTTATTAAAACTAGTACCAAAACAGCACTTATATATAGAGAGAGTTTTTAATTTTAATCACTTTATTTGAACTATTCGGGCCGTAAATCAAGCAAACATATCATAATAAACGATTTTATTGAATTTATTTAAATTAAATTATTTTAATCTTTTATTGTGCAATCAGGTGTTTACGGGTTGTTCACGTGATCAGCGTGTACTTGAGAGGTGCCAGTCAGCACTTCATGGCCTTGGTTTCCCTGGAAACCTTGGGATAGATTATTGAGAAACTGCGAAACCGATTAGTTAAAATGATCTCATTCAGCTTTGATGCTTGCGTGCATCCCCATGGTGCATGTAATGGTACCCCTTAATTGTACAAACAAAAATAACCTGAACTCTTTAGACAGATTGTGTTTCCAGTAAATCTTAGTTTTATTATCCTTTATCGCCAGTTTGTAAATCGTACTTTTTCCTCTTTTCCAGTTCGTGTAACCAGGTATTGTGTTGCTGGAATCATAGAGATATTTCCTTGAAAACCTCTCTCTGATGGTGCAGTAAACACAACTTAATGAGCTTCGGATTTTCCTTAGCAACCAATAGAATTCGAGCATTTACAGTAATTTTCCCCCTGAAACAAGTGATACAACTGAGCTGTGTAGATGATACAAATATGTTACATATAGGAACATAGAAAAGCAAAGGAAAGGAAAGTGTTTCAATCTACTGTAAATACTGTTGAAGATTAGAAAACACTGCTTTATCAATTTTCCCACCTACATGACAAGCTTGTGCCAGGTCAGATCACTGGATAAATAAAATCAATCAATCAATTCCAAAAAACTTGAACGAACTTCATGTTTCTTTCTTATTTAGATGAAATCTTTTTTAGTCTAGCTTTTGGGCATTTTGGGCGCATTTATACGTATTTTGGAGTTTTGGGGTCGCTCTTTTCCCCCGGTCCTTTCTAGTAATATACTAAATATTTCACATCAGTGTGAGCCTCAATAATGAATATACACCATGTACGTTTATCACTCATATTGATATTTATTTATTTTTACCTTACAAAGCTTGTAACAATGTACAAATGCACAACTTTCACGTGGACGTCTTTTTGCGTTAGTCCATTTTATGTTTTGATCACTACAATACTGACAATACAAGTTGTTATTTATTTACCGTTTATCAATAATACATTAAACTAATATCCACTCTTAATTTAAGTCAGCGTACTACTAACTATATACTTTTGAAATGCATACCGTAAAATTCCTAAAGTAAAACCAGGGCTTATATTTGCTCCACCTACCTTTTAGGTGGGCTAATTTTTGAGGAAGGAAATTCTTGTTCAAAATGAACTGTGCGTAATATTGGATGGCACTTTTCGTCTCGTAAGGTATGCGGGGCATTAAACAAATTGTTTTCGTCTTTAAGATCCTCAGGAAAAGCTTTATTTAATTAATTTAATTACTTGGAGTGGTAAATGAGAGGGCTAGCAAAACGATTTTAGTGATATATTGTGATAGTCCCTCCCCTTTATTTTTTTACGTAGATGGTGCTCACCCTCTGTTCTATCTTACTTATCTACATAAAACACCTCTACATCACTTGGATTAAAATGGCTATCACCAGTGTAAAAGGGACAGTAATTATAACTGTCTGCATGGGCACAGGATGGCGGTTTTTCATAGGAAATGGGAAAACTGTATGATGTATTTTTGTTTGAAGGAGACGGCGGCAATATGAACAAAGCTCCACCACCAAAAGAAGGACCATAACTTGAGCAGTGGTATCCAGCATTACTATACGGCTCATGGACATCAAATTGACGAGGCTTGAAGCCGTTATCATGGTGACTGTAAAGGGAGAACAGGAAGGCCTGGTCACTCCTAACGTGGTTGCACACTATTGTTGTGGATAAAAAAAATCAATAAATGATCTATTGATATAGATACATTAAGTAGCTAGCTACTTCCAATCTAACAACCACATTTTTTATTTATTTATTTATTTATTTATTTATAAATAACTTTGTTTTAATTTACGGGCCCAAGTTTGAGATGTTTTTCACAGTAGTCTACAAGGAAATCATTTTTCCTCTAATGTTGGCCCTACTGTACACTAAATAACTAAAAGTTTCAAAATTTAATAACTAAAAATTAAAAGTCCTCCACTAGTAGTAGTATCTGTAATTCAGTATTTCTTTCATTCATTTTTGGCGGTTAAAGCTGACAATCGCAAAGACTGCTCCCAGTAAGAAAAAGGAGTTTATCCCAATCGTAAAAAAATGGAAAATGGTTCCAGAAAAACGCAAATTAAAAAATTGTACAATCATAAAATCTCACACACAAAAAAAAACAATTTTTACTGAGTTGGGAGGGGCGGGGGCGAGACTGGAGAACCAAGAGAAAAAATCCTTGTGGCATGTAAGCACAAAGACCAAAATTAAAACAAGCTAAGCAAACAAACCAACAAAAAACACCACAATCCCCAACAAAAACAACAGAAAAGCTTTGTTCGCGTATGTTTAAAATAAAGTAGGGTAATTTGAGAGAAAACTTCATTTTTTATTATACAATAACCGCATGCACTGCACATCCGCACTCGAAAAGGGTATACTAGAATACGTTCATAAATTTCTACACAGTTCTTATGATTACCTTTAGGTGACTCCCAAGATATGTCAATATATCCTCCAAAGATATATTTGTTTACTCGTACTAACGTCAGAGTAGGGCCTTTAGCATCACAGTGCTTGTGAAACGCCGTGGCGTTGAAGCTAGAATTCCCAGAGCGATAGCATCTTTTCCAGGTACGGTTCTGTGGTCCAAGAAAGTCGAGGAGTGCTTTGAAATACTTGGTGTTTTTTTTAGGACTTTGGAGAATTACTGACGTTTCCAGGCCATCTGAAAAGACCAAATAAACTGAGCTGAAATAGGAGGTACTGACCTAAAATAATTTAGACCGAAGTTCAGAACGTTCATCGATTTCTGCACAATTCTTACAACTAATATACAGTTCTTACGCGATGATTCCCAAGGTCAATTTACCGGCCCTATATACACCATAGAAAATACAGCCAAATCAGAAAACAGGAAAGCCTTTGTATACTCGGCGGTATTCAACTGTCTCTTCCCATGAGACACTGCGCTAATAAGGAGCAAGGATGCCACGTAAGGAGCAAGGATGGCACAGTTGGTTAGTGCGCGGCTTTCGGTGCGAGAGGTCCAGAGTTCGATCCCCAATGGACCTAACATCCTTGTTTCGACTTCTTTCCTTTCCGTGTAGCTTGAAGTAGCTTTAAATACCCGTAAAACGGAGCACTGATGGAGAGAGGGGGGTAGAATGAGCGCACCGTCGGCTTCCTGGGAGACCAGCTTCTAGCTTTGCTTCTAGCTGAAGGAACTTCCGATGTTTTATATAGTGCTTTACCTTTACCTTTACCTTTACCTTTAATATTGGCTGTACATTCTATGGCGTATTATAAAATACTTGAGATATATATAATTATATATTCTTGTCGATACGCGCGCTCTGATTGGGTGAAAGCTGTGCTTTATCAGAGAACGGAGCACAGTTCTGATGTCAGCAAACGCGAGCTCGACCGCGCGCGCACCTTTTAAATTTTTGTACGGAGAAAATCGAACTTTTTCCCTTGAATATTTACTTAAAATATATAATAAAACAAATAGAACAGCTTTTTCCGTGCTCCGTTCAGTAATATAGCACTTAGGAAGTGCCGAGAGCACTCAAGAAGTTTCGAGAGCACTTGCCTACGGCTTATTCCCTCCTTACACTTCTTTCGTGCACTCGTCACTTCCTGCGTGCTGCGTTACTGAACGGAGCACGGAAAAACGCTGGTCTATTTGTTAATTATAAAATACTTGAAATATAACGCGCGCGCTGATTGGCTGGCTTCCATGTTTATATCAGAGGACAGAGACATGGCTCGCTCAAAAAACGTCGAAAATATTTTATAAAAGCAATATAAAACGATCGCTTATGTCTCTGTACTGTGATACAAACACTCTGGAAGATGTAGAGCACTCGAAAAGCAAGAGAAACACTCGGCTACGCCTCGTGTTCCTAAGCTTGCTTTTCTCCTGCTCTACATCTTCCATCATGTTTATACACCTATTTCAGAAAAGGTTGTCAGAGCTTAAGGCGATAGGAGATAGGTCATTCCACTATTCACGGTTGGGTTTTCTATTTGTTTTTATTAAGAAAGTCAACAATCAGACATTCATATCCAATGTTTGGAGCAAAACGAATGGAATAACGAAGCTATTTTTAAAACTTCTTGATTACTTTGGAATTTGAATTACCTATCTCCTATCGCCTATCGCCTTTAGCTATGACAAATTTTTTTGAAATAGGGATATCACTGAGCACAGAGACATGCGCGCGCGTTTTATATTCCTTTTAGAAATATTAAGCAATTATTGGATGAGGTCGAGTAGGATATGGGGAATTATTAAGGCCGAGGTTTGTGTTATCTGCCGAAGCCGAAGGCTGAGGCAGATAACACAAACCGAGGCCTTAATAATTCCCCATATCCTACGAGAAACGAATTCAATAATTGTTTTATTATTTTTGAAAATAATTCTTTCTCAGTTGTGCTTTGTTGACAAGAATACATGTTGTTGTTGTTTTCCCGCTTTTGGCATGAATCGCATAAATTAGCGTGACGTCATACCGCAAGCTAATTTTCCATATTCGAGAAAATTACGTCATAACTTCGAATAATGGTTTTCAACATTTTCATAACTCCAAATTTGGGCAGCTAGCCGGCGACTATGGTAATTTATCCGGTGGCTCTTAGCCAATCAAAACTCTTGAATTATTTTCAAAATATAATAATAAGCAATTATTGGATGAGGTCGAGTAGGATATGGGGAATTATTAAGGCCGAGGTTTGTGTTATCTGCCGAAGCCGAAGGCTGAGGCAGATAACACAAACCGAGGCCTTAATAATTCCCCATATCCTACGAGAAACGAATTCAATAATTGTTTTATTATTTTTGAAAATAATTCTTTCTCAGTTGTGCTTTGTTGACAAGAATACATGTTGTTGTTGTTTTCCCGCTTTTGGCATGAATCGCATAAATTAGCGTGACGTCATACCGCAAGCTAATTTTCCATATTCGAGAAAATTACGTCATAACTTCGAATAATGGTTTTCAACATTTTCATAACTCCAAATTTGGGCAGCTAGCCGGCGACTATGGTAATTTATCCGGTGGCTCTTAGCCAATCAAAACTCTTGAATTATTTTCAAAATGTAATAAAAAATATTGATTTCTGGTGGCAAACCGTGGATATCCCATTCGTCACTCGTATCTTTATTTATTTATTTATTTATTTATTTATTTATTTATTTATTTATTTATTTATTTATTTATTTATTTATTTATTTATTTATTTATTTATTTATTTATTTATTTATTTATTTATTTATCTATTTATTTATTTATTTATTTATTTATTTATTTATTTATTTATTTATTTATTTATTTATTTATTTATTTATTTATTTATTTATTTATTTATTTATTTATTTATTTATTTATTTATTTATTTATTTATTTATTTATTTATTTATTTATTTATTTATTTATTTATTTATTTATTTATTTATTTATTTATTTATTTATTTATTTATTTATTTATTTACTTATTTACTTATTTATTTATTTCTATACACACTCGCCTAAAGGCTCTGACTTGTGTATACTAGAAAATGCAAGTGATCCGTAGGATATTGCACGGTATTCCACTTGAAACCATTTTATAACTAGTACATATTTAGTATATATCCTCTCCTTGGCTTGAAGAACAATAGATGGTTTTTAACAAGATGTTTGGATTAGATCGCATAAATAGAAATTATATCGTCGTTCTGGAGAATTGCAGAAGAATATATACTTCATTGAGATACTACCGTCGTCTGTCAGTTGGAGACCAACGGCCAAGAGTGTACAGCAAAAGGGAAAATAAGTCACGATCGCCCAATCGTCAAATTAAACCATCGTAGCTAAAAATGGCGTTCATATCGATAATGCTGAATATTAAAAGAATATGGATAAAGAGTGATTTGTACAGATAGGTAGCTACAGTATGTTTATGCCATTGAATCAAATACAACAAGGAGTTCGCGCTAATATCTGTAGTGTCTTCGTTTAGAAGAGTTTCCAATTTCTACCACTGCTACCACTATCATTAAAACACAGGAAAAATGTGAGCTCATTGCACCGCTTAAGTTTCAAAGTCGTGGCCAATGATATCAGTGGAGCTTTTGCCAAACCACAGAAAATCTAGAATTGGAATAAAAGTAGTACTTGGCTGGTTGTAATGGATCGAACAACACTGAAAGAGAAATAATTGCGGTATCGTCGCAGTTCGCGCGGACAATTCACTTTTAGTCAAAGACAGGTGTAAGCAAGACAGGAACAAATTACAAAGACTATGTAAACCGAGGATAACAAAACTACAACAACCTGTTTATTAATCTAAATTATCTTTTCTTTCTAAGCTCTCCTAATCTCCTGCACCAGGAGATGCACAAGGCTAAGTAGGGCATGTTAATGCTACACTTTACCAATTTTAATTAGTTTTTGGTTTACCGTGTTAGTCTCAATACTTTAGTGGTTTATAGTCTTCATGATCAGTTCGCTGTCATTTTGCTGACAAGAGTAATTTCAGTTTAGCTAGCTAGAATATCAAAGTATAGAATATCAAAGAGGGAAAGCCCCAGCTTGGCTTAAAGAACAATAGATGGTTTTTAACAAGATGTTTAGCTTGGATCGCATAAATAGAAATATCGTCGCTTTGGAGACATTGGCTACTGTAATACGTAGAACAACCTTATTCAATAACGATAAGAATAACGTAACACCAATGCAAGAAATAGGAAAACCCAAACACTACTTATATAAGTCTACAAAGTAATTAAACAAGTGTTACGTAACTAACTAGAAACAGTTTAACTTTGACATCTCTGCATGGAATAATATCCTAGCAGACATCATTCATTTGGCCTCCATTTCCCATAATTGACAATGTTTTCACTTGCAACCAATCACATTGGAAAAGGCGCCATCTAATGTGATTGTGTTTACCAAAACAGCCGTCCTTGCATGTGGTTAAGGCCTGTCTCACAGGACATTATAAAAGAGAGAGTTACTCAAATGCAAATAGATAGACATCCCTTTTAGACCTAGAACTAGACGTGTGTATACAAGCCCTTAAAACAATAAAACAAAGACTACAGCGAAGGAACTGTCTCGTCTTAGAAAATGATCACACTCACTCGCCCATGCAATCAGCGCTTAGTATTTTGGTGCTTTATATTCCATAGACTAACTAAATGTGTCAAGTGGTGAGGGCTTTGAAGCACAGCGAAATTGTGGGGTAAAGAGAGTTAAAGGTTCATGACAATGACGTTTTATTTAGCATCGTTTTTTCATTAGGTACAGAGAAAAAGCATCATTAAAAGCATTATTATTATTATTATTATCATGGACGAAAGGACGAAAGGAAGGAAGGAAGGAAGGAAGGAAGGAAGGAAGGAAGGAAGGAAGGAAGGAAGGAAGGAAGGAAGGAAGGAAGGAAGGAAGGAAGGAAGGAAGGAAGGAAGGAAGGAATGTATAAGCAAGCAATTAAATTCAAGCAATGCAAGCAAGCAAGTAGAATTTTTCACTCTGAGTTTCGCGTCAGCCGTGACAAGAACATATTTTTTGTAGGAACAATTAACTTATAGGTAACTTTAAAAAGCGGAAAGTCCTAGTACTTACAATAGGACTTTTTCTTTTTCTTTTTCTTTTCAGGAATGTTGCACAAATCTTCAATCTTTAAGGGAAAAAGCAACATTTATTCATCATTTCGATTTGTTTTTACAACAACTTTTAATGTACGTCAGGCCAGATACCCTGACCAACTCTTACCTTTGATGGTCTCAACTGATGGAACCAGAATCTTGGTTTTTCAACCAAAGTACCGTTGTTGCCACATCTACTGAGTTGACAAATATGTCCTGAATGAGTGATTGGGGTCATATTCGTAGTTATAAGACGAACAGTTCTCAAAATCAAGGAAGCATTCCACAGTACAACTCTCTGAGTCCAATGGTGGTAAGGTTTCGATAAATGCGATTCGTAGTAACATGGTCCTTGATGCTGCATGAGGAAAAACCTGAACTGAACGTTGAAAGAACTGCCAACAAAACTGCAAAGCAATAAAGAACACGTCGCCAAACACTCCCAGAGGAGAAGGACAAAAACATGATGGAAATCATCTTTGGTTTAAGATAAACTTTACTCTTGGCTGTGTTGGCTGAGGTATGAACTTCCTCTCAGCAGCTGGTGTTGAAATATGAACATAATAATTTCATGATATGCAAACAGAATTATTTTAGAGCAAGTTGTTAAATACAAAAAAAGTCTTTGGTTTTGAGCTGTACGTCAAAAGATGACCGCAGAATGGTATAATGACAGACTGTTGTACCGAGCGACAGCCCCTTAATCTTTGTGAATACTACAACATGATCTTTTACGTCCACAATGCAAGTTTGGAGTGAAAGCAGACGGGCCTACAATTTAACGTCCTTAGCTTATTATCCAAGAAAACGCGAAGTTCTAACCATTTGCAGATGTAATTACAAAGGCAGTACCTTCTTCTCAGTTACTTAGATACCCTGAGTGTTCCTCCGGCCGGGGAATCGAGCCCAGCTTCCCGCACTGAAGACCGCCGCTCAACCAACAAAGACAACCGGGCGGCGGTTTTAATTAACTTCAGTAGGACCAGGCTACTTTGAACTCTTCCCAGTCCCCGAACTTGAGCTCCCAACCCGTGTTTAAAGTGAGTGGGGGAATGGTAAGCAGGTTAGATAGTCCTAGAAAATGCAGTTAAGACCTGGTTTTAACTACGATGCAAGCATAAGCGCAAGTACAAGATTAGGATGAAAAATGTTCCTTTTTCCTGTGCTTGTGCTTCAGTCACTATAGTGAAAACCAGGCTTTAAACCAGACTGGTCGACCCCTGAGAAATTGTAGGAAGCCTCCTTAAACGATGTCAGGTTTTCCGTTGGTGATAGCGACGGTCTACCATAGGAACTAGCCTCAATACTTCCCAGTAAATCCAAATCCCGTTTCTAGGTCTAGCATTAAAAGAGATCTAACTACAAGTTTAACCTCTTTATTGCGTGCGGGCAGACATATCGTAGACAAGCGCGCGTAAGTTCTTAAATCATTAAAGTATTCAACTAAGCTGTGTGCGTTTTCGTGAATGGTTTGCAGATTTCTGCATTAGACTACAAATTTAACCTCTTCATTGCGCGCGGGCAGACATATCGTTGACAAGCGTAAGTTCTTAAATCATTAAAGTATTCAACTAATGAGATAAGATGTAACATTATCATCTGTTAGTGGGCTACTTGTGTAATTTAGCTTTTTTTTGTTGCTTTACTTTATTTATTATTATTTTTTCGCTTGTACTGCTCCCTATTACAGCAATCTCTACAAAGTAATTGGGCTACCTGTGTAATTTAGCATTGTTCTTTTTGTTGTATTCTTTTAAATGTCTGAATAAGTTTTTAAACTGGTTATACGGCCTGCACCTCTATGTGTGATGGGCTACCTGTGTAGTTCAACTTGGAGTATCATTCTGTGGTTCAACCCCGACGCTGTGTCGCAAACTAAACCTGCCTCGATTCTGTGACGACGTGCTACTTCCGGTCGACGCCCGTCTTCCAACCCATCGACACGGTACGATTCGTTGAATGGCTCTTCTAAACTTGCTTAAACGCCACGCATACAGAAATGGATTGAGCAATGACTTGAACATAAACAGATAGTAAAACCCACAAAACAGAGACATCTCGAAGTCTTTGTTGTCCTCGCAATCGGGGCACGCGTCGATGAATAGATAAAGTAAAAACCACGGCGTCAGACAGAATATGAACAGAAGAAACGCTGCTGCCAGAACTACTGTCATTTTACGTTGTCGTTGGTATGCTTGCATTGTCGCTCTTCCAGACGAATCGAGGTTTTGGGAGCTTTTCTTATACTTGCGTATCACGTGAAAAGGCATATGTAAATCAAGAGCCCGAGGAATGCTGGGAAGACCGTGTTAAGTCCCGTCACTATGGCAACCAGGTGGTGCTTGTTGTAGAACTCTCTGATAATCGTTCTGTAGGTAGTGTAGATTGTACTGTACCCCCAGATTAAAGCACTAGCGATGTAGGTACGCCGTACAGTTATGCGTGATGTGTATCGAAGAGGTGTGACCACTGCAACGTAGCGGTCGTAACTCAACACCAAAACATGTATTATCGACGATACCATAAACAGCGAACTAGTAATTTCAATCCACAGTGTAATATCAGCTTTAAACTTTACAAACCATACTATGCATAACGGCTCTTGAATCGCGCCGACGAACAGATCAGCTAAAGACTGACTTGCGATTAAAAGGTTAGAGGGACAGCGACGTAGATTTCGGTAAGGATCTTTGATCCACAGCTAGTATTACCATGAAGTTGGGAATGACGGTGAAGATTGCCGTCAGAGTTAGACCAAGGCCCCAAAAGTAGACGTACTTTAGCTGCGTTTCGTGCCATGAATTGTACTGATCTTGCGATGACTCAGCCATACTGGGCTCAGGTTTGGTGCAGAGCAAGCTGTGAAAAATCAAGATATCCACAGATTCAAATCGTCGCTCTACGCTTCCACTTCCATTTTCTTTTCTTTCGAAGAAAAAAATACGAACTCGTGTTCCTTAGGTTGCTTTCCTGACTTTTATAGGGGTCAAGCAGTTGTCGTTTTAAAAAAACTGCATGTCCCACGTCTTGTGAATGCTCTTTGACTACAAAGTCAACATTAGGCGCCAAAGGAAGAGCTACGAAGTTTTCAAACCATCTGCTCGTTTCTATAGCCAGTCTTGTAAGCGAGACAACATAAACGGAAGATACAAATTATGAGATTAATATGATGGACGCGAACTGAGAAATTTGACTGAAGCCCTCTCAAAAAAGCTCATCAGAGCATTCATTTTCCTTTGTACAATTATGATTTAACGTTTAGCTATTGGTTAATATTTTTTTCAATGTAACAATGTGTACAAAACATGGTCACATCCGAAGTACTGTTTGCCTTTAGACAATAAGTATAGATACAGCTGAAGGGAAACTTTCTTTTCTTTGAAAAAACTTTGTTCGTGGTCGGTCCCGGTGGTGGATATACACTTTCAAAACTAGTGTTAAAAGCTAAATATTGAATTGCGAGATTTCTCTTTCCATCGCCCAAAGCAGTGATTGGTTTCAGTTTCAAATTAATTCGCGCCACAGGTGTATTTTTTCAACTGCAAAGAGTTAATATTGCAAAGACGGTAATTTAATAATGTAAAAATTAAGCGAAGGGATTGCGAAATAGTTTTGTTTGAAAAAAACAGATTAACGGTGTGAAAGCAGGCACTATTCAACATAACACAAAGACTGGAAAATTCGTAGTTTTAAAGGGACATGCTGGGAAAACACTGCTTTCTCCTGCTTTCTTTATTGGCTTTGGTTTTGATACGGTTTCGAGTTCAATTTGGATTTAATTTGAACCATAAGTACTTTTTTCAATTGCAAAGAGTAATATTCCACAAGATGGTAATTTAATAATGTAAAAATTAATTAAGAGGAATTGCGAAATAGTTTTGTTTGAAAAAGTACAAAATTAGTATGAAAGCTGGGCGCACATCTTGGCACATGTGGCAGCAAGCGCTTTTCATGATCAACAGGAACATAAAGACTGGAAAACTTGTAGTACAGTATAGTACAGTTTCGAGTTCAATTTGGATTTGATTTGCACAACAAGTACATATTTTTCAATTGCAAAGAGCTAATATTGCACAAGACGGTAATGTAATAATGTAAAAATTAAGAGGAATTGAGAAATACTTTTATTTGAAAACTACAAGATTAGTGAGGAAGCAGGGCGGGCGCACAAAGTGACAGCAAGCGCTACTCAACAAATACGACTGAAAGACTTAGTTGTAGTTGACACGTAGTTGACATTTGATTTCTTATAATTGGTTTTATTTTTAATTTGTTAATGATGCTATTTCGAGTTCAATATGGGATTAATTTACATTACAAGTCTACAAGTGTATTTTTTCAATACCAAAGAGTTAATATTGCACAAAACAGTATTTTATAACGTAAAGATTATGAAGATGTGCGTTTTTTTCGAGGAAAAAAAAAAAATGAGGAAAACAGATTTGGCGCAAATGACAGCGAGAATTCGGTAAACTTTGCAAATAGCTAGTCGTAAATTGTCTAATTTCAAAAGAACAGTACGCATGTACGAACGTAATTTAGTTTTGTACAACGAATTTGACAAGTGTCAAATGTATAATGTATATCTGAACTGCGTAGTCGTACATTCAAAACGGAGAAATCAATTTATATATGAATATGCTATTGCCTGCACCAACTGCTCCTCAAATCTACGTCGCGATTCCTTTCATTTAATGTCAAAGGCTCTTTTTCTGTTAAGTCTGTTAATAACGGGATATATTTTGAGATTGTAAAGGCAAATTTGATTCACCACGGAAAGTCAATGCACATTAAAGCCAAAAGGAGTCAAAGAAGTGTTTGCGCGGCAAAGTAATCTTTAGAACATATGTGACAGAAAAAATTAAGGATTTGCGATATAGTCCTAATTAAACAGCCGTGCTTTCGATCGATAGCTCCCTTGGTCTCTAGCTATATATCGCCCAGCTAGATTTGTGAGGCATTATATAATATTTATCCATCAAATCAGATTAGCGGTTTCCTGACCCAAGAGTGGAAATGCAATGAGCCCTGGCATGAATGGATATTATAGTCAAAAATGTATAGATATTAACCTAATAACTGTAATAGGCCATATGCACTATCAGGTCACGGAAAAACACGTTGGATGGCAAGTTCGTGCCATCCAACGCGTTTTTCCGAACGAATCTTAAGAAAATATCCCATCTTGAATTTGTCATTTCTTCTGTATATTACATCTTATGAACTGAAACTTTGCACTTTTACTAATATCGAGGTGCTGCTTCTATTTCTGGCTTCCATTTTGACGTTGCCGCTTGATTTAGGGGAGACATGGTCACGTGACCTGTTAGTGCATATGGCCTATTGCTTTTAGCTAATTTAATTAGCCAACGAAAGGATCCCATTCCTTTGTGGAGACCCCAAATACTGATATCTAATGACTGTTCCGTCGCGGATCCTGTAAATAAAACAGTGATATATTTAGCAGAAAATAATCTAGTTCCACGCCAGGTGAGATTTTGTCCGTCCCCCATTTTGATAGTCGACATTATCCCTTTTTGTGCCGTGAAAATTCTTCAGTGTCAGATATAGCTAGTGCAAATACGGACTAAAAACGTTCAGTAACTTGTCATTTTCTTTAGATATAGAAAACTCGCAATTGGACAACCGTCATATCTTCCTTATATTTTGACAGAAGTTTGACATGCAAGTACTTCAAAGCGTTTCGATCCTTTACCTAGTTTCTTTCTATTATCCTCGGGGTCGAGGCGTCTCGGATATCCATAAAACCGATAAATAAGAGACGTCCCTACTTCCCTTTTTCCTCCTCTCCTCCATAAGAACTGTGCCCTTATTTATAAAGCTGCAAAAACAACCCCCCCCCCCCCCCCTTTTGTCAAGTCGACTGATGTAGTCACTTTCCCCGTTGAAGTTATAGAGTACCACGACAACTGAATTCAGCAACACTCATGATAAAACGTCCTTTTTACCTAGTTTATAATTAAACTGCTTGTTACATTTGCTCATGCAGTATAACTTCTAGTGAGATACATTCTAAAGGATATATTCTATCGCTAAAACATTTTTCTAGAAAAAAAAACTTTTGGGTTCCAAGTCAGTTTTCGGTCTTTGATTAGCTATAAATAACAAACCAATCGGACTACGATGGCCTGTGCTAGATTGGCTGACCATATATAACAGATCAATCAGATTACGAATACCTGTTTTTGATCATACAATAGAGTTATTTATACGAAGTAAAAATAAGATGCGTTATCTTAGACACAAGTTAGACAAGACGCGTACCTCTCCGTATAAATGGAAATTATTTTTAGCATGGAACAGCGTTCTGAACTGGTTTTTTTTTTTCCTTTGTTCGCGTCTTAGACAGGGAGCTTAAGTACCAAACGTTTTTGTCAACACGTCACACGTTTTTGTCAACACGTCACGCGTACGTTTCTCCGTAACGAGACGGACGTTACACGTACGTTTTGGTTCGTGTACGCGCCGTCATAGATGAAATCTCGAGCGTGAGAAAGCCTCAACTGACGTTCTAGCGAGAACGGAACCTCATCTATGGCGACGCGCGCACGAACAAAAACGTGCGCGTAACACTTCCGTTTTGTTACGGAGAGAGTTCGCGTCTTATTTAAGTTACATCTAAGACAAGACGCGTCTTATTATCGTTCGTTTAAATGGCCCTAATGTGTAATAGGCCATTAATCAATGGTCTTGGATTGGCTGATTATATATCTGGCCAATCAAGCTACGGTTGTCTGTCTCTGATTGGCGGACCATATAATCACTACCACCCAATCAGGAGTTAGGAGTTAGGATAATATGTAATAGACCATTAATCAATAGTCTTGGATTGGCTGATATATCTCACCAATCAAGCTACGGTTGTCTGTCTCTGATTGGCTTGACCATATTATCACTACCACCCAATCAGGAGTTAGTACGAGATATATTGAGGAAGGTCTTACAGACTTGGAACCAAGGTCTATATCTCTTTTTTTTTCTGGAAGTGGGTTTGAAGTGAGTTTGAAGTGAGTCTGTAGTGAATTTGAATGAGTTTCAAGTGAGTTTTTAGTGAGTTTTAGGACGATGCAGTAAGAGATCCAGCAAGAATTACAGAACTTAGTTATAACATAACAGCATGAGTAAACAACATGCTTGGACGTCCATAAACAACCAATGGCTTTGAAGCCTAAACGTTTTGTCTAGTCCGATATGGAACTGAAACAACTTCCAGTTAAAACTGGTTCAGCCAATAGGAAACAATGGGTGGCGTAGACACCGAACTGGGCGTGGCTACATCCGGTGGTCACCCGCTGGGAACTGGTAACCTAGTGTCTGTGAGAACAGTCTAGGCGATGGCACGCCGGTCTCTTTAACGCTTCCTAATGTGACGAAATAAAAGAAAGTCAATGACACTAAACATCCATACTATACTACTCTCAATGGCAACCTGATCACCTTTTATGAAACGCATTTGAAGAGGTCAGAGCATAAGGGAAGAGGTCAAAATAACGATACAAAGTAGGGACCCGATTTTTCTAGATTTGGTGGTGGGTGCCGGGACATACCACCCTCCCCTAGTGGGTACCTTGAAAATCTCGATATTGGCTGCATGTATTTACAGTTTCTATCTAAAAATACGTTGTTTAGCAGGCCTTGAAACATACAGTTTATAAATTACTGCAATCTAAAATTTACTTTTCGAGATATTCAATGACAAAGTTCAGCATTTTACTCATAGAGGTGGTTGGTGACGGTTAATACCACCCCACCGCACCCCAACTCCCCTCCCCCACCCACCCCCTGAATTGGGTACCTTGAGATGACCATTGTTTTGACCTTATCCCTAAACTGTGCAAGTGATCTCTGATGGAAGTATACATTCTCCTTAAAAATCTTTTGTTTTCAAAGGAGAATTCAGTATTTGGTCAAAGATCACTTACTCTGTTTTTGCAGGGACCTCTTCGTTTACAACAAGTTAAGGTTAGGGTTAGACACAGGTTGTAATATGGAGAAGAGAGGGTGAATGGTTTGGAATGGATGAAGGTCAAACTCTAATTCCTTCGAACAAAATTTAAGGTCCATTATCAGCAATAAGACGTACCTTGTCATATTTGGGAACATTCCACCAGCCGTAGGATCTGGACACCCATTATAAGGAGGACGCTTCTTGTTCCGCTGGTATGGAGGACGACCACCACCCTCCCCTCCTTGACGCTGCTGTGACATGATTTCTGAACACAAACAAAAACGAATTATTGTAGAACTCGGTTCGAATGAATTCAGCTCGCGCACGTAGTGAGCTAAATGGATGGATGGATGAACATTTCCGTAACAGTTCGTTATGAATATAAATGCGGACAAATGGATGATTAGTTACCATTGTAGGTTTCTTCCTCCTGTCTCTGGTTGTAATCTAACACCAGTCGTTTTAACTCTTCTTGCTCGGCCTGCTCAGCTTCTTGTTTCTGTCTAACAGTAGCTGCTAAGTTGGATGTAACAGGTACTTCAAAGTCTTTATACTGCTGTTTATTGCCTTTACGTAACATTAGTACAAAGTTAACGTTGTCTTCCTTTTTCGTCGAGGGTGCACTCTTACGTCCTTGTCCTTTGAGGTGCATGGGTACTGCGATGTCTAAATTTGGCACCTAAAATACAACGAGTTATTTCATTTATACATGCATGACAGGTTTCTCAAGCCCTGTTTATATGGAGAAAAGTTGTCTCGGGTAACCGAGACAGCTTCTCCCCAGTCATGACTCTTAACACCATCGCAAGCTACTCACTTTAATCATTTCACTTCTACGATTATGAAGATCATCTATCATCAACCGTTCAAACTGACTTTTGAACTCAATATCTTCTACCGTGGGTTCAAGTTTTGGTGGGCTGAGTACCTTAACCTATAGATATAACAAATAGCGAAGTTACAGACTGTGGTGTACCGCATGGATCAGTAACTGGTCTTATATTTAAAAGTGAGCGCGATGTAGCTATCCATGCAGAGATAAATGACAGTAAAAGTTCTCGCCCTAAAGTGATCTTCCAGTGGGGTAGGCAGTGCGCCCTCTATCCCCTCCCTCCATCAGTGCTCCGTCCAGATTTGAAGGAGGACGAAACAAGGACGTGATAATTGCACGACGGCAGGGAGCCGAACCACGCAATAACTAAACCGCCCTTGTTTCTCGACAAAGGGCAAAACAGGAACAGACAATGGAACACCACTTGTGAATTGTTTATGCGAGAATTGTGCGACGACGGGAGTTGAACTGTGAGCCACTCGCGTTGACGTCTGCGCACGAACAAACTAGCCACCCTCAGTTGTTTAGTAGGCTGTGGGGAGGGAGGGGGAGGAACGATTCCCAAGGAAATTGGGGAGGGGAGGATTGGTCCCAAAGGAAAGAAGATTACACCTACCTTGGTCATGGTTTCCTCTTCGTCCATTTCCTCGTCCATTTCAATGATTTCATAGTCGTCCATCTCATCTGCTTCCTCTGCGTTCTCATCTTCAATATCCTGCTCACTCTCTCCAGATTCACTTGGTTCGTATTCATCACGGAACATTGGCGACTGACAGGGTGAGCTTCCCAGGGAGTTACTAGTCGCTACTTTTGCTACACCAGGTACAGCTATAGGATTAGACTGACGGTTCTCTTGGTTGTCATTGTCTGCCTGCTCTTGGGCATCATTTGGTAATACTGATAATGAAACGAATCAATTCAAACTTTTGTTAGAGTATAGTAAAAACGTTTCAGGGCTCGTTTCTTGAAAGACCCGAAAACTTCACTTGCCCGTTAACTTACCCGATAAAGTTTTCGTGTATTCCTCGAAGCGCACGTTATTATATATTTTCATTTTCTATGACTTTACGGGCAACTCTCGTATTTTTTTCAGTAAATTATCGGGCCCGTAAAGTCATCGCACCCGACACGGGTGAAAAACGTATTGCGCATGCTCGAAAATTCGGCGGGAATTCGTAGACACGTTCGTGTTTACAAATAAAAGTACCGTAGATTCAGCTGTTGTGTATTATGCAAACTTTTCATGTATTATTTGACCAGGGAAAGAACAACTAAAGCGATGTTTTTGGGAAAAAATAAGCACTAACTTTCCACGGACAGCCTTAACTTTCAAGGTTTTATTTAAAACTTCCGAGTATGCGCAATGCGTTTTTCACCCCATCGCACCCCAAAACCTTTCGGATCCGCTAACTAACCCGTTAACTTTCCCAACGCTTTGGGTGTTTCTCAAAGGTTACGCCATGCTTAATCAAGATAACTTTGCTATAATTTCCAAGTGCTACTTATAAGTCACATATAATTTAAGGACACGTTAAGCTACGTAACTTTCGAATTTCGGCTGCAAATATAGCTACGGGTTCAACCTTATTCTTACCAATTTGCTCTTGGTGGTCTTTCTGAATCTGATCAACTTTAGCCTGTGCTTCTTCTAGTGTCGCGCAGAGTCTCATTTTAGGTCGTAGTAAGTTCTGTAGTGTCAGCTATCATGTACTCCACATCTCTAGGGAATGGATGATTCTCGTTCCATTCTGCATTACCCTTCTTCTGAAGAACGTAGACCTATATAAAAGTGTAAGTAAAATACATAAGAACATTCAAAAATTTCTATATAAAAGAACATCAAAAATTTCTGTATAAAAGAACATTCAAAAATTTCAAGATTAAGGCATCATGACTATCATTTTAACCATCATCGTCATCATTATCTGCGTAGCCTGGCTCTCACGGGAAAGGGAAAAGGGAGATTCTTCTTTCCTTCTTCCCACTTCCTTCTTCCTCCTCGCCCTTCATCTTCATCGCAATCATTTTCATACAATTATCTCTTTACTACCACCTCTAGATGTCATCACGACTATTATCACCGTCATCACCAAAAATATTATTTCTATTCCAGACTATGCTGTTGCACGGCTAAGGGCAGCCACATTACAAAAATACCAATAAATTACCAATAAAATACCAATAAATTGATCCATGTATTTACCTGGAAGTAAGCCAGAAAGCAATCCAGCTTACGTTTAGCACTGCCGTGATCAAAGTACTGACCACAAGTGTCTAAAAGAGTACATATCAGACGAATACGGAACAGATGTGTTGGTGGGTCGAGCTCTGAAGGATTACCTACAAGTTGAAACACAGAGAAATGAGATTGGGTTTCCTGTGGTATTGAAATAAACTTATATGAGAGAACAACTTATATTGCGGCTATCGGGAAGGGAGAAGGGAGGGGAGGGAGGGACGAGGGAAAGTGGCTGAACGAGAGAAGGAAATGCCGCCTTCCCCTTGTCCCCAGTCCCCCGTCCACTTCCCCCTCTCAGGCTGCTAGACTGGCTACAAAAGGAATAGATGCCTCACCAGGGTCGTTGTTGCCAAATGTAATGAAGGAATACAAGGTGTTAAAGACAACACGAATGTCAACCTGTCGGTAGTTGTACATTTCACCAAGATACTTGACACAGCATAGACGACGTTGGTTCAGCTTGGGATGGTTTATCTGAGGGAATAAAGGTCAAATCACTAAGAAATCACTAGTAGTGAGCTACTTGAACTACTTTACATCCAAGGAAAGAGTTACTCTGCAAGAGCGGGCTTCCTGTGTCTGAATTTTCAACACAGGAAACCAGTCCTTAATTTCCTCATATGGAATGGAATAAGTACACTACGAAATAGACTTAATCGAATTAGGATAATAGAGATTATTACAACTAGTAAGAAGGGATTTCATTTAGAAAGAGCGATAACCCAGTTTTGAAAGATGAAACAGCTAACTCTATCGATGTCTTGATGAAAAACAGAGAAAGAAATTAGCAGTAGCCCTTTTTTTCATGGTTGCGTGCTGATTTGAATTTCGACGTTACTCGCTTCAAAGCAAAGCTATCAGACTTTGACGTGCTACAAATTCAAAATAACAGCCATATTGTAGTGAGAACAAAAGCAAATCTCTAAAACATCGCGAGTTAAAAAGGTTGAAAGACAACGAAGAACACATTGTCGTGGCCCGTTAGGGACTCGTCATAAGAAATTTTAGTTAGACACACGTCAAAGATGCAAAATAACCCAATATACCTCCATTCCTATACGGATTTCTTCCAACACTCCATCGACCACACAAAGTCCAACCTCCTCCTAATAAAAGAATGAGATCAAACGTTAGAAAGTACATGGTCTTCAAAAATGTTATTCTGGCATTCAAACCCACAATATTTGGGTGGGGTTAGTATGTCAAACTTCCGAGGAATCAAGATGAGCCAGCGACAGAAGTTTTATGAGCTTTATGCACATAGCAACATAGCTTCATTCTAATTCCTTTGTATATGGCAGGTGAAGAATATATACGGTGTAGGAACTGGACTATTTCTATAAAAATTCGTAACGACAAAGAAGGGAAGGGTGTAACTCGTATACTCTAGCTCTTTTCACGAAGTGTACGTTGTATACATGTAGAAAGGGAAATAATGACTGATGCCATCTCCTTGCTATAGCCTGCGTGCACTAAGGCTATAAGAAACACCCTAGCAAATTGACAAGGAATGGTTCTTCGTAATCGCTGAATACTATGGAAAAAGGTCACCATAGTGGACGTAAAAGATCCTGTTGCCGGTACTGTTCGCAAAGAGTAGAGGATTGTCACCCGGTACAACAGTCTGTCCTTACTACTAACAAACTCTAAGCGCATTTGATTATATTCATATAGATATTTGCGCTATATAAATGCTAAAATTTCAATTTCATTTCAAAGCAAGAGATTCTCTCAACCATAAGGACGCTGTGTCTGGTTTAAACAACATTCACTGCTTTGCTAGAAATATAGATACTATACCCACATGATAGGATGACAATCCAGCAAGTAGGTTAGCAGCACAGTGAATACTATTGTACTTGACATTCCAGATACGAATCAGGCATTTTATGGCATACAATGCAATCTGAAGATATTAAAGGAAAATTTATTTAATAACAACTGATGGCTCAATCATCCATTTTCTTTTATCCCCTTAGAATTGTTTAGAAATTCTAATTCTGTCGCGTAACTTGGTGTGGCGATTTTCTCTGTAATTCCAAATCCCAATCTTGGCAAATTATCTAGCATGTTTGATAATTGTGGCTAACTGGCTTCCATTAATCGCGCACAATTTAATCGCCACTTAAAACCGAACGACAACATGTTTAGACGTGCATTACCTCTGTGTTATCCCATGTCAACTTTCTCATTTGTCGCAGCACCTGTAAACAAAAATTCGAGAAGTAGAAACAAGCACATTTCTTGTAATAAACACAAACCCAATCCAGTGCACAATTTTTTCCACTTTCATTTCATAATCTCACAAATTTTCTGAAAAATTTGCCACTGGATTTGGAAAAAAAAAGAGAAACGTAGTTAACATTGAACAATGAAGTCATGGAACAGGGTAGCAAAGTGCTTTTGCGTGATTTATAAAATAACTATCATATAACGCTCACGTATACTGCAAACTCTAAATATACACACAGTACGCGCGCGCACTTTCGAATTTTTTGTTAGTGTAAATCAACACTGAATTTGCTCGAAATTTTATAAAAGAAATAGAAAACTTGCTCACTGTGCTGTGTGCAGATTTAGAGCACTTGGGAATTGATCTGAACTCTCAAGAAGCGTTGAGAAGCACTTGGCTAACGCTTCTCTCGTGTTCTGATCAATCCCCGCGTGCTCCAAATCTGCATAGAGGACGCGCGCGCGTTTTCTATTTCTTCAGCTGCCTGATTACCCCAAATTAGCTGCGTGATTCGTGAACGGACCCTTGCTATTTTATACTAAGTATCCGCGTGACTGCATCCAAATCTGCTGAGGGATGCGCCAGTGATTGCGCCAGTATCCGCGTGACTGCATCCAAATCTGCTGAGGGATGCGCCAGTGATTGCGCCAAATTTGCCACATGAAGTGTGAAGGATATTCCCTTGCTACACCGTTTGAAAGAATTGAAAGAAATGGAGATTCTGAGGTGACATGATAAAGAAAACCACTTACTTTCTCTGTAGTAGTCTTGGATAAATCCTTGTACAAAAGCTTGCGAATGTACTCATGCAACGGTGGCCGCTCTTTTGCTACGAACTGTAATTAAAATCGGTTTGTTATCACTACCATGATAGTTACCAATGGTAATATTGAACAATCGCACCGTACGGTAAGTGGTCAATAAATTGTCGGTAAGTCGTCGAAAAGTGGTCGATTTGTGGTCGATAAGTGATAAGTGTTGGTAAGTGGTCGATAAATTGTCGGTAAGTTGTCGATAAGTGGTCGATAAGTGGTTGATAAGTGGTCGGTAAGGTAACTGTAAGTGGTCGACCAACCGAGTTAAAGACCACTTAAGCCTGGTTTTCACTAGCGACGCAAGCACAAGCGCAAGCAACATACGCAGACTCAGTATCGTATGTATCACATAGGTGCGAAAAAAGACAATCTCTGCTAATGAGCAGTACACTACTGAGTCTGCGTATGTTGCTTATGCTTATGCTTGCTAGTGAAAACCAGGCTTTACTGCACGGTACAGATTGTTCGCTATAACCATCCGTTACAATGTATGTTTAATCCGAATAATAATTATCATTAGGATACATTTTTAGGGACGAAAATAACGGTAGTTTTATCTTAGATGCAAATTTAGCAGTATCTCCAAAGGCAGCCTTACCTTCTGTCGTTCAGGAGGGTTACAATAGTAAAAGGCGTTGTCAATAAGG
This sequence comes from Telmatactis stephensoni, assembly GCA_029948255.1. NCBI lineage: Eukaryota > Metazoa > Cnidaria > Anthozoa > Actiniaria > Isophelliidae > Telmatactis > Telmatactis stephensoni. Next base: position 287,664 of record JALIZF010001854.1, read on the forward strand.
GAAAGATGACGACTATCCAAGTTCTGCACAGTTTTCTTTCTCATCATCAATTCCTGAATTACAAAACAGTAAAATTTAAATATGTCAATTTTGAATGATATTTCAAAACTAAATGCAGAAAGGATATGTTGGGAATTCCAACCAATTTTTGTGTTCAAAACCTCATGCAGTATTGTTGTTTACAAGTTATCCTTGCAATGACATACTGTATGATATGAAGTTTGTCCATTTCAAGCATAATTTAAAACGGTTACAAATTTTGTTCATATTCATCCTCACAAATAATATAATATGTTTATGTCCAAATCAATGGAGAGCCAATAGCCTTGATTTAGCATAAGAACATCCTAATCATAATAATAATCATCATCATTATAATTGACTACTTACAAGTAGGTTTTTGGTCCTGATGTGTGAATCAGGTGAACGATACAAGAATCTTCCACAGACTTCTAACAAGTTACAAGCCATCTCAATGTTGTGATGAGTAAAGTCTTCCAGCAGCATCTAGTAAGATTAACAAAATATGTCCGTGAATAAACAGGGTTACATTGTTTACAGAATCTTTTAAGGTGATGCTATACTGGGCTACAAAGTTTAGCACACTGTTGCACTAAGTTGGGAAGGTAATACTTGGCACATGGCTATGATTTTTAGTGCAACATTGTTGAGGCAACATGTTGCAGGCTTTTGAACAGCCTTCATTTCATCAGGGACCATGGAGAACCTTCAGTTGAAAAATGGGGGAAGTGTGGCTAGCATTTGAGAATAAAGTAGACTACCCAGTCATTAGTCATAAAAGCTTTCAATTAGAGCATATAAATGTGTAGCGCAGAAAGTGGACCCTGTATATGTCAACGTTACAACAACAATGTTCTGCAAAACGTTGTTCAGTGTACCATCACCTTTATGTAGACTTTCATGTCAAATGCATTAATTACCTTCAAGCAAAGCAGTGCATCTCCCTTGGGAAACATCTGGAACTTTGTCATTTCACCTGAGAAGCAACAACACAACTTAGAAAATCACACAAATAATGATGATGGTGGTGGTGGTAGGAGGTATCTAGTGACACAGACTAATGATGGTGATGATGATAATGATAGCAAATAGAGGTAGATTTCGTATGACTGTGAAAATGGCACCCCATGGTCACAGCACGGTTATGGCAGAAATTTCGAATGTTTTTATAGACATCACAGCACTGACACAGCCACGGCACTGAGCCATGCGTTTCACACTTATACAAAATCCACTCTACGCTAGTACTACAGTCACTTACCAATAAATCTAGATGTCTTGATCTTGGACTCCAAATTGATTTGATCTTTCTTTTTCACCTACAAACATCATAAATTATTAATCTACAACTCTTTACAAGCACAATACTGATATGAAGTAGCACTCACATGATGTCTAAACTCTCCCTTTAATAATCGAACCAGCTCAGGACTTATGTCATTAACACACTGATCAAGGGTTGCTATAAGCCGACTATACATGGGTAGTAAATCAAGCCTACATGTATAACAACAGAAAGCACAGATGTTAGTAAAGCTACAAAACTTGACACATGGTGACATGATGGGATTTTTCTGCAACTTATCTTGCAATGACATTGGAAGAGACATTACAGGGATGGTACATGGTGCAACACCGAAAGGTTGCTGCAATCGTGCAATGCCATGTATGTTACACACCGCAGTGCAATACCATTGCAAGACGAAGTGTAGAAAAAATACACTGGGTTACAACAGCACCTTTATTTGACTTGTAACTTTAAATTCTTTGCAAACATACCTTGTACGCTGCACACTGAACAATGCTCGGCATAACTTCTTGCGATTTTTCTTGGTATTGCATGACAGCATAAAGTCCATGGCCACCTGACAAGTGCAACAGTGATATGGTAATGACATGCGTAATATAACTTTCAATTCTCAAAGTACCGGTTGCTGCAATCCTGAGACCCCTATTCTTGCACCTGACTTTCAGCCAGCTGATAACAGCTGTAGCAATGCTTGAATTTTTATAAATAGGGGTGCATGGGAGATAATGGAAGTCAAGGATGTAAATATTTTTTTGATGAGCAGGTCATTTGTTAGGCAATAGGCAAATTTGACCTGTCAAAATCCTAGTCTGCTAGGACAAAATTAACAAAAAAGTAAAGCTAAATGCTGTTAACTTTCAATGTAATGAATTGTGAACAATCAGTCAAATGCCTGAGAGGCAAACTACACTTTATTTGCCAAATCAACATTTTCACTGGACATTTTGTCCAGTGACTGGTACTTATTTGCAAGCAGCCTTGGGAAATGGAAGAGCTCTGACTATGCTCCCTTGGAAAACAACTCACAAAAGATATTAATGTCTTTTGGCACAATATGCAAATGGTCTACATGTATGGTTTTTCATGCTTTTGTGCTCACAAGAGTCTTTGCTTTGTCTATTGAATTACTAACATCAATTTCAAGTTCAGTGTCGTTACCTCATCAATCATATCTTTGTTAACACATGTTGGTAGCTTAACTATAATTGATTCAAGACCAGCACTACCACTAGATGTAATAACACCTCCTCCCTCTGAACCAGACTCATCTGCACCTGAAATAAGTCAGTCACAAAATCATCATTTCACATTTCTTGCAGATAATGCAACAATTGAAAATAGTGCACGTGATTTTTTGAGTGCTGACCAACTAAGCTATGGGCAGATAATCTGACAGACAATCCTATAGTGAGGATTGGGTCATTTGGGTCATTTGCTTCTTGTGCTGTCACAAATTGAATTATTGTACTAGGGGAATTATCATGATGCAACTGTTGCTTACTGTCATCAGTTTCTTTATCTTCAAAGTCCTCATCAATGTCAATAAGCTCTTCAGCCTCTTCTAGTACATCCTCTTGTTCTGTCAACAACAACAACAACAAAAGAATCAGGAATGGTGTACTGTATGTACAGTCTAGAAACAGTATTTTTATAATGACTTTGAAAAGAGTAAAGATGTGGCATAGTCATGCCATGATTTTCTAATGTTTTTATAGATATCACAGCACCAACTTGGTCACAGCACAACATGGTCTGATTCACACTCAACACATAATCTACTCTACGACAGAAATTACTGTGTAGGAAGACTATTGACCATGTTTTTGACACCAGCTCACTGCATTGTTTTCTGTACCTTTGGTTTTGTCGGCATCATTCTTGTCTTTTTCTTCAGTCAGGTTATCAGAACTTGATTTGTCACTTTCATCCTTGTACAAAATCTATTATAGCAAATGGAACAACGGTATAACTTGGGTTGATCATAATATTATATATTATTATAAGCAAGGATATTTTAAATGAAAGAAAGAATGAGTGTTTTAAATCGATGAAGAAAGTAGTAAGGAATTAGAACGAATAAACAAATGAATAAGAGATGAATGAACATTATTTTGAATGAATGAATGAATGAATAAATGAATGATGAACCAACAAATGTATGAATTAATGAAAGAACAAATGAACAGTCAAACTAACAAATGAACAAACAAATGAATATATGTATGAATGAATGGATGGATAGATGGATGAGCATAGGAATGAATGAAGCTATTGTTATTGTACTTATGAATTTCTTTAGAAAAGACTTCATTATTACCCCAGGAAGTGATGCCTTTAAGTCTTTAAGGTTTTCATAGAACACTCTAGTATCTTCATCTTCCCACATCCCACTTTCGCCGTCATACTGTAGGGTAGAATTACAGTTAATACATGAAAACACTGCCAGTCAACTTTATTCAAGATGTGCTCCACATACAAAAGCATTGCACTTGTAAGGCTTGGACTGTCATATGATGCACCTTTTTCTATAACATTACATGCCACACAGTTGCACCACCTTTTCACCCCAGCAATGTTGCGCTCAATGTTATAGAAAAAGTTGCAAAGTGGAACTCAATCCTAAACTTGTAACTGTGGTGAACAACACTGCACATTTGCAAGTTTGGAAAAATGTTGCAAGTCTGTGTTGTGCACAATGTTAAAAATTTGCAAGCAAAGTTGCATTGTTGATCAAATTCTTAGTTCTCAGATCAGGGATCTTTGTGACCCAAAGGACAGGGAATGATCAAGGTCATCCATTTGACAGTATATACATAATATATACCATGATGAATTATACTCACTTCCATGTTTTTAAAGGGATTGAAAATATCAATAGTATTTCCACCCTCATTTTCTTGAGCAAATTCTAAAATCAATGATAATAATCATATCATCTATGTGCAAACAACATTTTTGTGAAATATTTGAGACTAATGTACATACAGTAGACAGAATAAAGTGCACTCTGACTGGGTGACTACTGTTAATAAGTGAGAGGAAAGAGGCACCATGAGAGACACTGGAGGGTGTATGTCATGAGAAGCAATATGATAATTAAATGTGGCTAAATGAAATTTAGGCGAAGTTAAACTCAAGACGTTTGCTTGCTTGTGCCCATGGACCCCACGTCGCAGTGCGGGGTCCCTATGGGTAGCGCTAAAAACCTAGACAACAAATGAAAATAAAATGGTACCCGAAATAAACTTCGGCCCATGCGAGGGCGGGTGGGAAAAGACAAACTAACTATAACACGATGTGAAACTGATTGAGACGAGGCCACGAGGCACACTGAGAGCAAGGGCCGACATACGGGAAACAAGGAATCTGATCAGAGTCATGCCAGCCAGTGTCACACAACCACTCTCGAATTAAGCATTTTAACTAGTTAAAATAACCCAATTAACTCGTATTTTAGATTATATGACAAAATTTATATAACTCTACCATCTTGAGGTAATTCTGGCATATCCTCATCAAGGACATCCTACAAAAGTATAAAACAAAATTTTTATATCAGTGACAAATTAAGAGAGACAAAAATATTGAATGATTATGGAAGAGTGGTATCAAGTGAAGTTTAACTTACAGCTAGTGTAGAGGTGCTACTCAGCAGCTTGTCATAGGCTTTTTGGATTTTCTCTAGGACTTCTTTCTTATCAGGGTGGAGTTCCCCTTTCGTCTTGTTTGACACGAAAATATAAGAAAGTAAGAATCAGAATTGTATATATATCTGCATACATGTGCAACAGTCTGGAGAGGATATAATGATTTTATAGTCTTATGATTTTATAAATCACTGTTAGGCCTGGTTCAAACTAGCAACATATGACGCAATGGAGTGGTCATGCAAATTAAATTTTATGCAAAACACAACATATACCAAGACAATGTTTTATAAACATCACAACATGACGACATAATATGAACATAAAAACATGGACATAATGACATAAAGAAAAAACTGATTCTTTCTTTATGTCGTTATGTCAATGTTATGTCGTTATGTTGCTAATGTGAACCAGGCCTTAGTATATTAAAGGTCAAAGTACATCTCTCAAATAAGCCCTTTAGATAAAAAAATAATTAAAAACAACACCCCTTTCACAAGCACTCCTACCCCTTAATTTAATCTACAGTAAGACACACTATTTAATTACCAAAAGAATATGTCTGTTTTGCCTTTCTCTGTTTTGCAGATCCTTGTGTGCTTTTAGAAGATGCTTTGCCAGTGAAGAGTAATAACTTTGTAGAAGAGTATGGAAGCTGGCTTGAATCTCCATGGCAATCACACCACTATTAGGCCAAGTAATATTGTGCTTTTCCACAAACTGTCGCTGTCGGCGTGGGAGTACACCTGCAAAATCTTCCCCACAATGCCGAGCAAAGCTGATAATAATTTGGACATAAACGTGGCTGTCTTTATCACAGTTAACAATGTTATTCAATGTGGTCTTGATGGCTTTTACGCTTCCTTCAAGCTGATAGAAGACCCCGCTGATTATGAGCTCTCCAAATAGTCTTAGGGATACCCTGAATCTAGATACATTGGCTGCACGCTCGTCATCTTTGCCAGCATACTTGTCAAACACTTTGATAAGTTCTTTAAACAGAAGGTCTGAGAATTCAAGGTATCTTTGGTGGATGAGACCACAAATGTGTGCTACACAGCTTACATCTGCTTGCTAGAAGAAAACAAACTTGTAAGTGTCATAATTGATACATGTAATTAATGGATTAGTCTCCTAACTGACAGGTTTTATTTACCTTAAGCTTTGCCAAACCTTCAATCACAGCAGTCACCTATATTGAAAAACATTAAATGTAATAGTTTAGAGATTATGATCATTTGAATAATTGGCCATGAAATATGACCAATTAGATGGATCCACAGTACATTGATATTTGGGCATAGAGGAAAGTAAACAATTTGAAATAAAAACAAACAAACAGAAAAGTCACTTAGGCCAATTTTGGAACCCAAACCATTGCGATAAAGAGCTTTTTTAGAAGCTATTAATAATGAACTGCAGTTTATCTGGAAGATTCCAGATCTATACTTTTCAGGGAGGTTGTACACAACGTACATCACTGGATGAAAAAAGCAATCCTTAGTTCAGGACAGTTAGTGCAACATTCTTCAACATCTATGGTCACATTGACTGTGTAAGTCATGTGAGTTAATTTCTACGATACTTACAGCTTCTTGAATGTATCTGGACAAGTTAAGACCATTAAATTCATTGGTGAGGGAGTCACGCTGTTGTTCTGTGATAGATCGCTGACAAATACATGTAACATTAAAAAATTAGCAATACTATATGATAGAAAAAGCTACAACGTATTGAGACTGGCTTGAATCTCACCAATTTCTTGATAAATGCAGAGTTTTTCTTCACAGTGGAATCAAGTCCTTTGAGAGCCTTTTCTGGAGAATGTGCAGCTGTAATATAAAACAAAGAACTTATTCACCTTGAAATATTTATGAAATTACTTAATATACACACAATTAAGAAATCTTGATTGAAGAGACAACACTTTTAAGTTGGTACTTCATTCAATTCATACATGTTTGGAGAGTGTCTAGTACTCTTATTGTCAGCAATAGGCCATATGCACTAACAGGTCACGTGACCCTATCTCCCCTAAATCAAGCAGCACCATCAAAATGAACTCCAAAAAGTGAAAGAGCACCTCGATATTAGTAAAAGTGCAAAGTTTCAGTTTATAAGGTGAATAAGAGAAAAAATGACAGTAAATTTAAGATTGGATATTTTCTTAAGATTCGTTCGGAAAAGCGCGTTGGATGGCAAGCTCGTGCCATCCAACGCGCTTTTCCGAACGAATCTTAAGAAAATATTCAATCTTAAATTTACTGTCATTTCTCCTGTATTACATCTTAGGAGCTGAAAATTTGCATCTTTACTAATATCGAGGTGCTCTTTCTATTTCTGGCGTTCATTTTGACGGTGCTGCTTGATTTAGGGGAGATAGGGTCACGTGACCTGTTAGTGCATATGGCCTATTGATTACAAAATGAAGAAAGCAAGAAGAAATGAAAAACAACAAACATGCAAGCACAAGGGAGGGAGGGAGGGAGGGAGGAAGGAATCGATGGAGGGAGGAGGGAGGGAGGGAGGAAGGGAGGGAGGGAGAGAGGCATGAACTGTTCACCAAAGGGAGGCAAGAACTGTTCACCAACAAAGTTTGTTGTGAATTTCCATTTTCCAAACAATCTTAGAAGCTTGCACACTTGTCAAAAGTTAGGTGTTCAAAAACACACTGTAATCTTGTGCTGTTTTTGCTCAATAGAATGGTACTCACCAACAGCAGCCAGATTCTTGCTTCTAAGCAGCATTTTTGTTTTGATTTGTTCTTGAGCTTCCTCTACAGCTTTAAGCTGCAAAATAATGCACATTGGATGGAAGTAAGAGCATGATCTAGTTATTAATTAATTTATATCTGTACATGTAATCTATACATTCCCATACCACTTCAAGTCTCTCCCTTTCTTCCTGCTGCTTTTCTTCTTCCTTAAGAAAGCAAAATATAATTAGAAGTTAATGTCAAAATATTAGTTGAACATGAAGATTACCACATATAGATCTGCTCTAATGAGGAATCAAACTTAAATAAACAATTTTGTGGTACCTCTTGTACATTATTTTGTAATATCACACAGTTTACGAATTTTACTTGTTTTTGAATTATTATGCATTGAGTGGATCAAGCTGTTAGTTATTACAAATATTAGTGGCACTGATGAATGATAAAAGTTTTCTACAACCAATGATAATACAGTATAATGAGCAGTACCAAACAAATGTTAAGACACACGTTAACCAAGTTTGTTTGGTTATCAATGTGGACCAATCACTAGGTGAACCAGGAACTAACTCAAAGTTACTCTTGGCCCACCTAAAAATAGGCCCACATATCATCAATAATATTTTTAAGGCATTAATAAATTGCCAATAATTTGTCTCTTCACATGATAACTGTACCTCGAAGACCAAGTGCTCAAGGTCATAATGGTATGGAACAAACTCAGGAAATTTTTTAAAAATCCCCCACATTGAGCTGCTCTGACATCTAATATCTAATTTAACTGAAACTTCATTGAAACTTAACTGAGGGACTCACCAAGAGCCATTTGATAGTTGGATAATTTGTTTTTTTCTGAAAATTCTCATGGGAAGTATAAGATTTTTATGAATCTTATAATTATATTTCTTATACATTTATCTTTTTATGAGGTACAGTAGTTGTACGTGCTAGTGATGTCATACACTCAACTCCAGCAATCAGCTTACATGTACATTTCTTTGTAATTTGCAATTAAAATATCTCAGTGTAAGATTATTCTACAACAAAGAAAAATGTGGAAATAAATCCTTAGCCTAAACAATGTAGGAAAACTCCTTCACACAAACTTTTAGTACAAAAGAAATTAATTTAAGAAACTAAACATAAAGAGATGTATGCAGCTAAATGTTTAGGTTGAGTGTATGGCATCACATGAACAATTTTGATGCTAGTTCGCCGACCTTTAATTTTACTTACATTCTGTTGCCCATTATCTTTGTTTGCATTCTGATTTTCCTGACTTTCACAGTTCTGTCTGAATAAACAAAATGCCAAAGCCATTATTTATGTACACTTTATTTGCAAACTCAATAAAATACTAATATTTTTACTAAATTTATGAATGGTCCATCAACTTGTGCAGGAAGACTAGTCAGAGTTTTACAGACTAAGAATTTTAAGATGCATCTGCTCTCATTTTGGGGAACAAAACAATGGAAACAATTTAGACAAAAGACAATTTATTTTATTTTATTTTATTTAGTTATTTCTTCTTTCTTTCTTACATTTAGGTCCTCCAGATTATGAATAAGCTTAAATAATGCAATTTTTTTTAGGATCCTTGATAAGCTTATTGTCGAAAAAAATCAGAGTTAAAGTACCCCAAAAATAATTAAGTTTATATGACATGTCATCGATGAAAAGTCGTTGTTTTCGTAAAGTTTGAATAACAAACAATATTTCTCTGTACAAAAAGATAAACGGTCACTTTCGCAAAAGTATATTCAAAAACAAAATTTTACTCAAAAGTTGGGGTTATTATTTACAAAACTAGTTCAGCCATCCAAAAATAGCGTTTGGAGACCAAACTCAAGCTCTAACACAAAGCAAAAACACAGCCTCAAGTGCAAAGAAAATTGTACGGCAGCTCACCTTTCCTCTGCCATAGAAGCTGGTGGTTTTTCTTCTCTCTGGCTTTCTTGTTCACATGTTTTTTGCTTGTTTTTCACCAAACCATCGCTTGGTCCTTCTTTTGTTTTGAGCTGTGTCCCGTCGCTGCTGCTTGAGTTGTTTTCATGTATGGGCCCATGGTGGTTCTTCACTGTTGTCTCACTCATGCAGGAGACTACAAGGGCTCTATTCAGCCCGCATTTCTTGTATTTTTTTCGAGTTTACTAACAAGAACAGTTTCGCTTCTCGTTCACCATTTTGAAAGCGGTTCCTCCTTGATGTCAGCACTAGAACCCAGGCCGCTGGAGAAAGTTCCAGCTGCTATGCATTATGGGAATATGACAAAGGAACCCCAAATATCTATTTCGATTTTGATTGGTTCTGTTACCACTGGCACTGCACTGAGGACGACGCGGGACAAAATATTAGCATTACAATGAGACGTAATATTCACTAAGTGTCGAGATAGAGCAGCTAAGGTGATATTTAAAGGTATGAATTAGGGTTCGGATATGGTCTCACTCTCCCTGGCCTTCGGACTAAGACAACTGTTGTGCGTAGCAACCGGCCGAAATCTTCATCCGTAACGTAAGTCGATTCGATGTCTCAGCTTCTTTGAATATCTCGGGAGAATCGTCCCAAAATTGAAATTATTTTTCTTTATTTTTACAATTATTCATTATTTCGTTGTTTTGTTTCCGGGGGGCGCCTATATAGGTGTTACAGATCGAGCGTTGTCGACACCAAAGACTTTTTCTTTTTTTAATTTCCTTTTTCCCCTTTTTCCTCAGCTTTTATAATACTTAGCATGTACAATCTTTACAATAAGTATTTTTATCTTTATTTTCAATTAACTTAAATTTTAAAAATTAAAAAATAAGTCGAATATTTCTCATCGCGTGAGATTTTTTGTACAATTTTTATCGAATCAGCACCGAAAGTTAATGTGAAGCCGTGCAAAATAGGGGTCGATTCGTGTGCAATGTACACGGGGAGTTAACTAAAGTATGCTACCGAATTATTCAGTACAGGAGGATTTTTCCTTCGCTGCTCGCATAGTTAGTAAAAGGGATTAATTCTTGTGCAAAATTGTTGACGAAAGTGTTGCGTTGACGAAAAGTGTTGCGTGACGACACAAACGGTAACGACTCCATGTAAGGACGACTTCTAATGTCCTGAGGTTTATAGGGGCATATCATAGTTCGTCGTGATCAGTTGTGATTCAACCAAGTGTTTTTGGTGTTGTTGTTTTGTTTTTTGTTTAATTTTGGTTTGCTTTGTTTTGCTTTTGTTAGAAACAAATCGCACCATGTACTGGGACTGGGTCATAATTGAATTCAGATTTATCATTCTTCAGGGCGATGCGGCATTCTGGTACAACCTAAAGGCGGTGTTACATGTGACATTTTTAACGACGATTTTCAGCGCAACGGCGTTGCGTTAAAAATCTCTCGTGTAACATGACACCTGGAACAATTTTCCTTGTAATTTTCGGTTCGGCAACGCGTTGCGAGTTTTTGAATCCAAGTCAGAAACTCGCAACGCAAAATATCGCAAGTTGTTGCAACGTTGCGCGGAAAATCGTCGTTAAAAATCGTCTCGTGTAACACCGCCATAAAAAGATCAGGTGAGGGCGATTACTCCACGCTGGGTGCCCTGTGTTATATATGTGGAAACAAATGGGGTAAGAACGACGAACTGACTCAATTAAATGTGTAGCTCGAGTGTACAATCACGAACATAGCTAGGGGAATCCCAGAGGACGTGGATTAACAACTTCCCCTCGCCTCCCCTCCCCAATCTCCTCCCCCTCCCTTCTAGTTTCTCCTTGCAATCGCTTGAAATCGTACTTTCAAGAAAAAGTAAAACTCGTTTAACAAGTTCTTAACAAGTTCTTACGTGCGGTTTTGCTACAAAATAATATTTCTATTAAGAATTTGAATAAGAAAAACTTACAGACATATGCTTTAAAAGCTCGTGTCTTTGGCGCTGGCACAGGTTCCTTAACTTATCAGTACGGGATTCCCTACTAGCAGAGACTCAGCAGATTAGGGTTAGGGTTTCACGAGATTTTCTTGTCCTCTTGCCCAACTAGACTTGAAAATACAACTGAGCATGATGAAACCCTAAGTGATAAAGTTTATTAAATCTCTAAATGTACAACTTTCAGTTGAGTTAAGATATTTGTATACGTAAACGAGACATTGTTATAAACGCAACTTTGTTGATCTTTCTTCAAAATACTCGATTTTGATTGGTTCCTCTATGTCCCCAAGGATTTGGGACAAACATATTAGCATCATAATGAAACTTCGCCGAATAGACTACCCCAATTAGACATTAAAATTATTAAGTGTCTAGGTAGCGCAGCGGTCTAAGGTGATATCTAAAGGTATGGATTAGGGTCCGGATATCGTCTCCCTCCCTGGCCTTCGGGCTAAGATAACTGTTTTATGTAGCACCGGGATAGCGTGGATGGGGCCGAAATCTTCATCCGTGACGTAAGTCGATTCGATGTCTCAGCTTCCTTGAATGTCTCGGTAGAATCGTCCCAAAATTTAATTTTTCTTTTTTTCTTTTTCAGTTAAATAATCATTTCTACTTTGTGTCCGGGGGGTGCATATCTAACAGGTTCGAGTCGTGTCGGGGCGAATCCTTTTTCTTTTTTTCACTCTTCTTCTATGACTTTTTCTTTTTTTACCTGAATATCCTGACTACTTATTGTCTTGCTACAGATACTGATGTTTTTACCTTAACTTTTTTAATTATTTTGGATCGCATAAATATATTGAGATTGATTAATATTCATGATTATTAATATATGGATATCGTTTAATTTCTCTATATTTCTTAACTGTGCGATCGAATAACGTGCGTTTTTTATGCGTTTTGCAATTGCCCCTCTAAACAATTGCCAAGTTAATCAAGACATACTATTTTTTAAAGTTTCAATTCAAGCAAAAGGTATATTTTTGGCTTGTGTATACTGTATAAACTGTTCATCCAGCTGGGTAAACAGTCGCACGAAATTAAACTCCTGGCTACTCCCCTGATAGACCTGGATTCCCCTCACTCTTTTTGGGAACTTTTACGGAAACAGAACTTGGGGTAATGGCTACTCAAAATGTAATAATAACTCAAATAAAGGTTTGGTTGGGAGGAGTGAGAATGCGAACGCGCTTGCGCAAAGGCCGGCAGGCAAAGAGAGAGAGAAAAAGCCTCTATAGGTCGAATATATGGATCTGTTTTGTTTTGAATTTTCTTTACTCTTCTTCTTTGTCCACAATCCCTCTGATAGAGTAACGACTTCCATTTCAGTAAAACGCTACATTTCGACAATTTAAAAGGTTAAGATAAAGCACAATATTTAGGGTCGGTAGTTTCTTCAGCTAGTTAAGCTGGTTACGTTTCCCAGGAAGCCGACGGTGCGCTCTTTACCCCTCTCTCCATCAGTGCTCAGTTTTAAGGGTATTTGAAGCTACTTAAAGCTACACGGAATGGAAAGAAGTCGAAACAAGTGTGAGGTGTAGTACCTGTAGTAGCCCTAGTACAGTAGTTCCCATAGTTGGCAGTGTACACATAGTAGGCATAGTATTTGTAGTAGGTGTAGTATCTGTAGTAGAAGTAGTGCCTGTAGTAAATGTAGTATCTGTAGCACCTGTAGTAGGTGTAGTAGACCTAGTATAGTACTTTTCATAGTAGGCTGTGTACACGTAGTAGGTGTAGTATTTGTAGTAGGTGTAGTGGTTGTAGTTGGTGTAGCACCACTAGTAGATGTTGTAGTACTTGTAGTAGGTGTAGTTTCTGAAGTTCGTGTAGTACTTGTAGTATCTGTAGCACCTATTGTAGGAAGGCTGTGTACACGTAGTAGGTGTAGTATTTGTAGTGGTTGTAGTTGGTGTAGCACACATGGTAAGCGTAGTAGCAGTAGTATCTGTAGTACCTATAGTTAGTGTAGTACCAGTAGTAAGTATAGCTGTAGTCAGTGTGGTACATGTGGTACAATATACCTGTAGTCAGTGTAGTATCTGTAGTAGGGTGTGGTAGGTGTAGTAGCACCTGTAGGAGGTGTGGTATCTGTATTGCAGTTCCATAAATAGGTATAGTACATGTAGTAACTGTAGTCAGTGTAATATCTGTAGCACCTGTTGCATGTGTAGTATCTATAGTATATGTACTACCTGTAGTAAACGTTATACCTGTAGTATAGTACAAGTAGTTGGTGTAGTACATGTAGTACCTATATCTGTAGTATGTGTAGTGCCTGTAGTAGGTGTTCTACCTGTAGTATAATACCATTAGTAGGTGTAGTACATGTAGTACCTATTGTTAATGTAGTATCTGCCGAAGGTGTAGTTTCCATAGTTAGTGTAGTACCTGTAGCATACATAGTACCAGTAGGTGTTTTACCTGTAGTGTAGTACCAGTAGTAAGTGTAGTACATGTGGTACCTATAGTCAGTGTAGTACATGTAGTAGGTGCTCGTCTACCTGTAGTGTAGTACCAGTGGTAGGTGTAGTACCTGTAGTAGGTGTAGTATCCTAAGTGGGTGTAGTACTAGTAGTATCTGTAGTAGGTGTTGTAGGTGTAATACCTGTTGTAGGGGTAGTAGTTGTAATACATGCAGTAGGTGTTGCTCTTGTAGAAGGTGTAGTACCTGTAGTACCTGTAGTAGATATAGTAAGTGTAGTGCCCGTAGTGCTTGTAGTAGATATAGTAAGTGTAGTACCCGTAATGCTTGTAGTAGATATAGTAAGTGTAGTACCCGTAGTGCTTGTAGTATCTGTTGCAAATGTAGAACCTGTAGTTGGTGTAGCAACTGTAGTACCCTTAGTCTTATGCAGTTACAGATCCTTTAAAAGACAAAACAACAGAGTAGTGCTTGTATTGACAATATTTAGTTCCATCTCATTTGTATTTACAATTGAAACAAATTAAACAATATAAAACTGTTTTAAAACCCAACTAAGCTCATTCATACACAAACTTCTTGTACTCTAGATAAGAAACGTGTATGATACAAATAGGATGAGTTTTCTTTCTCTTAGTTTCTGCCTAGCCACGTTTCAGTCTTATAGATACCCATTTTCAAAATTACACGACAAAAACAAAACCTCATTTTTAAAAATCTCGTATTATTTTATCCTGACCGCCTGAACTAATATCAAGTAGTCAATAGGCTCAGACCATAACAGACAAACAATCCCAGAGCAGTTTTCTAACTGCGCATGCGCAGTAAGAGATAAGGACTGTGGGAACCTAAATATTGCACGCAAGTTTCTCTCTTATGCAAGTCTTTTGCAACCGTTCACATTTCTAACTTTTCGTTACCGTAAAGGTACCAGGTACAGCTGCATAAACACTATGCGTCTAGATTCGTCTAAGACGCGGAATTCTGTAAATGGGTATGCGAACTTTTTATCTGAATAAAGAGAATATTAGTTAAAAGTACAGCAGAACCGCCTCCTTCGCAGACGTCCCAAAAACGTCACGCAACTACGACCAAAGAACGTCACGCAACGACGAACCAAAGAATGTCACGCAACAATGACCAAAAGAACGTCTGCGTAGAAGGCTTAGCAGAACCTCGCCATTTCGGATTTTCAAAGAAAAACGGCATCGTCGGAACTCAGGGACCCTTTCGCCCCGAGTGGCCGTGGTTAGCGGGTCAAACGGGGTAAAAGGTGCTTGTTCGACAAAGCAGACGTCCGATCTTGCGAGGATCTAAAAATAAGTAAAGCTTGCATTGCAGAATGGCTGCTTCAAGTCCATGCTAGCTAGGTCGTGACAAACCACAGGAGTATACAGTAATGCCTTACAGCGGTAATTCCCCCTTTAGTAGAGTTGTGATCGCCGAACATCACTGAACCAAAAATATTGAATGTTTGAAAGATCAACTCCTTATTTGACTCTTCTAGCTTTCAAGACTTGAGTGCAAAACAATAAAATAGAAGCCGTAAGTTAATTATTACACCTTGTAGACTGCTTTCACGTCATCATTATTCTATTAGAGCAAGAAAAAGCCATTACGTTCTCGACAACTGGAAAAATTTCTAACCATTTTTAAACTCAAGTTCCATTTTTAAACTCAAGAATTTCACACTTCCTTTTGGTTTCGCTAACGCCCCGACAACATGTCGCTAGTGTCAACCAACATTGATTCTAGCCCTGGAAGTCTCTCTGTCTCTCTCCTTAACCACAATAACGTCTTTAAAAAAAGAGCTCGCTGGCAATTAAATACTTGAAAAAGGTAAGAGAATTATAGAAGTTACGTCATACTCTAGTAAATTATAAAATAGTAGCGAGCTTAAGCATCACGCACACAGGTAACGGTGGACGGTAGAGAGGATCATGTGACCTGATTTTTTCGCGCCTGGCATTACGCGTTTGGCACTCAAACGAGGGAGTGGCTTGTCACGTTAACGTCAATCGCGATATGACCCGGCACCCTCGCGTTGAAACGGCAACGCCAGATGTGAAAAAAGCAGGTCATCTGACCCTCTTTGCCGTCTCCCGTGTACGTAATTCTTAATCTCTTTAATCTCTGTAGTATGTCTTATGAAACCGGCTCAGTGAAGACATTTCTGCATTCGGGCGTCGTGTTTTTAAAAATAAATTAATAAAAATTAAAATGATGAAACTCAACAAATTACTAAAATCTACCTTAACTACTTTTCTAAGAAACTAAGCGACTAATATAATGTTTCGTGACACAAACTTGTCACGCAACCGCTTCAATTCGATCGCTGCGTGACAAGTTCACGTCACATTATTATTATAAAAATTATTTTGTATCAGTAAGTCTCATATTATTTTCTTACATTTTCAGGATTAACTGATATTGGTGCCCCAACATAATTTTAAACGATTTAAAATAACAATAATGAGAAAATGTTGTATATCAATTATCTTCTCTTAAATCTTAGATACTTCACCGTGCTAGTGAACATGCGCAGTGCAGTGTTTCATGCAAGACTTGATTAATGTCTTACAAGGTGGACTATGCAGTGCAGCGCAATTCCACTTCAACGGTGGTTAGAGCACAATTAATCTGCATATAGAAATATACAAGAAACCTGCTATCTTGAACATCCAGATTAGAAACAATCAACCGTTAGTCACGTTGGATGGGGGAAGGCGGGGGGGGGGGGGGGGGTACAAATTGCCATTCAATGCAATAAAATCTAATGTGACAAATAAGGTTTTGCTCGATACAATATGATCATTTCAAGTCAACCGAGTTCAACATAGCGGAGTCTTCAGTATTTTGCACTTCAAAAAGGTTAGAACTTTGATGTATGACACCATTAAATGTCTCTATTAATTAGACTAGCCTCCATCTCTATTTTCTCTCTTTCTTTGGGATTCCTGTGGGATTGTTGTTCGAGAAGAGGGGAAACTGAGTCCCTCTCTATCAGCAACACAGGAAACCCAAGATACATAAAAATTCAAATTCTTAGATTAAGAGACGTCTGCGGAGGAGGCTATAATTAGACATTAGATATTGATATATTTGGCATTGTTTACGTCACTGGAACAACTCATGGCATCATAAACCAAGTACTAACCCAAATGTATAGTAGGCGGCCATCTTGAATGACGTCATGACTACAATACAACGAAATCCAACATGGCCGTTGGCTTCGACGTTCAATACTGAGAAGAGTAAACTACCAAGAACTCCTATACGCAGATTAATGCAATCTATAACTTAAAATATTTGTTTTAATTTGGAATCTTTTGGAATTCTTGGAATCCCTTGGGAGAGCTCCAGCCACAAGAAATACACTGACCTATAGGTAGCATTGTATTTTTGTGTACTTATAAAGAAATACTCTAAAACAGCAT
Source organism: Telmatactis stephensoni (assembly GCA_029948255.1). Taxonomy (NCBI): domain Eukaryota; kingdom Metazoa; phylum Cnidaria; class Anthozoa; order Actiniaria; family Isophelliidae; genus Telmatactis; species Telmatactis stephensoni. The sequence continues at coordinate 305,137 of JALIZF010001854.1, forward strand.
GCTCTGACGCCTTTTTGAGGGACCTAAAAGAGATTAACATAGTTGAAACCAATTTCTATATTTGTGTGGTTGAACATTTTTCACGTGTTCAATATTTTTCTTTCTTCAATTTCTTTGTTCATTCGTTCATTCGTTCGTTCCTTCCATTCTTTCTTTCTTTCCTTTAATTAGTTCATTTATTTTTTCTCTGTTTTCACAACTACAGACATGAAACATCCATAATACGTCTACAGGGAGGAAACAGAAAGTACAAAGGGTTGGTAAAAGGAAAATCGCACTTTTTCATCATTTGTGAAAGGAACTCCTTAAACATATCGTGAGGAGGAGGAAATTTCTATACCATTCGACAGTCAAAATGGGTTGAGAATTAAAAAATGCCTTTGGGGAATGCCCAAAAATCAAACAACTCTGAAAAAATTGAACAAACTAGTGAAAAGCTTCAAGTCTCATGCAGCATACACATGCATCTCTACAGCATAGATCTAGATACACGATGCAACGTTTTCTGTGGCTTTTTCAGTAACGTTGGGCGTATGCCCAACCTTGCAATAGTTGCGTGCGTAAAGTTGCAGGCCGCAGAATCAAGTTCTACGTCTGCAACATTTCCACTTAATCAACTGGTGCAGAGGTGGCCACGCGATAGAACTGAAGTCCCGTGCAACTTTAAGGCAAAGTTGCCCCGTGCGTCCACGCTTTAAACCTTAGTGCTGGTGTAGGTGGTTGCTGATCACTTCAGAGTAGTTTTTGTATGACTGGGAAAACGGCAGAAATTTCAAATGTTTTTATAGACATCACGGCACTGACACGGTCACGGTACGGCGCGGAAAGTTCCCCACTCATACGAAAACCGCTCTATCTAGACTATCACTGTCAACCACAGTGCTTTGCGCGCATGTTTTTGTTTTTCATTCAGGAACTTGAATATTTTACACCTCTTCAGCTGATCTGAACAATTACTCCGGCATACCGAAAATGTCTGCCGTAATGCATCTTGCGCGTTAAGGGCTGTGGTTGACAGTAATTCTTTAAATCATCCATGACGTAAAATGACAAAGGTTCTCCCAGAATGCACAGCGACAAGCGACACAGGAAGCCCAAGGTATCTATACTTCCTCGGAGCTCTCAGAACTCTCCTGATGACTACATGATGGACAAGTACACTGACCTGTTCCTTTACTAGTTGATCGATAACCAGGATCCTTTGCAAGTCGAATCTCTTCTAGCGAAAATATGGACTGAACTGTGAAAAAATGAACGAAACAAGGTTTATTAACGTGTCACCAGATTTACACCAAAAACAAAAGACAATTATACCATAGTTACTCTCATTTCTTTGAAATCCTTTTACATGGAGCCAAGACTACAAAAAGTATCAGAGCGCTTGTACTTAAGGCCCGGACACACGGTGCAACTTTTCCCGAAACATTTACTGACACACCACGCGCAACACGGTTGCACAGTGTGTCCACCACTGAAACATCTCGTGCAATGTTGCGCGCAACCGTTCTGGACAGTTGAAGAAGTAGATCTCGATCCTACTTCTGCGGCTGTTGCGCGCAACGTTTCGGAAAACATTGGAATGGGTGGACACATGCTGCAACATTGTGTTGCGCGTGATGTTTCAACAAATGTTTCAAGAAATGTTGCACCGTGTGTCTGGGCCTTTATTGGGCCCGTCTGTTAGTTTATGGGTACATTTACAGGTGTGGACAAAAAATCATAGAGATTAAAAAGAGCGCCTTGGAGAAACCCGGAAATATTTCAGGCAAAGACATGTACAGCCGCCTTATATTTATGTGAAATTTTATAATATAATCGCTTTGAGCAGCTGTAGAATACTACAGAGACTATTAGATAATCATTGGAGAATCATTCAGTATTAATCATACTTACGATCTTCAAGTTCAAGGACTCTTGGACCCAAACTATAAAAGTACTCGTGTCTCATAGCATCCTCGGCTGAAACTCGTAGTCGCACAACGTACTACAAAGAAATTGAATCTTTTAGTGACCACGCCTACTCTATTAGGACTATGACCAGATACAATGTTTGTGTGATTTCGTGAACAAGGTAGTGACCACGCCTACTCTATTAGGACTATGACCAGATACAATGTTTGTGTGATTTCTTGAACAAGGTAGTGACCACGCCTACTCTATTAGGTCTATGATCAGAGACAATGTTTGTGTGATTTCTTGAACAAGGAGAGTATAACCAGGAGATTGAGCCACTCGCGTCACGTTATGTTTACAGCTTTGCGACCAGCAGCCACTTGCGCTCACTGACACTTCTTGAATACAATCGTTGCGAGAGCGAAGCTGTCATATTTGACTGCCGAAGGTTTTTGTGAGGGCGCGCGCGTGAAGTCTTAGTCTCTTGGATATATGTAAGAATTGACCTCGAGTGACCGGCTCGTGAAAGCCCGATAAGCGATAATCCACGATTAGAAATGGTATTCTTAAGAGTTAACCCTGGATTAGCGCTAATGAGGCCGTCAGGTACTCAGGCAAGCTTACATCTCTATTTGTGGTTACAAATAGACTCAGTTCATAAATCCAATTCTTATTCACACGGGACGGTCATTAAGATAGGGTTTCATCAACACGAGATTTCAAAAGTATAGCCCATCAATAGCCCTTGTAGGCGGACCTGATTGTTGAACTGGAACTATTTTGAACCACTCCCGAATGAAAATTGCACATCTTGATTGTCGTGCCGCATACTATAGCTATATGGGGTGAACCGTCAGTTTTTTTGCAGCAAGTTAAAACAATAATAACAATTATAATGTTTAAGATTTATATACCGCAAATATCTATATGTATATAATCAAATGCGGTTGAAATGAAATGAAATGAAGTATAATACCAACATAAAGTAGCTAAGAATCCCATCTGGTGAGGAGGCGAACCAGTTGGTTATATTACAAACATGGCTGAGAAACTGAATTTGAACTAATCGAAATCGGAACAAATTCAGTCTCAGCCTAGTGGCCAGAACGGGAATCGAACCTGGGACCGCCAGATTGCGAGACCAACGCTCTGACCACTCGGCCATGCTGCCTCCTCCTGCCTCCTCAGTCCTAAAGTGTCTTACCTCTAGAAATTTTTCCAGCAAATCAAGACCAGCACTATCCAGTCTATTTAGGATTAAAACAAAATGAATATATCAACAATGATTTATGGGGAAAATACTGCTTATCCCAAAGCCGTACATATTGATGGTGATACAGGTCAGCGGGATCGAATTAGGAGAGTATAACCAAACCACAGCTCTATCTAGCCTGCGTGACTAGCCCTTAGGAGGGAGAGGGGAGGGGGAGGGGAGGGGAGAGGAAGGGCAAAGGAAACAAGGGCCCCTCCCTCCTTTCCCTCTCCCCAGTCTTCCTCCCTGAGGGCCAGCCACCCAGGCTAAGCTCTACTCTAATCAGTGTGAATCGGTTTAACTGGAGTCGTGGAAAGCTGGAAAGCCGGAGAAAAACCTCGTGGTCAATACCAGCCTACATGCGTCACACAATGTAATTTACCTTGGTGCATGGTTTATTAAGTGTTCTCTTGGATAAATTGGAAACTTTCCTACAGAGAAAGAAAGAAATTGAATTTTAACCATTAAATACACGAAAAACAGCCATAAAACAGTCACAAAATAGTGGTAAAAATCAAGTAATTCCCATCATTTTACGTTGCGTTTGAACCACGCATGAGCTATAATGTTTACGTATGAAATCACGCGAGAGCTACAGCGTCATGCACCAGGTATCGACCTCGAGAAGTCTTGCTTGAATCAAGAACTTACGCAGACTGACAAGTGGTGAGTGTGGTGAACGTATCATTTGCATAACGTTTACGTATGAAATCACGCGAGAGCTACAGCGTCACCAGGTATCGACCTCGAGAAGTCTTGCTTGAATCAAGAGCTTACGCAGACTGACAAGTGGTGAGTGTGGTGAACGTATCATTTGCATAACGTTTACGTATGAAATCACGCGAGAGCTACAGCGTCACCAGGTATTGACCTCAAGATGTCTTGCTTGAATCAAGAGCTTACGCAGACTGACAAGTGGTGAGTGTGGTGAACGTATCATTTGCATAACGTTTACGTATGAAATCACGCGAGAGCTACAGCGTCACCAGGTATTGACCTCAAGATGTCTTGCTTGAATCAAGAGCTTACGCAGATTGACACATGATCAGCGAGTGTGGTGAACGTATCACGATACACTTAGAACATTTTTCATAACGTTTACGTACGAAATCACGCGTAAGCTAAGCGTTAATGGATTTACTTAGAACATTTGCTTTGCATAAATACAAATTCAACTCTGCATACAACACATCTATCAGGAATTAAACACGCATTTCAGACGCACGACAAACAGACAAGAAAAAATATCATGACGTTCCTTTTTCCCAGGCAACGCTCCCTTCATGGCCGCGAGGAAGAACATCATGTCTGACAGTATTATGTCCACTTGTTCAAAAACGTTTTCAAGCAAAAAAGTCCAAACCTTGGTTAATCGCTTGACTGTTCTATATACACTAATTTTCAAAAACTATCTATATTCAGTTTCGCCATATCCTTCACCGTCATTCAACGTCCTTCACTGTCACTGTGTGTCCTTCACTGTCACTTACCTTGAATGAACCTTATACAACAAAGAACTTGCCTTCATGATTACGTACCTGCTAAATAAATTTCATTGGTAGAGATCCCTGGCCAGACTTCTTCCGTTGGTGTACCAAGAACCTAGCAAGACATCACACGATATGGTGTAAGGTACCATCATTGTTAAAAAAACTCATGTCAATTACTCATGTCAATCAACGTACCTTAAAAATTAAATGAAGTTGATCTTCGACTGTATAACCAGGAAACAAAGGCCGTCCAGTAGCCATTTCATAAAATATACAACCAACGCCCCTGCAATTATAGATCATTTGTTACTTTAATCAACAGTCATAGTTTCGTAAAGAGGACAAAAGTGGACAAAAGTGCAAAAGGAGAGGAGAGGAGAGGAGAGGAGAGGAGAGGAGAGGAGAGGAGAGGAGAGGAGAGGAGAGGAGAGGAGAGGAGAGGAGAGGAGAGGAAACACACTTACCACATGTCAATCTGCGTAGAATAAGCTCTTGATCCAAGCAAGACATCTGGAGGTCGATACCTGGTGACAGGGCAACAAACATATAATTTACATACAATATCAACACCATTATCCATAATGGTGGCAACTGCGTGTCACCCTAGAAAAGCATGGCATCATACTCAGTTTAGTGATCCGACTAGCATTTGCCAAGCAGAAATCTGCAGAATCTTTGTGTGTTTGAAGTGTCTGTGTTTCATAAAGACCATTATTTATTGATAAGGATGTTCTGCAAGCAAGTGATAGGCATTGACACTACGATTAATACATTACAAATACTCACCACAATGTAACAACTTCATTAGAATATGTTTTAGTTGGTACTGACTTTGCCCTGGCTAACCCTAATCAAGGACAAAAACATTGTCAGTATTGAACACTCTTAATTCCCACACGAAGATGTGTTTATAAGATGTGTATGTTGTACAATGAGTACTCATACATTTACCGCATAACGTGAAAACGTTTTATTTGACACACGTGAGTAAGGGTTAGGGGTGTGGGAAAAACTCATAGACAGAAGTGAGTGCAGGGCTTTCTCTAATTGTAATTAACAGGGTAAAGTCTGCATTTTATTAATGTACTGATACATGTAAGTCCTTCATTAGTCAAAGAAATCATTAATCATCATCATCACTATCATCATCATCAACAACATCAGCATGTTACAAAGGCATGCAACTGGGCTAAAACTGATTTGGATGTGGTGATGATGATGATGATGATGATGATGATGATGGACTTCATGAATCACTTATAATGCTGGATATTTAACCACAGCTACTACAACTGCAATCATCATCATCATCATCATCATCATCATCATCATCACCATCTGTTCCTAATCTCCAATATCACAGTTGTAATCACAATCTTTATTACCATAAGAACCTACAATGTACTGTAACAGACTAAATATTTTCTTTTTACTCACCAAAATCTGCCAGTTTTAGTTCGCCTCTGTCATTAATTAAAAGATTTTGTGGCTTGAGATCTCTGTTGACCACCAAATTGAATTTTAAAATGTAAACAACCACAAAGAAGCTGGTTATTTCACTAAACTTGATTTACGTCTAGCTTGAGAAGGTATGTTGTGCAATGTATATAACTGTGTCTCATTATTCTTAACATTCTAATTTGCTAGTTCTGAACATTTGCTGTGAATCATTCCATAAGGCATTTCAATGCTCACAATGGTTTGGAAGCACTTCCAACAAACGACTTGAATATTGGGAATTATGCGTTTCTCAAGATTAATGCATTAAATAACACATTATCAAAGTGTTGACTGTAGAAAAAGAAAACGAGGCAGCGTGCTATGTTGAGTTATAGAAGCAATTGTAAGAAGATGAGAGAAGTGTTAGGAGAAGCACGAAGCGTAGCCGAGTGCTTCTCAACACTTCTCGAGTCTTCTTACAATTCCCAAGTGCTTCTATAACTCAACATAGCACTGCTGTCAAGTTTTCTATTTCTTTTATAAAATACAATTGAAGTTTTATTTTCTTTTTTCGTTGGAGAAAGTTTGAAAATGTGCACGCGCATGCTGTGTGTTCTCATAGAGAACGTGCGACACGCATCCTTTGGCCAATCAGAGTGCACGTTATATCATAGTTATTTTATAAAATGCAATGAAATGCAATAAAATTCTAATTTCATTAAGACAAGTTTTTTCACAGGGAGTCACATTTTAAGTATAGTATAAAGAACGAGAGAGTCCGGCTCGGATCTTTATACCGATAAAACACAATCTCGAGTTCTTTATACAGCTTAAAAAACACATATTAGAGTTGTTCTCTAAAAGAAATTCAAAATTATCTTCATTTTTCTTGGAGAAAATCGAGGTTAAAGTTGATGTAAATTAGGCCGAATCTTTATCAGATATAAAGACACTCGTCACGGTGGCGATTTTCATTGTGTTTGCCTTATGAATTATTAATGAGTTTTTTAATTATTGTTTAAGACATTAACATTGCCCAATTAAGATGACACAGCAACAGCGCTAGCACGGCACAAACTTTTTTCTCAATCATATTATGAAAACTCTTCCATCTTGAGCACTGATCAATAATTCTTTCAAGGGGGTCTTTCAATTGGATCCTTTTAGGGGCAAAAAGTTGTATTATCTCAGACCCCCTACTATTATGTTTATTGATAGTCTTTGGGGGTAGAGATAACACAATTTTAATGTACAATGCCAGAACCTTTTAAGGAGATTAAAATCAAATATACCTGTGTAGAACTTTTCTTCTATGACAATATTCAAGACCTCTTAGAAGTTGAAACAAAAATATCTGATAAAAACAACAAAATGCCATACCATTATTGTACAGCATTTATAAACTATAGATAATTAAGAGAGCACTATAAATGTAGGTTGAGCTATTTTTATATCAATTATGAATTAGAGCTGATCCAAATGATATTGGAAGAAAGATCTATGAAAACTACAAATCCAAGATTTTCTGGGATATTTTGGTCACCCACTAGATGTAGTAGCCATTTTCAGCTCTTGCTGGAAGTGAGTGAGTGTATTATTGCCAAAGTATTTGTATGTTTAAACATACAAACGGGCAAGCAGTGTTACACATTTTTGTTGTGTTTGGTCAATCCCTTTGTTTTCCCTTTGATTTTCCATGTATGAAGCTCTGCTTTGGCGTGCTTTTGGCCCACAAAGAGCTCCGCTACAATATCATATCCTGTTATGATTGATCTTTGTTTTTATGGTCTAATATGAAAATGTAATCTATGAGTTTATTCATATAACTTTAACACTGCATAAAATGTGATACTGGCTTTAGAGCTTTCAGATTTCAAGGGTATTGAGCTCAACTTAGTATCAATAATTAATCAGTATATGGTATAATACAAATGCATCAAATGATTTTAATGGAAGACCTCACAGTAGCTTCCAAAGGCAAAGCTATTAACACATTGTACAGCTGACTAACACTAGAACAAAGAAGCCATTTATGAGATTACAGAACAAAAGAATGCTGTTTGAAGGCAATGAAAATATAACAAGTCTTGATGACCTTGTTTTATCATCTCAATTCATCAGTCATGTCTAAAAGGGAGTCAGATGGTACTTTCAACAAAAATATAAATAAGCTAATAGTTGTTGAAGTCTACAAGTAACAGTGCATGTGTTTATTTAACTGGTGTTCACTCAAGTAGGGCATTCTTTTTGTGTTGTTCAAAATGCCTGCAATGTGTAGTTTCATAAACAGGATCACTGAACCAGAATATCTTTATCCTTTCTTTGTTGGTCCCACAATAGGAAACAGGAAAACAGCAAGTTAGACTGTTATTTTCTAATCAAACTATCAGATCATAATATTATATTATATATTATATTACAAATATACTAATTAATCTGCAGTTTACACATCTACAATTATGCAAACTCAAGAACTTCAAGTACATAAATTATCCTTAGAATCAGCTTTGTTCTTTGACTAAGGAGCTGTCTGTTGTTCAGATAGTATAGGTATAGAAGAAAACAAACTTGTAGTTTAATGTAGTTAGGGTGTATCAACCCTCGAGTGCTGCCTGGTGTCAACTTGGAAAAAACAGAATCTGTTCAATTTATAATGTAATCTTTCCAAATATTTCAACCAATCAGTGCATAATGTCAGTGACATTATCCATGTCTCTGTAAAATCACTTTAATCCACCAATTAGAGCATGCGTAAAATATCATTTGTAACAATTATTTAAAATAGGTAAATACAACTTCACTTACCCTAACATTATGCATACTCATTATGGAACCACAATTATCCATGTACTGTTTTAAGTCTTTTTCCTTTAAGATAAATAAAAATTTTGAGCCAATGATTCCTCGGACAAAATTCCAATTAGTACAAAAGTTGATAATTGACTTACCAAGTATTCGAAAACAAGTGTTAATGCCTTATGGGTGTGTACAGTGTCGTGAAGTGTTACAATATTAGCATGCTTCAAATCTTTTAATAAGGAAACTAAAAGGAAATAATAAATACAAATCAATATGTACAAAAATAATGAGATTTTTGATAACTTTCAGTATCTTTCTCCACAGATATCATTGAAATTATATATGTTTTTTTGGCAGTTTACTCCTGTGAGCCTTGCTATCATGCTAGGAATCTTGATTTCTTGAACGTGGCCTATTGTATGCAGGTTAACCAAAGTATGTCATAGGTATTCTGGAGATGAGTGGTATTTTTTCCATTCCAACAAGAATCATGGATCCATAGCACACAAACCTGTCGCTATATAACCCTAAACCTAACCTAACTAAACCACAAACTGAATTTGCTTGGTTACACCCCTTTTTCAAGCATTTAAATAATTTGAATGGGGAATGTGCTATAGATAATAATCAATCTAATTTGAATACAAAACATTTGCATTTGAATAAATTCTCCTGAGGATTTTGTACACTATGATATAACCAAGGTTGTGGTTTCATTTCTTCAAAGAGGTCGTGGCTTGGGGGCAAAGGGGTGTGGTCTTACCTTCTCTAATGGCGGTACATGGGGCTCCTTCTTCATGTTCAAGTCTGATCTCCTTTAGGGCAACTAGATTATCTGTTAATCTAGACAAAACAAGTTTTAAAATCAGAACTAGAACATCTGCTTTGAAAATGATGATTTGTTTACACTAACTTGAAATCTTTCATCGATTAAATGTTTCAAAAACAGCAATTTATGATTTCTAAAAGATGTCTATTTATAGAGGGTTAGTTTATGATAAAACAGAACAAATAACATTGTAAAATACCAGGGGTTTTTTTTGGGGGGAGGGGGGAAGAGGAATGGCCATAAAAGAGCAGTATCAATTAATAATAGAGTTGTCTAAAGTATGTTATTACAAGATTATATAATAATATAAAGGTGTCCAATACGCTATAATTGAAAAAATAAATATTTTGTACAATCACTAAAAATATAACACACTTTATATAAAAAATTAAAATTTATTAGATTTTCAGATGGCAGCTGTAAGATAAATTCACTGTGTTGCTAAGAAACTATAAACCAATCCGCCCTTCAATAAAATAATCTGTTATCGTCCATTATATATGTGTGGGTTAGTTGGATAAGAGTCACTACAATAATGTTAGAACATAAGAAAGTGTAAAACCACGTGGTGCACCTACTTGCTTTTTCCTTTGAAAACTGTTGCATATGTTCCCTAATAACAAATATTATCAAAATCATTAATAATTCATGAGAAAACACAAGAGAAAATCATAACTGTGAAGGAGTTTTTAAATCAGCAAGAGATTTGTCCAATTTGTATGCAACTTAAACTTGGATTTTCTTGGCCAAAATCACCTTTATCTTGCAAATTTTAATTAGTAAAAAATGACCTAACTAAACTAGAATTCATAAGTACAGTAATATAAAATTTTGTTGTTTTTGTTTGCTTTTCCTGTTCATTCTTTCTTTGTACTTCCTGTTACTAATAATTAATTAATATTTGTTTTTCTTTCTTTTCAGTCTTTCCATCTGTGCTTCTTCTTCTTTCTTTCTTTCTTTCTTTCTTTCCTTCCTTCTTTCTTTCCTTCCTTCCTTCCTTCTTTCTTTCTTTCTTTCTTTCTTTCTTTCTTTCTTTCTTTCTTTCTTTCTTTCTTTCTTTCTTCCTTTCTTTTTTTCTTTAATCTCATTTTCTTCCTTTTCTTGTTTTTATGTGTTTCCTTATCATTGCCACAAAACAAACAGCTGGAGGTACAAATCAGACACAAACATCATGTACCTACCTCTCCCAATTTGTCCAGTTTTGTATAAGTTTCCATTTTTCCATAACCTAATTCAGACTAAATAAAACCAAAGAGGTTCTTAATATGCAGACAAAACTTTTTATTCTATTGATATATCATACAGAACATTAACACCATTTCAGAATCAAAGTATACATTGTTCCTAAGTGTGCTAAATGCAAGACAAGACTGGTTTATTACACAAAAAATTTCAATGTTAAAAATAATTTTCAATGTATATTCTCTACTTTCGTATATCCATAATGCCTTCTGTTTTTTTGGGGGGTAGTTATTGTAATTCAAATTTGTTTGATTTGAATGACAATTTGTTTTATTTGAATTACAATACATGTACCTACCCCCCCAAAAACAGATGGTATTATGGGCTTTGTGAAAGCAGAGAATGTACTGTTACAAGAGAAAGAGTTCAGCTGTTTAGAATTTAGCAAAAACATCAAGCTAGCACAACTAAATAAATGAAGAAGTGCCAGTGAAAATGACCAATGAAAGTTAATAACCCACTCAGACACTTTGTTTAATAGTTAGCTTAGAAAGAAAGGCTATTGAGAACGATATGGACCTTCTGAGTAAACTTCATCAGAAAAGCCACTTAGGCTGATTTTATCAGTATCCCTTCAAATGATAGGCAACCATACATTAACACTTTTATTAGTATTGCTAATATTTTTAGTAAAAAATGTAAAGTGTGTACTCACAAGTGATAATCTTCGTGAAGTTCTACTTAGAGAATTATTAGTAGACTCAAAAGTTGAATAGCGATCAAAACTTTTTTGAGCTGATGTTGGACTTTTAGAGATGTCGTTAAGTGATGTACCATAATGTAAAACAGGAAGAGAGAGTCTTTTGCTTGGACCTCCAGATGATGCCAGAGTCTGCAAAAAATGAATAAAAAATTCACTATAAATTAAACCATTTAGCAATGAATTCCCACAAAGCAGACACCACCAAAAAGAAGACCTGTCCAGTACCTCTGTCTGTGCCAACATGAATAAATTGCACTGTAAGTATATAATAATTATAATATATAATTATTATATATTAAAAGGGCTATTTGCACAAGCTAAAAATACAGTAAGATGCATCTTAACTTAAGTGCAGTTTGGAGTGGGTTACATGTATGTCTTAAATAAGATGAGTCTTATTTTTACCCATATGAATAGCTCTATGTCTCAGTCTAAGGTGAACATTACTCTCTAATCCCAGCTAAGCTTGTTCTGCACCTGAAACCTCTGCCTGATCCCTGGCAGTGCATTACACATAATTTTCTGACTGTACCTCCTTTGCCAGATGACCCAGGGGGATGAGATACTCCCAAGGAGACTCCGCCCAAACTGGGTTGATTATTAACAAAAAAGGTGTAGGGATTTCCTTAAACCAAAGAACAGAATAAGGGTGTGACTGACCCCAGGACCAATGAATTGAACCTGTACGAACGTCAACAGATTACATTTCCACCTGGTTTTGACAATTCTCTACCTTCACTATATAACTACCATATACACTGTAATGCCTTCTTTTTTGGGGGGGGAGAGCTATTGTAATAAATCTATTTAAGCTATTGTATTGCAAGCCATGATACAAGAAAGCAACAGCAGTCTGTAACAGCTACTTACTGATTTAGAGCGAGGTTTTAGTCTCATGACTGGCCTGCCATAAACACTATCTTGGGATTCTGTAGTGGCCACTTTCTCGTCACTGAATGCACTATCATTTGCATCAAATCCTGCAGTTCAAGAAAAGTAATAAATTTAAATGAGCCTGGATTTTTTCTGTACCCTAGAATCCATAGACCTTAGAATTTGGAGAATTACTGGCAAGCTGAAAGCAAGCAAAAAGGAAGACATCACTTTCTCTCTCCCCTATTGATTGCCTTCAACACTCACTGGTGGTCACATCCAAAAGATGGACACCTCTCTACATATATCCAACACCACTAATTGTTATTATATTACTTTCTGTCAAAAACTTAGCAGTATTTCACTAAATGAAAACTCTCTGGACTGTCACCTTTTTAAGATGGGCAATTTACAAATGTATAAAATCCTAATAAGGCCATCTGTTTTAGAGGACAAGACAGTTTACTTTTAATTACTGACTGGTGATATCAAATAAAGCTGATTGGAATGATTGATTGATACTTATTAATATCAAGGCTGGGCTCCAGCTGAAATATAATGGCATCCTGGGGGCCCTTTGGGTATCCTACCATACTAGCTTACTTAAGCCTTAAGTACCGATTACTTTAATTACTTGCCCAAGTGCAAGCACACAGGCACTGCTAGAGCACAGCCTTAATTGTACATAGTCAAGAATTTATTCAATTTGTTTGGAGAAGGAAAGGTGCATGGGGTATTGGGGGTGTAACTTCCACATGGGTTAATTGTCATATTCATTGGATGGGTGCGTCACTGATCAATAAAGGGGAAACATGGTCGGAACAACCTTCAAGTTGTCTTTCTCACTATTTTGGGAAGTGGGTGTATTCAGGCATAGAGTGGTTTTCGTATGAGTGGGAATACTGTACGGTTATGTTACAATACAATATGGTTACAGCAGGAATTTTGAATATTTTTATAGAAAATATCATGATACTGGTACAGTTACGGTACGGTACGGTAAGTTTCCCACTCATACGAAAACGACTCTAATCTTGAGTAATGTAGTAAAAAGTACAAATGAAGCAAAAATAGAACCAACTTCCAAAAAGGCCAACTACCCCTAAAGCAAACACAATTAAAGGCTTCTGACTTAATTTTTTCTTATAATGAAGGAATTAGAGCTATAGATTTCCTATGACTTTGAAAATGGTACCACACAGTCATGGCACAGTTATGGTTGGAATTGAATGTTTTATTATAGATAACATGGCACTGACATGGTCACGGCACCACTCAATCCATTTCACACTCATCTGCTCTGTAGAATTAATTATTGACAACTTTCAAAAATGCGTGGTGGCCTAGTACACGAGAACGAGGCCACAAAGGCCTTGTTACCAGAAAATAAGCATGATTGTGTTCCTCTTCCTTTTGAAATACCTAATTCTGTGCATTTTCCAGGATATACTTAGAATATTAATTATTTGATCCCATGATGATTTTAGAGGCCTTTCTGGTCTCATTCTCATGAACAATGAGCCCACCATTTTTGAAAGTCGTCTATAAGTATTAATAAGCAGACTTGGAGGCTGGAAAAGGCTTTCATTTGGTGAAATTTGAGGATCCTCCCACAATATCAATCTTTTCCATTTCTTTAGATCTTGTTTTCCATTTTCAATTTTGCATTTAGTTTTGGACAACAACTTTAAAAGCAGGTGTACATTATGTATAACAGATGTCAAGCCTACAAGCTATAAGTTCTAGACTATGTTTATATTTTAAGACAGAAAATATTCAAATATCCTGGAGACTATACTGAATAAGTTATAATGCCCAACGGGATAGAATTCACCTAACCACGCCATTTAATATACACCTCACATACTACAACAAGAATTGCAGTAATAAACATAGTCTGGTTGAAATAGTTTTCCAGCTGAGTAGATCATTGAGCCAGCTAAGATGAAAAAGTCATAACAATAATTATTATTATTGTATATTGTATTGAATGTACTTTGTACATTGAATAAAAAACAAAAATCTAATTGGTAAGGGGCTTTTCTGGGCTGGAAAATCTTGCCAGAAGGCAGCATTATAGCTGCTATGATTGTTACTTCACATTATTTTCTAATAATATACTGTCATTAAAACATGTACAGTAAAAACCCGCATATAAGAACCACTGTTTTTCGAGGTTAGGCTAAAGTGGTTCTTATGTAAGGGCGGATGAGCTTGACTGAGCCAACGGCCATCATGCATCAGTGAACTTTTATTTTCTTGAATGTGCTTTGATTGTAATTTTAAACAGTAATTTGTAGTGGAGTAATTTGTAGTGTATTTTAAAATTAATTTTAATGGTACAGACTGTGTAGCGGCAGCCCAAGGCGCCATCCTATGCTCACAGTCTACCATGCGTGTTCAGTTTATGTTTTTGTAAAGCGCCTAGAGCAGATTTTGGATAGGCGCTATATAAATGTTCATTATTATTATTATTATTATTATGTAATTGGTATTTAGTGAGAATTTAGGCTAAGGTGGTTCTTAACTGGTTCTTTAATATACAAGGCAAAACAATATGTATATTTATATGTTTGTATTGTATATGTATAAAAAAATCATTTGCTTATTATTATTGAGTACAAATAATAACATATTGTATTGTATATACATCACCTAAAACATTTGTAAAGCATTTATCTTGTAAAAATTTGGTCATTCAGCGTGAACTTTTTATTTTTTTCACCATTTACAAAATAAAACAAAAAAGAACATAAATCCAAATCAATGTTGAAACCTTTTATATAAGAACCAGTCTAATTTCTTAGGCTAAAGTGGTTCTTATTTAACAGATGCTTAAAAAGCAAATTTTAGCCTAGTGGTTCTTAATCCACTGGTTCTTATATGCGGGTTTTTACTGTATTTCTATTCCTACATTGTCCAGTAGGCAAACACTTTATAATTTAGTCAAATGTTATAAAATGGACAGGATGATATCCAGTTTTCTACACTCAGGCTACAAAATAGAAAATACACACTCAGGATATACAGTATACTGTCTGTGTATTTTCAGCTGATTTTAAAATATAAGAACGTCAAACAATTTGTTTGTCCATTAATTAATATTTTTTTTAAGAAAGCTTTCTCCAAAGCCATTCAGACAATATACTGGTAATAAAACCACTTCACTAATAACATTTTGTTTTCTGAAGTAAGTATAAGTATTTTAATGGTTACAGCATGCTGCAATGCACTTCAAGCAACATTTTAGACCTTTTAAACATTATATACCACCCAATAACTTCAATATTCATGTTTAATTTATTTCAGGAAGTGAAGTAACCTTCCAAAACAATAACCTATAATTATATATCAGACCTCAGCGTTATGCTTCAATCAATATTGTAACGTACTGTTAACATAATACATGGATGAAGAAATGAAAAAAGGAATAAGTATTTGGAAGTTCACTAAAAAGCTTTCTTTAGCCCGATAACTGAATTTCTTTCATGTCTGCACTTCACTGTGGCATAATAGAAAAAAATAGTGTTTGTCTTCACTCACACGCTGATCATAAGACCAATATTGACAATACTACTTAAATAAAATGTACTGTTATTTACATATTAATATAAAATACAATTTACGATATGTATATAAATTTAATCTAACTTCATAATCAACTAAATTAGTGATACGTACATTAAAATGAATGAACATTGCCTGCTTACATTGATTACTATCTTCCAAATTAGAAAAATAACAGCCATAGAAAAATTCCTTCTGCAAAAGATATTGATAATTTAATTTTAATGTGGACACAGTATTGGTATTACAATTTTATGTGAATTGTATCAACAATAGTATTTGCTGCAATTGTTTGACAGCTAGCCATGATCCTTTACTTGATATCTACTTGAGAAATAATAGTCTCTATTAACATAGGGTTTTTATACTCAAATTTGTGGTCACAGAAACACCTCAGCCTTTAAAAAATGGTTTTGTAAAAGATGCAGCACTGGGCAGTTCTCTGGAGATTATTTGTATTAATCCAAGTAGATAAACTTAGTCAAAATATCTACCACAAGAATTTCACGTCTTAAATTTGGCCCAGTGTCAAATTTTGCCCTCCTTCTACAGTTTCAAATTGAACATGATTGAGCAGTGATTGCTAGCAGAACAAAGAGTTATCAAACAAAAATAAAAAAACACCTTGGTTAATGTAAGAATGCACCTCAATTTACAACTGTCTGTTTGAGAATCTAGTTGGATACCGATGTCGAGAAATTTAAATAGATGTGCAAGCTCAAGAGGATATGAAACTTGTTTATTTCTGGAATGAAATAGTGCTGAACATTGTTGATTTCTCGCGAGGTGATCAGAAAATATCGTTTACCATAACTATTATTGTGGCTATATGTTTTTAGATTAGAAACTAGATTTCAACCAAAAATCACAATGATTTCTGTAAATGAAAATGGAGAACACTAAAAACCGCTACATCTACGGTTTATGTTTGTATAACAACCTACAATAGGACTGAACTGTCAGTTCTTGACAACTCAACCAGGTATTTACAACAATGGAAGAGACTTTAATCTATATTTGAGTCAAGCGCTTTTTGTTCGGCGAAAATACGCAAGATTTTCTAATTGTGAATCGGTAATTTTCCCCTAATTTGAAAGCCCAGAATTACATGGAACAATCACACAAATGTAAAGATCGGTGGGACGGCAGCAGATACAGGTATAATATGGAATGGTTTTTTTTTCTACGTGTTTATTAGAGATAACGAATTTATCTTAATATTAAAACAGCATCTACAACAGCAGCTTACCATTATTTCGGCCATTACCATCAGATCCCATCTGCTCTTCCAATTCTGACAAAACATCTTCACTTTTTAGGCCGCGAAGTGACAAAGCTCGCTTAATCCTTCTCATGGTCCAAAACGATTTCACAAACCATTCACCCTAGTTTTCATGTCTAAAGTCTTGGCTCCAATTCCTGTAATGGAGTAAAGACATCAAAATTATTTGAATAAACATCAAGAATAGTTAAACGAGTCCAGTGCCAATGGAGACGCAACTGTTTCTAGTGGATTCGGAGTGGTAAATAATTTCAAACAAGCTCCTATGGTAGACGCTGTTAGTCGAGGCAGAAAATTTCTGTCCAGCTATAAAGGAAATATGTTTTGCTGTGTTTAACCGCGATCCAAAGTTTTTACTGCTACGACAATGGTCCAAATCATCCAATACCTACTTGCATTGAGAATAACACCATTATTTCGTGACAGGAAAGCGTTGGCGTACAGAATTTTCTTGGAGCTTTGTTGCGGCTTGAAGACGTGAAGAAAAACTAAACGACACAAATAAAGAACTTCGATGAATGTCACGATGACATAACCTTCTTCAAAGTCTACAAAGTTATCGGAAGCCTCAAGGAATATTTCCCTCGCTAGGCCGAAGGAGCCGTGCAGAATTTTGTAATGTTTATATCTTTGGACGCTACACAAGTGCAGACACACACATCGCCATTTTGGATTCTACCCACAATGCAATCTCATGGACAAATGGGTAATCAAACTGCCAAAATACATGGCAACATTCTGTCGATTTGGACACGTCTAACATGTCATTAATCATTTTTAAAAACATTAGGTTCAGATCAAAAGCTTTAGGAATTGTCCAAGAAAATATCAAACAAAAACACAGAGGGATGGATCTGAAGTTTGACCTTTGGGTCGATGACGCATGAGGCCCCCTTCCTTTGGACAACTCCCCTGCCCCTTTTTCAACCGGCACGCATTATTAGAACCTGTATTAGAACAAACTCAGTGCCTTTCTGTTGATTAAGTAAGAAGGAATTCATATGAAGCAGGGAAAATAATAAAAAAGAAAAAACGACAACCATCAAACAAGACGAAACCGTTAACTAACAAAAAGATATCGAAATGAAAGTAAAAGAAAATTGGGTCCTATAGGCACGGGATAACAACAGATAATCACTATATTTTGTTATTATATTTCCATAACTTTTAACAAACCTTTATTGTCCATTGTTTGAATTGATTCTTCTCGTATTTTCACTTGCAGCTGCTTTTCATTTAGTTTGATCTGAATAAAGCAATCGGCTCTTTTTGGAGGAAAATTTCAGATGGAAAAAGATAGGAATAAAATGGGAATTTTATTTACAATTTATGTAACACTGATATAAAAACAGCATAACGGTAACTGTATTTGAAATAGATCATAAACTCAATCCTACTTTTTGTAATTCAAGTGGATCTTTCAGCGTGACAGCTAAGTTGACCTTCGCTTCATCTTTTATTTATTTTGTATTGTTTACCTTTCAACGCCTATATAAACTATGATCGGGTTGCCTGTTGTAAAACTCCACCAACAAACATGGCGACGGGATGTGAAGGAGGTCGCCTAAAATCTTCAGTTTTATACCACAATAACACGCCTTTTGAAGTCTTTATCACTCCTAAAACTTTCTGCTGGACTCCAGAAGGTTCAGAGCAGCATACTTTTAGTAAGTCTTTGTCAAAATCATCGTATTTTTGCTGTTTTCCACGACTGAAAACAACACGTAACGACAAGTTTTAAACTTACGTATTTTTCTGGGTAATCTTAGGCTTTATAATAGTGAAGATGGTTTTCTTAGCATTTAAAGTTCGTTGATAAGGAATTTGTAAAAATCGACTTAGATTTCATCCAAAATAATTTTTAATATCGACCGCACAATCCCTTTCATTTGGGCACCGGCAGTTAGTAGCTATAGTGTTTGTTTTACCAATACAGATTAAATTTGCTTTCTTGAAAATCTACCGCAAATTATATTTAAATACCTCTTTAAGATGGATCTTTAATATCCTGTTTTTGAAGACCGGGTACTGATCGATTTTCATGGAAAATAAATCAGATATATACTTTTCCGCCTTAACATATGCCTGTCTCTTTCAGTTAATTCAATATTGACAATTGACAGCTGGAGGCAAAAATTAAACGCAAAAACAAAAGATTTAAGAAATTCATGAAATAATACAATAAAGCAAAAAAAGAAAAGCTCCAATAATTGAAAATTACTAAAGGTTCCTTGCTGTGAGGAAACATCCCATGCTAGTCACAAGTTGAATTGAATACATGATTGTGAAATTTCACTTTCACATTTCTTGTTTTTTCCTGCAAGCTTCCTTCCAATAAAAATAACCGAGAATATCATGGTAATCTGTTTTGTTGACATTTTTGATCAAATGCTGATTAATATCAAGAAAAAAAATTTCTTTTCAATTTAATACTAATTTTCAGTCAGTTTTATTTTATTCCATTCAGTTCATCAAATATATTTTTATCTTCATTTCTGCCTTTAAGCTAAAGTTGAAATAGAAATATTAACCCTAAAATGTGTTTTTCTATTGTAAAAAAGTTCATTCCCAGGGCCCTTTAAGGGGTTACACGTGTAAGTCAAAAATGAGTTAGAAAACTTTAGTACAAAATTTTGGGTCCAATCAAAAGTATGTTGTTGCCATAACAACATCAAATGTCATATAATTACATAAATATAGCAGTTAGCTTTTATCATGTAATTCCAAAAGTCACAGTACAGAAATATAATTATCATAGCTGGAAAGAGCACGTCAAAATTAGTAAAACTGTGAAGTCTGAATGAAGTAACTTTCAAACTCACAAAGATATGAATTTTCCGAAATCGAAATTTTGTATGAAAACATTCGCTGGTAGGCAAGAGATGCCTACCAGCAGAGGTTTCTTACAAATTCACACTTTTCAAAAATTCATATTCTCAGGAGTTTTGGATTTAATTCCTTCAAACTTCACTGTCTTACTAATTTTAACATGCTCTTTCCAGCTATGGTAATTCTTTTTCTGTTTTAAGAATTTAAAAATACCTGGTAAAAGCTTATTGTATCTGGACCTTTCTCTCATTTAATCCGTCCAAGAAACCATGTTCTGGAGCCCCTGTGACTTATAAGGTTATATATGATAGATTCTGATTGGTTATCTCAGTGATGCTCCAATTCACCGATCCCGCATCCATTGTTCTGCCTCCGTAGTTACTGTTGCTACGTCGGACAAGCTAACATGTTTTTTGATGTACAACCTGATACAGGCACCCGATTGCTGAAATTTGTAAAGGTCTTTCTGAGACTGAGTGCATTCTAAAGGAACATCAAGAAAACGTGCGACAATTTCTAAAACATCTTCGAATTCGAGTTTTGTTGCTCGGACATTTACTATTCCATTGGGAAAACCATCCATTGTTTAGTGGCCATTCAAGCAAAGCCGGGATCGGTGTATTGGGTTATTGTCAGTAAGGTCATGTGGCATCAATTTTATGCCAAACTTCATCACATCCAGTGCGATTTGATTATCCAATAAGTTTGAAATTAATGTAAGAATGAGCATTATTGAGAACAAATCAGCATCTATTATAATTATGTGATCATATAAGTTAATTGCAGGGGTTCAGAATGCGGTTGAAGGGTACCCTATGAAAATGACCTAAGTGGCATTTTGATGGATGTCCAGACATTGATATTTGGGTGTAGGAAAGTTAATTGATATCATTTTATAAAATAACTCTTATATAACGTGCGCTCTGATTGGCTGAAAACCCGTGTTTGATGAGAGTATCAAACACGCTCACGTCAATTTGTTTTTTCACCAGTTTTTCTTCATATTTCCGTCTATTTGCATGTTAGTTTTTATAAAAGAAATAAAAAACAGTTTACTGTGTCCGATATCCTGATCAAAACACACGTGATGTTGGGAGAACACGATAGAGCATAGTGGAAGCATGAGCTGTAGGTGCTCTCTCGTGTTCTCCCAACATCACAAGTGTTTTGATCAGGCTATCGAACACGGTAAACCGTTTTTTATTCCTTAATTATACATTTGAAAAAAATCATCAAAAAGTCACTTAGGACATTTTCACAGGGAGTCTGGTTACAACGCAAGCTACATAAATGTTGCCATGTGTTGCCATGGCAACATTATTTGTTAGGCCTTGTCAAAAGTAGTATATTATTGTTGCCATGAGCTAGAACACCAAATTTCATATTTAAATAGATGTTGCCATGACAACATAAAATGGTTTTTTTTAGAAATCCTCATTTGATCAACTTTTACAGTATAATATAATTGTGAGTTCCTTTTGCTCAATGTAAGTCTCAATTGTGCATTATGTATTCTTTAGAACTTTTATTGGTAACAGACCTTGAAAATTAAGGTATAAGGGATGCATATGAATGAAAAAAGCATGTAATGTACTCCACTGGTTTTTGCTCAATTTTTTATACATTACGTGCAATTGAGGCTAAAATGAGAAAGAGGATGGAACTGGAGCATTCATTATCAATTATTGGGCCAGTAAATGGGATGGATTAGTATAAATATAAGTTGTGTGAGCTGGACGGGTTTTTAAATCCAGATCCCTTGAGGCAATGCTTCAGCATGCGCAGACTGCCTGTGGCTGAGGCAATTAGCATTTGTGCTTGGGCAACTGAAAATGAAGTATGGTATTGTATAGCTACATTAATTTTTACTGTGATAGGGTACATGAGGGCCACTGGGTTATCAGTGCAATTGTTATAAATTGTAACTGTTGTGTGTTTCACCCTCGTTAAATAAAGTTATTACATTACATTACATTACATGTATGTAGGTAGGGACTCCATGGACACTCTAATGATATTTGAGTTAGAGCCCAGCCTTGCATTGAGGTGATAAAAGAACTGTAAAATTCCCTGTTGAAAATTTCCATTTTGTTATTTATTTCCATAGGACATGGTTGTCAAACAAATGCATTACCATTAAAAGAAATTGTAGCTGTCATCCCATATAAACAAGAAGAAGTAGTTCAGAGTAATGGAGATGTTGAGATGTCAGAATTAAATTGTTCATTTGTAATTCATGCAATCAAAAGAATGAAACATCACAAATGGAGAACAAAAAAGTTGGTTTTTGAGTGTAAAACACGCCATGATTGTGAAGAATGGATTGACAAGATTAAACAGTTACTCAATGGTAGGATCTCTCTCCCTCTCTCCCTCCCTCCTTCCCTCCCTTCCCCCTTAGTGTACGTATGACTACATGTAAAATCATCAGTGAAATAATTGAATGTCTTTTTTCATGGATTTCCTTTAACAGTCAATCTGTTTTTAATATATATTCTTGATAACCCAGTCTACTAAATAAACATCTGCTATGAGGAATGAGAAATTTCAGTTTTGTTCAATCTCAAAGCACTTAATATATATATGTAATGTAAAGAATGCATGAACGATGTACTGAGAGAGTTTTCTAGTTGTCTTTCCTTTTATTTTGGGAATATATCAGGCAGTTGTCTGTCAGTGATTCATGATTTGATGATTATATTTTTTGTGAATCATGCTGTGGACCCCCCCTCCCTGTACACCCCTGTTCCAAGAAGGTGGTCTTGGTGATAGATGAGACTAATTTGCAACCATGAACAGTGTTTCAGATAAGTGAGAGGTCTGAGGTTTTTGAACCGATTAAGATAGCTACGGAACCTGACCTGATCTGGCAAATTAATGAATTTTAAATTTTGCTTAGTACATGTATACATGTACAGAAGTAATTATAAAAAAAGTAAAAAAATTTTTGTACTATTCCCCTGATAAACTCCAACAAACAACTGTGGTTGAAAGGTGTGAAATATAAATGAAATTTTGCAGGACCTTGATATATTTTGGATTCCATGAATTCACTATCCTTCAATGAAGATTATCACTTTCAAATAATTACTATGTTTGTCTTTGTATAAAGAGAGTTTCTCTGACCTCAGCATGTAGACAGAAGACACAATGAAGCATATTATATAACAGATGCTGTTTTCTCATTTGATTGTATTTCTGCCATGGTGAGAATGGGAAAACAGATCACTTGAAATAGTCAGCAGGCAGTGTTTTTCATTTCGATGATTGATCCTTGATCTTTAAACTAATTAAAATTTTAAAATATACCAATGTGTATTTGTGCACAAACAGAAATCTTGCAATCATATATAATTATGGCTTTTTTTCTTTTTAATCTATATAATTGTAGTTGTATTGTCTATATGTCTACATGCATTATGTATTTGAATTAAGAAACAGAGAACAAGTGTGAGGTGCTGTTTACAGATTGAGTCAGGAAACAGAAATTGATCAGAACACAAGAGCCTCTCAATACTTTTCAAGTGTTTTGATTAAGTAACAATGCATGACTCACTGTAAAAATGGGTCAACTCTCCATTATTCTGCTGTAATTTGAACTTCACCACATAGAAATGTGTTGGTTTTCAGACTGATAATATAGCAACCTATGGATAACACCTTTTTGAAATAGAATGTCCAAAAACCCTGTTTTGAAACAGTTTCTTTTCAAATGCGGTACGTACTGTACATAGGTATCATAACGAGTGAAGAAATTCGTCTCTTCTACGTACTATGTAGATTTTTAATTGAAATCCAGGCAAGCTTTTGAGCCATCAGCTCAAAACAATAGCCAAGAGATGCTTTCAATTCGCCATGTTCCCCATACAGAAAAAATTACTATTTTAAAACTCATTTCACTGCCATTTGCTTCAATGCCAGACATTCTTACTCATACCATTATTTACATTGGGCAAGTTTTCTATTTCTTGAATGCAAATGGCTTATAAATCCTATTAGATTTTATTTTGTATTAAGGAGCATAGTTTAAAATGCTGCAGACAAACTCACTAGCCCACACTTGTTCCTAAAAAGACAAAATATGCCTTTTAAAAAGACACTTACTAATAGGCCATTTTAAGGTTGCCCCTTCAAATTGTGACATACATCTTGTTCTGCAGGCATGGGTCGTCCAAAGAGACTACTAGTATTCATCAATCCAGTTGGTGGCAAAAAACTTGCTGGTAAAATTTACAGGGAGAAAATACAACCTTTATTTGATCTTGTTGCTATTAAAACTGAAGTGATAGGTAAGGATACTCAACAAACTTTTACTTTCTATCAGACTGAGGACCTTTGAATCAAAGATGCTACTGAATCTTTCATAGAATTTTTGATTCAAATGTCCTCATTGCATAGTACTTATCTTTGATTCAATCAGTTTACTATCTTTTACAATGAAATTTTATCCATATACCATTGTGCATTCTGATTTTTAGTTTGAACATTGCTTTTCCCTTTTTTTCCCTGTCCTTTCATTTCCTTCCCATTATTTTCTATCCATTTCCTTTTTTTATTTCCTTTCCTTGGCATTCCTTTTCTTTTCTTTTTCTTTTCTGAAATTTATGACCATTCTTTCCTTAGTTACTGAACGTGCAAACCATGCAAAAGACTATTTAGAAGAAGAGACACTAGAAAAACTAGATGGGTAATGATGATGATTATTAAAAACAAAAGCCACGGCTACATGACCAATTTTCTGTTTGCACAGACAACACAATTTTTAGAAATCACCAACGTGGTAGCTCAACAACAAGGGACAAATGCTGGCAGCAAATGATGGCATTAAAGTCATCATGACATGAAAGACTGGTTTTAAAAAACAAAAATGGAACATGAAATGATGTCAAAAAAATTGTTGCCTGTGCAAGCCAAAAATTTTCTGTGTAGCCGTGGCTTAAGATATGAAGCTACCATTAATGCTACATAATTATAGCCAATTAAACTCAATGGCAATGTTTCAAGGTCCTGCCAGAAGAGACCCACCTATCCCTAGCAACAAGGTGGTAACCATGGTAACCACCTGTCATCCATTACACTGCTTATATGAGTAGAAGGATACTCACTTTACCATACTTATCAGAAAGAGGAGGGTGGGACCCACAACAACAATAATCTATTTGTACTGCAACACTAATGCAAGCTAAAGGTACGGTAATACGAGCAACAAAATCACTCAACTTGTCTCGCAACATTGCTGCGAAACAAGTTGAAGAGCGATGCTGCGCGTTTTTCCACCCGAGAACAAACTTGTCTCGCAACAAAATTATTTGTTGCAGGTTGAGAAATTTTGTTGCAGAAAGTAGAAGGTCGTTCTACTTCTTGCAACAAAATTTTGAAATGTTGCTCGTATTACCACCTCGACTCAACTCGTGTTGCAGCAAATGATTTTAGGGGCCAATGAGAATACAGGATTCTCTCAACCTGCAACAAATAATTTTGTTGCGAGACAAGTTTGTTCTCGGGTGGAAAAACGCGCAGCATCGCTCTTCAACTCGTTTCGCAGCAATGTTGCGAGACAAGTTGAGTGATTTTGTTGCTCGTATTACCGCACCTTAAGGATTAGCAACAATTGTCTAGAAATAGCGTTGCGCGGACGTTCTAAAAATAGCGATACACCACCTCTGATCCCCTACAAAGGTTGGACATTATTACTGAAGATTACTAAAGTAGAAAGCCAGTAAATGTGAAAATTTTGTCTTGTCGCTACATTAAGCACTGCTGTTTGGAGAGTGTTGCAGTGACTCAAGAAAAATAGTACAGTAAATGTATGGCACATCCGGTTTATTTGTCCGACCAATATGTCCGATTCTAGTATTGAATTACAGCTCTCAATGAGCTTAGTGACACCACGTCTGTGCAACGCTAATGATCACATGTTGTGAAGGCCCTGCAGCCCCTGTACATGCAAGTGATAGCTGACCAGCATAAGCCAGTGTTCTATCATGTAGCTTTATCTTAAGTCTACTTTATTACCTTGATTGAGTCTATTAAAATTAATAATCATTTCTTTGTTATTTGTAGCATTGTAACAGTAGGTGGTGATGGAATGTTCCATGAAATAGTAAATGGGCTTATACGAAGAACTCAAGTAGACTACGACATTGACACAACAAAACCTGATTTTGTACCAGTACAGCCTGGTCTTACAATAGGTGTAATACCAGCAGGTAAAGATATAACTACAGGTGTCAACAAAGTGTTTTTTCACACCAGAAAAGAAACGTGCAGGGGCTGCAGCAGTGTTTTTAAATGTGTGTATGTGTGTGAGTGAGTTAAAGCCTTTGGTCTTTGGGGTAGTTTTTCTAGTACAAAAAATCCTTTGATAGCAACATTCATAGTAACTCATAATTTCCATATTAGAGCACATTTCGTATGAGTGTGAAACGGACCGCACCATGCCGTGCTGTGACCGTATCATTGCCGTGTTGTCTATAAAAGCATTCGAAATTCCTGCCGTAACCGTGTTGTGACCACGCGATGCTGTTTTCACAGTCATATGAAATCAGCTCTAGTACATGTAAATGTGCTATTTGCATTTCCGACTGCTGTAGTTTGGAAGAAATCATGAAGACTAAAGCTGCAGTTTGTTTTTTATATGTATTCATTAATGTTTATTTGCGACTTGGAACTTTTCTGTCTACAGGGTCAACAGATGCTGTAGCATATTGTACAACAGGAATTAATGATCCCGTCACTTCAGCTCTTCATATAATTATAGGTAATAGTAACCATCAATTTATTAATTACATGGTGTGATAATAATTAGGGGGGGTCTAGAATTATACTTCAGGAGGAAATGCAGAGTTACTATGGTTACAGAACTCAGAAACCATTCAGAGGATCCAGAGGATATTTATGAAAAGTATCGAGAAGAAAAGAGCCCAAAGTCATCTTAGGAGGGGGTGTCACATTCTTTACCCCTCCACTAATCCCACCTCTAATAACAGTATTAATACTTTAATGATAATGAGAATTGATGATGATGACGATGATGATGATGATAATGATGATGAAGATAATAAGTGATGAAGAAGATAATGATGATGAAGATAATGATGTTGATAATCATAGAAGATGATGATGATGATGAAAATGATGATGATGATGACCATTGTAACAACCTTTCCAGGTGATGTACACCCTCTAGACGTATGTTCAGTCAAACACAGGATGGAAGTACAGAGGTATTCTGTTTCCATGGCAGCGTATGGGTTCTTTGGAGACGTACTGCAGGACAGTGAGAAACTCCGCTGGATGGGACCCAAGCGGTACGACTGCTCAGGATTCAAAAAGTTTATGTTAAACAGGTAGGTTGCAGTATTTGAAAATCCAACTGAAGCTGAGCTAAATATCGTGCTGTTACGTCCCACGGCATTCAGAAATCGGATTGTATGACAACAAGAGACCATAATACTAAGAGAGCGAAGCTCAGTATTGATGTCTGTGCCATGTTCGTGGCGGCTAACCGCCGCCCGGTTGGCTCAGTTGGTTGAGCGTCGGTCTCTCGTGCGGGAGGTCGGGGTTCGAATCCCGGCCGGACCAACACTCAGGGTCTTTAAATAATTGAGGAGAAGGTGCTGCCTTTGTAGTTACATCTGCAAATGGTTAGACCTTCACGTCTTCTCGGATAAGGACGTTAAACCGTAGGCCCCGTCTGCTTTCACTCTAACCCTGCTTGTATAGTGGACGTAAAAAGATCCTGTTGTACTGTTCGCAAAGAGTAGGGGATTGTCGCCCGGTACAACAGTCTGTCCTTACTATTAACAAACTCTAAGCGCATTTGATTATTTAAGCAATAGAAGATAGTTTCTATGACTCTACGGTGAAATAGAGCACGCGTGATGTTGGGAGAAACACGAGAAAAGTTTGAAAATCACGAGCCGTAGGCGAAATTTTAGTATTATGGCTGATTAGATCTTTTACAGATCCTACATTCGCGGCTATCGTACACGGTCCCTTCATTATTTATCATGAATTGAAAGCCATGTTTTCGGTTGGAAAAGCTGAAGTTTGAAAGAGACTTAAGCTTACAGGATGAGGATTTTGCTGGTAAACGAGAAGCTGTTGATTTGAATTATCTGTTGGCTGTTCACCGGTAGCTTGTGTCAAAACATCTCTACACTGGCGTAGTTGGTTCATACAAAGGATGATTGAACAAGTTGTCTATCGTGGCGACAGTCAGTTTTGGAAATCTTCGCCTCTCTTTGTAAGTAAGAAACAAAACTGTTCAATGAAAAATAACTCTTATTGATCGAAACTAATCTGGGAGAAAAACAATTTTCTATGTTGTGAATTCTAGTTCCTTAAATTTGATTTATACTGGCGTCGTTTGCAAGTTCATGCTCATACAAATCATTTTCTATAAATATTTACGTTTCATTGTTATTGTCCGACCACGAGGCTTAGTTTGTAAATTTAAACGATAACTGGAATGATGGAAAGTATTTTCTAGTTCATTTCTAAGTTTTGGTCTCCTAACTAAAGTGAAATTTGTAAATCGACTTTTTGGTATAATCATTCGTCAGAAAACCATGTCTTTACCGGTGAAATAGAGCATAGATTTTGGTGGTCTCTCAGCCAATCAGAACGTGTGTTATAATTGAGCTATATTATAAATACCAATAGATATTTGCGCTATATAAATGCAAAATTTCATTTCATTTCATTTCTAAGGCTATTTTTAGTAACTTCGCCATCCCGCGCGCAAGGCTCTTAAACAATAGAATTTAAACGGTCCCGTCCGCGCGCACGTCAAAAATCAAATTCTATTGGTTGAGGGACTTGCGCGCGCGATGGCGAAGTTACTAAAAATAGCCTTAGTCGCCACGAACATGGCACAGATATCAATACTGAGCTTCGCTCTCTTAGTATTATGGTCTCTTGATGACAATGTATAGTTGTATGAGGCTCTGGTTGCACTACCCTTAAAATGGAGCACTGATGGAGAGTAAAATGAGCTCACCGTCGACCTCAGGTTTGTCAGTTGAATTACCGTTACGAGTTATCGACGTTAAATATGGTTGCTTTACTTTGCTTTGCTTTCCTTTACTTTACTTTAAGGATGGATAGCGCTATGCGCTGGATAAATCCTCATCCAGTAGATAATTTTTTTTTGGAAAACGCCATCATTTTCTACACTGGATAAGGATTTATCCAACCAATAGCCCTAATATCTACCCGAAGAAGAAATTTAGTGGGTAAATTGTTCATAACATACTAAAAAATGGGATTGAGTTCTCCATTAATGTGTGCACTGTCCTTTCTTGTTAGGGGTTATGAGGGAAGTGTAACTTTCTTGCATAATGAAAACATGGACAATGATCCTTTGGATAAAAGCCGCTGCAGGACAGGGTAAGTAGTAATGATATCTATTTAATCATTCATTATCATCATCATCATCATCATTTAGTATTATAAAACTAGTTTTTGTGTTAATACGGCCTACCTGAGAATCATACTATATTATTATGTATTTTGTGAGTGTAGCTACAGTTTTTAAATAAAGATAATAATGATCATCAGCATCATCGTTGTCATCATCATCATCATCATTATCATCATCATAGTTTGTCAAAGTCGCCATTTGTTTGCTTTATTCTCTAGGTGCTTTGTATGTAAGCAAGCTACAGAACCTGATTGTAGAATGCTAGATGATGACCATGATGCAATAGCTGGTCCTACCTTACGAGCGACATCTGGTAATTTAAGAAAAACATTATAAGACAATCAGAAGTACTAAAAACAAGTAAAAAATTGCTCAAATATGTTCGTGGGTTCAAATCCTACTCAGCCCAGAATTTTTCGTGTCAACTAGTTAGTAAAAATTCTGGATTCGAGTGAATCTGCTTGGCCTTGTGTTTGTGTCCAACCCGGAAGTAGGTTTATCACCCGAACGAAGTCACATTTGAAAGTCCTCATTTTATAGAGGTGGAAGTCCAAATTTGCGTTGACTAGTGTTTTCGTTGAGGCTCGAACGCTCCATCACTTTCCATAGCCCTCCACCCCTTCTCGTCGCCTCTCCCTCCCCCCTCCCCTCCCCTTTCACCAGTGAATCCTGGGTCACTTTTCTCGAAAGAACCGATAACTTTACGAGTCCCTTAGCTTTCCCGATGAAATTTACGGTTTTTTCTTGAAGCGTACGTTATTTTCAATTTCTGTACGTTCACAGGCAAGTTTACGGGTGCTCGCGCGCTCCCGTGATTTTTCCCTACAGTAAATTAACGGTCCCGAAAGGTTCTCGGGTCTTTCGAGAAACGGGACATGTTGACACGAATGACGTCACTCTTAGAAGCCCTTGGAAGACATGCAAATCCATATTTGCATTAATTTTTTAAAGGCGTAAATTAATATTGTTTTCTTCAGGAATTAATTGGAAGTCAATCAGTGGTCGATTTATTAGTGTTATAGCAGCAAATATGTCTTGTGCTTGTGCTAAAAGCCCCGAAGGCTTGTCTCCTAGTGCACACCTAGCTGATGGTTGCATGGACCTTATCTTAGTTAAACACACCTCGAGATTCCAGTACCTTAGACACATGTTACGCCTTGCAAGCAGAGCTGATCACGTGAGTCGGCCATTTTGAATTCAAATGACGTCATTTGGCGGACGGCGAAGAGGATCACGTGGCCTACGGTTGTACCATCCTGACCGTGCCCTCTCTTTGGAGACTTTTTACTATTATTATAAACTTAATGAAGTGACTTAATTTTTCCTTGAAGAGGTAATGCCAGGCGAAAAAAGTATTTCATGCGATCCTCTTTGCCGTCTGCCGTTTTTGTGTACATATAATTGAGCAGTGTGCATTGGTACATTTTTTGTTTTGACAAAAATATCAAAGTAAAGACTGTAAAATAAAGACCTTCCTAAAACTCCCCTCTTATTTTTTTTCACTTCCCTCTTTTCCTCCCCTCTTATTCTCTGCCTTTCTGCTTGTCTTCTCGTTTTGTTTCTATCTTTTTCCCTTTCTTCGCCACCTTTTACTTCCTTTTCTCTTTTTCCCACTTTCTTTCTCTTGTCCTCTCTCCTCTCCGTGGCTTTTTATTGTGTGTAAGTTGTCTTCTCTACTTGCGCCTTTTGCCAACGTTGTCTCCACTTCCAGCCGAAGGGAAAAGGTCCTGCAAAGTCTTTGCTGATTTACACGTTTTTATTTTTTCAGTTTAATTTTCCATTCGTGGATGTTTATCGTGTAAAAGAATTTCACTTTAAACCGCTACATCACATTGAGAACGTAGAGGAAGAAACAGTAGATGCTAACGTCGAACCTGCTATAGAGAGCGATAAGCAAGTACTGGCAGTACCGAGAAAACAGAAAAAGACACTTAAAAGTACTTGGAATGTTGATGGAGAGTCAGTAGATCAACCTATCATCCATGTGAGGTTAGTAGTAGCTTTGTTATGTGGGAAGTATAAGAGGTTTTTCGTTTCTCTCGACTTGTTTCTCTTATTTTTGAGGTCTTCTTGGGGTGCCGGTGGCCATGGATGTAAATTTTAAGTTTTGTTTGTTTGTTTGTTTGTTTGTTTGTTTATTTATTTGTTTGTTTAATTTGATCTTTGATCTTTTTTGACGCATCCTTTTCTTTTTCCTTGGTAATCTCTTTAAGTTTCCTCTTTTTTTTCTTTAACTTCCCTCTCGATCTGGCTGACGCCATCTTTCGTACTAAGAGAAGTTTTCGTTGTTAACTCAGAGTTCATCATCAGTTGGTCAAAGTGTTTGCAAGAGGAATCGAAGAGTGTCACGATACGCCATCGTGCACGTTGTGCCGAAGATAACGTTTTAACAAAGGTCATTTGTTACTCCTAAGTAGAACTGCTACAATTCGTGGTTTCTCTCCAGACTTAGCTAAAGGTTATTTTCTTCAGGCACTCACAATTACTTTGACACTGTTTATGCCTAGGAGAAACACTTCTAGGTTTGCTCTTCTCTAGTTAATTTTTTATTTTCAGTTTCGAGGGTCGATTTCTTTCTGCCCCCCCCCCCCCCCTCCCCCCATCCTCCCATGTGTAAATAGTTTTGGAAAAGGAGGAAGAGATTGTTAACTGTCTATGACATTTCACGGGATGCGCGGTCCCACGACCCTATCGCTTGCTATCAATAGGCGTCAACCTTCATGTGTCAATCACCAAAATTAATGTTAGGGTTCTATAAATACCAGAAATGGAAAGAGCATGTCAAACTTAGTAATCACTGAAAGTTTGGATTGTCATCTCATTTAAAAATTGAAGTAATGGTGAACTTTGGAAGCATTTACTTTTTTTACAAAGAATGTATAGTGTTTTTCGAATGAGGGCAAAACCTGCCTCCCAGTGAAGACTACCCATACATTCTTTGAAAAAAAAACCTAGTGCTTCAAAGATTCACCAGTTTTTCAGTTTTTAAGATAATTATCTGAAACTTTCAGTGATCACTAAGTTTGCCATGTTCTTTCCATTTTTGGCATTTATAGAGCCCTAACATTAATTTTTGTGATTGACATATAAAGGGTGACGCCTATTGATAGCAAGCAATTGAAATTTTTTTTGAGACTTTTTAATGTGAATTCCAGAATGATGTGAAGCTGTCGGAATAGAGGTGTTCGTTATTTAAAGGTTTTCTTCAAGAGTGTTCTGTTCATAATGTTAGTGTTACAGAGGTGTTCGTATAAACCCCCAGCATAATGACGCTTTTGTCCCCTCTCTATACTAAAATCCTTCTCAAGAGTTTTTCATATTCAAATTTTATATCCCTTCGAGAATACAAACAGTAGTTTTAATTCCGAGCAAAGGCTACTCGAAAAGGATTCTGGTATAGAGAGGGGACAAAAACGTCATTATTCTTCAATGGCGCTTATTGTAAAAAAATAGAGAGTACAAGAGCTTCTTAATTTAATGACCACAAGATATTCGATCATACTTGTTTTGTAAATAGAAAGCATATTTACTGAATTCCCATCGCTATAATTAGAAATGAGGGAAAGTTGGATTACCTGAGTGCACGACCTACAAAACCGTGATAAAAAAATTCTGACTCAAGAAGAATTCGAACCCACGGTCCCTGGGGTGTTTTGCTCTGCTCTGCTCTGCTCTGCTCTGCTCTGCTCTGCTCTGCTCTGCTCTGCTCTGCTCTGCTCTGCTCTGCTCTGCTCTGCTCTGCTCTGCTCTGCTCTGCTCTGCTCTGCTCTGCCCTGCTCTGCTCTGCTCTGCTCTGCTCTGCTCTGCTCTGCTCTGCTCTGCTCTGCTCTGCTCTGCTCTGAATTGCTCTGGCTCTGTTCAGCTCTGTTCAGCTCTGTTCGACTCTGCTCTGGCTCTGCTCTGGCTCTGGCTCTGCTCGGTTTGTCTCGGAGGGCGTGGACTCTGCCGGTTGCTTAAGCTTTCCCTCATTTCCACTGGCTTTCTATACATTTTTATCCAATTGATATTGAACGTCCACAGGCTCATTCCCAGTTTAGTACAGTCGGCTGGTTGCTCTGGCCTCTGGGAAGTCAGCTATTGTAGCAAGCAAAGGAGTTTGGGAGGGACACTAATTAAGTGTTCCCTAACTCTCTCCCAGGCCATGCTCAAGCATGAGATTAGCGATTGGGAATGCGTATGGAATGACAAGAATTTTTGTGATCTCTCTCTCTCTCTCTCTAGCTGTTTCATTCAATTGAGTTTTCCGGTATCCTGGATGCGTTAGTGGAGCAGGACTCTTATAATTCTAAAAAAATTAATTTCACTATATTTTATCAAAGAAATTAAATTTATGACAAAAGAAACGTTTCAAAGTTTCGAAAGAAATGTTTCAGCGATAAAAAATATTATATTGGGGAGTTTTAAACTATACGTATCGAAAAATCTCATGTAAATAATGTGTGAATAAATTTACAAATTATATATATACTGAAACTATAAAACTATGGATGTACAGTCTACTGTGGATAAAGAAATAAAACATTATTTAAATCCAACATTTTCCTTAGTCCTCGAGTCTTCTCCGACTATTCCAATCCTAGGGGATGGGAAAACCCTCGTAGCATGCACTTGCGCATGCAATTGTAACACATCAAACAAACTCAATTCTCGTGTGGACCTGTCCTACCTGGTGACCCGAGGATTTGGACCGAAAGGCCCCTTCGCTCCTTGCACAACACAAAAACAAACTGCTGCAAAGTGAGTCAAAGCTTTTGTTCCCATTGTCCATGCGCTCTCCA
Organism: Telmatactis stephensoni; assembly: GCA_029948255.1. Classification (NCBI taxonomy): domain Eukaryota; kingdom Metazoa; phylum Cnidaria; class Anthozoa; order Actiniaria; family Isophelliidae; genus Telmatactis; species Telmatactis stephensoni. Next base: position 339,541 of record JALIZF010001854.1, read on the forward strand.
CTGTCCAGTAGAAAATAAAATAGAAAAACGATTATTAAAGTCAAAACAACTCTTAGCGCGCTATATTACTGCTAGTGCTAAAATGCAAGCTATATACACAGCTGGCGCTTTTAATATGTACTGGAGCTATTTTGAATTTTGAATTAGTGACGCAGACTACTAGCTAGTGAGCGGCTATCTTTCACTAGAATATAAAGCGATTTTATCGACGTAGTTTTCTGCTTTTAAATTTTTTTAATCAATTAAATATCCGAGTTAGTATAGCCAAATGCATTTAACAAAGAGGTTTTGTCTAGACGGATACAGAGGCCTTTCGTTCAGATATACGCAGTGGCGTAGCGAGGGGGGAGCCAGGGAGGCGATTGCCACCCCTCCCATAAAATTTTGAACTTGAGCCTTTAAAAAGTTTTACTTTTTATTTAATTCACAATATTCAAATGTTATCTCAAGTACAACTTTCAAACATACGATAAACGATTTTAATCTTGACATGTTTCGGCATCCTTATGCCATCATCAGAAACATGTCAAGATTAAAATCGTTTATCGTATGTTTGAAAGTTATTTTGTCTCTGGTGCTACTAAGAAACTTTGGAAATGTTATCTCAAGTATGTTTATGTTTATGTTTATTTCGCTTCGCCTTAGTAACAAACAAACAAACAAACAAACAGACAAACAACAAAAATACAATAAAGGCAGGGACACCACAACAGTGTGACCAATTACTGTGGGCCCAAGTATACTCCGCACTTGGACGAAGTTTTGCTTTTGTCCCAAACTGACGTCCTTAATTCCTTGGGAAATTAGGAAATTAGCATATTTTTGTGTCAACTGGACCTTAAAATTTAACCTTTCCGTTGACTGCCTAGTCCAGTCCCAGACTCTCTTTCTTGCCGCTCCAGGACTCGCGGAGAAAGAGAGTCCAGTATAACTTGCATGCGCATGTCAGCTTAGTGACCACGCGATCACCACATTCATGTGGTGATCGCGTGGTTACAAATCCTAAAGTCATCTAATGATTCAAGATGGCTGAAGAAGAAAGTGTTTTGTATACACGATATTAGTCTCATTTCGGAAAACCATTTGTTGATTCAGTGAGCTATACACTTGGAAAAACCAACTATAATCTTTTACCAAAGTTTGAGCAGTTACAGGCCATTTACGGATGGACAGTTGTGAAAGACGTATTTGTGAATTTTTCGATACGCATCACTACCACTGCTACCAAACACTGACATTTGCATATTGCAAGCTCGCAAAATACTAATTAATCAATTGATTGGCTCATTTTGCACATGCGCATGCAAGTTATACTGGACTCTCTTTCTCTGCCCTGCCCCTCCCCTCCCCTCCCCTCCCCTCTCCTTTTGCTCGCTCGGGCCTCGCTACTCCCCTGGATATACGTGTAAGACGCGAAAACTCGTATACTGGTCTCATGATAACGAAGGGACACATGTAGATAAACTCATTACACAATTGCAAAGTGTTTTCATCAGATTTATCCAGTTTATTTATTTTCCCATTGCATTAATTGCATCTTTAACCTCTTTAAGTTTAAATACACCGGGTATGTACTGTTAAATATCCCCGCGCGGTTTTCACCAGCCATAGAGTAAACAAAATACGAACCTCAGCTATCTCGGACCCAAACCCACTCTACAGGTTTAGGAAAAGCAGGGTTCTAATCTAACTAACAACTAGACTTGCTCCAAGTCTCGCTCGTTAATTTTTCTGTATCTTGGGCTTAATTATTTTCCGCTGCTTGGGCTTCCTGTGTCGTAATTTGAGAGAAAAACGAATTGGAAGTGCCCATTACAACACAGGGAGCCCAAGCAACAACATCAACAACAACAACAACAAAATAATGAGCGCGAGACTTAGAGCAATATAGATGTGGCGTTTACTTGGGTGATTCCGTCCCGCGGGATGAGTTCGTCACGGGACGAGTTTGTATGATTTTCGGGTGATACGTTCATTTACGATTACGAGACTCCTTTAATTCTACGCAACGATATGAAGTTCTTTCCCCTCCCCTCCCTTGACGATTTTAGCCCGCTGGACGAAATCACCCACATAAACGCGCCCTAATGGTTTAATTATGTATAAAAATAATTCATCGTTTTCGTTGAGAGAGACGTTCTATTTGACCCACGAAATAGTTGTTGGCAAACTAATAGTTAGTAGAATATTCTAAACCCATTGTTTTCTTTTGTTCTTGATAAACTATTACCAAGAGACCGTAATACTAAGACAGCGAAACTCAGTATTAATGTCTGTGCGATGTTCGCGGCGACTAAGGCTATATTTTAGGTAATTTCGGCCATCGCTCTCGCAACGCTCTTAGTATTATGGTCTCTTGCATGCTACTACGTTTTCTTTTCGCGGGTCAAATAAAATCACTTCACAAGGAAACATATCGATTCTTTGCATGTGAGAGGTAAGACAGAGGAATCCATCTGACTGGTAAGCAATTATTATTGTTTGTAGCCGTTAAGCTCATTCCACGACCGACTGCAAAAGCAGTAACAGCACACGCAGACTAAGTAATGCACTGGCGCTCATTGTCTCCTATGTTGCTTCCGCTTCTGTTTCTGTCCCTCGTGAGAACAAGGCTTTATCAATAGTATTTGGCCCTGCTATTTTCTTACTCCAAATATTCCCACCCGTCCCCCGAGTTCCTCGTACGTGTCTTCCCCCTTTAGTATTTTTATATCTTTTAGAGTATAGCCTTTGATTGGCTTCTGCAATTACAGTCTTTACAGTGCGACTAAACCAACCAAGGTCACCCCACACAAGTTTTTAATCAAATTTTCATTATAACATAGCTACAATCTTACGCGCGCTCTGATTGGCCAGAAAGCTATGAACTATTTGCCCATGGGCGCGCAGCACTGCACGCGCCCTATCTTCGTCATCGTCTTTTTGAAATCGTTCGTTTTTAAGATGGCGACAATATAACGCGCGCTCTGGTTGGCTGAAAAATCTATGAACTATTTCCCCATGGGCTGCACGGCTCCGTTTTTAACGTTCTAGGCTCTGTTATAAATTCCCTGCTAACAGAGGCTCACACAGACGTTAAATCACTCGAAAAGTACAATACAACACTTTTCGAGTGATTTAACGTCTGTGTGAGCCTCTGTTAGCAGGGAATGTTATAAATCAATTAGACAACAGAAAACCGTATAATTTGAGTGCCCGCCGCCGAAATATTACGAACTAGTAGAAATTCTATCGTCTATGATTGTCTATGTACTCGACTGTCATTGGATGAATTGCATGAAGATTTGTTTGAGTCGGCCTTGATTGGTATAGTTGCACGATTAATTCATTGGATCAGCTTGCACGACTTTTAGTAGTGTTCCATTGTATGATTACACCATGGACCATTAAGTAAGATTAACGAATTGCCGACAAAAATAATTTCTCCGCTCAGGATTGAATGCATATTATTTTATCTAATTACAATTTTTTTCTTAACGTCTCGTTTATATATATTTCAAATAACCAGTAACTACGACTGGACATAAATAGAACAAAAAGCATAACATTTTTACATAAATCCAATTAGAGCAATTTTGTGTACATGTGGTCATCAACTATGAATTACATTTTCCTTGTTCTTATTACCCCACACCTCTTCTTCCCAGGGAGATACTCGGGCTTCTGCACACACACACACAGTTCAATACACAACTTTTGTACCTATTATCATGAAGATGCCTTTGTATATAGAGGATTTGCCGTAAAAGTCAAATTGTAGTGATATTATTTTACCATGCATAAAAATTTTACAAACTTAAAATTTAATTAATAGTAAATTCTCATAATAAAATCACTTACCATACACAAAATCGATAAATCACAAATTTACTGATTTACTGATTTCTATTGTTGTGCCATATATCTATTCTTAGGAGTACCTTCCCTCCCCTCCCATCTCTCCTCTCCCCCCTCCCCCTCTCCCCAAGTCCTCAAGTTAATTATCACTGCCACTAATTTATGATAATTACCTTATTTCAATTTTCTGTTGCTTATTTCTATCTTATCGCATAATGAAAATTAATAATTAAATTATATTATTAACAATTAATAATTTGTTTTTCTAGTACGTATCTATCATGTTAATATCTCTAGTGAACTTTTTAAGTCTCGTCTTATTCATATAGCTATAGTGAATAGCTACCGGCCCTGAAATTTACAGAGGAAATCGAGAAATAACTTATTTTGGATGAATGAATGAATAAAAGAAAGAAAGAATGAATGAATGAATGAAAGAAAGAAAGAAAGAAAGAAAAAAAGAAAGAAAGAAAGAAAGAAAGAAAAAAAGAAAGAAAGAAAGAAAGAAAGAAAGAAAGAAAGAAAGAGAGAAAGAAAGAAAGAAAGAAAGAAAGAAAGAAAGAAAGAAAGAAAGAAACCTTTCTGTTTCTGTAGAAAAAAAAAATTTCTGTTTGTCACTTTATTTTAAACAGAGCCCCATTCAAACCAGCTTTACTGAACTGGGCACCTCTGTCTAAATATTGTTTAAAATAAAAATAAATAAAAAAAGAAAGAACGAAAGAAAGAACGAAAGAAAGAAAAAAAGGAACAAACGGACAAACAAACAAACGAAGGAAGGAAGGAAGAAAGGAAGGAAAGAAAGAATTAAGAAAGAAACAGAAAAATGAACAATTTAAGTGAAATAATAAATAACATGAACCTCAATAAATAACCAAGTGCTATTAACAGTAAAACATTTTTGAAGTCGGACATAAAGAATTAACCTACTATTTTACTCTTGGATCAGTATTCTTCAATTAACAGTGTTCATTCGTTGTCCATCCTGTTGAATTTCTTTGTCGTGTTATACAAAATTCTTTTTGCTTTGGGAAATGAATACCACACTCTTTCTTTAACACTGGCTCCACTGCCAGCCCTACCAGCCCAGCCGTAAATGCACCAACAGCGTTGCCAACAGTAAGCAGTGCAAATCCAAACTCGCGCTCTTCTGGAGTTAGCACAGCAGCAACGGCATGAGGGGAGTGAAGCACAATGAGCCCAGCGGAGAGACCAACGGTTGAGCACAGTACAATGACCAACCATATTCCAGGCACAAAATGGTACCAGGATTCAAAGAGGAAGAAGATTAGGTGCAACAAGTTGATTAAGGCAAAGACCCAGGTATGACGACATTTCAGGAGGGCAGACACATCAAAGCAACAAGAGAAGAAGAAGAGGTATGAACGTCCAACGAACTTTCCAATCCTGTACGACAACGAGTAGTACTGATAATGGTCTCGAGGAATGATGCCACTTTTTGGGAACGAAATCGTTGTTACTACAGACGAGATAATCAAGTATTCGGCGAAGAAACTTACAAAGAGAGGAACGATAAACGGCACAAGCTTCCACGATACCATCATCTTTTCATTACAGCCAAGTCCTTGGGTTTTCTTTTTCGGTTTGTCTTCACGGTTGAACTGCTGGATTTCCTCTTCGTCGCTCTCCTCTGGGTCGGAGTCTTTGATCTTCTCGTAGACTATTGGTGTCTCCTCTGTGTCGAGATGGGGACCTCCCGAGAGAGGCTCTTTATCTAGAATGGCATAGAAGATCAGGTACAATATGGGCCATGGTGCGGTTATCAGAATAGCGGTCCTTGGAGATACACAGGACCAGGTAGTTACTCCTACAGAAAAATATTCAGACACATATATCAGTCGGTGATCATGATTGGGATTTGTAGATAAATCGTGAGACAACCAAATAGTATCCTTTCATCCACGATAAAAAATATGTTTCTTTAGGTGTTCAAGTCTTAATTGGGGGACACTGTACTCTCACATACACTACCTCTACATTAAATATTTTGCATATTATCACTCGACTCACATGTTGATTTTTGCTGAGGGAGGAAAAACCGGAGAACCCGGAGAAAAAACCCTCGTGGCATGGTAGAGAATAACATATCAAACAAACTCAATTCACATATGATCCAAGCGCGCTCGAGCTGCGACTCGAATCCGGACCACAATCTAACCGCTCGGCCAACCATGCCACCCACCCACGATAAATAATCCTTTTCAATTTTCGTGTTTTGAAATGTCTATCGTGTAAGTTGTATTATGCACGCTCTGATTGGTTGAGAACCGCGTGTGATTACAGCCACGCGCATTGATGCGTTTGTTTGTTTGTTTGTTTGTTTGTTTGTTTGTTTGTTTGTTTGCTTGTTTGTTTGTTTGTTTGTTTGTTTGTTTGTTTGTTTGTTTGTTTGTTTGTTAATAACTTTTGTGACTTTTATACCAATGCAGTCAGTTTACATAACTTATAGTAGTTTCCAATTACTAGAGACCGCTGAGCTTCCTGACAAAAGGCGCATTAATTTATACAAGGTAAGCCTCCTTTTCAAGGAAGACAAGAAAGACCCATGAGAGTAAAGTCGATTTTTGTGTTGTTCTTTATCAACAATTTATAATGCTTTTCTCTAGCTCACTGGTGTTTTTGAATAATTTACGTTGACTCGACGCTAACGTCCGAGCATTTTCAGCTTTTTTAGTTCAGTTTTGGAAGTTGGTACCCCTTAACATTAAAATTATTTTATAGATAACCATGTACTAAGTTATTGTACCCTAAACCAGGTACAGTAAAGGTGTTGCTAACCCTGATATTGTGCAGGTTTGTGCGTCTGTTGTCTAATTTCGCAGCGGTATCATCAAACTCGAAAAATGTATATTGTAGATTGTAGGCGTTTATAACTATCAAAATAATTGCAGAAGGAATTTGAAATGTCTGAACCACAACACCACATACTGTTATACACTCCTGTGAAATGTCAGTTACCCTGGATGACAGTACTTAATTTGGCTCGCCATACGTTTCGTGAGATTTCGTATGAGTGTGACACGTATACCGCGCCGTGCCATGACCGTGTGAGTTCCGTGTTGTCTATAAATACATTCAAATTCCTGCCGTAACCGTGCCGTGACCGTGCGGTGCCGTTTTCACAGTCATGCGCGAAATCTGTCTCGTGGGAGAAACGAAACGTAACACGACTTTAATCTGCATCCTAGAATTCCTAAATATTTTCTATTTATTTGAATTATCTATCAAAGCAGACAATATCATAAGACGGTATTTGCCACTGTCTTGTAAATGTCTCATGTTCTATTTATGACGTATTTAAAAAGGTCATTTAAGGAAATTCTCAGTACAAAATGCGAACATTGTGCTTCTAGTAAAATGACAATACTATGACCACAAACTGAACTAAAAATAACAACCCAAAACATGATACACCTTTTATTTTTAGTCCATTACCTTTTATTTTTAGTACATTTTACTTTACACTGTCAGACGTACGCAAAATATATATCCCAAGGTTTCCTTTTCCAAGATCGGTTGTAAAAATATTGGATCACATGATCGAAGCAAGAAACCAATGTAATGTTCTAATCTTTGAGAATATTCAAACCGAGGAATTCGCTTAGCTTTCCTGTTGTTTTGATTAGATAACTCCCATGCCCAAATTCCCAAAATATGTGAAATGTTTTTAAAAAAGATGCTCATCACTCAAATAAAAAATTCAATTATTTTCTATCTTAGAGTCTTTAATTTTTATAGGGAACAAATTACAAATCAAAGTATTCTCTCTGGTTTTATACAGAAATTATGCCCCATTCTTAAAAAAATATGCATGAATCCATTTCTGACTCACAGCAAACTGCCAAGAAACTCGGCGCGTGAAAAATGGACGTACGAAATTCTTTGACTTCTTCTGTTTTTATTACTATTTTTAAACTAGAAAAGCTATTTCAACAGTCTGGGTTAAGAAGTAAATTTCTGGTTGACTGATCAACTATAAATACAAAGACTCTTTTCAAAAACAAAACAAAAAGCGATATATCTAATGAATAGGCAACTACGTAGCTCATTACAATTTTTATTCATGATATTTTCTTATATATATATTAAGAAAGATTTATGTATAGCTCACAAATGTAACTTTGTAATGAAAAATAATAATAAGTATGATCGAGAATAAGATCAAAAACTATATTGGAGTCGCTGGGTTAATGAAGTGATTCCCAAAAAAAAACATGTAAGTGATATTCAATTTCCCTAGTGGCTCTAAAAGGTTTCCAAGTTACAAATGTAATTATATTCCTGACCGCAACAAGACCCCCTCAAGTATATTCCCACAGAGTTTGTTATATATACGACAAAACGTTCTCACATGAAGGACAAAATATACAGTTATTTGTATAGGTTATTTTCTATTTGCTTTTGTCGCGTTAAAACGGCTGATCAAGAAATCAACGCAAAAGAGCAACTTGCTATGGCTACAAGTCAACAACGCAAAAACGATTTTTCGGCAAATATACGATAAGTGTATGATCGTCCTAAAGCACTAATTTCTAGAAATATAGTTTTATAGTTATTTACCTGTGTAGTAAAGAGGGGAAATTAGAGATGACAATCCAGTTCCAGCAACGAAAGCACTGATGCAAATTTGAGGATAGAAAGATGACAGCGAAAGCACGACAAGTTCGCTAGCTCCTGTCGCCATTGCATTCATGCCTATTCCAACCATTTTTAATCGCATATCTGAGGAGTAGGTAATGATCAGGATACCCGCCATCATAAATAATGTGATCACCAAAAGTTTGAACCAATATGGTACTTTTTGGATGCACCAAGGAGCCAAGATCTTAACCGCCATTAGGGGAGCTACAAAGGTAACCAGAACAGCTGCTGTTGGAACACTATGCCCACTAAGAACATCTTCGGCAGCCGTCAGCAACATTTCTTGGTTAAAGAAAGTCAAGGTCCCAAATACGATAAAACAGAAAATGTTCAAAGCCGAAGAAGATTTATAATCGCCTTTTTCCGCTTTTCGATCCCTCCGAGGAACTAGATTACATAAAGTTTGTTTGAAATATTGCCACATGGTCGGTTTTTCGCCAATACCCTTGAATTCCAAAGTCATAGAGTTCAGCAAGAACTGGTCTAAATTTTTGATGGCTTTTAAAGCCGTTTAACCTACAACTTCTTCGCTGAACTCCGGTGGTTTCATTTCTAGTGGAGAGTTTGATTGTTTCGCTTTGTGTCGTTGGACTGATTATACTTGTAAATTAGCAGCTGTGGCGAGAACGCGTAAATAGATCCTTCATTAATGTCATTATGATGAATATTTATAAAACAGTGTGTTGGCTAAGTGAAAATCCCTTAGGACCAAAACCATAATTAACTGCTTGGGAATATAAAGCGATGGTAAATTCAAGAAAAGTCCTGAATGAGGAGATTTTCGAAGCTTAGCTAAAATTCCAAGGTGGATTCAATTTATCGGCAAAATAGCTAGAAACTTTTCTAAACAAAATTTAAGTTAAAGGATCAAAAATACCTTTAAAATGAGTAAAAATGATAGATAAAGTAAAATGTAAAATTAGCGAAACGGTGAGTATTTTCTTTTACTAATGTGTCAGACGCCTACAGATTAAAATTGAAAATATTTTGCTTCTGAATATGCAAATACCGGAAAACTTAAAGCTTGTTCATTGGAGAATCAAACTGTCAGATATCAAAAGCCAGGAAACAATGAAATATCCATTTATAGACCAAGTCAAAAACATTTTGACTTATATCCGGCTTTTACTGTTTTTTTATTAAAAAGTAAAATAGAATGAAATAAAAGACAAACAAAGTAAAAATCAGATGTTAAGGTGATTCCTCAGTGCGTATTAATCCTTGCGTAATGGTTCTTCCAACGAAAATTTGCTGAAACTTTGAGTATTTTGAGTTAATATTGCCAAAGAACAAATATATATATATGGGGTCACATACCAGGCCAGGCTTGTTGTTGCTTGCGCATTTTTTTCAAAATTGAAAAGTTATTGTTCATGCAGTTTGGTCAATGTCGGAGGTGTTCTTGTGTTCTTTTTTTCTTTCGTATATAGATGTCAATACGTGTAGCCAATATAGCTTGCATCACACAAGGAACATTACTGCATAGACTACACTTTGTTGGTTGACTATCGATAGCTAGTTTCTTTTCTTGAACCTCAGATCTTGGTTTATTTTGCGGCTTTATGGTTTATTTTGTGAACTTGAATTTTGAAAAAAATGCGCAAGCAAGTCTGATTGTTTGAAATACGAAATGCTGGAAATGCAGTTCATTAGAGATAAAAGGCCGTCTCTAAACGTGCATTCAGAGTAGGCTTTTCTCGATTGTGCTCGTCAAATTGGCACATTGTGCTTTTAGAAGTGCTCGAAATTCATTGAAATTATTCTAAAATAATGCTTAGCTCCTCAAATTATGCTCCCTATGTTTTGAATTATACTTGGCGAAAATATTTAAAAAGGCTAAAATTTCCTCGAGAAATATATTGATAGTCTTTTCTGGAGACTTACAAATTTATGCCGCCTATGTTAACGAAGTGACCAGCCTTTTTCGCGCCTGGCGAAAAAGTCAGATCAAACGTAAGCATCAGAGAGAGAGTCAAACGCAAAAAAAAGCAGGTTACGTGATCCTCTTTGCCGTCGGCCGTTTCCCGTGTACGTGAAGCTTAACGTTTTCTAATTTAATGAGTACTTTGCGGAATTTGCAACTGGAAGAGGATGTATCGACACCTCTTTCGATCGAACAAACGGGTCCTGGGAGACGGTGTATGGGCAGCCAAAGAGATTTAGGAGAGCGCTGGGCCTACTTTGGACCTACTTTGTCCAAAAACTCCTCCGAAGAAAAATATACACACCAAAATATCTCTGAGGGACTTGTTTATACTAAATTATGCTAGCACTGCTCATTTGATAAAATCGGCCAAAATCATGCACGTTTATCCAAAAATTATACTAGCACAACTGAGAAAAGTCTAAATCAGAGTCTATTGTTTATGTATAAACTATAGAGCTAGGAATTTCATTGCAGCCATGCATGTTTATGGCAAGTACAATAGAAAGTTTTTGAATTAGAAAAGATTTCATTTCTCTAGGGAAAAAAGCTCTATTATTTTGACCACAAACATGACTGCCGTGAAATCCCTCTAATCCCAACTTAAGTGCTCAAGTGGCGTCAGCGTCTGTGACGCCGAAACGCGCGTCGTATCATTTTGTTGTTTTAACTCGAATGAAAATGTTCGCAGAATCGTATAATTTTGTGCTTGTCGAACTATGCGCACAAAAGTGCGCAGTGCAAAACTAAAGGCTTGTTCACACTAGCGACATAACGACATAAGAACATCGACATATAACAACATAAAGAAATAATCAGTTTTTTCTTTGTGTTTTTTTGTCTATGTTCTTATATATGTTTCTATTAAACCTTTTTGCGATAACAAACATTCTCGACATCTCGTGCAGATAAAACAAAAGAACTTTTTATTAATTATGACATCTTGAATATTCATTGGTCAAGGCTCGTCTGGAATGTTTGTACCTAATTGAGCGTTGAACATATAATTTTAAATGTAAGCACAAAATGGAGTAAACTAAAAGGGATTTGTTTTCACTCCATGTTTTATGTTATGTGTACTGCGTTTAGACATGTACTCACAGTTCTGACTACCGAGTATTCGATATGCTAATTTAGGCCCCGTAAACACATAGGACTATTGAAGTCCACACGAAAACTATGAACGTTACACGAAAACGATGAACGTTTTCGAATCCTTTTAGAGCCGTCCATACGTATGCGGTTTCGTTTGTAAACGTATACTTTTTAACCGTTTAGCTACGTCCACACGCAAACACTTTGTGAATGTTCCATTGATAATTCGTCAGCGCTCTCCACACGAAAACGGAGTTTTCGAAAGTATCCACTTTAGAGAACGCCTTCGAAAATATTCCGTTATTGTGAGCGTTTTCATCGCTTTCGTGTGGATCGAAGGCCTAAACGCATAAAAAAAGTATATGTTTTTGAACTATGAAAACGCATACGTGTGTACGGAGCCTTAAAATTCAACAGTTACCCCTCCGGCACACTGGTGTTTCACAGTGACAATTATTTGGTTCTATTGTTTTTGTTGAAAAGGTAAAAATATTCGCAGGACTTTTGTTAATTTTGCTAATTTAGGCCCCGTAAACACATAGGACTATTGAAGTCCACACGAAAACTATGAACGTTACACGAAAACGATGAACGTTTTCGAACCCTTTTAGAGTCGTCAATACATATGCGGTTTCGTTTGTAAACGTATACTGTTTAACCGTTTAGCTCCGTTAACACGAAAACGCTTTAAAATATAAAGTTCAGCGCTCAACTATAGGTACAAACATTCCACGAGCCTTGAACAATGAATATTCAAGATGTCATAATTAATAAAAAGTTCTTTTGTTTTATCTGCACGAGATGTCGAGAATGTTTGTTATCGCAAAAAGGTCTATTATGTTGTTATGTTGTGATGTTTACACTTGTGACAAAGCATCGGATAATATGTTGTGTTTTGCATTTGCGTGACCTTGCCGTTATGTCGCTAGGGCTACGTTGCCTGGCAACGTGAGCAACTGTGAAAGCAAAGATCCATGGCGATTTCTCGCTAATGAGGATTAATCTATCTTTACAAGACAACGGAGAGAATTAATAGTTTTCTATAAATTTTTGTTTCATAAATAAAATAAAATAAGATAAAATAAAATAAAATAGAATAGAAAATAAAATATAATAATATAATAAAATGTAATAAAATATAATAAAAACATAATACCCAGTTTAGTGTAAACGTTTCCTGAGAAACTCATGTCATTTAATACATGTTAAAAAGACTGTCAGATGACATGTACATTGAGACTGGTAATATTTAGAAAAGAAAACTATTTGTGATTTCTCTTTAAAATTTTGTCCATTGTGAATTTAAGCTTTTGAACATAAAATCATATTATCTGACAGTTCCTTTAAAGATAAAGTCCTTGTATCAAATAAGGAAATCTTGCACCAGTTACATATCTGAAAAAAACAGCGTAGATGAGACGTCTATCTTACGAACTATCTACATGTAAAGGAAGTCTAAAAAGTACTTGATGTCACTGTACCACAGGAAGTCCAACAGGTATTACCAAAACAATGTATTTCTCTAAAACAATATTTAATTATTGAAAATATATCTGTGATTTTTGATATATACAACAAATAATGAGCACAATAAGTCTCATCATCAATCGACTGGATTGTCCCTTAAAGTAAAATAATTTCATCCACTATGGTACTTTGACTGGAACCAGAAACACATAACCCCTTATGAGTTTTCACATAACCCCTTATGAGTTTCTGCTGGAACTATGTCAAATGCATTACATGGTGTACAGGGTTCGTGCTGAGATATGAATTTAAAATTCCAGGAGAATTCAAGGAGTGTTCAAGGACCCCAAAACGATTTTTCAAGGAGTAGTGTTGCCCGAGGGACGAACATGCGATACATACGATCAGCGGTTCAAGTCCATACCGTATCGAGAGTCGATTCAAGGATGTCACTAGACGAACACGCGATACATACGATCAGCGATTCACATCTTTTCCTAAATAAACTAGCTTTTTAAAATCAGTTAGTTTTTATATAATCATTGCCAACCCTAGCCGTTTATGATTGTTTGAAAAATTGCTTTACCTTAAAGTTCTAAATATTTTGAACTGTGTGTGTCCGACACTGATCATCAGGATGATCCTGGAGAATTATGTTTTGTAGTTCAATATTGAAGGTCAACTAGCAGTGTTCGTCACACAACGCACAGGAGATAGACAAGAAACATTTGATATATCAGAGAAAGCGGTGTACTTTCGTGAGTTTTAGGGGAACAGTTCTGCTAACGTGGATATACTTACGCTCGCAGCATTTCACTTTCTATTAGAAATATCTAGTTTACTAATGGTTTTACTGAAATACTAGGACATACTCTTCCCTCACTTACATGTAAAAGAAAAAAGTGAATTTCTATATTTCCCATCCTATTAAAGTCCCCTACGTTTTTTGTTGAAAGTATAAATTCAAGGAGTTTTCAAGGAGTTTGAGCAGCATTTCTAAAATTCAAGGGCTAGCTTTTCAAGCACCCTTAAAAACGCAAATGAAATTTAAGGAGTTTTCTGAAGGAGTTTAAGGAGTAGCACGAACTCTGGGTGTAATTGAATAATTCCAGTTACACCATGTAATTCCAATTACACGTAAGTATTATGTCAATGCAATTTTTTAAATGTCACATTTGGTTTGGGTCCTTCATGATAATAGAGTTTAGTTTAGTTTAGTTTAGTTTAATGGTTTCGTCACAAATTTACAATACAGTACCAGAAAACTAAGATACCAATGATGAACTAGAGTACATAACAAAACAATCAAAACTAAAGAGGGGTGTGACAGGGGAAAGGAACAGGACTTTTGTCCCAATTGTGACCTAACCCCTACCTAATAAGAGATAAGATATACAATCTAAAAACTACAGCCATACTATAGAAGATGGAAAATATATACATTACATTAGCAAAATGACAATTAATGATAAAGGCAGAAAAAGCTCATATTTAGTTAAAGTAGGTTACCTGAGAAAGTGTAAGGAAGCACCAACATGCAATGGGTTACACGTTTTTCAGTGTTATACTTACAAGTAGAAAAATTGGCCATATGGTATCTATATTTACTTAAATAATGATATGTCTCATTATCATCAATATACTAGGCCAAATAACAAGCTCCCTCTTGAAAACGCGCCGTTCAGTGGGCCAAAATTGAATTTGATGGGCCGCAAATACATTTGCAGCCCTGTTGCTGATTGGCTGAGAAGGCATCGTGCGACAGCCTAGTATATTGATGATAATGATAATGACATGACTTTTGTCGGGCATGTTGTTTATCGCTGTGCTCGGGTGCAAATGAAGTTACTCGGGCCACAAATAAAAAATATGCCAGACAAAAGTCATGTTATTGTCCTATTAGTTTCTAGCCTGGAGGACTGTACATTCCTTGCTTTGATACATAAATATTAATTAGGTTGTTCTTGAACAAACATAAGTGTATTGATTGCTTTAGTACTAGATGGAAATGAGTTCCATAGTTCTGCAGTTCTAATAAATAAAGTACAAATTCCTAATAGTAATCCTGTTTGTGTAAATATATCAAGTTATAATTGCTGGGGCTGCAATTACGTGTTATATATTGTGGCTCAAACATATCTAATTAATTCTTGACATTAGTGGAAATAGGCCCTTTCTGGACTTGAGCTTTCTAATAGTGGAGCCCTGTAAATCCCAACAAACTCTTTTGAGGAGACCAAGCATCTTATAAGCTTTTGCAACAGTGACCTCTATGTGCCTTGACCAGGACATACCATTCAACACTGTAATTCCAAGGTCTGTGATGGATGATACACATTCAAGCAGTCAACCATCAAGGGTGTAATCCCAGCTAGTAGATGGAGTTTTCTTCTTGGAAATGTGCAGCACTTTGCATTTGGTTCAGTTAAAATCCACTGACCACTCCTGACTCCACTTAAGTAGGCAATCTAAATGACTCTCAGAGCCAGGCTGGTTGATAGCACAATACAGTTTATAGTCGTGCATCCTCATCTGTCTTGGGAACAACAGTTTCCCTTTTTGAAGACTGAGAGCAGCCCCACTTTTCCCTGCCTATATTCTTGTAAATGTTCTTTTTGCAAATTTCACACCAAATTTTGCAGACATATTATCTTTATCCTGTGTGTGTGTTTGCAAGTGACTTTCATGACATCTTATGGTAAATGCTTTATCACAAATGCCACAATTAAAGGCCTTTCACCAGTATGTATTCACAAGTGAGAAACCAGCCATGCTTACCATTTAATCCAATCCATCCAGTTGGAAATTTGTTTGCTAATAGTAAAAAAGAGCGAGAATCGTGACTTTCGATGAATGACACACGCGTCTACCCAAAGAAGCGAAAAGAGTGGGAAAAGTGGATTACCTCAATCGGAAGCCGAGTTTTCCAGAGTTTTCCAATCGGAATGACATATACCATTTATTTTTCCAACCGGAATTTCCGGTTTTTCGGGTAAATGGTAAACACCCATCACCTCTTTATGACTTTTCTCCAGTGTGTGTTCTCATATGCATAACAAGCATTTGCTTTCTTGTAAATACTTTGTTACAAATGTCACACTTGCATGGTCTTTCTGCAATGTGTACTCCCATATGCCTTACAAGGCACATCTTTTTTGGAAATTTTTTGGGACAAATTTTACATTTATAAGGTCTTTCACCAGTATGTATTCGCAAGTGTACAACCAGATCACATCTTCGTGCAAATGGTCTATCACATGTGTTACATTTATATGGCTTTTCTCCGGTATGTGTTCTCATGTGTCTAACAAGAGAGCTATTTCTTGTAAACGTCTTTTTACAAATTTCACACAAAGCTTTGCTTGTGTGTTGTTCTTCTTCAGTATGTGTTTGCGCATGTTTTACAACAGAAGATCTTTCAGTAAATGCTTTATCACAAATGTCACACTTGTAAGGTTTTTCACCAGAGTGTACATGCATGTGCCTTACAAGGCACATCTTTTTTGGAAATTTTTTTGGACAAATGTCACATTTATATGGTCTTTCTCCAGTATGTATTCGCAAGTGTACAGCCAGATCACCCTTTCGTGCAAATGCTTTATCACATATGTTACATTTATGTGGCTTTTCTCCAGTGTGTGTTCTCATGTGTCTAACAAGAGAGAACTTTCTTGTAAATGTATTTTTACAAATTTCACACTGCAAAGCTTTGCTTGTGTGTGATTGCGAGTGTCTGATAAGACAAGATTTTTCAGTAAATGCTTTATCACAAATCTCACATTTGTAAGTGTGTATTCTCAAGTGTTCAATCAAATCATCTCTTTGTTCATATGCTTTATCGCATATATTACATTTATACAGCTTTTCTCCAGTGTGTGCTCTCATTTCTGTTGCAACATTTTCTCCAGTTTGTCTTCCCATATGTGCTCCAAGTTGTAGCAAGCAATCACTTTCAGGTCTATCATTTATACATTCAATAACTTCAGAATCATTGTTTAAAGTTTCCTCCCTTACATCTGTAATTTCTTGTTTGATTTGAGCACAAACAGCCTGCATGCTGTCTAAACCTTCATTGGAATCCATCTCTACTTTAATAGTAGTGCAGTCTGTTGTGTTTCCAGATGATACATTCTCTGTACTTAAATCTGTTTGATACTGGTGTTCATTTGATGTTACAAAGTCTGTCTGACAAAGTTCCAAAGCTTTAGCAAACAGAGCAGTGAGTTCTTCATTGGTATCCACACCAAGTATATCAGTTTGTATGGCAACAGTGTGGTAAGTCTTCATGCTGTACTCAATATCTTACTCAGCCAAATGGTTACGTTATTCCTTCCTATGGAAATTAATAAATACTATAAGTTTCACCTAGGATCATAGAGATTGATAAAAAACTACAAGTTATATCTAGGTTTCTGACAACAATGAAACTGATTTCAAACCCTGGGTTGTTTTTTTTTCCATCTAATCAGAATAGAGCAGAGGTCAGGGGGGGGGGGGGGGGGGGGGTAATGCAATGAATTCTTTTGAGCATCCAGGAAAATTGTTGGGCAAATAATTTTTCAAAATTATGTTGGAGTGCATTTTGAGAGAGATAGGATTGAGAATATTGAGTGACCTAGGTGATCCTGGACCTCGAAAAATAAAAAATAACACAAACAACATTTCGGTTAAGCTTTGAGGTTTTTAAAAACTGATTTAGTGAGAGCTGATAAAGAATTGTTTCACATACATTTCTGTCATGATTACTGGTGTACTATAAACACCAAGACTGGCTTCCATTGGCAGGAAGGTTAATTTTTATCAATTGGGTACTCAGGGCCTAATACTGTAATTGCTGGGGTCATCCATTCCTTCGAGAATCAAAAGACAATGAAGTGGTAGCCATGTTGCATGAACAAACATTAGAGATGTTAATGAGAAATCTTTTGTTGAAGGACATCCAAGATGGCTGGAATGACATATTGTTATCCAGAAATACCCTATTACTAAATTTATGAAATTTCATGGGGAAAGTGGCGAAGTGGTGGAAAAAGACCCGAATCAAGTTTTATAATTTATGCAACTGGCATCGTCTTAGAACTATTATTTACCTTGCGATTTGTAATTTTTTTCTTAAGAATTGCGGTAGCTTGGCAGAGCTTTCCTAATTAATAGAGGGGAGAGGAAAATTAGTAAAGCTCTGCCAAGCAGGGTAGCGGTAGTACTATACTTTTTGTTCTAAAAACTCGTAAAAGGCCCGGCGTGGACAATCAATGAAATCGATGATCGGAAATCCAATCGATAAATCGATATCAATCGATAGCATTATTTAATTGATATCGATTGTTATTGGTCAATCGATGACCAATCGATAGTCACAAAAAGTCCGTCATCGATTGTTATCGATTGGTCATCGATTGTTATCGATTAGTCATCGATTGATATCGATTGTCGAGTGACTGAAGCCACGAGTCAAATGAAGCTTAGGGGTGGCATGCGTAAGCGCAGCGTTGACTTCCTGTAGGCTGTAATTCGATTATTATTTGATCAGTTCGCAACACGTGTACGCCGCGCAAGTTAGTAGAGCAAAATGTCCGTTCACTACGAGGGAAATGCAGAGCTTTCTGTAAATTGTGTAGTCAAAGGATACCACGAATGTAATTTTGAAGTTCACACCACAGAAGAATTCCTAGCAACAAGAAAACGTGGTCCAAGAGGACGAGCGTTTTGAGTGTCTAACAGTAGAGGTGTTCAATTGTTTACAATCAGTTATGGCTACGGATTTTATTATAGTTTGTAGGTTGTATTGCATCATATTGAGCGGCCTAAAACCACAATTAAGTACGGATAATGTAATCTAATAAAGTCTTTGATTTTTATATGATCATGTGAGCAATTCGTTAGCGTACTTCCCCACGTGGAAAATCGATCGCCATCGATGGTAATTATTATCGATTGGCAATCGATTCCCAAATTCCATCGATTGATTGTGATCGATTGATATCGATTGGTATTGTATTCATCAATTATCGGTTTCATCGATTGCCAACACCAATCAATCAATCGATAAAGGTCACAGATTTCTGTTCCATCGATTGGTCATCGATTTCCAATATCAATCGATTAATTGGTATCGATTGATATCGATTGTCATCGATTATCGATTTCATCGATTGTCCACGCCGGGAAAAGGGCATACGAGCATCCATGGGACACCCCATTTTTCCTTTTATTTTTGGAATCAGCATTAAATTTTGAATAAAAATACATAATTAATTGTTATTCATTTTACCTGAACCCTTGATGTAAGAGCCAAACGGGACAAGAGAAAGGTGTAGACAAATTATGCTGCACGATCAATTGGCACGATGCTACACGTTGTATTCCGAATTCGAATATGGCGTCCACTATCCCTAGTCTACGCCAACACAGGAATCCCAACGATTCCACTAGAAGTTGCCGACGGGTTTCCTGTGGTACACTTTGGCGCCAAAAACACAGGAACTCCATTTGTTCAGGTTAGAATCAAAATGGCGGATCAGACAACATGAAATGACTCGAGTGTAAATGATAAATTTCACGAGGTAAGGTAAAGAATAAATGATATTTAGGTGCTTTTAATTGTTAGCTTGGTACACTCGCTTTGCATTCTATCAGTTCTTTTGTTCAACTTTGGTTTCGTCTATAAAAAAACGAATCTTATGTGAAACGTACATTAAGCTACAAAGTTTAATTTATCAATGGAAAAATTAGGATTTCTTCGGATTTCTACCAAATAACATCCCTTCTTTGAATTCTTAAAGTTTTAAATGCTTACTCTAAACATTTTTCGCGCATTTTGTAGGTTCAATATCACTTTTTGAGACTTGTACAATGAACATCCAACACAATCCAGTCTGGGAATTGCACCCAGTCCTCAAAACCACTACACAAGATAGAAGTCGAGTGTGCTCTCTTACACCAACTGGATGTTATGTGTGGATTGGTATTGTAGTTTGCCTCGGTGATAAGGAAACGGGCTGCGCCATACTGCAACTATCAAATTTCCTGCCAAATGAATTTTGATTTACCAATGGTCAAGGTACCTCTCTGTGTATCTCCACAATATATTCGATATCACCAAGGCGGTTGCTGTAAAATCCATTCGTAACCTCTGTCTCAATTAATCATTGGTGTATACCTTCTGGTATCCAAAGGTCTAAGAAACCAGCAAAGGAATATCCAACTTCTTACATAGTCTGAAACATTCTTAGTCCTCGTGGACCTTCATCCTGAATACTACCAGTAAATGTTTGCAGTGTGCCTCATTGCTCAATAAAATGAATGGCCTCCAACCTCCCCTTATAGCCATCCCTTTCCACTCAATGTTGTTCACAATAACAACAAGTTGTGTTTTGAAGCAGTTATGAGCTTAGAAATGGGATATAATAATCCCTAACCCCTTGTGTACTGTCTACAATGCTTCCATTGCTAGACTGTGTGAGGTCATAAAGTCTATGCATACTTAATTAAGAATTACTGAAGATATAACCATTAAACTTTCCATTTTTACCTGCAACTCGTCATAGTACCATACAGTGTCTACTGAGCAATTTGGTGTCGTGTACCAGTCAAGTACCATCAATTGCTGTTCAAAACCATTTGGTGTCATTTTCTCTAGATGTCAACTCCATCTATCATTATGGTGAATGTTCCATCTATTCCAAGGCACCAAGCATGTAAACCTTATCAACCATGAAACCTTAAAAGATATTATTTTTGATACAATAATGGACCAAGTACATCATGGCATTGCTATGGAGTAACGATATTATAAACTGTCTTATACCATACTGTCCCAGCCAAGTATCACTCGACATCCATGCTATAGAATATACATCGATCAGTGTACAATTCAACTTATGGAGCCATATCCTTCTAAGAAGTGCAGTACCACCAATACCATGTTCTGCAATCCAAGTACAGCTTTCACACCATAGCTGGACATGAAAACCCCTAAAAAACCACTGTGTGGAAAAACGGGGAACATGTACCCCCCAAAATGCTATGGTGCTACCTCTGGGGATTTAAGGAATTAGAATTTGCAGTGTAATATGTTACAGTCCAGTAAAAGCTTCCTTCTGATATTGCACATTAGTCCCAGAACAATGGTGTCAAATGTAACATGTTCCTGTCTACTGGAATGCTATTCCATCTATATATCACAAGTCTGGATCATAGTCCACTGCCCATAGGATTTGCTTCTATTCCATTCCATAGTATCAAGCAAATACCATTTCCAATAAATATCACAGAGAGCTATACTGTTTTTCAGTCATTGTCATCAAAGTATTGTCCACTCAGGTACAGTACCATCCCATACCACTGTCTCCCACAAATAATTTTTCAAGTGAATTCCAGAGAGTACTTGGCCTTTGCCATCCTTACCATGTAGAATGAGTGAAATACCATGTAGATCGAGTTATTGGTACCCATTATCAGGTGAGAGACTGTACTGCTATAGTGTCCTTCAAATTGTCATCAGATTCACATTATACAGGGGTCATTTCCTACCATGATACCAAAAAATTGTGCCATTGCTAGTAAATTGCCATCTTCATCTCAGTTTTCCAGTGTCTCACATGAAAGCTTCATCATTTCCTGGCAATTTCCCTTATATAATACAATGCCAGACATACCAGTAAATATGAAAATAAGAGTGCTTTACCAGTTCCATTTTCCAGTCTGCTTTTGAAGTGTTATTCATCATGCTCTGTCCAGGCACTTGCTATTTCCCATCTATATTTACATGTTGTTGGACAAACACACCATTACCAGTAAATATGAATGATTGCTTCACCAGCTCTGATTTTCCAGTCTTCAAGCCCTATCTAGTCATTTGCTATTTTCTATTCCGTGTCTCATTGGCCACAAGTACCATTACCAGTCAATACTGCCAGTGCTGTTTTTCATTCATATTAAATTCCCAGACAAACATTACCAGTTGTTATGACACCATGCAACAGTGCTTACAAGTTCCATTTACATTCCCTGTTCAGTTTTTGGTTGCCATTTCCCATCCATTTAGCTTTTGTTGGGCAAATACCATTACCAGTGAACATAACAGTGCCTACCAGTTCCAGTCTAGTCAGTTGCCATTCTCCATACACATCACACACATTGGAAAAAAACACCACCATTGCTTACAAGTTTGATTTTCAGTCTACCATTGAAGCGTCATTCACAATTCTCTGTCCACTCAGGGGTTATTTACCATCCACATTGCATGGTGAGACAAAATGCCATTACCACTGAGCACCTGCCAGTGCCTTTTTCCAGTCTGCTATAAATTGTAGTATTGATCACCATTCTGTGTTCAGTCGGTTGCCATTCCTATCCGTGTAACCATTGTTGGATGAATCCATTACCAGTGAAGAAGCTTGCTAGTTTCTTTTTCCAGTCTGCCGTTGAAATATCATAATTTATTATTCTTTTTCTAGTCATTATTTCCATCTACATTACATACTTAGACAAGTACCATGATTACTGGTGAATACCAGTGTTTACGTCAAATTCAAGTTTTCAGTCTGCCATTGAAGTGTCAGTCTTCATTTCCAACCATAGTTACATCGGATAAATGCCATTACCAATGAACATCGCAATGTTTACCACCACGTGCCATTTGTCATTTCTCACCAGTCTCTATTTTCTACCCATATTACAGTTGGATAAATAGGTACCATTACCAGTGGACATCAGTGATACAGACGTTTATCAGTTCCATTTTCCAGACTGCCAATGAAGTGTCATTCTCTGGGTGTTGACTAAATCAATTACTTCAAAATTTGGTTTTGAGAGAACTAGCACTGACTCTACAAATATCCGTAAATACAGACTAGGCTTAGACTTATGGTTAGTGGTTAGGTTTAGTGGTTAGGCTTAGGGTTAGTGGTTAGGGAACATTCGGGTTAGTGGTTAGAATTTGTATTCAGGGATATTTCTAGTTATTGGTCCTAGTCCTCCAAAATAATTTTGAAGTAATACCTCTGGGTGCTTTACCAGTTCCAGTGAGTTGCCATTTGCCATCCATATTGCATGGTCAGAGACAAAATGCCATTACCAGTGGCACTCCATTTTCCAGTCTTCACTATCTTGTCAGTTACCATTTTCTATCCCATGACATTGGCCAGACAAATACCATCAGAAGTGACTGTAACTGTGATTTATCATGTCCACAATATGGTTATAGGGATGGATTGACTAAATAATTATAAGATGTACATTGCAGAAGACTACATCTGGCAGTGCATTGTGCCTGTCATAGTGCGTCACTGTGCACAACTTCATCACTATGCACAACTTGGTTCTGTTGGAACCCCAGCAGGGTCTGGCTTCTGTTTGTGGACAGAGGCCGACATGTGGACCAAATTTGGCATGAGACTGGCTTGTAGCTAGTAGATGAGATCAAGGCCTCCATGCTGTACAGACCATCCTGGCTGGCCATCGCCTCGTATTCACAAGGAGACTTGACTTGATGATGACCATTATTTTCGAAGTCTGCTATCAAGGTGTCCTTCATCTCCATCTAGGCAAGTGCTATTTCCCCATCCGTAGTATACAACTGCTCAGCAAAGACCAGCAAATAAGACTTCACTATTCACCATCCATGTTGGCGAATTTCATTTACATTGTAACAGTCTAGTTTTGAAGTCCATCCAGTTGGTTGCCATTTTCCTTTGCTTACCCATTGTTGGACACATATATTTACACGCATGAATACAAGAGTGCTATATACTGGTCAGTAGATATACCATTTACAGCCAAGTCTCCTTCATGTTATTTATGTGCCATGATTGGATCTGTCTGTATTGTTGTTTATAGTAGTCTTTCCTAATGGTTCAGCAATCCAGGGATTTCTATTAATATCACTATTCCATTGTTTGATCTCTTTGATGTTATTTGCCTCATTGGCATTTACATGTATTAGGCTGTATGCATATTATATACTCAGATGAGATCATGTGTTGTCTGTTTGGTATTTTTAAACGTAGCTGAA
This sequence comes from Telmatactis stephensoni, assembly GCA_029948255.1. Classification (NCBI taxonomy): domain Eukaryota; kingdom Metazoa; phylum Cnidaria; class Anthozoa; order Actiniaria; family Isophelliidae; genus Telmatactis; species Telmatactis stephensoni. The sequence continues at coordinate 363,537 of JALIZF010001854.1, forward strand.
ATCTTGAGTGGACTTCCTTTTATCTCTTTATCCTCTTAAACTTACTAGGTCTTCCCATTTTACTGGTGTTATTTTGTTCCATTTCTTTTGGGATTCTTTGCCATCTGATCTCCTGATGAGAAAGGGGTCTTTGGACATAGTAGCATACAACCATGTTGGCTGGGTGTGTACTGGCGATATTAATCCTATTACCATTTATTTCCTGGTCATGCTGTAAACTGGATTTTTTGAAAACAGCATCTTATGGACTATACCATGTGAGTTGAGTCTGTATACTGCCAATATCGATCCCAATACCATTGATTTCTTGGTCATGGTGTAGACTAGATTTCTAAAAACCATCCTATAGTTGGGTGTGTACTGCCAATATAGATCCAAATACCATTGATTTCCTAGTCATGGTGTAGACTGAATTTCTTAAAAGAAGGTCCTTTGACAATACCATGTTTGTTGGGTGTGTACCAGTTGACAGTCCTTAATACCACTGATTTCCTGATGAATACCATGGACTGGGTGTGCACTGCAAAATATTCCAGTCGTGTTCTGCCAATATTGTACATCTATACATTGGGGGAGTATATACATGTATATACACTTCTTGCCAACAAGAAGTGTGTTATGTTATTAGTATGTTGAAAGAAGATGTTTCCACTGATCAGCTAGGGAAGGTCGACATCAGATAATTTCCATAACTTACAGGAAGTGCATTTTGCACGTTCAACCAAGGATCACCATATAAACACCAATTACTTATTAGTAAAACAAAGCATTTGCATGTCATTCAAACATTTCCTGTTCATATCAAGCAGGCATAAACATTAAACTCTCCACATTAACCACGCACATTTTTAGTTGTCATCATACTGGTTAGCAGATTACAGACAACAGATTTCACCATATCATCCTCAAGCAATTTCCAGAGTGCATTTATTTAACTATTCAATCAAACCATTACCAGTTTTACATTCTCAAGCAAATTTTCTGTTCATATCATCCAACATAAACAAATGCCATCATCATGACAATACATGCATGGTCTTAAGGGGGTAACTTACCAATACTTTATTACCAAACAGAACTCAAAGACATGTCACCCATTTGTCAAGGTTATCTAATCTAGTACTAAATAACTAATATTTAATGTAGTACCCAATTTAATTTATGTACTAATTTATTCATGGCTAATTTATTTATAATAACTAAATACTAACTAAAGCTATTTATTTTAATTTCAAAGTTTACTCTCACTCCACACATTGGTTACTAGCTCAGATAACCAAGACAAATGGACAATATGCCCAAAAGCTTTGCCTGATAATAAAGTATTGGTAAACCCACAAGACTATTATTCAGTAATTTGCAGTGATAAAACACCATTGCTATGGAGACCATAAACAGTCTAAAACCCATAAACATAACTTCAATATTGATCTCTTCAACTGATCAGTTGGCCATAATGCCACAACAAATAGTTGATCAACTAACAGTGCATCATTCTGTAAAAATTAGTACGAGGCCAAGAATCAAGCACAGAGCAGAATAAGCCAGTGTTCATGTGTATGGAATTCAAGCAAAAACAAAAAACAAAACAACAACAACAACAACAACAAAAAAACACAAACCAAAAGTCTTCTCTTCAATGTTTTCCACTACATGTAATAGCCCATCAATAAATAAATGCATTCTGGCCTCCATCCCGTGTCATTGCATCGTCAAAGGTCAATATTGTTAAAAGTGGGTCCTATACCACGGAATAATATTTTGTCCTCACTGTAATTCATGATCGATCATCATGTGTGTTCTCCAAGTCTGCCATATTAGCCATCATTGGTTGTATTGCATTCTGGTGACTATAGCCACATGTAGGAGTATCATGTCAATACTAGTCCAATCAGTATGTGCCGATATACCGCTGGAACTACTGGGAAATTAAACCAGACAATTTGAATGAATGTTCAATAAATCATAAATCTTTGACAGTGCTCTTCACTAGCCATGGCATCATTGATTGTTTTGTTTTATGGCCTCTATCTAGCTAGCGATATCACTTCAATACATGTTCAATCGGTATTTGAGAGAGTGACTGGGAAATCAAACCAGACATTGTCATTACCTTAAACCATACTAACAGTAAATCTTCTCGGACAAGTCTTCCACACTAGTTGTCAACAGTTGTATCACAATTTTGTCCTCATTCTTTCTGGATGGATTTTGATAGAACCACTGGGAGATCAAACCAGGCATTATTACCATCAACCACAGGTCTTCAGTGTTCTCCAGTTTTCCACTACTCACAAGATCAGTTGTATTGCATTCTTGGCCTCTATAGGGATACCTACAATATGTAAAATATAATGCACCAGGAGACAAGGCCAACATTGTTATTACCATAAACCACCAGTCTTCCAGTCTACCACCAGAAGTTGTCAGTGGCATAATTGCATTTTGGTTAATTGCCAAGTCAAGTTATTATTATTCTAAACCATCAGTCCTCTCTCTCTAGCTAGCTAGGTCACCTGCAAAAGCAGTCATTGCATTCTGGCACATTTCTAGGAATTGTGTGCATGAAACTTGGTCCAGAAGTCTACCACCACTAGCTGTTATCAGTAACGGGTTGCAACCTTGACCTTTTAATCTAGAAATGTTGTTTGAATGGAACCATTTTTGAACCTGAAGTCTACCACTACAGTCATAACTCAGTCTTCACGTCTATCACCCCTAGCTGACATGAACTTTGAACCATTTTAGAACAGTCTTCCACTAGTTGCATCTTGGTCTACTCTCCACATCAACCACGCACATTGCTAGTTGTCATCGTACTGGTTAGCAGATTGCATGATTATATTCTTGGCCTCTATCTGGGAGTGTCATCTTGATTGGCTGTCATGTGCATGGAACAATTTGAAATTGAAATATGGCACTAGTCAATAGTCTGCTTTTCAAGTCTTTCACTGGTAGCCGTCACAAGTTGTCAGTATTGCATTCTGGCCTCTCTGGAGATGTAACTTGACTAGTCCAATTCTCTATTGTGAATGAATGATGAAGGAAATAGACACCAGTCTGTGTCATAACTTATCCGTCTATTGTCATAACTGATCCACTGCATTCAACACCGGCTAAAAACAACATGGAGAGAACAAAAACAATATGGAGATAAAAGCTTACTAGCCTTACTCTAAGACTTACCAGGTCTAAGCCAATCAGAATCTCATATTTTCAGACGCTTTTGACTGCAGTAACATTACTGTAAACTATCCAATCACACGTGAGCGGAGTGGTAAGAATTACCGAGACCAGTAATGTTACCATTCACAAGCGCCACATGTTAACGAAATCGTGTTGAAATGAGTCCAAAAATTTCACAAAAAAGGCTTATGGCATTTAGTTGACGAAAAAAGGATAGAACTAGGCCGTTATTTCCCATGTTTGACACAAAATATTTCTTTATTTTGAGTTTGGCCTTATCACTTGCCATTTCCGCTTACCTCAAACATTTGACAGATCAGTTCAGTGTCACGAGAAAATTACGATTGATGCATGCTTTTACAAGACCTAAAAATCATCGCTAACTTCAAAATCTATTCAATAAAGGTCTATTTTTGTCCCCAGACTTTACAGAAAAATCACACATCGCTTCAAGTAAACTAGTATTAGACCTGAATCTACCTACATTCACCTTCGCGCCATTTTTTCGCGGTATTTTGGTCACTACGACATACATCCAAAACGGAATTCAAAGAAAAGTTCCAAAAATTACTAAAAGCGCGATTACTTAATTAGACTACTGTGATTATTAATTTCTACAGGAATAAGTCCAGGTCTGTTGATAACTCGGCTCCCTTCAAGTAATTGTAAACGTTGTACTTTATAAAAATTCACGGGAAGTCTTTTTTACAAACTGAAAACACTCATTCAATACAAGGATTTACTTTGGTGTAGGAATTTCAAATTCCTAAAAGTTTTAGGCGAGATTTTAACTGATCTACCTCGCTAATTCATGTTCATTGCAGTCCTTGTTGCACACGTGGATCCTGGAGCAACCTTCTATTTCTTGCACTGTCAAAATCTCCAGCAGTGTCAAAGCGATGTCCGTTCTTCCTTTTTCCATTTCAATGATGTCTTTTCTTCTACAGGCACAAGAAAAACATCCAGTGAAAGAGAGATGTGTCCCTGGTAGACCACCGAGTATCATTTTGATCATTCACAACGCAAGTAAAGGAGATCTACTATAGCTAGCCGCGATGTAGTAAGACTTACTGCTTACGTAATCAGATCAGGATATCGGATTTCACACAACACACGGGCCACTCAAAACTACTGTATAATGCTAGCTAGACATGCCGTGTACAAATTTTATTTATTGCTTTGTTGTTTTATTGATCCGAGTATTCGAGTTTAAGCTAGAAAATATTTCTTAACTTTGTCGTTTGGCGATTTTCCAGCCAGACAAAAGAACGAGACTTCACGCTCCATCAATCAGTAACATTACCAAATGTATTACGGTCGCACTCCTTGGAGTGCAAATCAGAGATGTTTTCAACTCCACTTTCTTCCACCAAAAATATACATAATTGCTTTACTGAAAAAAGCAAAAGCCTTTAATCTTTTATAATCGCGAGTTGGCTGCTGTTTATATATGTAAGGTTACAAAATTGTACAAGAATTAACTTTTCAGTCGTTCCGCGCCTTCCCAGTAAGACCGATAACATTACTGGACAAAGTGCGGGCTTTGAAAAAATCAGTGTATTTAATAGATAAATTCGTCTACGTACTGTGATTGACTTCAACGGTTTGTTAAAAAAAATCAAAAATAAGAAGGATATATTTCCAAGCATAATTAAGGGACAGACGATGCATTTTAAAACATGTAGATTTCACAACAGATATTAATAAGACTTTACACAGACACGGTACTGTAGACTCTCAATATTTTTTTTTTAAAACTAACTCACTGATTCTTTATAAGCGGATAGTAACCGAGACTGTTAGTAACTTGTTTATCGGGCTTACAGACGAATGGTTGGTAATGTTACCACCAAGTGTCCAATAGGAAAACATCTTTCGAGTAAGCATTACCAAACCCAGTAACGTTACTCCAAGTGTTGTTGAGATGAGATGATAAATACTGTTAGTTCTTGATCACCAATGCGAAACCGTTGAAGTCAATCACAGTACGTAGACGAATTTATCTATTAAATACACTGTTTTTTTCAAAGCCCGCACTTTGTCCAGTAATGTTATCGGTCTTACTGGGAAGGCGCGGAACGACTGAAAAGTTAATTCTTGTACAATTTTGTAACCTTACATATATAAACAGCAGCCAACTCGCGATTATAAAAGATTAAAGGCTTTTGCTTTTTTCAGTAAAGCAATTATGTATATTTTTGGTGGAAGAAAGTGGAGTTGAAAACATCTCTGATTTGCACTCCAAGGAGTGCGACCGTAATACATTTGGTAATGTTACTGATTGATGAAGCGTGAAGTCTCGTTCTTTTGTCTGGCTGGAAAATCGCCAAACGACAAAGTTAAGAAATATTTTCTAGCTTAAACTTGAATACTCGGATCAATAAAGCAACAAAGCAATAAATAAAATTTGTACACGGCATGTCTAGCTAGCATTATACAGTAGTTTTGAGTGGCCCGTGTGTTGTGTGAAATCCGATATCCTGATCTGATTACGTAAGCAGTAAGTCTTACTACATCGCGGCTAGCTATAGTAGATCTCCTTTACTTGCGTTGTGAATGATCAAAATGATACTCGGTGGTCTACCAGGGACACATCTCTCTTTCACTGGATGTTTTTCTTGTGCCTGTAGAAGAAAAGACATCACTGAAATGGAAAAAGGAAGAACGGACATCGCTTTGACACTGCTGGAGATTTTGACAGTGCAAGAAATAGAAGTTGCTCCAGGATCCACGTGTGCAACAAGGACTGCAATGAACATGAATGAACGAGGTAGATCAGTTAAAATCTCGCCTAAAACTTTTAGGAATTTGAAATTCCTACACCAAAGTAAATCCTTGTATTGAATGAGTGTTTTCAGTTTGTAAAAAAGACTTCCCGTGAATTTTTATAAAGTACAGCGTTTACAATTACTTGAATGGAGCCGAGTTATCAACAGACCTGGACTTATTCCTGTAGAAATTAATAATCACAGTAGTCTGATTAAGTAATCGCGCTTTTAGTAATTTTTGGAACTTTTCTTTGAATTCCGTTTTGGATGTATGTCGTAGTGACCAAAATTCCGCGAAAAAATGGCGCGAAGGTGAATGTAGGTAGATTCAGGTCTAATACTAGTTTACTTGAAGCGATGTGTGATTTTTCTGTAAAGTCTGGGGACAAAAATAGACCTTTATTGAATAGATTTTGAAGTTAGCGATGATTTTTAGGTCTTGTAAAATCATGCATCAATCGTAATTTTCTCGTGACTCTGAACTGATCTGTCAAATGTTTGAGGTAAGCGGAAATGGCAAGTGACAAGGCCAAACTCAAAATAAAGAAATATTTTGTGTCAAACATGGGAAATAACGGCCTAGTTCTATCCTTTTTTCGTCAACTAAATGCCATAAGCCTTTTTTGTGAAATTTTTGGACTCATTTCAACACGATTTCGTTAACATGTGGCGCTTGTGAATGGTAACATTACTGGTCTCGGTAATTCTTACCACTCTGCTCACGTGTGATTGGATAGTTTACAGTAATGTTACTGCAGTCAAAAGCGTCTGAAAATATGAGATTCTGATTGGCTTAGACCTGGTAAGTCTTAGAGTAAGGCTAGTAAGCTTTTATCTCCATATTGTTTTTGTTCTCTCCATGTTGTTTTTAGCCGGTGTTATTCTGGTCTTCTCACTCTAGGGATGCCAGGGGACCTGTAGATTGAATCACATAGAAGAAGTACTGATTACTGACTGCAACAACTCATTCACGTTCTGCCATATGACCATCTGTTTTGTTGTCATGTCATCTCATTCTCTCATATGCTGTACCCTGGGTGTACCAACACAATTAAGTCATCATTTTCATCTGCCATTGCTTGATTACTATACTTTTAAAGTACTAATTTCTCGGTCATGGCTGTTATCATTTGTTTGTTGATTCTCACCGGCCACAGTTACCCATCTGTGTATTATTTCATTATGAACCACTGTATTACTGTACACTGCAGGCTGCACCACATTTACTGGTGTTGCACTACTCAGTCCAAGTGATTCGTCAATCTTACTGGCATGACATGGCTGGTCTTGGTAGTTTGCCAATTCTCACCATTCTCACCTGCCACAGTTAACCATCTGTGTATTATTTCATTATGAACCACTGTATACTGTACACTGGCTGCACCACATTTACTGGCGTTGCACTACTCGGTCCAAGTGATTCCTCAATCTTACTGGCATGACATGGCTGGTCTTGGTAGTTTGCCAATTCTCACCACAGTTAACCATCTGGGTATTATTGCATTATGAACCACTGTATACTGTACACTGGCTGCACCACATTTACTGGCGTTGCACTACTCGGTCCAAGTGATTCCTCAATCTTACTGGCATGACATGGCTGGTCTTGGTAGTTTGCCAATTCTCACCACAGTTAACCATCTGGGTATTATTGCATTATGAACCACTGTATACTCTACCCTGGTTGTGTGACCACAAGTTATCATTTTGTCATTTGCTGGTGTTGCTCAATGGCTATATTATCGAAGCGATTCCTCAATCTTACTGGAATGACATGATATGGCTGTTCTCGATTGATTGCCAATTCTCACCACAGTGGACCTTCCATGTATTATTGCATTATGAAGCCACTTTTTTCAAAACCTGGTAATGACTGGTATGAATTTCTTAATGACTGGAATGAATTTCTCAATTTGCTTTCATTTCAAAAGTAAAAATTTTACCATACCATGCACAATTCAGTGATTACGTTTGTACAGTGAAGACATCATGCAACCTGAACAAAAAATAAAAAAGGTTTGTGATTTTTACACTTTAATTTCTAAAATGATCAAAAATATTGCAGAATTGCAAAAGTAGGGGCCAGTTCACATGAAGGTGACTTATCTCTAGTAGCAGGGATAACTTGTTTTGTATCCCCCAGGGAAAATAAAATAAGTTATCCCTAATACACAGGGGCCCGCATGTCCTCTCTCATGTGAATGGGCCCAATACATTTTTGGCCTTACAATAATTGATAGCCTTGTTCTATTGTTTGATATTAGTGATATGAAAGATTTCAGAATTTATCACTTCCTGTTTCAACTCGGACATCTAAAGATCCAAAATTTCTAGTGTAGATTTCATTGTAGCATTAATTTTGATAGCAATGTTTTATATTCAGTGTTTACCTATGGACAATCTTTCATTTGTTAGCTTGAAGCAATGTCGGAACTGAAAAAATAGAGAAATAGAAAAATGAGAATTGGGAATTAGGTGAGACCTTACATACTCACCAAAAACCTTATACACAAGCATGGTGAGAACCCTTGGAAATGAACTCCATAGCCAGAGATGTCATTTGCAAATTTCAGCTTCATACAATCCTCTTCACTTTGAATTCAATGTTGCCCTAGCCATGATACCATTCAGAATTTCAGCTCCAAAAAATCCAGTTAGAATTCAATGTTTTGAAGTGGCAAACTCGGAGTTTTTATTGCTTTATTTATTTAACAACTTTTACAACAGTAAACTGTCATTACCTAAATTTAAATCATTATAAAGTGAAATTCATTTAGAAAATTTGCTGCTTCAAAATGAAGACTTAAACCATTTTTGTTATTGTTGCTTTAATTGGTTTGTATTGTAAATATATTTACAATTCCATTTACAATTTAATTTCTTGGGCTCCTCAAAATTACGTGTCATTAAAAAGAATGCTATCATACAAAAATTGTTTCACCAACTTTGAAAAAAATTAAATTAAATTAAATTTGGAGCCCAAAAATTGTAAAAGCTGGTGAAGAAAACACATTGTAGTTAGTAGTAAGTACACACCGCCATCAAGTGGTTTTTCCTTTTTTATTTATATTGTTCAGAATTTACAACACAATTTCTAACATTTATTTTCAAAAAAAAATTAGGTGATAGATGGTCTACATAAAGCTTTTAGGGGGAAAAACAGAATGGATAAACTTTGAAGGAAGAATGAAAAAAGTATTTAAGACAAAAGGAAAATAAGATGAGTGCAAGAAAATACCATTTGGACCAAAAGCAGGTTCCCTTTCATGGAAGAAAAAAGGCATCAGACATTAATGTTAACCAGTTCCACTGATGAAGAGCATCTACCATTAAAAGATGACATCAAGAATGAAGTCTTGTTGAAAAAAAAAGCCATCATCAAAAATGAGAACATCTTCATTGGTTTAAAACCCAGACTTTTTCATAGTTCAAGAAAATACTAAGGAGCATTCTGCAGGTGGTTTTTTCATTCCTTGAATAGCCTCTTCCAAAAAAAGTCATCAAAAGTGAAAAGTCTTGATGTTGAAAACCCAAAATAAAAGTATCGAAGAATCACGAAGTAGTCAGAGTACTTCTGCCGCAAACATGTTCCTAGTCCTAATTCCTTCTTTAGGGTGCATGCTGGAGGCCCACCAATCCCACAATCCCAACTAAGCCGGATTAATTTGCCTAACCTACTCATTAGTACTCTGACTTGCAGATAAAACTATTTAACTGTTTATTAAGCCAATATTTGTTTGTTTCATTTTAAGCCGGATTGCCGGATTTTTTTTAACAACAACATTTCAATTGCAATACATAATATTCATACTTTTGTCTATTAATTATCTATCTAATGGGAGTTCCTACTCAACATTCCTAAGGCAATATCCTACTAATTATTCAAAAGGAGGAATCAACAGGATATCAAATCCATTAAAGAGAAGGTCCAGTATATGGCTTACGGGCTAGTCCCACCATATAAAGGACCCCGTATACCAGTTTCTACCAATATACGCAAGTTTACACTCGCACCCTACATAATGTTGATGCAAGCAGATTATATCCACAGGATCTCCATATGTAGGTCAAGTGTAAACACCCTCAATGATGGATAGGATAGACATGCAATTCCTCAAAAACTAACAGATTTCACCTCAGCATTGGCAAGACTTACCATCTTACCATACAGCCGCACTAATGCAAATCAGAACCTAAGTGGAAACTTCATTCTACTGAATTTTAGATCACCATGGGGAGCAACAGTAGGCTTGATTTCCAGCCATGAAGGGATCATGTTCCAAACCTTTCTTGGAATGGGACCCCTTCATGGCTGGAAATGAAGGCTACCAAAAGGACTCTCCTTACCTACCTATTAGGTTGTGCTCAGACCAAATAGAATTTGCATAAATTTGGGGGGGAAAGGGGGTAAATGGACCGAAATGAGCACAAAATTATACCTAAAAAACTAATCCTAAAAAAGGAAGAGTCCCCCATGCCACCATAGTGGGATCCTAAATGCTAAGGCAAAATCTCTAGGCTAGTAATTTTCAATAATTTTCCAGTATACTGGTATCCAAATGGTTGCCAATCGATTTGAAAAATCTAGGGGCGGGAGAAAAAAGAAAGTTTTCACAACCTTGCAATGTGCCTTCAAAATGTTGCAGATAAAAACGGACAGTTTAGTGAATGTAGTTACAAAATAACTTTAGTATGCTAAAACACTGACACAGTTCTGCAACACAAGAAGTTACACATGCCCAGTCATCATCTTCATCTGTGTTGTGGCTCTTGTGGTTGTGGTTGTTATATGATACACTGTGTCGTAGTTCTTGTGGTTGTGGTTGTAGTACTTATGGTACACTGCATCTGCTGTTCTTGATCTTGTTTGGTCAGCTTGACTCATCTCTAAAATGATAAATATATGATGAATATTCAAATAAAGGAAAAATTGCATTTTTTGTGTCAATATTATAAGCAAAGGATGACAAAAACCCTCTCGACGTGTTAATGCTTAACTTCAGAATACCCAGCCACCTTTTTGAATAACAATAGCTTTTGTATTCTTGCATTGTTTTCAGAGAGTTGTGTTCTAGAATACATTATGGTGGATGGGTATTCTGAAGTTACTCCCATGTTAAATTGTCTATCCATTGTTCACTGGGCTGATATAAGCCCCCTTCTCCCTTTTCATGGTCCCCTTCACCTTGCCCCGCCCCGCCCTGCCACTTTGCTGGAAGGAAAAAAGAAACTATATCTGTTCACTAGTCTGCCAAAACAATGCATTCTGGGACTGTTCAATTAGTTGTCAACTTGCGAGATACGACTTCACTTGTCACATAGAAAAGAATCAAGACAAGGCTACATGCATAAAGCTCATCCATTTGCAACAGAAAAGATTTTGTTACAATGGGAGTTCCTACTCCCATTATCACCCTTATTCTGGTAATGTGTGGTTCCAGAAAATATCCATACCCCCACCATGGAGGGAATTTGTAAATGGATCCCCCCTACCCCCTGGAACTTCCAATTTTCTTACATACAAGCTCTGTAATTTTTTTCTTTTTCTGGGCAGAGCTTCTTTCAAATCAACCAATCACTGAACAAGTTCATGAAAGCTCTGCCCCCAAGAATGATGGACGGATCAGAAAAGACCAAAATCTTACCGACGTTGGAGGTAGCGATGCAATGATTTTCGCTGTAAATTGGCCAAGACAAAGGAAATGTGCTGGTGGTATTATAGAATTTGACATGCATAAGGCACCCAGGGTTGGGGGAAAAATCAAAACACCAGCCTTGGCACCAGCCTCCCTTCCCTGGGGCTTAATATCAACAGGTGCATAAATGGAGTTTTTAGAATGAAATAATAAATATGCTAAAAAAAATAAATAAACACCCAAAAATATTTATCGTCGGACATGATCTGTTCGACAATCCATGGGGCCAATAAGTACAGCTGCTCTGCCCCCACCCCTGCATTTTGTTGCCCCACCCTTACGAGTTAGAATGATTTGGGGAATGATTATTCCTCAATAATAATAATAATAATAATAATAATAATAATAATAATCCTCTAATTTGAGGGATAAGCTCAATTGGTAAATAAATGTGGAACGACAAAGGGTTGGCTTTGGTTGACCGAGCTGGATTTGGCTGGTTCAGACGGATCTCCCCACACTAATTCCGTTCATATAATCAGGCCCCAAGAGGATGAAAGAATCTCAATTCAATCTTTCATAAGTTTGACGGACCATTTGCTCTCCATGTTTACGCATCCTAATGTCCCATGTTCTGAAAATTTCCCATGTAAACATGCACTTACTAAAAAAAGACCAAACCACTATAATTTTTCTTAAGACCTTTATTCCATAAAAATATAGTTCCAATTTATTTGGGTAGTAGAAATTTGAAAATTATAACATTTACCTTTGCCACTCATTTCCAATTGCCAGGCGAAAACATCATAACAAAACATTTTGCCTCATGTATGGTTTTCCGGAAAACATAGCCTCCTGGAAAAATAAATTAAAGATATTTGAAAAAATATTGCGTGAAATAAAGGAGAAGGATATCTTGAAACATATCACAAATTAGCTTGTGAGGAAAAATGTTGCAAACAATTCCCGTTTGGAAAAAAACAAAAACAAAAAAAAGAAAACAAAAAATCCAGCAGGAAATACAGGAAATGTTCCCGCAAAGAACATCCTTGTCTGAAAACTTTCCCGGCCCCACCCCTCCCCCAAGGTTTCTAATAGTCCACCCTAATTTATTCACGAAAAGAAAAAAAGGCGCGAAAATACCTCCATGCAAAGCATAATTAGTTTGACATAACGAGTTGAAAATATTCAAGAAGAAATTTCGAATTCTTCCAAAAGAGACAAAAGGCGAAGAAAAGAATTAGTCTTTACATTTATAGTTTATTTTGTAAAGCAGAAACTATTATGAGAGAATATTTACCTCGGTAATGCAATCTTGTTTGGAGGAGGAACCGTCAGCACTTTGGCGCCCGCCTAAAAGAACTTCAGCTTTTTAAGAAAAAGCTTTTGGTTCTCTTCCTGGATAGAACTTGCTTCTCCTGGAGAAAAAGAACAAGTTTTAGCTCAATAGATAAAAGTTTTAGAACAGTTTTCCTAACTGGCAACTTTGTTCTGAGGCACGTGTTCAACTTTGCAAACCCTCGAACTCTCTTCATTTTGTTCGAAAAAGTGCATTTTAAAAACCATATTGAGGTAAAAACAACTTTATACAGCTGTAAGAAAGGAAATTATGCACAAGAAGAGTAACTTTTCTTACCGTTATGTTGTTTTTAACGGATAGAACGCGACCCCACAAGAAGCACGGGTTGACAGTTGACCAACTTTTGACATCAAAAATATCCGTGAATTCGTCTATAAATTCTTTCTGTAACTTTGCCATTAGGAACTTTCGTCTAAAACTTTCCTAAAAACGGTAGAATTAGATAAAAAAAGTTAATTTTGAGAAAATTTTCAAACAAGAATCGAAGAGAACTTACCTCAATCCTTCCAGCTTCGTGTCTTGCCCCAAATGACTAACCGCGCCAACGTGCATACCTTTCAAGTGCACATTCTTTCGTGGTACAGGGTTTTAACCAATCACAGGCTTAGAAAAATTGGACGTTTCACCAGGAACCAATCAAAATCAAGGACGTGAGATTTGATTGGCAGGTGAAGTAAATGAAGGGGTGGACGAAGATCTTTACCAGGGACAAACTTTAACACAGGCTACCCGGTGTATAGTACAAAGATCCAAGTTCTTTCTGTGCATGTGCAATTTTCAAATTCGTGCGAACTCATGATTAGACATCCAAACAATACTGGATTTTGCTAATTTTGCTTCTCTCTCAATTATGATCAAAATCTGACCGTATTTCCATTGTTTTCTTGTGTGTCAATTAAATTATTGCACATTAACATTCAATTTTGATTTCACGGATTTTGGGAATCACTCTATAATCTTTCGCGCGCTTTCATTATGATCGTGCCAAAACAATAATATCCTGTTAAGGCTCCCGTGAAGGCTACGTTTACTTAATACAGTAACAAGTCAAGCAATCGCGTCTTCTTCCCGTAAAAACACAAAATCTATTCTGCGCACGAAGGGTGCGCACCGCGCCTAAAATGAGTCCAATTTATTACGCACGATAAAAATTCCATTTCTTCTTCCCTCAATAAAAGTCAAAACTGAAAACCGTTTTCAAATTGGATGAGTGGAAGTGAAGTTATGAATTTTTTAGTTTCATATTTTTTCCGCGAAAAATTGGCGGGAAAAATTTCATACAAAATCATTCGGAAAAATAAACTTTTTCAAACTACTTTTTTGCTTTAAAATGTTTCGTTGTCATACATTGCATGATGAAAGAACTATAGGTGGCCTAAAATCGTATGCTTTTAGAATTTAATTTTTTAATGATAAATAGTTGAAAATAATTATTGTAAAAACCCTAAACGTCATAATGACGTCACAGATATCTTAAAATATCTCTAATAAAATTAATATCGAGAAAAATTCTTCGTCTTAAACAGTAGATATACTAATAAAACATTACTAAAGATTTTGGAGCTAATTTGGCCCCATCTATCGACTATAATATATTTTTTACTTTCTCTATGACGTCATCAAAAATTACGTCATCAAAACAGTAATTTCGTTATAACTCTTGTTCCAATAATCACAGACGAAAAACGAAAAAAAATTGCGCCAAATTAGAGAGAATGACAACACAAACAAAATTCAGTGCTTTGTTATTCAATATAATTTGTGTTCTACTCTAGGAGTACTTGTCATGCATTTTTGCAATCAAAAGACACTTACAAGTCAAACTGGTTTCCATCAACTTCTGTTCTCCATTTCTCCCCAAGTACTACACACAGGTAGTACGAGTGAACTCCTATTAAGGGTCTAGTTATCTATGCACATACTTTACTTGTCTAATTAACTGGAAATGTTACATTTGGGTAAACTTTCTGCATAGTCATGCAGTCACATTTATGTGATCTTTCACTATGTTTATATAAATGTTAGAGCAAGTGTATCCTTCATGTCTAATAAATCCTGTGCTACAAAATTTGCCCGGGGGGGGGACTCGATCCGATTGTAGATGGACGGGGATGCTCGTCGTACCTTTTAGGGGTCAAAATCTGCAATCTGGTACCTTTTAGGGTGTCTAAGACTTAAGTGGACTACCAGAGACATAGCTGGTACCTTTTAGGGATTGTTTTGGGGTAAATAAACTACCTAAAATAAGCATGAATGGGACGATTTCGATGATCTGAACTGAATCTTCAAAGCACATAGATAACAAAGTGTTTCATTACTTTAATTATTTATTATTGTTTTTGAATTGGTACCTTTTAGGGGTAGAAATGAATTGTTGCCACTTCCACTCAGGTACCTTTAGGGGTCATTTTCAAAATTTCTGACGAGCATCCCCGTCCTCTTATATATAGGAGTCCCCCCCGGGAAAATTTGCATGCATAAGGTCTTTCACTGGAGTGAAAGGATACTTCTGTATTAAGATTTCTCAGCAATCAGTCTTCATCTCCTATTTTCAAAAACATTAGAACCTTGGACTTGAATATCAGTGCACATCTTCAGCTGGTGAGCTAATTCCTGTTCCCCATAGTCCTTTAGAGTAGTGGTTATTGTGAAAAATCCCAGTCAGGAATAAAAATGGAAAACAATATTATTCACATAAGTTTAAGGCTGAAAATCGAATGTTGTCAACATTTAGTCATTTGTCTGGTTTTATTAAGAATTACATTTCAACCTATCATCATTTATAATACCATAAAAGATGTTTCTAAAATACAATCAAAGCTCCTGTAGGCAGACACTCTTTGGATACTCGAGCCTGGGTGTCCATAAGTAGAGCTGTCTGCTTATGGGTGCATGTAAAATAGTGTCATGAGTGGGAGTGTTCATAGTCTCGGAGCGTTGCGTGATGATACTAAACAGGGCTGCAAGCGAGACTAGAGTGATCATGATTTCAAATGGGGTTTGGAAAGGTACCTTTAAGTGGATCAAGCTGTCTGCTTACGAGCTTTGACTGTATTTTTAAGGTGTATACTGACATATAAAAATTGCCCGTTGCTAAGAAATATGCAAATGCTCTAAAATGTCTCTAAATTGTCAGAAATCACTTTTACATTTTATAGTTTGTCTTCCTTGAAGGGACTTTATATTTTATGAAGTCATTGCATGATGTCATCACGTGACATCATAGCTACATAAAAAAGCTATAATTTTCCTTAGCAGTGTATATTGGAGAATTTGAAATACGGGGTTTGGGAAGCTGTCCTTAAGTGGAGCTGTCCGCTTACGAGCTTTGAGTATTATTAGGGTGTACTGACATATAAAAATTGCCCATTGCTAGGAAATATGAAAATGCTCTAAAATCCCATTGTGAGATTCTTTCTGCAAATTGGCTCCATCACTGGCCGCTGTATGTGATGTCCCATTTTCAGTATTGAATCTCACAATCAGGTGTGTACAGAAATAAGTATCGCATAGTGTTATTTTATATAGTATAGTTTTATTAATATTGGGGTGGGGTTATTTATAGTTTTTTATCATTATTATTTCTTTTCATTAATTCTATAAAACTTGATTACAAATATGGTCTCTCTTCAGTATGACTGTGTGCAAATGCCTAACAAGAGTTTCTTTTCTTTTCTAACAAATCCTCCATTACAAATTTGCTCTATTTCAAATGATGTTGACTGTCTCCACTGTGTGTTTTCAAGTATGCCATTACAGTATCGGACTATTGTATATTAAGCTTGATCACAAATGTGGTCTTTCTTCAGTATGTCTGCACAAATGTGTAACAAGAGTGTCCTTTCTAATGAATCCTCTATTACAAATTTCACATGTGAATGGTCTTTCTCCATTATGTTTTCTCTTGTGTTTGTTAAGGCTGTCTTTTCTCATAAATGCTTTATCACAAGTGTCACACTTGTAGGGTTTTTCTCCAGTATGTATTTTCAAGTGGTTTACAAGATGAGTGTTTTCTTTAAATGCTTTATCACAAATCTCACATTTATATGGTCTTTCTTCATTGTGTGTTCGGAGGTGTCTCTCAACATGAGACCTATATTGAAATGCTTTATCACAGATCTCACATGTAAATAGTCTTTCCCTATTGTGTGCCTTCAAGTGTCTTGACTGTGAACAACAAATTTCACCCCCGTTAGATCTATCTCTAGTGTGTATTTCTATGTGCTTAACAAGAGTATATTTTTTTGGAAATGCTTTTTCACAAATGTCACATTTGTATGGCTTTTCTCCAGTATGCGTTCGCACGTGTGAAACAAGATCACACCTTTGGGTAAACCCTTTATCACAAATATTACATTTATGTGGCTTTTCTCCAGTGTGCGACCTTCTATGCACAATAAGTGTTTCATTTCTCCTAAATGCACTATTACAAATATCACACTTGTATGGTCTTTCTCCAGTGTGTACTCGCATGTGTCTTAAAAGACCCGCCTTTTTCAAATATGCTTTATGACAAAGTTTGCATTTGTAAGGCCTTTCTGCACCTTGTGCAATCCCTGAATGCATCCTGACAAGTACACTTGCATCTCCCTGAGATGTGTCTAGTTCAAAATTGTTCTGGACAGTTGATTGTTCCTCATGTATTTTCAAATGCTGGTTTAAAGACTTTTGGTTTCCATATACTTTTCCACATACAGGACAAGTAATCGCTGCATGTTGAAAGGTGAGTTGGCTTGTTGACTGATCTTTCACTTCATCTACTCCACCATCAACAATGTTATGATCAACATTTTCAACAACTTTGTCAGAATCATTCCCTTTTGTATCTGTAATTTCTTGTCTCATTGCTTGCTCATCTGATCCACCATCAACATTGTCATCAACAGCTTCATCAGAATCATTCTCTCTTGTATCTGTAATTTCTTGTCTCATTTCTTGCTCATCTAATCCACCATCAACATTGTCATCAACAACTTCATCAGAATCATTCTCTCTTGTTTCTGTCGTTTCTTGTCTGTTTTCTGGCTCTCCATCTAATCCAGTAGCAACATCAGAATCATTCTCTCTTGCATCTGTAATTTCTTGCCTGATGTAATCTTCATCATCTAATCCACCATCAACATGACCCCCAACAATTTCATCAGAATCATTTTCTATTGTATCTGTAATTTTGTGTCCAGTTTTGTGATCTAATCTACAATCCTGATGATCACCAACATTTCCAGCAACTTCCTGAGAATTTTTCTCCCTTGTATCAGTAATTTCTTGTTTAATTTGTGTACAAACTGCCTGAATACTCTCAAGACATTTATTTTCAATCACAGTTATAATAGTTGCACAGTCTGTTGTGTTTCGAGATGATGCATTCTCTGTACTTAAATCTGTTTGACTACTGGCATTTCATTTGATGCTACAAAGTCTGTCTGACAAAGTTCCAAAGCTTTAGCAAACAGAGCAGTGAGTTCTTCATTGGTATCCACACCAAGTATATCAGTTTGTATGGCAACAGTGTTGTAATTAGTCTTCATGCTGTACTAAAAATATTTGCTTGTATAGCACAACTGATCTAAAATCCATAATGAAACACAGATTGATTAATATTAGCTTTTGTCATGGTACTTTAATTTGGTTAAGGCGCTGTTACATGATGCAATTTTTCTTGCAACTTGCAATGCAACGCCGTTGCATTGCAAGTTGCAGAAGAGATTACGCGTGACACCCTTCTCTGCAACTTATTGCAATGCAACGTTGCAAGTTGCAGAAAAAGTTAAACGAGTTTCTACTTTTTGCAACGTTGCGAAGCACGTTGCAGCGTGTAACATCTATCCAGCAACCTGCAATGCAATCCCTGTCGCAAATGACCAATCAGAACGTAGTGACCACGGATATATCTGTTTTTTCGAAGGTCAAGAAAGAGTTGTGTTGCGAGTTGCAAAGAGAATTGCAAGCGTCTGACATCTTGCCAGCAACTTGCAATGCTCTGCTTTTGTCAGCATTGCATTGCAAGTTGCAAGAAAAATTGCATCGTGTAACAGCGCCTTTAGTGATAAAAAGTGCTTTCCAGGGACTTAAAACAACTGCTGGACATCAGACAATGTTTGGCCAAAATGATCAGACAATTGTTTGGCTAAATGTCAAGTACGTACTTCGGTAACACTAACTAACTAAGTCATCTTTCTTTCACAGCTAGGTTAAATAAAATCACTCTGTAAACAAGGATAAGTTAAACAAAGTTATCCTTATTAAGCTCTGACAGTTCTTATCATACACTTTTAAAGTTGAAAAAAGCGTGTTTTAAGTAATAAGCTAATAAATATGTACAGAGCAAGCGATAAAAATTCTGCGTTTGTTGTTGATTGATAATCATTCACTCTTAACCCATGAATACCACCCTAGCTACATATACGCGCGACTCTAGCTCTTCCAGCTCTCATGATGACAAACATGGACGATCTACATGGCAGGTGTTTTGAAAGTTTAATTACCCGTGACCGTCCTTTTATGAGCTGAGCAAAAACTAAAGAATCCTCCACTGTTATTCTTAACTTCTTACCTGAGTCTTGATTTATTATGAAAAGTAACTTCTATAAAAGTCACGTCGAATACTAACAATTTCGGATTAAAGATGGCGCCCACCAGCTAGACCCAGTTACACTGGCACAGGGACCCCAAGCATTTCTACTTGACTCACTTGACTTTTGGAGTTGTTCTCAGGTTGTGGAATTTGATATATGGCTGCCATCTCGAATTGACCAAGAGAATAAAGAAATGTACTGGGAAAAATATAGAATTTGACATTTTCAAGGTGCCTGGGGTGGAGAGTTTGACTTTGGCCTTGACAAAAATGTCAAATTCCCCTGGGTCTGCCCAGCCTCCCCCTCCCTGGGGCTTAACATTGACAAGTGCATTATGGGTGGCAATATTAAGCAATTATTGGATGAGGTCGAGTAGGATATGGGGAATTATTAAGGCTGAGGTTTGTGTTATCTGCCGAAGCCAAAGGCTGAGGCAGATAACACAAACCGAGGCCTTAATAATTCCCCTATATCCTACGAGAAACGAATTCAATAATTGTTTTATTATTTTTTGAAAATAATTCTTACTCAGTTATGCTTTGTTGACAAGAATACATGCAAATTAAATTTATAGCGTGACGTCATACCGCAAACTAATTTTCCATATTCGAGAAAATTACGTCATAACTTCGAATAATGGTTTTCAACATTTTCATAACTCCAAATTTGGGCAGCTAGCCGGCGACTATGGTAATTTATCCGGTGGCTCTTAGCCAATCAAAACTCTTGAATTATTTTCAAAATATAATAATAACTGTTAGACTTCCCTCTGGGGGGTTTCCTGTGAGCAGAGTCTCCTGTGAGCAGAGTCTCCCAGGCCATCCAACCAGTCCACGACCATGGACGAACCAACTGGTTGAAATCAGTTTTGACAGGAAAAGGCTCTCTTGTGATTGGATGATAAAATTGCATGTTTGTTATTCACATGCATTGCTAAGTTACTGGAGTGAATGCTCAACATAGCAAACTGCTTAGACCAGCAGATTCTACCTATCATCATGTCAGCAATTACCTGTGGGAGACTGCTGGCAGAGAATTTTGGGGTAAAAAAACTTCAGCTCAAGTCATACCTTTTTTAGAAATAACTCAAATTGTCCCAAAATTTCACCAAAGATCTTATTTTAGTCTAAATATTAATGTTTGGTATTCATTTTTCACGATTTTGTTCGAAAAAGAACAAAATCACTCCATAGTTCTGCCCGGCTTTGCTTGACAACTGATCGCTCATGCGTGAACTTAAGCAAATTTGCATATTACACGGTGGCTCAAGCGAATTCAATTAACAGTTGACTGTGTGTTCAGGCAGAACTTCTAATCCAATTTAAGCAAAAACATTGTAGAAAACGATTTTTCTTGTACTCTCTCTTACCCAGATTTATTACTTATAACAATGTTGGTATCTCTGACTTATCTATATAAATCAATATTACAGTGCGAACAGAAAAACCGTTGGCACCTAGAAATATGTCAGCACTGTATCTCAACCAATCAGAAACTTGACTGTTATCAGTTTGTGGTTAGAGAACCATTTCTGATTGGCCAAAAAACAGAAATATTCCTGAAATATTTCCATGTGCCCACAGCTTTTCAATTTGCACTGTAACAGTCCTTCATGTCAACCTATTGTACAAACAACCTAGAATTGTTGGTTGACAATACTTTTTTACAGGGCCCCATATTTTTTGCCA
The DNA here is from genome assembly GCA_029948255.1 of Telmatactis stephensoni. NCBI lineage: Eukaryota > Metazoa > Cnidaria > Anthozoa > Actiniaria > Isophelliidae > Telmatactis > Telmatactis stephensoni. The sequence goes on from JALIZF010001854.1 coordinate 384,750, forward strand.
TGCTGATCAAGTCTGAAAAAAAAAAAACCTACAGTAACTGCACCTAGTTCCTTAAGAGTGTATGGTTTAAAATTATTTTTGATTTAAACTTTCAGACCAGTTTGATTTCTGTTTTCCATTATCTTATAATCTAGGACAATAAGAAATAAAAAGCAAACTGGGTATGGTTTTGCACTAATCCTGGGCCAAAATTATTAAGATTTAAGTATGAGTCTTGTCTTTTGAACAACTACAGGCCCTCGCTGGTTTGAAAACATTCAAATCAAAAGAATTTCAAAGTATAACATGTATTTTTAAGTGTCTATGAAGATTTGAACTTTGTCCAAATGCCTTATGACAAATATGACACTTGTGAGGTTTCTCTCCAGTGTGTATTTGCCTGTGTCTATGAAGAGTAGAAGTATGTTTGAAAGCTTTGTGACAAACATCACATTGGTGTCCTCCAGTATGTACTCTCATGTGTTTACGAAGAGTAGAACTTTGTTTAAATGACCTGGAGCACACATTGCATACATGGTGCCTCTCTCCAGTATGTGTTTTCCAATGTTCACGGAGGTGTGTACTTTGTGTAAATGCCCTCTGACAGATCTCACATTTATATGGCTTTTCTCCAGTGTGTATTCGCAAGTGCTTAATAAGATCACTTTTTTCTGAAAACTTCTTACTACAAATGTCACACGTATATGGTTTTTCTCCAGCGTGTATTCTCTTCATGTGTCGAATGAGATTAGAGTACTTTGTAAATTTCTCATCGCACAATTCACATTTATGCAATTCTCCAGTGTGTATCTTGAAGTGGTTTTTAAGGCTACTTTTATCACAAAATTTTCTGTCACAATGGGTACATTGGTGGAGTGCTTCTCCAGCATGTGTTTTTGAGCGTTTCACAAAACTAGTAGTTTGTGCTATATGACAAACTGTATCACACTTGTGAGGTTTTTCTCCAGTTTGTATTCCAATATGTGCCTCAAGCTGTGGTAAGCAATCACTTTCAGGCCTTTCATTTAAACATTCAATAACTTCAGCAGAATTACTGTCCAAAGTTTCCTCTCTGGCATCTGTAATTTCTTGTTTGATTTGTGCACAAACAGCCTGCATACTCTCTAAGCATTCACTGTCATCCATCTCTACTTTAATAGCTGTACAATCTGTTATCTTTCCACATGATAAATTCTCTGAAATTATCAAAGAGGGTAAACAACAGATCCCTTGAGAATTTTTAGCATTTTGACAAAGTTCCAAAGCTTTGGCAAATAGAGCAATCAGTTCTTCATTGCTATCCACACCATTAATATCAGTTTGTATTGCAACAGTGTTGTAAGTCTTCATACTCGAAATGGGCCTATCACTCCTGGAATATCTCATAAAATGGCGTCCATTTCATTCCAAAGTGCCAAAGTCGTTTCCAGTCTACGCTACACAGGAGTCCCAAACATTCAGGCAAGCATGCTATCCCGTCATGCATTGTCCCAAAAGTGACGCCTGGGAGTTTTCTGTATTCAAGAAGAAAAAAGCGGGAACAAAATGTCAGAAGTGTCTTTGAGATCCCAGGTTTTTCCCATTCTTTTGATTGTTTTGTTTGCTATTTACCTAAACCTTCCGCCTCCAAGACTGTCCTCAAGGCTTCAAGAATGGAGGCATAATGGAAAGTATTTTAGTTATGAAGGCTTTGCAGTGTTTTACAAAGGTAATCGTCAAGGAATTTGTTTTCTCCAGTAAAATTAAAGACAGCGATCTCAAATGGGAATACCGAATGGGGAGCTAAATTTATGCCTCGTTTATTCTTGTAGCATTGAGGTTTGTGTTAGTGACCGGTAATTGTAATTGCTATTTTCCACAGACCACAGATATTACTAAATAGACCCCTTCATAGAGTACATTAATTTAGTCTCACTATTGAATAGTTAGATTAATTTAGTAAATTTAGTTATTTAGGTGATGTCATCTTAAATAGTAAGAGGCCGCCAAAGCAATGGTCAAGCAAATCAGGGGGAGTTCACTATTAAATTGATATGCAAACATATCAATTCTTCCCCCACAAGAAACAAACTGTTTTCACCTGAAATATTCTAATTTAGGTGACATCACATAAAATAGTAATAACTGATCTAATTTAGTTGACGTCAACTATTCAACAGTGAAACTAAATGCTCTCTAGCACCATTCCACTTAATTCTAAAATGGCTAACTTATTTTGTTTTTATGTAGATGAACTTGGATCAGGAGATCCAAACTCGGTTGTAGTCTGCATTCACGGATTTCCAACCACTAGCTATGACTGGTCTAAGGTATTCAAATGAACTTAAATATAGCTGTCACTATATAAAGGGGGAAGGGGAGCAGGAGATCTGAATGGGAAAAAGGAAGGCAAAGTAAGGCAAAGTTAGTACTGTACCTGCTACTACCATTTAATGGTGAAGTTTCAAAACTGTATACACCTATTTCAAAAAAGGTTGTCACCGCTAAGAGCGATAGGCGATAGGTAATAGGTCATTCCAAGACCGCAAAGCACTATTCATTTCTTAATTAAGCCATCCTAAATCTTTCTTTACACTCTTCCATCAAATATTTGGCTATTCATATGTAAATCAATTAGAAATCAATGGTGCTTTGCGGTCTTGGGATGACCTATTACCTATCGCCTATCGCTCTTAGCGGTGACAACCTTTTTTGAAATAGGTGTATACAGGGTTCCCAGGGAACAGGGAAAGGTCAGGGAAAAACACAGTCTTGGAAAAGTCGGTTAAAAGTCAGGAATTCTATATTTGGTCAGGGAAATTGAGATTTTGATTTGAAGTCAGAGAAAAGTCAGGGAATTTTGTATAAATAACTAAACTGAAATATTTCTTGTACATGTAGCTGCTATTTTAAGTACAGAAAAAAAACTTTCAAAGACAGAATAAACTATTTGGTCTGTTAGCATTTAACAAACTAGCCATGTTAATTACACCAACATTTTTTATTCTTTGCATCTGTGGGATAGTCGTATTATGATAAAAAAGGCCTGGCCACAACTAAGGCAGCCATATTGGCAGTAACTTATAATAAATTGTTGTGTTTGTCGTTTGTGAAATAGTCAGGAAAAACTGAGTTTTAGTCAGGGAAAAGTATTTTTTTAAATTTAATATTTCAGAATGGCTGCATGGGAACCCTGATATTATTTATTTATGAATTCATTTATTCATTCTGAATGGATATAAAGCTTGATGTTTGCTTGCTTGATACTGTCCTAAGTAAAGAGTCATTTGATCCATCTTTTTCAGATATGGGATTCTCTGAAGGCAAAATTTGGGCGTATTATAGCCATGGATATGCTTGGTTTGGGATTCAGTGATAAACCAGTGAGTACTGTAAAGCATTATTCTTTGTGAACTAATGAGCAGACTTGATTCAGTCTGTAGTTGTAGAGTTTAAAACAAACATAAAGTGACATGAAAGTCAGTAGTGTATTGTATATAGCTATTTCAAAAAAGATTGATGGGGCGAATGGCCATCGACAATTGGTGATTGCACAACCGAAAGGAAGTTTGGGGTAACAGAATTGCTTCATTTTCATTAATTAAATACTCATTACAAGCAATGCCGGTACTTTGCAGTACAAACCTTATTTGACAAAGTGCCGGTCGATAGGCGATTCATATCTTTGCACCAGATAGCGGTCTAATAGCGTGGCCACAGTTCCTTTCAGTCGTGCAATCACCAATAACCAATCACCATTCGCTGTTCACCACGTCAACCTTTTTTTAAATAGCTATATATTAAATACAGTGCACTTCAGAAGCAAAAGCAGCCAGTAATTCTGTAACTGTGCCAGTGTAAGGCTGCTGCCTAATAAAATTCTTGATAGCCTTTTGGTCCCCAAATTAAAAGCTAGGAACTAAACCATTTTGTTTGCACTCTTACATGTTGTAGAACCAAAAATCGGTTCCCCAAGCTAGGTTGAATGTAAGCACCACTGCAACTGGGTTTCCCGTCGGCAGTAGCCTTGTCAACTATTCATTGTCGAAGCCCTCATTTTAATTAGGTCCACCATTTCTCAAAACTGTCACCTGATACTGACAGTAAAGTTCCAATGAACTTACCCAATAAAGGTTACAGGTGTTTCTCAAAGTTGCACATTGATTTCAAATTCTTTAATCTTTCATTCATTCACCCATCTGCAAAGATGCACATCTACTTCAATTTCATTCATCCATTCGTTCAATTATGCATTCTTTCATTCATTCATCCATCCATTCATTTGTTCCTTTTATCATCCATCCATTCATTTATTCATTTATCCATTCATTCATCCATCTGTCCATCCATCCATTCATTCATTCAATTATTCATTCTTTCATCCATCCATCTATTCATTCACAACATTTCGTTTATCCTTTCATTCTCCCATTGGTTTCTTTTCTCCATATTGATTTTTTCAGTTGGACAGGCCTTTCACAGTTAAAGAACAAGCCACCATCCATGAACACCTGTTAAAAAGCCTTGGAATAGAAAATGTCCATATTTTAGCACATGATCTTGGTGATACTGTGGCACTGGAACTGCTAGCAAGGTACTTATAATAAATCATACAAAAAATCACGTAACACATGGTGAACATTTAAAAATTCTGAGGCTTGAGAAGCCATACTGATAACATTTCTCCATGCTTACTACCTTAAAATATACTTGCATCCCAACTCGCATGAATTTTTTTTCTGATATGGAAGACTGTCCGACCTAAAGAAATTACCTCCAGTCATGAATTACAAGGGAGAAAACAGTACATCAAACAATCTAAACTCACATATGATCTAGCATCCTTGCTGGAACTTGAACTCAGACAACTAACTAAGAGGCTTCAAGCAGTGTCCAGACTACTATGCTACCTTTGCCACTTCTGATAATTAATATTAAATAATAAATTATTATTATGCGTAATTAATTGATAAAATTAATGTTTCAATTGGTACTGTGTATTTCCTCCTGTCATATGTGCTCCAAGTTACTCAATTAATTTCTACATATAGTGGCTATTCTTTTACTACTGTTCAGTATTACTACATTTGATGTACAATACTCAATTAGAAGTTATTCAAATATTGATTTGCCAAAGGGGTGGGGAACCCCAAAGGCACCTCCCCTCTGCCCATGTGAAATATGATACAAAGTCTTTTCTTTTTGTCATTCAAGATTTGATGAAAGCAAGCAGAATAACCAAAAGCCAACCATATTAATCAATAGTCTCTGTCTGTCAAATGGAGGTAATACTGGATGCTAGAGCTTTAAACCTGCATGAACAAAGACAACAATTCATGATTCCAGTGATAATACATAGTTCTAATATTATTGGTCAACAATAAAATAATAACTGTTCTTTTTTCAGGCCTCTTCCCTGAGACTAACTACCCAAAACTTATTCAGAAGGTAGTAAGATAACATCAAACCTTGATTTTATTAGCATTAATTTATTGCTGTCAGCCCATAGGGAAGGGGGCCTCGGGGGAGGTGGCTGACCTTCCCCTCTGGCCCTCACCTCCCCTATACTCTCCTTTTCCTATCTGGGTGGCCAGTACTTTGGTTACATCATACATGTATCTGCCAATCTTTACTTCCATTACTACAGCTGTAACTAGTGTCAACTGTTGAAACTACTATTTAAACCTCATAGTTTTCCCAATGATGAAGGTAATGTAATAATTATTGTAGAAGATTACTACATTAGAGACATCAAGGTTACTTGGCTCATATTTTCTATTCTCTTTTAGAATAGCTACTAAACATTTAAATTATGTTGTTATAGGTCATGTTGATTCCATGGCTCAGCCCTTTGCTAGTGAGACTTATCAGCTATCCAATATTCAGTAAAAGGTTAGACAAATTCTTGTTAAAAGAGAAACTGAGGAATGAATTAAAACTTGTCATATGAATCTAGCTTTTCTATCAATTATCAAAAGTTGTACCCAATGCCTGTTTTCCAAGGATTTCAATTGCTGGTTTGCACATGACGTCACGGCAGCCATCTTGGATGAACTTCAACAAAAGATTTCTCATTAGTGTCTGTTGTTTGTTCGTCCAACATGGCTACCGCTTCATTGTCTTTTGATACTCAAAGGAATGGACAAAACCCAGCAATGGGCATCTGTCTGTCCATTTATTCTCTCATTCATTCATTGTCATTTTGTCATTCTTTCATGCATTTATTTACCCATGCATTTTCTCATTCATTCATTCATTCATTCATCCCCATTCATTTGTGCATAAATTATTCTTTCATTCATGAGCTCATTGATTTGTTCATTCATTTATTCTTTCTGACTATCATTCATTTGATTTATTTTTGATATGTAAATAATTCTTAATTACAGTATTTCAGAGGTGTTTGGACCTCAAACCCAACCATCCTCAGAGGATTGTCAGGATTTTTACAGTTTATTAAGACATAAAGATGGTAACACAGTCACTCCAAAGTAAGAAAAAGTATCCTTCCATCTATCCTTACTTCCTAATCCAAGTTCCTCCCTTGCTTCTTTTCTTTCAATAAAACTACCCATCACTTTTACCCATCATCAATTCAATCTCTTTTTGTAAAATCCTAATGAAAAAAAAATGTAAATGTTAATGTTTTGTTTATAGTGGAAGAGCACTTTTAATAAGCTATTGAGCTAGTTTCCAGGCACTCCAGTAAAAATAATCACAACTAAATAATATACTAAATGAAAGTGTTTATTAAGAAACCCAACTGGCAAGGAGGCAAACCAGTTGGCTACTTAGAAGCATGTTTGAGAAACTGAATTTGAAGATGAAGAGCCTGGAACAAATACAGTCTCAGCTAGTGGCCAGAGCGGGACTCGAACTCAGGGTCTGCACCAGATTCTGAGACTGACACTCTGACTACTTGACCATGCTGCGTCCTTTTCAATTGATAATCCCTTTCATTCATTGGTATATAAATTCTGCTATTTATTTACTCATCCAAACTACTTGATCACACCTCTGTGTTATTTGTTCCCAAGCATACTTCAGTACATTATACAGAGACAAGAAAATAAAGAACGTTGGGTTGGTGCAATGCAGAAGTCATCCATTCCAGGTAGGTCCCAACATATATAACACAATTTTACATTTAATAAATAATGTGAAATACCTTATTTTATTTAAGCTTACTTACATGGTGAAAAAGCTAAAAAAAAAATTAAAATTAAGCAGCTGTGCACATGTTAAGTTGGTTGCCCCAAAGAGTTGTTTGACCATAGTCTCCCTCTCAGCCACTACCAGTGTCATCACACAATGCTATTCTCCCCTTGAGTAGCTACTCAGGGGAGAAAGTGTTGCGTGACGACACTGGTAGCGGCTGCAAGGGAGACTAGTTTGATCAGTGACAATCATTTGAATTGGAAAACTCGAGTCATTTACAAGAGGTGCAGTTTGCAAGCAGAGGTTTGACTCTATCAATGGACCGATCACACCCAGAACATTTCATACTTGCATATTGGTTTTAAACCTATATTTAGTTATAATTGTTGTCATAATGGTGCTTCTAAAAATATTAAAAATTATATACAAGGAAAGATTTTTAAAAGTTAAAAAAAAACCTAAAACGTTTTCGACCACATCTACTGATGATGACCTTATTAGGTCAAAAACGTTTTATTACTTTTTTTCAAACTTTTCAAAATCTTTCCTTGTATACAATTTTAATAATTATTAACTAAAGCTTATTAATTAGAAGCTAATACAATGCCAATATTGATGGAGAGAGACAAAGGTAGAAACATATCAGTGAAGAATGATTTGACTGGCTTTAAATACCACCAAGTTATGATTTAACACAAGGGCGGATCCAGGGGGAGGGTCGCAGGGGGTCAGGACCCCCTGTTTATCAATGAATATGTCATGAATTTGCGACAGCAGTAATTTTTTTCTGTGAAAAGACTCACTTTTAACATTCATTGAAATATCATCTAAGCAATGCCAACCCTCTACCCATTCAGTTGTAAATATGATAAAAATAATAAATAAAAAGTGTTAAAAAATCACTAGTCTAAGCAATTAATTTCATATTTTCAGCGAGTTTCAATGGCTTAAGACCTTTTCGTTTGGGTTCCCTGTTTGTAAATGTCACGTAACCCCCACCTTTGAAGAATCCTTGATCCGCCTCTTGTAACAGCATGTTATTGCATAATTTTTTAGTTCATCTTATATATGGTCCATCAGATCCTATCAACCCACCAGTAATGCTAGAAAGATTCAGGTAATTAAATAATGTATTTTCCATTGTAAAGGGGACTTCGTGGTATGAAAATGAAAGAGGGAGGCTAATATTTAATTAAGCATCTTTGCAAGATTCATCTCTTCATGCATTTTCCTCTTCCTTCACTTCCGATAGCTTTGGATTCTCTTCCTTAGTTTTACATCCCTCCTCTTTGGACCTCAACTCCTTTCAAGTACCTCTATTCTAAATTTTCATCCCCTTCCTTTTGCTTGGTAGCTTTGAAATACAATCATCTGTTTAATGGATTTAAAAGACTTTTATTAACTACTTGTGTAGTTCCAGACCCCCCCCCCCTAATTCTTTGGAACTATCCATTTTTCTCCCATACAAACTCTATAATTATGTTCTTTCTGTGACATCCCCCCATGTCAAAATAAAGTTGATGTATGTATGTATATAATAACTACGTTCATATGCAGCTTACTAAGTAATAGTCAGAATCTATATCATGCCATATCAGTAGAAAATTAATAATCCATAAAAGTTATGTACATTGTGGTTTAGGATCCATTACAGAGTGGCTATGTCATGGGCATAGCCATAATTCACCATAATACTGTCTATTTTCTCCCCTTTGCAAACAAGCTCAGTTCATATTGCATGGCCAGACCTAGTTAATTACTCCAACTATTGGTGTTTGGAACCATAATTAAAAATGTATTTTGTTTCATTAGGAATATTGTTGCTAAAGGAACATTCACAGAACTTGACCAATCCATTGGACATTATCCACATTGGGAAGATCCTAAGGCATTTGTCAATGGGTATTTATTGTTTCTAAAAGATGTGCAAGAATCAAATAATAGTCACAAACTCTAGCCTTGTCTTATATAAACTAATTGCCACTATGAGACAGCAATACCACAGTATACCAACATTTTTAAATAAGATTAAAGTGAATAGAGAATTGAAATACAGGTAAGCAACTATCATTAACTTCTTTCCAGAATCATTGATTGCAGAAACAATCCTAAATTTATGAAATGGACCTATTATAAACCCATTTTCACTAATAGAGAGTTTTAAGCACGATACTTTTTTGTCAACACAGACGTCATACATACATTCAATCTTTTTTGTGTGCATGTCATCATTGCTTATAATGACATCAGTTGAAGCTTTCTTATGTTCTAAAATAAAATATTGTTGATGATGGCATGCACATGAAGAAGAATTAACATACATATGACATCTATGTTGACAGAAACATCTTGTGCTTATTAATAAGCTCTCTAACTCTAATTAACAAAAAAAATACACAAAGTTAAAATAGTTGAACATTTTTTATTTGATATGTTAAGTGTCAGTACCAATGAATTAAGTACTGTTCACATATTAAGAGATTTTTTCCAGTAACAATAACGATTAACAAGCCTAGATAAGACTGCAGTTTTATGGCATGTTTTCATTATTTTATCTGATTTCTCATTTTTATAAGAAAAGTAAAAGAAAAGAAAAAGGAATTAAAGAAAAATAAGACCTTTAAGTTAAATAAAGATTTTGGCCTTGGCTTTTTTCAGTTGTAAGACCATGTAAATTGTTGTGAGACATGGTGTAACATTTACTACAAAGTATATAAAAATAGTGGATTGTGATAAGTCCTGGGTATATGGTGTTATACCGATAATGCAAAGACTAGGGTAGTCCCTTAATCATACATTTGTAAAGTTGCTGCAGTATATAATGCTCAAAATACATTGTAGTCCTCAGCTATTCTGTATTATGTATGTCATATAAATCCTCTTAATATAATATGTATTCAATGCATTCGAAAATAATGTCTTGCTCTATTGATATTTGGATTTGAAACTTGCAAGGTCCATAACAGTTGAACATCACAACAATAATTAAAAAAACATTCCAATTAGAAATTTCTGAGAAGGCTAAGAGATGGCCTTAATTAATCAGAAACATAGTGCCCAAAATAAATTGACAGGGCTTCATTTTTGGCCTTGGTGAAGGGAAAAGATTTTATAAGACTGTAAAGTCATTAGCTTTTGCTTATTTAGCCTTCAATACAGGGATGACATTGATAACTAAAAGTCCAGTCACTACCCTCCCCCACTGAAGACTGTATTACTCCCTTGGGGGGGAGGGGAAGTGTTGATTGTTACTTCTGTACATTACAACTTTTCAAGTCTAACAGTCTAACAGCCTTGATGTCACAAGTATTTTCAAATTTTTCTAAATTCAATTATAAATGTCTTCGTCATAACCAAAACAAAACACCTAACAAAACACCTTTCTTGTGATGTAATTATTACCATCAATGCACCACTCCCTTGATAATTTGTAAATTTCAATATTTTTCCCTAATTAATTATTTTATATCTATTACATGGTGATAGTTCTACTTGGTAGAACGTTCTCGGAGTTCTACTTTAAGGTTTATAAGTGCTGCTACTGCTTCTAGTGTATTGATTTTGTAACCAAATAATGATGTTGTTGTTCCACTGAAATTCAAAAACATATTGGGTAATATTAGCATTATTCCAGAAGATGATCAAAAATTATGCCAAGGTTAAAAGTATATATGCTATACTATGACAACTTTGATGTTGATTGCAGAGCCTTAAATTTATAGAAGGTGCATTTCCTTTCAAAATCCAAAATGAACTGGTGAATTTCTTTTGTCATGCAAGTAACATCAGCTTGCATGCATGCACTTTCTTTTCGATTCTCAAAATGGATCTCATCTTGATGATGATGATGATTACAGTATATTGATGTCAAATGATGTCAATGATGAAACATTACTGACAATATCATTATGAACATTGAATATGTGATTGTCAGAATGGCTGGCATGTGGATATTGTAATTATTACTAACAGTACAGTGATGATGATAATATGATAATATGATGATGGTGATGATGATGATGATTATTGATGATGCAGTATTTCATAACCAACAGAATTGGATCAGAAGAGTCCTAGCGATAGGCAGTTCCATATTCAGAGGTTTCAGTAGAAGTCAACTACTGCTGGGCTAAATATATTGATAAGTTCTTCTAATCAATGTATTTTTGGAAATTATCACAAATGTGTATATCTCAAGCAGGCTATTGCCAGGTACTTAATAACCTCATATTGCCAGCTATATATTTTACTATCACTATTAAAGGTTTCATATTTTCTTTTTTCTCTGCTACTCTTTATGATAGCCCCAGCCTCAAATATTACTGAAACCCCTGCACATTAAACATTTAGCTGAGCAAACTCACCAATTAATGTATTCCTGTGCTGGACACCAGCAAGATGATTGTCGAACTAATTCTTCTACTGGTAACTTGATATTCATGTGTTGTATTAAAAATAACCTTCTGTCTTGTTTCATTCCACTGTAATCTAAAGGCAGAGCACAGTGATAAATTATTAATAATAATAGTTATTACCAGTCAGATATTAAATTTTTTTGAATGACTCTGACAATCACTGTGTTGATAAGCCAGTTGATTTTGCAAGAATGCAATGATGCATGAAACTATGATTGCATGTGCATAAACATGCAAAAGTACAAGTACTCTGAATTTAGCCACTGTAATCCTTGAGGGCTATATATTAAATTATTTACTGAACAGTAATAGGTTAATACATTTATACCCTCTAGAAATAAAGTCTTCAAAATGGAATGAAGGTGATACAAGGTGGCATATACCTACATGTGCATAAATAAATAATCTTTTCACAGCAGCATATCCACATAGTGGTTCTTAATCTGCTGGCACTCTTACTACCTCTAAAATATTTCCCATTCAATTAATGCTTACATGGTGGTTTTTGCTGAGGGAACAACAAAATTGAGAAAAAAACCCTGTGACATGGTAGAGAACAACATCAAACAAACTCAGTTGCACATATGATCCATCACCCAAGCTGGGAATGGAACCTAGACAACAGAGGTGAATGGCAAGTGGTCACCACTCGGCTAATCATGCATGCCATCCTACCTATGGCATAGTTGCCATATCCTAAATGCTAAGTTTTCCTAATTTGTCATGATATGGAAGTACTGTACCTGGTCTGGGATTACAGTCTGCATAGATTCTAGCACATCTCTCTGCTACAGCAGATTTCTGTTCTTCTTCAAGACCTTGAATGATGGCTATTCTGTCAGCAACTTCTGATGCTGTGCAGGCCACTATGTGATCTCCTCTGACCTAAAGGTAATAACACTTATTACTTGCCATGTATTTTATTTTATTTTCCCATTAAGTCTTATTCAATTCTGAATATTTAAGACTTACAAATTGAGTGAAAAGGACTAGGGATCATTTTCTATTTTGCTAATATAAAGGAGATCATTTGTGGAAATAGAAATGGAAAAAATGACAGAATTGCATAAACATCCCCTTCTTTCCCTCCCCTCCCCTTTCAAGAGCCTGATTACACATCAAGTTAACATGATTCCTCAATAAAGTTGTATAACTTTGTAACTGTGTGGTAGCTACGTTTAGTTGGTCTTAAGTTGCTTGTAGACCCTTGCAGAGTAATGTGTTGGAGGTATTGACATGGTACATATCTGGATCCTTCTAAGAACTAAACACAGGCTCTACATATATTTCCTATACACTAGTTTATATCAAAAATACTGGGCTTCACTAGCAATAAAAGGATCCACAAACATGAACTCGGGCTGTATTTACAGAGTTCTTTTGAGGGCATAATTAATTGAGCAATTTTTGTATGAGAGTGGAATGGACCACACCATGACTGTCACCATGCCATTTTATCCATAAATGTCCAAAATTCCTGCAGTAACATGCTGTGAAAATGCCATTTTGACAGTCATCTGGACAAAATATGCTGCACAGTGCACAAAACAGCCATTAATATGTTACTTACAACTATCATATTATCCACAAAGTCATCTATTAACAACTGGCTCTCTATCTTTAAGTTACTAAAGGGTGGGACAAAACCCTTCAAGAGTAGTTGATCCTTGAGTTGACTGTATCTTCTATGCCATCCTCTTGCCTGGGCCAGGATAATACGAGCAACATCTTTGGCTGTTCTAAGTTTGCACTTGTTTCCTTCAGCATCCAGCACTGCTACACCCTTGTAAATGTAGTCTTGTGAGAAGGTACATCCCATGGAGTCTTTAATTCCTGAAAAGATAGATCATTTTCCTTTATGTTGGGTTTGCTGGGTTTCAACAGCTGATGAATTTCATTATCTGCCTCAATTGGTGGTCAAACATTGACCATGATCATGTGCACTCCAGAGAATATTCTATTGAAAACTTGTCATTCAGCTGATGAAAATTCCAGCAAGACTTAGAATGACGTCATATGAGACCCAGCAATATAATAGAGCTCATTTAGTGGAAATGGAAGAAATCAAGAAAATGTGAGAATTGCATGCATGGAGATCATTTTATGACATTTAAAACACTGTTATATTTAACTTTTTGGCCACTCTTTGAAATTCCAAGCTCTACCCCCTCCCCCCCCCTCCCCTCCCCCAACTCTATAAACATGTCAGAATCCCTCTCATCATCGCCCCTCTCTGAAGCTGTGTTGAATCTCACCACCCAAGGCTTTCTCATGAGGGTTGTGTGACAACACTGAAACAACTTTCACTGACAACAATGAAACAAGTTACACCTACCGTTTAAAATGTCAGGCCAATCATCCTTTTGACTTTGTAGTTCTTCTTTAAGCTTTGTTCTTCTCTCATTCCTCATTAACAGTTCTTGTGCAGACCTGTGTTCAAGGTCATACACACCAGTTTCTAGAGAAAGTTGTCCATGTCTGGTGTAGTGAGCTATGTCATGGTTGAAATTTTCAGTTATTGACTTGGTAAGGCTTGTGGCTTCTTCTTTGGAAACATGGTTACATTTGGAAACTTGCACTAACCTATGTAGAAATAAATATACATAAATATACCTTCCTCTGATGATAATTGAAGGGTGCTGCACACAAGATATATTAAGTTGAGGCCATGTGGCACTGTAATTAACTGCGAGAACATAAGGAAAGTTGAAGCACCTGGTTGCGTGCTCTATAAGAGACAGGAAAAGAATCCCTGGCTGTATTCTGTAGCCATTATGATGTAAACGTATACGTAAACACTTTTCATGGATTGGACAACTTTATTTCACTGCCACATGCATTTGATTATTTTTGTGTGCCTATTTGCTTTTCTCTCTCTTTTTCATTTTTTCCCCGCTTCTATCTTGATCTTCAGTTCTCTCTCCCTTTATTTCTAACTAAAAGTTCTGTCTTGATGAGAGTTAATAACTAGTACTCTTGAAGTACAAAACCAAAACAGTGAAAAACCTATTCTCTTGCTATATCATGTCTTGTGAACACTTTTGACAAGTAATGGAATGATATGTTCAAACATCATCCGTCATATGCCATATAGATGACAGACATACACAACAATAAAAGTGACATTTTTTTCTCCTCTGTTTACATTTACTCATCTTTGCAGCACCTCATAGAACAAAAGAACTGTCAGGTCATTGTTTGGACTGATTACACCTATTTGTCAATGTTTGCTGGCAGCAAGTCAACCAATATTGTTGTGTACTTAGGGCAATTACAATGTCATTAGAGAAAAACATATGACATTGATATATCAAATGAGAGTGTAAACAGCTTCTGCATAGGGTTTAATCTCCTGGATTCCACCATGCAAAGCCTTTCCAGTGACGTCACTTCACAATTAGGGGAGAAGATCAATTTTGAAATTGAGAGCATAATTTAGCTATTAAACTTATTAGTGGAAGTGGAAGTTTGACTTTGATATTCTAAAATGAACTCTTTAAAGTGGATACCTTCAGGAATGGTTTTCATAGACCATTATATAACTACATGTACATTGGTGTGAAAGGGTGTGGAGAAGACAGGAAACAATTGAGGAAATAGAGATATACATATAGAAATTGCATATTGACCGGACGTGTCTCTGAGATATGTCACCTTAGGCCCAGTTCAGATGTCGAACTTTTGCCACGTCGAATCTAATAGTTGCATTTTGTAGATGAGAAGTGCGGCTTCTGAACCAAATGAATTTGACAAATTTGATTCAAACTGAATTTTTCAATTTAACAATTAATCAAATCTGTCAAATACAATAGGTTTAGACGCTGCACTTCTCACCTACAAAATGCAACTATTAGATTCGACACGGCAAAAGTTCGACGTCTGAACTTGGCCTTACATACATGTATTACTGTGAAAATGCTTGTATCACGACCAACAACGAATTTAAATTTTCAGTTGGACTTTGGGTTTTTCTAATCCCCCAATCATGTGAAGAGGCAGAGCTTAATATGCAAATGCCCTCAAGGGACCTGAAGGTGGATTGCAAACATGGCTGAGGTTGGATTGAGGGCGTTTGTATATAGCTCTGCTCCCTTCACATGATTGGTGTATCAGAAAAATCCAAAATCCATTTTCACAGTAGTACCCATTTCATTGAAGCACAAGACTATACTAACTTACCTATGATCGTACTTAGCTCTGCAACCTTTACATCTAGAAGCCCGTGCACTTATCTCTGCTAGCAGCAACTTGTGCCTTGTCTCTTGTCTATCTTTCCATGCAATCAACCACTTGGCTGCATCTTCAGGTAGTTGTTGTGGTGAGTACTGGTAGCTTCCTGGTGTACTAACATACGGCATACACCTTGTGTCCACGCCCATGATATCATCATAAGAACTGTTCATGTTTTCTAATGCTCTAACTACTTCACGCTCACGATGAACAAGTGCACATTGCTTTTCAGCCTCTCTTTTGGTACGGAGTTTCAGTCTCTCTTGAAGTCTGTCCTGTAGAGCTGATTTGCTTCCATACTTTTGCCGTGCAATTTTTATAAGATCAGAAACTAAGTATTCATAAGAATCATTGTCCAGTGCTCTAAGATCTTTCTCCGTTAGGCTAAATTGCTCCTATGAAAAGAAAAGAGAGATGTTAAAGTAGTGCATTTGCTGTTATTCTCCTTTTGCATTTCCTGTCATTGGTCAGAATGTGAGACTGATATGCATACCCCATGGGGGGAGGCTTCAGGCATACATGTAGGAGTGACAGAGTTGGAAATGAAATGAAGTAATAAAGAAGAAACTTCAAAAAAGTCAGCTGCCTGTCAAAGCGATCCCCAGAAAACTCATTATTTCCTCATAATGAATTAATAACTTGCTCAGAATTTTAGGAAAAAGAATTGTGCTCATGTTATATTAATGTAGTTTTAGTTATATATAGTTTTAGAACAATGATAATAATAGGCTTTATTTCCAGAGGGTAAAACACATGACAGTAGTTTGACAAACACTGATAACTCAATGATGTTAGAATCCATCAGAACACAAAATATGTACTAGGAGAAACTGTGTGAGCAAGTTCTCTAGTATATGCATGATTTTTGTTCTAAGGAAATTCACAAATTAATGTTCCCATCCCAGTGCTCTTATCTGGTATGCACCACACCCATTATCTGACCAATCAGACTACACATTATGTGTAATCTCATTTGGAGATTTGCCGTCAACCACCTTACCAAAACAGGGTTCAAAAACAAAATTAATAATCAATTAATCCAAATAAGAAAACCCTTTAGGGTGAAAGTAGGGCAGTTGTATGACTATGGAAATGGCATAGTCACAACAAAGCATGGTTACAGCTTGAAGAATTTGGAATGGTTTTATAAACATCACAATATGGATGTGGTCACACTACAGCACAATCCATTCATACTTTTATGAAATCTGCTCTATTATCTGGAAATGGACAATGAATCACACTTTGATACAGAGAGAGGTACATTTTATAAATAGTCTCTGTCAATGAGGTATCATGATCCTTATTTTTAGAATTTCTTATTCATTAGCAAATTAGTACCTAACATGTGGTAGCTAAAATGGTGATGATATTATTATTCAACTGAGACGTTTTGTCATCTCAGTCTGGCATCATGACAACCAGACTCAAAAAAATTCAAAAAAAAAAAAAAAAAAAAGAATTCATGAGTGTTCTTAGTGTTTGTAAACAGACAAACATTCATATAATTTGTAGATGCATTCAATCAGCTAAACATTTACTTTTCACTGGGACAGACAAATCAGAAACACACTGCCCCAGAACAAATCAAAGTTAGGACTTGAAGCCTGCAATTAATTTGCAAAAGCTGACAGTTTTGATAGGTATAATACAGGTTTACATTTCACTAGAAATGTTACAAGACAACATATTTATGAAACACAAAACATGTATTTTAACCGTTTACCCCAGAAACAAAAATTTAAGTCATTCACATTCCATTTGGCACTTGACAGAAAATATTTTCACAGTTAATAATAAAAACCATACAACAGACAGGAAAAGTAATTATAGATAATATGTCTTGCAAACACAGACTTTTTGGAACCAGTGTTCACATAGTTATTAAATTGTAGTTGACCCATGAAGTGATGTGGTTAGTCTATCCATTTAGAGGAAGAAGGTTTAGTCAATATTTGGTTTCTTGGCTGCCACCTTGAGATTACTACCTTTTTCATAGCAATTTTTTTAATTTTGAAAATTATTACCATTCTTGCCCCCAGAGATGGCCTATATGAAACTCCCTTTCATATCAGCTACTTAAAGTGCAGACCTTTTTATTACTACACATTTCTTTTACAAGTACTGTTTGTATTGATGAAGTCTTCTATTGTCGTGGAGCTTATAACCTCCATTAGTTCAGATGGGCCTGTTATGGCTTGTTGTGTAAACATAAGTTTATGTGCCAATCCACAGATCAATTACAGAGTGTTTTTATAATTCATTCAAATAGACTTGAGTATAACATATCAATATTAAATAATAAAATTTCTTTTCAGAAATCCAAATGTTTTCATGTAAAAAATGATTAGTTCTTACCTTTGCGTGACACTTCCGGCGATAGAACAGAGGGTGACACGTGTCACACAACGCAATGTCAAAATGCGCATCTACTCGTTGCGAACAATTTCTATAACAAACTACACATCTCCATCTTGAATATAACCAATTTCTCTTGGCAGCAATTTTCCACTTTGTTTCACCTTTACACAGACCGATCGCTGTGTCGTAGTCGTACTTTGAGTCACTTTTTGAGGGATTCGCAACACAAAGAGTCGTCAATGGAAAATGAAGGTTTTGATGCTTACAAAGTTCGTTCCACGAGCTTTCCGTGTATGATCTAAGCATCCGACAAGTTGATCCAAAGTTCGATAAAGCTGGGGCATCGAGAAATGACACTAATAGTTTGATCATTTCTGGCGGTAGTCCGCCAAAGAATGGTCCTATACTTTCAATGCCACTTGCTTGTCTTTCTCTTGCCAGAGAACGCGTGACACAACGCCTCGAAGACTGAATTTGTGTCCCATTTGAAGAACTTCTTCGTCTCTTAGCTTTCGAAGGCATGACTTTGGATGATGATATTACTGTTGCTGTTCTAACTTGAGTATCCTCTGATTGACATCAAGGAAAAGAGCCGGGACTGCTGGCGACCCTGTAAGAGACGAAGGTCAAAATCCTTATAATGTAGAGTAACAAGAGTACTGATTAGATCACCTATATCTGTGAGCTATCAAAAAATGAAAGTGATATTTCGGTAATTAAATACAAACCAGTGTTCTCCAACCTCGGGGTGACTATAATCAGTTCTGCATTTTGTTATGGCGATGCTCTTCCCCGCCCCTGATCTCCATAAACACCAAAGTGTGTATAACAATTACTCTACACAAAAACTATTATTCCAACCTTGGGCTTTCCATTATTCCACGTAATAGCATGTAATTATTTATATAGCTTTTGTATACAAAGAAAATAGACCCTAATAAGAATTCGTCATTTCGTGTGAGGTCTGGACTTTGTTATCCCCGAATATAGCAACTGTATATTTACTTAACTCTGTGGTTTATCAGGCAAAGCTTTGCGCTGCTTGCTGTAATAGGATTGTACTTTGACATACAACATAACATCCCGTCACCGAATTGATTATTTATCCATATGCAAGCAATGTATATTTACTTTACATGTGAATAAAAGGGCTTTTGAAATCCTTACATAAATATCAATCGCACGCATTTGTGATCTTCTGGAGGTAGAAATTTATCCAATATCAGAAAAGCCCGCAGCAAAGGGCTCAAGGATCTATTTTTATAAGCTGATCGAACAAAGACGCGAACCGGCACTGGTACAAACCATTTTCCTAATGAAAGTTAAAACATTATTAGGTAGATGATTAGCAAGGGAAATCAGTGTAGAAAATGTTAAACAACTGGCAAGCGGGAATATTCAATGAGGGCCCGCCGAGGCCAAACAGACGTCTGCAGAGTAGCGAGGTCAATTTGACTGTGCAGAATTTTACTCCAGTGTAGCTACAAACCGCATTCAATGTATGTAAAATATTGTCATGTAGACTTAAACAAAAAGCAATTACTGAATTTATACAAGACCTGAATCGGAGAATTAAAAATTGATAGTACATTTTGCTTGACATGTGGCATTCCAGAATAAAACATGAGTGTAATGCTATGAAAAAGATTATAATCCGACCAATCTAACACAGCTCTTTCTTTCGCATTGAACCATTGGGTAGATGTGCCAAGATATTTAAAGCTCTGAATGGATTCTAATCGAAATCTGCTGCCAAACACAGGAAATGCGAGCAACATTAGAATTGTAAAGTTCGAGGCAGTTTAGATTTCGAATAATTAGATGCTAGATTTAAGGTTATTATGTAAAAATATCGAGGGGATATTTTCGCTATTTCCGCGGCTCTTGGCAGGGTTTTTTATCTCTAAACCTTCACCTTGGAGTTAATAAACACTTAAGGAACGGTTGTGGTGAGTTAAGGTTTGTTCTCTAAGCCCAGAAAATGGCAAAACTCCAAAAAACTTCACCAGTTGTGATCTGTGAATATGCATTAGATCGACCACAAAGAACAAAACTGTTCTACCTTTTTTGAATATTCCACTTCAAAACCCTTACCTTTGAATTCTAAAAGCTCTAAAATACTCCCCAAGCTCTAAAATTCCTACCCCAGTTTCTAGTTCTTAAAACTACGAAGAGGCAGAGTGGAGAAGAGCGATGTGAGCGCCGTGTAATGGTCACGCGATTCGTTTTGCTGAATCTCGAATGAAAAACGAATCTGTATTGGTTTTATTTGCTTTATATCAAAGAACGAAAGCTTGGAGTTTCCAAGATATCACATATCATATTGAAGTACTATTGGGGAGCGTTTACAGTTTACATTGGCGCTAGCAAACCCGGTCGGTGAAATCTATCCAACGAGAAAACATGGATATGTTCGAATCAAAATCTAGAGGGATTAAATGTTACTTACCGTTTTGACGAGTAAATTCTCCGTGATTGCTTACAAGATTGTGCAGACTGTACTTGTAGAAGTAAACAGAATTTAAAAGACTCAACAGCAACTCAACGCCAACCCCGCACACCGGACTTGTGCTAAATCTCACTTTCATCGACCGCGAATATTTAAATACCCCTCGCGTTTCATGTGTCCCATTATAGAATAGCCAATCAGGGAGGAGTATTTAGACGAATCAACCAATCAGAGACGAGTATCAGAATTTTAAATTGCAGTGCCAACATTTGTATTCACGTGCGGCAAACAAAGAGGACAGAGTGCAAACAATTGATTTGATTGTTTTTAACTGGTTTTTGGTAAGAGTGAATCATTCAAGCTAGTGTTATTACCATATGCTAATTTCCGAATGATCAACAAAACTCTTCCTCAGGAACTTGTCATTTGAAGCGAGAAGTTTTCGCACCTACTATGCCAAATCAAATCACTTCATTGAATTCCTCAAATTCTTGGAAGAGCAACCTTGAGATTCATTTCCTTTGCAATTCTTTCCTTACCAGTTTAGCCCCAAGTAATTTTGAACCGGAAGAAATAAAATTTGCTCTTTGCTTTGGTCGAAAATTCAGTGAAATCTTTGCCCTCGATTGCGAATTTTTCGGCAGTTTGTGAAGAATATAATTACTTGTCAAGCTGATTTGACAACTTTTTTTTCGCGAATGCCACAAACAGTTATTGCATTATGACTAAAGTTATTTATTGCAATTTGGAATTCTGAAACTAATTTGTTCCCAAGCACAAATTGTTGAGTTCTCTATACACCAAAGCAGATAAATTTTGAGCGATATACTAAGTTCCGATTTTTCTCGTTATTTTCACTTTGATTCTTATTTATCTATCAGTTATCTATTTCCTTGGGATCTTTTTTAAGCCAGCAGGAAACAACAATTGAAACAACAAAAAATAATGTCATAAAATTAATGAATATAGTGTTATAATAAACTATTACTGTACCAAAAAAAATAAAGAAAAGAAAAGAAAAATGAAAAAAAAAATTTCTTTTCGTGTAGCTTCTAACACTTGTTGTAATTTTTTTCTTTTTCTTTTATTTATAACTCTTATGACAGCTTTTTCCTTTAAATTTACATATTACCCGTAGTAGTTACAAGGTTTCAACAGCCAAATAATTTGCATAATCTTATTTTGATTTCTTTTGCTAGTAGTTTGGATTTTGAACCGTAGACCGGAAAATTACCGCTCGGAGTGTTACAGCTCTTTTTGCTGTTAAAAACTTGTCTTCTCTTTTGATTTAAATTTTCTACATTCCACATATCCCAAATTCAAGATTTATCATTTCTAGAGGCTGTAAATGCTCTTGAACGTAATTCAAGCGTTATTTGACCCAACAATATCAAACCAGCAGAACTGGAAAGTGGTTTATTTGAATAAATCGGGTGGTCGAATGTTGGTAGTGCCACAGGTAGCCCGCTCTCTTTAGACTTCAAGATCTCTACTTGAAATGGGGAGGTCTAAAAGAGGTGGCCATATTATTAAGGCTGTTTAAATATGCATAGATGATTGGATTATCTTATGTTATTAGCAAAAACCTTTTTGTAACTTGTGTTGCGAAAATTGTAATTGTCTTGCAATGATTAGGTAGCTGGATTGACTTTCTCCTCAATAAAAAGAAAAGATAGAGCAATAATCTTGTTACTATTTTAAAAATTATGTAATTTTACATGAAAAAATCATTTTCCTCGTGATCACTCAAAAAGTGTTTCAATGTTACTTGAAAAGTGCAAAATTTAAAACCGCTTTACTCTTCATCTTCGAAAGGAAGGCGATTTCCATTGCATTCCCAACTTCCTTTTGAAAACATTTGGTAGGCTTTCTCGCTTTTCTTTTAAACAAGGAAAACTAATAAAATCGTGTTTGGAAATGAGAAAGATGATTCAGATTTTTTCCGATGTTTTCAAATATATCTCTTGTCGCAAAAACTGCAAAAAGGAACGGATTTCGGGTTTGAAAGACGTACTGATTTAGCACCAAAAGCAAAAGTGAACACTTCTACTTTCTTGCCATTTTTGCATTTAACACAAATTGGTTTTCCTTTTTTGGAAGAAAAAGTCAATCCAACTAGAAGAGTTTTTTCCGCGGTACTATCATTTTAATGTTTCGAGTTCTTTATTAGTTCTCGTTGGGGTTTTGGGAAATTGTCGCTAGCCGTTCTTTGTGAAAACTCTTGAACCACTTGCTTTTCCTTTTCGCTTGGTTTTCTCTTTTTTCCAAGGCGCACGGATAAAGCATGGATCTTAAAAAGATCCTAAGTCTTTTTAAGATCTATGGATAAAGCTATACGAAGAAAAGAGAAAACTAACTACTTTGATGTACTTTGGTAGCTGCGTTGGTTCATAAATATATTTGTAAACTTACACTGTATGAAAGAGTAGGCTTACATTGCGGAAGCTCAAGCCTTTATTTTTTATTCATTTATTTATTTATTTTGTTTATTTTTTATTTTACTTCGACGACGATTTTGGACTCGAAAATGTCAGTCACATAAATGCTCATTTTTTGACAATTTTACAAATTTCCATTTATTCATCCATTTCCATTCATTCATCCATTCATTCATCCATTTCCATTCATTCAATCATTCATTCATTCAATATGGTTGAAAGGGAATGTTTTTTCTATTTCCATCTTTCTTAATATTTACACATTTCATCTTTTCAGTGGACGAAAATAAAAGTTAACATCGATTGGACAGTGTCTTTGTAACACAGGCTAGCACGAACCTAAGGGTTGTAGATAGCGCTACCCGAAGGATAAACTCTTATCCGGCAGATAAATTTCTTGGGCAATTCCTAGCCAGGCCTTTGTGCCCAGGAAGTATTATTTTATACTGGATACACTAGCACTATCTGACTGATAGTGCTATCTTCCAAGTCTGAGTTATTGCGAGACTTAGGAGACGTGTCAGAATGTTACTAGAGGACAGCCAGTCAAAGGGGAGGTTTCACTGAGCTTCGGGTAACCTTGTTTGAGGCCCTTTTAAATATGCATAAAGGTTTTTAATTGTTTTCTGCCAAAATAAAATGACTTTTATTTGCATAAAATGTTGTTAAGCGTAAGAACCAAACCGGAGCGCAACTGAGCTTCGTGATCTTCAAATCGGCTGAGAGCGTCAAGTTCTTTAATTTAGACCTATTGGTTGATAACCCTCAATTCTAGACCTAGCTGGTTCTTTCTCTGTGCTCGTTTCTAATTTGTTTCTTAATTAATTCTAGCTAATCCTAAGTGGTTTGAGCTTTGAAGTCATTAGTCTCCAAAGGCAGAGTAGATTTCGTATGAGTGTGAAACGGACCACGTCGTGCAGTGATCCTGTCCTTGCCGTGTTGTCTATAAAACATTCGAAATTCCTGTTGTAACCGTGCCGTAACTGTGCGGTACCGTTTTCACAGTCATACGAAATCTTCTCTAAACTGTGCATTATACGAACGTCAATCGTCATTACCTTTCGAAAAAAGCATACTTCAAAAGCACATTGATAGCCATCGGCTACAAATAACCTAAAATATAATATAGTTTCTTTGGAAGTTTTAGGATTAAGAATAAATTGTTTGATTGGATTTTAAGCTAGTCTAGGACAATGATTGACGGATGTCCATTCCCATAGAATGATTGCGTCAAATGCACAGTGCAAACATCGATACAGAGATAATTGTTTTGCTTTGTCTGCACGATTTTGTGTTTGATGTTTTGGTTATTTCCCACACGTCTCATATTTGTATTGATTTATTCTTTAATGTTAACCTCTATTATGTAATCATAATATAAATATTAATTTTTGTAATTGTTTAATACAGCGGTTTTCGATATTTTTCGAACTCTGACATTTGAACGCCAACCGCTAATTGACGTTTTTGCTTCTGTCAATCAAAGGTAAAAATCACTAATTCGAGAAACGATTAATACCAAAATGACAGTATAACTTTTATACATCGTCTAAATATCGTATTTGGTCATTTTGTTAAAGGATTTTAGGTACTTTTAGTATTTAGTTTTATTTATTTATTATTTTTTTATTTTAATAATATAACCAAATTCCAACGGACTGTTTGAAATATCGAAAACCGCAGTAATATGTGTGTAGATAAAAGTTCAAAATTCTTTTATAGAATTCCAGTATATGTAATTGTAACTCTCAATGCACGATACTATTGGTCTAAAAGGTGGCAAAGCGTTAAAGCGCTGTTACACTGTGCAATTTTCCCAGCAACTTGTCTCAGTCGCAACGGCGTTTCAAAACAAGTTGCAGAGAAAATTATGGCGCTGTTACACTGTGCCATAACACAGCGCCATAATTTTCTCTGCAACTTGTTTTGAAACGCCGTTACGAGACAAGTTGCTGGGAAAATTGCACAGTGTAACAGCGCCTTTAGCAGAACTTCGAAGATCTGGGTTTATGCACTTTGGGGAGTCCGTAAATCCCAGCTGGCTGTGAGCCTCTGAGATAGATATGTTCATAGACTACCTGATCTAAGTGTCCCTTGTTTCTGATCTCTCCCAACGTCTTTTTGAGTTTGTTATTACGAATAATTGTTGGATCGCTCTGTAGGGTTTGAAACTTGGTGGTGTCATCGTCGAGATCCCTTTGTCATATGCGGTTCGATCTAAAATAAACTCCATCTTCCTTGTCCGACTTTAGGTTGAGAATTTCTTTGTTTCGCCTTAGCTTTTTTAAGATCTTATGGTTTTTGGTTTTAAAATTGATAGTACAAGCAATAAAAATGGGCGAGCTTCGATAGATTAGTGCTCAGCTTTCCGATTTGTGATTTCACTCGCCGCGCATCACTACCGTGGTTTCTCTATCCACGAGTTGCCGAACAAACAACTTACTTACTCCTCCCCCGGTACATTCACTATAATTTATTTAAAGCGCAGCGGGCATATCCGTAGAAGCCATTTTTTAACGCTACTAAAATGCCTTCAAGAAATATTCAAGCTTGGTATAAATTTGCCTTTAAACTGTTGGTTAGTGAACAGTGGCATGTGATTTCAGAAAAGGTAGAAAATGGTGACCTTTCATATAGATGGCTAAAAGAACAGCTCATCGTGGCCTTGCACGAAATCGAGAAAGACGCGTGGCAAAAATGGCTTGGAGGGGCAGCTTCGAACCTCAAGGGACGCTTGATGACTTTCAAAAGCTCAATTCTCAACGATGATGACTACTCAGGGGCACAGCACTGGTTACAACGGCCTGGAGGAATGTTCGTTTTGGACGACGCGAGCAATTCTCAGAAGCACAGACTCTGGGGTGCAAAATTGGCGTTGTTGGAGAGCACGTTTGTAAACTACGACGATCAAAACGCTGCTGGGTCTGGAATCTGCCAGGTCTTTGACAAGTTAACTGAAATTGAATCGATTGTGAACGCCATTTATGAGAATATGGACGACACTAAACTGGCTTTCGAAGTGAAAGTGATGTATGATTCAGCGATAGAGTACGCAAAGGCCATGAAACTACCCATTGATGACATAGTGGAGCTCACTTTTGAACCAAGTTGTCTTCCAACCGAAGCACCTGCCATTTTCAAGCCTCCAGAGATATGGGTCTTTGGTGATTTCGGCCAAGAAGACGGCCTGCTGTCCTATCCAGACAAAGTACAAGTCGACAAAGATGGGAATTACTTGGTAATGGATCAAGATGTCACTGGGAAAGGAGCAGTGCAAAGAATTCAGCTTTTCAGTTCAAAAGGAAAATTTATGAAAGTAATCTTGAAAAGAGGTAGTGGAAAAGTGGGTGGAATGAGAGATTTCTGCTTGGATAAAAGTGGGAATCTGGTTGTGGTGGACACGGATGAACAGGATAGAGCTCGAGTCCAAGTATTTGATTATGATGGCAATAATCTCAAGAAGATTGATGTTGACAAAGATAACCCAGATAGCACGGCCCACATTATAAGTATCTTTGTCGATGAAGATGACAACATCATATGTGCTGACCTTGGAGCAAGCTGCATTCGTGTCTACTCCCCTGAAGGCAAAACACTAGGAAAGTTTGGTCAGTGGGGAAGAGCAGATGGTAACTTCATTAGCCTCCAAAATGTTACAGCCCACAGCGGCAAGATTTATGCCTTCGATAATGGTGTTGATAATAGAAAAACCCAAGTCTTTGACTACAATGGTCAATTTGTCCAGAAACTTTGGCCTGGTGTCACCTACTCCCAGATCGTGTTTGCTGCCGACAGCCAAATCTTTACTGTTAATTGTGATGACCACAGCATTGACAAGCTTGATGTTGATGGCAGCAGCAGCAAGATGACAGGCTCTGGTTATGGCACCTCAATGGAAGATTTCTGGTTTCCCAGTAGCATGATATTTTTACCAGATGGAAGAGTTGCCGTTTCAGAGCGTGGCAATCACAGAGTTAAGATTTTCAAACTCTAAGGTAAGTGCTTAATTGACATATACCAGTTTCATCAATAGACCATTTCATAGTTCTCATCGTTCAACCTCAGCCTTGACAACACGTAGTATATTTTTGAGAATTTCAGTCCGTAGAATTTTAAAGTGTTTTGATTGTTTGTTGGTGTCAGCATTCCTTACATTACTAATGGACTGTAGTCAGTTCCTATTACACTGTCGAGGTTGAGGTTGAACAACGAGAACTGTGAAATCATCTATTGAATCATAATATTCATAGTTAAATTAAGATTATTGCCTTTGTCTCTCATATATATTTTTTACACCCCTGTCCTAATTTGTTTTAATTCTGGCTGACTGTAATCTCTTAAAATAAGTTGGATGCTCTAAATAACCTACTCTCCAAACCAATCATTTTCAAAATTCTTGATTTCCAGGAAATCATGCACAATCAAATATTAACAACCTTTAACAGTCCTTTGATGTTCTTATCATATATGATTCCAATAAGGGCCTGCAGTACTTGTTTAATTTTCAAGAGCAGAGAGGCGTCGTCAGTACCATCGGTCTCACTGGACAGAGGGGAGGAGACAGGGCTTTAGGGGCCATGGAGATTGGGTGGGAGGCTATACCCCCCAACTTACTGTGCTACCGCCCAACCCCCGCCCCACACACCACCCCCCCACCCCCCATCTTCATTTCTTCTCAATAATTATTAATTATTATAGTTTCTCTTTTCAGGATACTGAGCAAATGACAAGTAAGTGGGAAAATACTGCTGAGAATTGATTGCAAATTGAATCTGGATTTGAATTCTTACATATTTTTAGAATGCTAAAGTTTATAGTTCCTCGTATCCATTCAAATGTGACATTTAAATAATAACTTCATTAGTTTTTACGGCAAAATGAAAATAAAATGTGATTTTTTTTTTCTTTTTGAACATTAAAACTGTATTGGTAAACCACTTTTTAAATATGTCACAAAGTGACACTAACTTATTAGAAATTAGTGATGATTATTTATTATACATTAGGAATATTTCCAGTATATATAGCCCACTTGAGTCATTTCTTTTTTTCTCTTTCTGTTGTTGCACTATAGTCTCAGTTTTCACTGTGATGGTGTAGTTTCGTTTGCAGGCACACTGAAAATTTGTGCCTATTGTAGGCATGCTCTCAAGCACCTTGACTGCCCTTTATTTCTCTTTGATTAATAAATTGCCACATGGTTTTCTTTAATTTTATTAAAAAATTAATTGATTAATTGATTTAATTTTATTAAAAATAATTGATTTAATTAATTAATTTATAAATTGCAACATGGTTTTCTTTAACTGATTGATTTAATTTTATTTAAAAAATAATTGATTTATAAATTGTCACATGGTTTTCTTTAATTTTATTTAAAACTTAATTGATTAATTGATTTAATTCTATTAAAAAATAATTGATTTAATTAATTGATTTATAAATTGCAACATGGTTTTCTTTAATTTTATTAAAAAAATTAATTGATTTATTGATTTAATTTTATTAAAAAATAATTGTTTAATTAATTGATTTATAAATCGCCACATGATTTTCTTTAATTTTATTAAAAAATTGATTAATTGATTTAACTTTATTAAAAATAATTGATTTAATTAGTTGATTTATAGATTGCCACATGGTTTTCTTTAATTTTATTAAAAAATTAATTGATTAAATTTAATTAAAAAATAAATGATTTAATTAATTGATAATAAATTGCCACATGGTTTTCTTTAATTTTATTAATTAAAAAATAAATTGATTAATTGATTTAATTTTATTAAAAATAAATGATTTAATTAATTAAATTATAAATTGCCAGTGGTTTTCTTTAATTTTATTGAAAAAATTAATTAATGTGTTAGAATAAATAAAGTCTAAATTTTTTTACCTCAAATCATGGGCAAGTCATTATAGCATAAGCAACATTTCATTTCAAATTCACTTTCCTTTAGGACAGAATTAATTATAGATAAATACACAAATAGATGTAAAATAGAATGTAATTTGAGAACAAGAATAAAATACTTTACCAACATTTATTCTATCATGTTTGTTTTATTTGATATGTTGGTGTATGTCAGACCTATCACCTTCAGTTTCTGCTGGTTCATCTGGTTTTAGATCAGTGATAAAATAAATACAGTTGTATCAGCCAAGACAGCAGGGGTATAGTAAGGGCCGAGCAATTGTGTGTGTGTTGGGTTGGGGGGGGGGGGGAGTGGCACCCAGAATAAAAAGATAACAAACAAACAAACAAATTCAATGTTAAATCTTTCTTTAATTTCTAAAATTCTAGTTTTTCTTTTATATTTTGACAATTACCAAAAATTTAGGGGGCACATGTCCCCCTCACATTTCAGTGGACAGGGCTACTATTAGAATTGGGGCCTCGAAATACGGTAAAGAATTATTTTACTAGGATAATAAAGGGACAGCCGGCAGCAGGCACAAATTCCCTCCTGTGATAAAGCAAAGCTCAGGTCTCCAACTTTTCTTGCAAAAGTGCATGACGGCTGGTAGAATATAGACTCGCCAAATTCATTCAATGTGACCACATAATCGATTCAAGGTGAGGCTGGAGTCCTGTAGCTGGAGTATAGACAAAATACAGTAAATGTATTGATTTGAAAACCCCAGTCTCGACTTGAATCTATTCTTACATGATCAGTGATGCAAATTCAGGAAAGGTCTGTCTGTCTGCATGTCTGTCTGTCGATCTGTTGTCTGTCTGTCCACCCATGAAGCACATGCTGTGCACAACGTTGGAAACTGAGGGTCGGCCTGAGTCCCTGAAAGCCATATTACCGCAAATAAAGGATTAACTCTTATGAAAATCATAAATTTTAGTCCTGTATTAGCGTTAAAGCTCGAATCGGGCTTTCAGGCCCTGTAGACAAGTGTAATACACCCAAACGAATTGCAACATGCCAGTAAAGAAATTAGCGATGCATGGATTTGTGTTTCAGGCCTGATCTCGTGAAATTAAAAACAGTGGCTCCAAGCTAGTTGCGTTACAAGAAAATGTCTGAGCCTTAAAAGAAAGTCGATATGAATAGGTACCATTATTTACAAATACATATAAAGTTTGGCGCTCTAAAAGTTGTGGTAACGGTGTTATATTGGATCTCAGTCATCCAAAGACGATCGGAACTGCTCCTTTGACAACTCCATTTTCAGATATTTCAGTTGCTATTTCTCGAGTATATTTGTGATCCTGTATTTCAAAACTGGATACAAATAGACCTAAGTTCTCTGAAAATATCTAAAATGAGAATGGATGTACGTCATCACCGTCGGTGCGTCCCATCGCAGTGGTTTGTATTCATAAAAATCTAATAAAGCAAACAAAAACAAAAAGTAACAAAGAAAGTGGTGATGTGAACTGCAATTAATTTGAAATACAAGTTTAGACTTTCACTTTCTAACAAATTAGTGTCAGAAATGGTCTAATACCCTGTTTTTTGCCCATATTAAATTGGCCAGTTGACAGTATGTACCATGGGATGAACACCGTCATGCACATACGACCCGGGGTAGGGTCGACCCCCATGCCGTAAGCTACATTCCTTGCCAAAATTAGTTGGCACGAAGTGAAATTTACGGATTTTTCGTACATTCTACACTTAATTTTCGGCCATTTTATTAGACTCCCTCCCCCTGTACAATGTTGCTGGGGTCTGTCGGACTGATTACTGAGTAATAGATGACGTCAGGGGTTTTCACAGCAACATTGTACAGGGGGCTAGTCTCATTACCATCCACTGAACGCGCGCATCCCGGCAAAATCGTACCAACAACGTGCTAAAAACGCAGCGTCACAGACGGACGTATCGCGAGTGAATTTTTAGAAGACGGGAAACTCGTCTACGACGAATACGAAGAACTCGTTGTGATATACTCCTTTAATATGACCTTAAGACGATTTTTCTTCTCAGAAGAATTTTCGTCCGGCCACTTTTACGTCTGTTTGGACGGGAAAATGACGGATAAATTTGAGACGATCGAGAAACTGTTCTTCACCATCCATATCAAACGAGTTTTCTGTCTGTATAGGACGAGTTTTCCGCCCGAAACAGTTTCCGTCCCTAATATGAATTCGGCTTTTACCTCTCTAAATCTGTTGTGGTCCATGATTCGGTAGCTAAAGTTGCTTCTTGTAATCTCTCTGTCCATTCTACTCAACAACTCACACAATCTTTGTCTGCCATTTACTGCTTTATATTGAAAATTAAAAGCGTGGCAGAGGTGATTTCTCGCACAGTGGTCTAGACAATGCAAAACAGATTCAACACGGTGGGTGGACAGCCTTGGCCCTGTCGCTGCTCTGTCCTTCACCTCCACGTCCAAATATGTCCACAAGGCATCGTTATGATCACACGGCGGCTTGTCTGAAAAGAAATTTTTGTTTTGAACCAAAAATAATGGACAAATATTAATCAATCAAATATAAACAGCTGAACCTTTGAAAAACCGTATCAAAAAAGGACAAAAGCCGCGCCCTCATTGTGTTTGACGCCCGAATTTGATGCAACTGTCCCTTCTAGTGGTGGGAGGGGGGCAGTTTTCTATGACGATCTCAGTAACTGGGAAAATATATGACCTTTAAGCCTAGTTTTTACCAGGGACGGAAGAAGAAGCGGAAGAAACATACATATAATTATTTGTGCTGACAAAGCAGTTGAAACGACCGCCAACAGCAAAGAAACAGCAATGTGGTGCTAGAGAAAAACATTTCTCTTTGGTCACCAAATGACCGTCTTTTTTACATGGAACACCTTTTAACACCATACTATAGTGACAAGCTAAAAAGCAGAGAGGATGTATTCAACATTTACGTTCGTACTAGAGTATATTTCCTATGATTTTGTAAAAGTCCGTTCCGTTCCGAAATACATAGAGTATATTTCGTATGACTTCGTAGACGGCAAGGTCACGGTACTGCACTGTTACAGCAGCAATTACGAATGTTTTTATAGACATTGCGGTACTGATACGGTCACGGCACGGCGCGGTCCGTTTCACAGTCATACGAAAACTGCGATATTGCATCTTGCCGTGTCTGTATTTTGATTGGATAAGGCGTATCAACGTTGACCAATCAAAACACTGACTCAGCCGGTGTCTAAAACACGGAACTATAAAAATTCTCTTCATAGTCGGAGTTAGGCATAAGACCAAGAACCACCATTATTACATATTAGAGCAGTTTTCGTATGACTTTGAAACTCGGAACGGCACGGCTACGGCACGGCTACGGCAGGAATTTCGAATGTTTTTATAGGCATCACGGCACTGACACGGTCACGGCACGGCGCGGTCCGTTTCACACTCATACGAAATCTGCTCTAATATTCTATATACTCGTATCTAATATTAGTTAAGCCACTAATAAGTCGGATGAATGTTTCTTTCCACGTTTCACACCTCGGACAAAATTAACTAAAAACGCCATTCAGGCCTGATAACCGTAGCAGGATTTCCAGCGAACGTTTCTATAAAATAAAGTCCAGGGGGGGGGGGGTTGGGGGGGGGGGTAAGGACTGTTATAACTGGGGGGGAGCACATAACCTGCCGTTATGGTATTCATAAGCAGTAATGTTACACTCACTTGATGCACTTGTTCTTTTGACCTCAAAAATTGATATAATAACCAACCATAGGAGAAGCATTGTCAAAGTTATTATATATACAGCAAAGCTGAAATGTAAAACAGAAAATAAAAGCCAACTTCTGAGATACACTTCACTTGCCGCATACAAAGGAATCATGCAAGATGAAGCGTGCATGCATAAAGTTCAGTCATTCATAATAAGACAAACGTTTTAGCATGTAGCCTCATTCTAATTCCTTTGTATGTGGCAGGTGAAGCATATCTCAGAACTGGACTATTGGTCTTTGCTTGCCAGTTTAGATAAATATTTTTTCTGCCTTAAATTATTTATATATTAATTGGCTTTTTCGGTTTGTGTCAGGATCCAAGTCTCATTGGTTTGCAATTGAATTCTATGGCAAATTAATAACGTTCACCACAGGAAGCCCAAACCTAATGGTTGTTCAACCACACAAGCTTGGTGTACAACTGAAGAATTTCACTTATTTGCTGGAGTAGAAAGAAAGGAAGGAAGGAAGAACGAAAGAAAGCAAAGAGAAAAGAAAGAAAGGAAAAGAAAGAAAGAAAGAAAAAAAGGAAGGAAAGAAAGAAAGAAAGAAAGAAAGAAAGAAAGAAAAAAAAAAAAAAAGAAAGAAAGAAAGAAAGAAAGAAAGAAGGAAAGAAAGAAACAAAACAAAACAAAACAAAACAAAACAAAACAAAAAGAAAAGAAAAGAAGAAGAAAAGAAGAAGAAAACAACAGAAATAAGGTCTACCGCAAACCTACAAGTTACTTGGAGTGTTTAGAGTGGTTTTCTGGCTCAATCGGCCAACAAAATTAGCCAGAGTGTACATTGGCCAAATAGCCAACGTAAACAAACGAAAACAGTGAAACATTCCGACGGCGTGCACTAGGAACTGTCTTTGAGAGAAATTCAAACCCAGTGCATGTGAACAAATATACAAAATGGAGTATATTTGTGCACATAACAATTATACGAGAGGAAAAACAATCTCAGTACGGAATTTTAATGGTGCAAGGGGGTAAAGACAATAAAATGCGAAGAGATTTTACAACAGGGAGTTTTGTCTTTTCACTACCTATACAACGTGAAATAATGTAATGTGATGAACTAAAAGTACAAAATTTAATCCAAACGCGGTAAAAACTGTATTTACACAAACCAAATCAACGCAAATAACAAAAACACAAAAGTATTTGTAGTATCTGCTTGATGTTTGATTTAATTTACATCAGTAACCTTTGCCAAAGTGCGAATTTGCAGTAAAACCTATTACTTCGTTTAGTATAGCATTTGTAATAGGTTCAGTTTAATAGAAAGGTAAAAATAAATGAATGTTTCTTTGTTTGTATAAAAATTAAGTTTCAAAATATGGATTCAATCATTCAACTCACCTTCAATATAGTTTTCTTTGAAGAGTCGCAAACAACAGCATTTGAAAGGTTTCCTCACTCAACTTCCATCTTGACCAACTCAGTTTGTCTTTTTAAGTGTTCACTTTACGCTTCAATAATTGTGCACCAAAAAACCCGAAAAGATTTGACCTCTTTTTTCCATTCAATATATAACGAAATTGAGATAACCAATCATACATCAAACACACCTAATCGGTATATGTTATCACGTTCTGAATTGGGCGAAGTTGATTGGCTGCTAGTTGACAAATGAGGTTGCCTTTGATAGGCTGTCACTCAAAGCCAACAGGTGTACTAACAGAATAACTAATTTGATACTAGAATGTTACAATGATATAAACAGCTCAATTGAGGTAAGGGTTTTGGGTCAAACGCGATGAAACGATTTACAATGTCAATGACAATATTTCATTTTAATAGTACGGCTTGGTTGTCGAGTCGAAAAATACTGAATAATTTAGCCCTAGTTGTCTTTGGTAGCTGTCTGACTAACCTCATCGAAAACAGGTTCGGCCAGGGATTTTGTGTATACGGGACATTACTAAAGTGCCAATAAAGCCTAGCCAAATCCTTTTGAATCTAGAAATACATCATATAAATAAACGTTTTATATACTAATATTTCTGAATAAAATCAACTAGCTCCTCTCTGAGAATAAAGCAATTCAAATTTGAAAATGCAAATGAGATGGTAAGAAAGAACAAGAAAACTGAAGCACTGTAGCACCACTTTTCGGTTCTGTTTTTTCTTTTGGTACATTTGTGCGTATTTTGAGTTTAGGAGTCGGCTCTTTTTACCTGGTAATACACAAAGTATTTCATCAGTGCGATGTCTACTATACATCAGCAAGTACTAGGCTCGATAATTAATATATACCATGTACATTTATCACCCATGCATATCGATATTTATTTGTTTTTACCTTACAAAGATTATAACAATGTACAAGTGCAAAACTATCATGCGAACGTCTTTTTGCATCTAGTCTATTCTATGGCTGATTCAGTCGACTACAATACAAGTATAATGTCAGCGTATTACCAACTGATATACTATTGAAATGCATACCGTAAAACTCCTAAAATATAACCAGGGCTTATATTTGCTCCACGTACCTTTTAGGTGGGCATATTTTTGAGGAAGGAAATTTGCGTTTCAAAATGAACGAGACATACAATTTTCGTCTCATAATATCTAAATTATGAGTGGGCTTTGATTGATCGTTTTTAACCTTAAATCTCACTGAAGTTTTATTTATAGTTAATTGAATCATGCACTTGGCGTGGTGAAAGAGCTAGCAGAAGTGATCTTAGTGTCCGGGGGGGGGGGGGGGACACTCCATTGTAAAATGATCGGGTATGCTCGTCAGAAATTTTGAAAAATACCTCTTAAAGATACCGGAAGTCAAAAAACGAACTTTTGTATGAAAACACTTACAGTTATGCAAGAGATACAAACAAATTTCGATTTTCGAAAATTCGTATCTCCTTGAGTTTTCAACTGATATCCTTCAGATTTCACAGTTTTACTGATTTTGATGTGCTCTTTCCAGCCATAGTAATTTTTTTAAGTTTGGGAACTTTTGGAATTACATGAAAAAGCCGTTAGTATGAAATGACTGTAGCAATTCACAAAATACGTCATTTACACGATAAGATTGGACACTAATTAAGTCTAATTCTACGTGCACACTATGTGGGATAAATCTTAAAACGAGACTTAAAAACCGATTAGTGTGGCCGGGACCTAAAACTCTTTTTAAAGAGTTAAAAGCTCAGTGGATTCTATCATGTCAATATATACTGAATCAAGTGACTGTCAGTTTTGGGACATCATGGACTTCGATCTACTACTACTCTAGCTAAATGATGTAAAAGGTGCTCACCCTCTGTTCTATCTTACTTATCTTCATAAAACACCTCCACATCACTTGGATCAAAATGGCTATGACCAGTGTAAAAGGTACAGTAACTGCGAGAGGCACAGGATGGCGGTATTTTATAGGAACTGGGATAACTGTACGATCTATTTCTGTTTGAAGGAGACGGCGACGCTATGTACAAATCACCAGCACCAAAAGAAGGACCAAAGGGTGAGCAATGGTATCCAGCATTAGCATACACGTTGGGAGCAAATTTACGAGGCTTGAAGCCGTTGTCATAGTGACTGTAAAGGGAAAACAGGAAGGCCTGGTAACTCCATGCGTAGAGGCACCCTGTGCATAAAAAGACTAAATCAATAAATGATCTATTGATATAGATACATAGTTATTTCCGTAATCTAAATATAGTGAGACAACCGACCGTGTGGCACTTTGTTTTTGCAAGTTCTAAATTCTGTGATTTTTTAAAATTTTATTCACGGTCTGCCAAAAAATTAAAATGGTTCTTGTTAAACAGCCAAAAATTGAAGGTACTCCATTTTAAAGCTGACAATCGCAGAGATTGCTCCCGAGCAAGAAGAAACAGTTTATCCCTGCAACCGTAAAAAAATGGTTACCTCCCAACGCAAATGTGTTAAAAATTATTTGTCACACGATATCAGCTTATTACTGAAGCAGTGGAGGGGATGTACGGCGTAAAGAGTATAGTTTTGAGCGTTTTGGTCTGAAATAGAGTATAGAAAAAAAGAAAGAAAGAAAGAAAGAAAGAAAGAAAGAAAGAAAGAAAGAAAGAAAGAAAGAAAGAAAGAAAGAAAGAAAGAAAGAAAGAAAGAAAGAGAGAAAGAAAGAAAGAAAGACAGAGAGACGGAGAGAAAGGCAGAGAGAGAGAAGGAAGGAAGGAAGGAAGAAAGAAAAAAAGAGTGAACGTAACGAAGGAATGACATCAAGAGAACATAATACTTAGAGATCGCAACTCAGTATTATTTGATGTCTGTGAGAAGTTCGCGGCGACTAAGGCTATTTTTAGTAATAGAGTGATTTAGCAAACACGACTAGACGTTAAAGAGGACGCCGCACGCGTCTCATATTCCTTATATTCCTATTCTCTCATATTCATATTCTCATATTCCAGTATGAATAAGTTTATAAGGGTTATACCTAAGCGTGCTGCACATTCCCACTCCAATTTTCGAGTATCTCTATTTCAACATGCATTTGTTTGGACTCCTATATATGAGAGTACGGCGATGCTCGTCGGAAATTTTGAAAATGACCCCTAAAAGGCACCTGAGTGGGAGTGGCAACAATTGATTTCTACCCCTAAAAGGTACCAATTCAAAAACAATAAAAAGGAATTAAAGTAATGAAACATTTGTTATCGATGTGCTTTGAAGATTCAATTCAGATCATGAAAATCGTCCCTTTCATGCTTATTTTAGGTAGTTTATTTACTCCAAAATTAAACATTCCCTAAAAGGTACTAGCTATGTCTCTGGTAGTCCACTTAAGTCTGAGACACCCTAAAAGGTACCAGATTGCAGATTTTGACCCCTAAAAGGTACGACGAGCATCCCCATTCATTTACAATCGGAGTCCCCCCCGGAATGAGAACATGCACTGAATATACTAGAATACGGTCATAAATTTGTACACAGTTCTTATAATTACATTTAGGTGACTCCCAAGATATGTCAATATATCCTCCAAAGATATATTTGACCACTCGAACTAACGTCAGAGTAGGACCTTTGGAATCACAGTGCTTGTCGAACTCTGTCACGTTAAAGCTAGAATTCCCAGAACGATAGCATCTTTTCCAAGTACGTTTCTGTGGTCCAAGAAAGTCGAGGAGTGCACTGATATACTTGGTACGGCTTTGGAGAATTTCTGACGATTCAATCCCATCTGCAAGTTAAAAGCTAAAGTTTTGAAATGCAGACGTTATCATAACACACGTACAAAGAAGAATAAAATATCTTCTTTGCCTTTGGTTTACAAGCGCTCTCAACCTTCAAGAACTTTACTGACATCACGGAGTCCTGAAATGATCCTTTTAATGACGTTCGCGGGTAAAGGAGTTAACGTTCAGATTTGTTTTAAACTTCACATGGACAAACTACATTGTATTGGTGTTCAAAATTATGAATATAAAAGGGGGGTACGGGCTTCGTTTTTTCGTAAATCACTTGACAAGCAGGGTATGTTTTGTAAAAATTCGCGCGCGTTATGCGAAACATGATACTGCCCAATAACACCTCATTTATTGAACTTTCAAATTAGAAATCGCTAGAAAAAGATATCGATCTCAACTACAATTGTCGCTTGACATTTTGGATATGAATTGGTGCTTTAAAGAGACTATCGGAGATAATTATGAGCTTTTAAATCGGCGCGTTGCAGTCATTTTCGAACTCGTTTACATCTCGATTTTTTTGGTAAACTTGATCTCATTCAAAACTCAACGTTCAGTTGTTGTTTTTTTGTTTCGACACATATTGTAGAGAATGTCAATAGCTTCATTTCCAAAACAGAAAAAGGGGGCAACGGGCTTCGTTTTCGAGTTATTTTGCTTCAAAGCTGGAAAAATTGACTGCCGTCTTGGAAGGCCGCGGAAATGGACTGGGTTCTACAATAAACAATTGTCACGGAGTTGTCACGGAGTGTCGCAGTAGATTTGACGGCAAAGTCTTCCAGCTTGCCTTTTCATCCGCACAAACACGAGAAAATAAAAAACAATGCTCGCGTCAAAGCATGCGCAGAAAAATTGCGCACGAGCAATGCCCGCGAACGTCATTAATGCTCCTTTTATAAAATGTTTTTCGACTTTTTGGTGCGGCAAGATGTCTCAAATATTTCTTAAAACTAGCTATTTCTAATAGAAAGTGAAGTGCTGCGAGCAGAAAACAGCTAGCTAGTGGTATATCCACGTTAGCAGAACTGTTCCTCTAAAACTCACGAAAGTACACCGCTTTCTTGGCACTGCTAGTTGACCTTCAATATTGCATTGAACTACAAGGATCACAGGTAGCCCAAGCTCACTATTAGTGGCTATTTATAAGAGAATGTATGTCACTCAATATCACTCAAAATTTCTGTCTTAATTTTAATAAAATTCCACGAGACTTCTAGAGTGTGTTGTTTATGCTTTCTTCTAACCTCTAAATGAGTTTCAGTGAAATTCGTCGATTTTAACTGCTCGCCCTTTGCCAAAATCGACGAATTTCACTGAAACTCATTTAGAGGTTAGAAGAAAGCATAAACAACACACTCTAGAAGTCTCGTGGAATTTTATTAAAATTAAGACAGAAATTTTGAGTGATATTGAGTGACATACATTCTCTTATAAATAGCCCACTAATAGTGAGCTTGGGCTACCTGTGCAAGGATCAGTGTCGGACACACACAGTTCAAAATATTTAGAACTTTAAGTAGAGCAATTTTTCAAACAATCACAAACGGCTATAGCTTTGGCAATGATTATAAAACTAACTGATTTTAAAAAGCTAGTTTATTTAGGAAAAGATGTGAATCGCTGATCGTATGTATCGCGTGTTCGTCTAGTGACATCCTTGAATCGACTCTCAATTGCTGGGGTGCATGTGACGTCACGGCAGCCATCTTGGTTGACCTTCAACAAAAGATTTCTCATTAGCGTTTATTGTTTGGTCAACCAACATGGCTACCGCTTCATTGTCTTTGGATTCCCAAAGGTATGGATGCACCCCAGCAATACGGTATGGACTTGAACCGCTGATCGTATGTATCGCATGTTCGTCTAGTGACATCCACAGATTACACTGTGTTCCGAATAGGAGGCTACTCGCTTCGCTCGCAGCAACAAAATAAAATATGATATTCTATGAAATGCTAGACATAAAAGCTTCAAATTTCCTACCTTTTTGACATCTATCGCCAGTGTATCCAGCCCTGCAACTACAAGTGTAGTTGTCGCCATTGGAAGTACAAGTCCCTCCATTTTCGCATGGATTATCCTCACAAGGGTCCTATAACCACATGATCTGCTATCAAAACTTGGATTGATTTTCTCCGCATTAAATGTCCGTTTAATTTAAGATCTTCTTTAAAAAATGCGAAGCAAAACAAAAGGAATAAATGTCTACTGAGAATAATTTTGTCTTTCCACAGAAAAAAGATCGCATCACTTTTTGTAGCTGTACAGCTTCACCTTAATGAATGCTAATTTATTTATTTTTATTATTTATATTCATTTTATTTTTCTAATTTATTTTGTTTTTTTACTATACATATTTGATTTGAAAGTTTGAAAACACATACAGAAATATAGAAAATACGAATAGAGGAAGAATTCTATCGGTGACAAGATAACTCAGTAAACATTAATTACAACTATTAAAATTGTAGGGATTACAATTAAAGTACGGAAGAATTCGAAAATTTCGAATATTCCTGCTTTGCATGGTTTTCTGTTTCATCTGAGTTGTCGTTAATTTTTAACTGTTGAGAATTCAACAAACAGTATTTAAAGGGCTTTGAACCATTTTACTTTGGGAACATTTTACAATTCCATATAAGAACCGTGAACTATATTAGGAAATATAAATACTAAATTGGTATTTCAAAATCTTTCTGGGCTCAACTCAAGTACAAGACCGTAGAAAGTATGATTGGCTTGCTTGTTTATTTAATTTTTATGTATGTAGTGACCTCCTCCTACCCCCTTTAAATTTTAATCCAACATAAACAAAAATATAATGTTTGGTTCTCCGTGACATGGATCGTATGGTGGCTGCTACGTGTATGTAAATTTGTTTGTAAATGTGTAAATGTGCAAATGTCTCATAATGAAAGCGTCCTTGCGTGCCTTCGACTCGATCACGTTGAGCTGCGCCCTTTGTAATTCAGCACTTGTGCTGCAAGGAAGAGTGATGAGCTCAAATTATTTTAAGTAGATCCCGATGAATAGCGCCAAAGTTATGGGTGGCCGAAGTTTGCTTTTCTTCTATATATATATAGAAACGTTTGGTGGTGGGTAAGCCCTTCTAGAAATCTATCCAAATAGCAAAGTTATTAAAGAATGAACGCATAAATAGAATCCATAGTAAACTGAATCCAGGAGGGAGGAGGTGACTCCAATGGTTTATATTAGGCGCGCGCTGGTACAGTGATGTCTGCGATGATGGCGCGCGTACGTAGCAACCAAAGTTCAGTTCTCAAAACGCTCCGAAAAATAGATTGAAAAATGTGATTGAAAAATATGCTTTTTAGAAATTCCTTAAGACATTCATACCTTCATTTTGGCGATATTGATATCGCTTTACCTTCAATCTGTGTAAATTTTGTATTTGACACCAACCTGACGATGGAAACGGCTCAAAACATGCAACTCAGTGCTTTGATCCATACAAGTAAACCATATCATTGTCCTTCTAACAGACTCGATATTGTAGAACATCGCATTTTGATTGTTTAGTCTTTATAATTATGGTTTTGTATGTTTTCATGTGGAATACAGTTCTACCGAAGGCATCTTTACGAAACGTGAAATGATAATCTTTGATCTCAGTTATACAGAGAACTTTTTTGAAAGTACAAATCCATCAACAAAGTGCACCAGCTCCTTGAAATGCTCTCTCCCTCCTGATCGAATCGAATAAATGCTGTGTGGAATAAAGAAAACTAACTTTGAAACATTGAAAAAGAATACAAAAACATCAAGGTTGTTGGTTCATTGCAATGGTAGAAAAGGTGCATCGAGTTTCCATTTCTTTTTTACAAATGTGCAGGAATCATTAGTTTTTTTGTGTAAGGCCTGTTTTGTAAATCATTTGTTGCAGTAATTGAAAACTGAAAAATTGTAACTTTAATCCCGCAAAAAGGTAATTCGTAGATCGTTTTTCTCAATTCATATCTTTCATATTGGAATCACCTCCGTACAGACGCAATTTTTGCTGTCTCCTGATAGACTAATCAGATGAATTCTCAGGACAACTAAAGAAGAAATGCCCTGAATATCGTACAACAGGTTCAACGATAAAGTTCTGCGCGCAAATGAGGCTAACACTAAATAGGACTTATTTCCGAGACCCAATTACAAACTAGATTGTGCTTACCGTAAACATTCTTGTGAAATGATGGAATTCCTTGGAGTGTTCAAGGGCGCCGTACATGCCATTTGCCGCTTTTTCCTTTAGCAATATACATTGGTGCACACCCTTTTTGTCTGGATTTACACCAAAATTGGCCGATTTACAGTCTTGAACACGACTGCAACTTAATCCGCACTCCATTTCACTGTGGACCTCTACGGTCTCTAGTGCCTTGCCATCTAGCTTATGGTGTTCAAGCCTCGAAAAGTATGACGAAATAGTTTGCGAAAAGCAAAAAGGCAAGAGAATCACAAGAAAGAAGCTGATCTGACGGAGATCCATGTTTCCGAGGACACTGAGGCAGTAAATGTGAACCGGCTAACAGAGAAAAATGCTGATGCTTCTTATCGTTACCGAATGAGGAAATTCAGTCTGACACAAACTTTCACCAACAAACTTAAATAATTGTTATCTGTCCTTATTAACTCGGCAAATTTGCATAGAAATTGTTTTGCAATTAAAAGATCATTGAAATAGTAGCTTAATATAATTTTATGTGGACATCTGGTTTCTTTCAGTACGAAAAGCAGACCAAATAACTTGTCCATAGTCAATCTCAGTGGGCGGAAAACTGCAATAACTTTTCATTAAAGCCGCCTCTACATGAGAAAGTTTGACAAGTAGTCATTGACAAGTTTTCATTGACAAGACAAACGTGCTTGTGTAGACGACAAAACATTGCCATTTTTTCGTTGTCAAGAAAACATTTGCATAGAAATCGTCTTTGCAATTAAAAGATTATTGAAATAATAGCTTAATTACTCTTTTTAACTGTCCCTTGATGAAACTTTTAGATTGTCAAGAAAGAGAACAACATTCGAACTATGGAAGACATAATCCTCAACCCTCTTTAAGAAGTGTCGAATGATTCCCCAAAAATGCCAGTCTCGCAAAGTTTTGGTCAAATTTTCTATTTCTTCAAAGTCTCTATTTCTTCAAAAAAAGAAGTTTCTGAGTACTTCGATCGACGTCGCGAATTTAGAAAACAAAGGAAATACATGCCTTATCTCGGGTCTCGTGCAATATCACCTTGAGCATTCCACACCCCCCTTCTTTAATAGTTGCTATACCCTTCCAGAAACGTTTCTCGACAGGTGCTAGAAACGCAAATTCATCAGTGAAAGAATAGACATACACAACCGACTAGACTGAAAGAGCGATAGGAAAATCTTCAGAAAAGTGGCCAAGTTGGACAACCATCCACAACACTCACTTTTTCTTAAAAACAAACTGACAACCTATAACCTAAGGAGACTTTTGTCTACACGTCCGAGAATTAATACGAAAAGATACATAAGTGCTTTTATAGACAGATGCATTTTTAAACATGACCCTTCTATATAATTGAATTTTTGTTTTTGGCTTGACTATTATCTTTTGTAAATAGGATATGTGTTTTTATCTTATCAACAAAGGCTCTTCTTGTTCTTGTTCTTGTTCTTGTTCTTGTTCTTGTTCTTGTTCTTGTTCTTGTTCTTGTTCTTGTTCTTGTCTATCTTCCATCGGGATTTGTCCCCTCTCACGAGACAATTCCCGGGAAATTTCCCGTTTTTCTGTTGGACAAAGTGGGAATTGTCCCTCTCGATGGGATTTGTCCCGTGGGGCAGGGATTTGTCCCGGGGAACAGGGAAATCTCCCGGGATTTTTCCCCTCATACGGGAATTGTCTCACGGGACATGGGATTTTTCCCGGGAATAGTCCCCTAACGTGGAATTTGTCCCACTGAACATATTTTTCAATTTCTTTCAGTTTTTGTCGCTTATAATCACGACATGACCAGATTTTCTATTTGTTTTTCACAAACAAGTATATTCAAAGGAATTTTACGAAATTTTTACAAAATTTGAAGTTATTTTTACCTTTCATATTGAACTCCCCTCTAAGTCACCGTGAAAAAGCTGCCTAGAATTTATCTGCATGGAAACCGGTGCCGACCTTTATGGCTAAAATTTTAATAATTTCCATCCACATACAGACACAGTACTGAAAGTAAGCTTGTTACGTGTTTAATATTTCTTCAAAACTGTATGAATTAACATACACGTTTGATACTTTTTAATGATTGTTTCAAACATTACATAACGATATAGAATAGATATTAAGGTTTAAAGAAACTTCGTCTTTTGAAAATCAAGATGAACAAGTTAATTCAGATAAAATTGCCATGAACTTATGAAAATAGTTCTTTAAAGAACAGCAAACGAACGCTTAAAACAACCAACTCATCGGATAGCTGTCTGTTTCTCTAAGATTTTTATTGTAGTGTGATTTAGGTTAGGATTATTTGCGCTTCTATAAGTCGCGCGACTTAACTTTTCTGAGTAATATAGTCGTAGCAGACTTCACAACGTTGCCGTCCCATATTTCTTTTTTGCAAGCTGGGCAGGTTTTCAGTGGCCTCTTGTCTTTATTT
This sequence comes from Telmatactis stephensoni, assembly GCA_029948255.1. NCBI lineage: Eukaryota > Metazoa > Cnidaria > Anthozoa > Actiniaria > Isophelliidae > Telmatactis > Telmatactis stephensoni. Next base: position 429,215 of record JALIZF010001854.1, read on the forward strand.
GATTTGCCAGCATCTCGACGAATCTTTATTGCTTTCTCCCTGTCACTTGAGCTCGCACCATGCTTCGCTATTAGCTGGCGACTGAGATCTTTTACGCTATTATCGCATTTTGGACATTTTGGACATTTTAGCTTCTTTTTTACTTTTTCATCCATGTCTTCTTTCTCTATCTACTATGTGTTCGTCTTGTTAATTCTCCTTTATAGGGATAACTGCAGGTTCTTCATCAGCACTAATCTATTTATTTCCAATATTATCACGAAAACGGCCTACGGATAAAAGTGCTCTTGTGATAGATTCTTCTCTATCCGTCAAACAAATTATAATAACCGCATTAATGATGAGTCATTACAAAGAGGAAAGCACAATTGTTATTAATTCAACAAAAACAACGATCTCGATATAACCAGATATAACCACATCATATCAGTCAATGCTTTTAGATCAGTGGTGATTTTCCCACCATTCCCCCTATATAGGCCTTTGGGATTGTGTCCTCATGTGTCAATTTCCAAAATAATCCTGACACTTATCGGCTAAAGGTTATGCATATATATTTATATCAATTCGTATCATGCATGAGCAGGTTTATCAATGTCTTAATTCTCACACATTTAGAGTGTATCGCAAATCATACTATATAACAAGGTCATCCCTGAAAATTCCCCTCGATTAATTTGCGAGCGATTCTTTGTACTGAAAGCTAAAATAGTCTTCAATCACCCCTTGTTCTTTGTACAAACAATTCTTAATATGCTGATGATCGAGCCGCCCAAATAACCAAAAAGTAAGGATTCTTACCTCCTTGACTTGCTTCAAAATTTCATTCTTTTGGTTATAGCTAGAGAAATTTGCAATCGTCTTTAGTTGTTAAATTAGGTCTAATTCTCATTGGAACGGCCAAGGCTTATAGCTGAACATTTTAAAGGATTTTGTTGGTATTAACAAATTCAATGTCAGTATACCGGGCTTTCTTTTTGCCATTACAGCCTTTAAACTCAAGCTTCTATGTCATCAAAGTTAATGACCGGGAAATGTGATTTTCGAATTCGATTGCATTAGATTTTATCAGTAGTTTCTCAACAAAATATTCCATTAACGGGATGGCAGAGTCGAAATCAAGTTAAACAGTGAGAAAACAAAATACCGTAAGTTGACTTTCAGAAGTTCTAAACTTGTCAAACTATTTTCCGTGGGCGTCGCGGTACGCCACGGCACGGCACGGCAATTCTACGAAGTCCGGAAAAAGAAAATGCTTTGAAAGCTTCGATCACAAAAAGACAAGCTTAATAAGTAGGTAGCAAATCATCAAGAAGAATAATGTAAATATAAATCAGGATAATGGATAAATAAAAAGGCAAAGAGCTCTAAAAACCCTGTTTCTCTTACATTGGATGATCGAGCAAGACTGGAATGGAGTTCTAGGACGACGGATTTTAGGAACTTTTACATTGGTCCTAATACTACATTTCCAAATAAAATAACTTTATTTTTAGATTTTTTCCTATAATTGAACAAATTATCTAACAATAGATTGTAAGGAAAGGGAATATAAAGGTTTTGTACTGGTTGCCATGGCAATATGTAATGCCCTGAAAATCTGGTCAAGGAAGTCAAATCGTCAAACAAACTACCGCCTGTGGTATCTACTCACCTTAGCATTCATTGTGCCAAAAATGAGCGGATTTTGATAACTGCAATATTTTAGAGAGCGGTTTTCTGACACAGTACATCGTCATTATACAATTCGATCGGAAATCCCCCAAAATTACAAAATACTCAAAAATTTCAACCCAGATTAAAATATATCACAGAGTAATTGTCTTTGATGAGATCTCTTAGGAGATGAAAAAAAATTTGCCCTAGAGGCCAATTAGTAGTTACCATGGCAACGAGTATTTTGATTCTCGGGGGTGACCCCCCCTGGAATTTTACATGTCTCCTTACACATAACGGACATGTACTTATAGGTAGTGTTGATGTACATCTTTTTACCAAGTATTATTTCTCCATTTTCATTTTTAGTCAAAATATCCATCTTTGTAAAAATCGGGATTTGTCCCTGCGCGCACAAAGTCAGAAAAATATATAAAAGCCAAAAAACCTCGCAATGAAAAAAGTTTGATATATTTCAGTTGCATATAATTCAGAGATTCAGCTGTGGGTTGTAAATCTATTCCACCTCAGTCCTCTAAGAGTTATGAGGAAAAATCACCAAGCGGGACAAATCCCTAAATTCACGCAAAGTGAGGCCACGAACGTAAAATGTTTATAAATTCCAAACCAATCAGTTCTGGAAGCTGATTCTTTTCACACAACGCAAAAAGTATCTATCCATGAAGATGCAATCAAGAGAAAAATCATAACTTACGATTTTCTACAGTTTTTTGACGTTTGAAATTTTTTTTCAAGATTTGGAAAGCTCGATTTTGCACCAAGTCTTACAGTTTGGTAGGAGGTTTGTCAGACTTTTATCAAAATTCAAGAAGCACTTTGTCCCGCGGCGTAAATAGACTGTTCTCCTGGCAGTTCTTTGTGTAATGATTGTTCTTTGAGTTCACTACCTCCAGTAGAAGTTTCGAAATTTTTAGATAAAAAACGAAGTTTTAGCCGACCATTTGGGAAGTATCCCGTGAAACGACGTTTTGATGAAAAAAATCAAACTTTCCTTTATCCTTAACTGCTATCCAGCCTACAGCATAAAATTCATCACAACTACTAGCATTTCATGGAATATCAGCTCATTTTAGCCATTAATTATTATTTTATTAAGATTTATAGAAGAACAAAATCGCGGGACAAAAAGTGGGATGAAGGAAGATGATCTTGTTCTTGTTCTTGTTCTTGTTCTTGTTCTTGTTCTTGTTCTTGTCTATCTTCCATCGGGATTTGTCCCCTCTCACGAGACAATTCCCGGGAAATTTCCCGTTTTTCTGTTGGACAAAGTGGGAATTGTCCCTCTCGATGGGATTTGTCCCTTGGGGCAGGGATTTGTCCCGGGGAACAGGGAAATCTCCCGGGATTTTTCCCCTCATACGGGAATTGTCTCACGGGACATGGGATTTTTCCCGGGAATAGTCCCCTAACGCGGAATTTGTCCCACTGAACATATTTTTCAATTTCTTTCAGTTTTTGTCTCTTATAATCACGACATGACCAGATTTTCTATTTGTTTTTCACAAACAAGTATATTCAAAGGAATTTTACGAAATTTTTACAAAATTTGAAGTTATTTTTACCTTTCATATTGAACTCCCCTCTAAGTCACCGTGAAAAAGCTGCCTAGAATTTATCTGCATGGAAACCGGTGCCGACCTTTATGGCTAAAATTTTAATAATTTCCATCCACATACAGACACAGTACTGAAAGTAAGCTTGTTACGTGTTTAATATTTCTTCAAAACTGTATGAATTAACATACACGTTTGATACTTTTTAATGATTGTTTCAAACATTACATAACGATATAGAATAGATATTAAGGTTTAAAGAAACTTCGTTTTTATTAAGGTTTAAAGAAACTTCGATTTATAGAAGAACAAAATCGCGGGACAAAAAGTGGGATGAAGGAAGATGATCTTGTTCTTGTTCTTGTTCTTGTTCTTGTTCTTGTTCTTGTTCTTGTCTATCTTCCATCGGGATTTGTCCCCTCTCACGAGACAATTCCCGGGAAATTTCCCGTTTTTCTGTTGGACAAAGTGGGAATTGTCCCTCTCGATGGGATTTGTCCCGTGGGGCAGGGATTTGTCCCGGGGAACAGGGAAATGTCCCGGGATTTTTCCCCTCATACGGGAATTGTCCCACGGGACATGGGATTTTTCCCGGGAATAGTCCCCTAACGTGGAATTTGTCCCACTGAACATATTTTTCAATTTCTTTCAGTTTTTGTCGCTTATAATCACGACATGACCAGATTTTCTATTTGTTTTTCACAAATAAGTATATTCAAAGGGATTTTACGAAATTTTTACAAAATTGGAAGTTATTTTTACCTTTCATATTGAAGTCCCCTCTAAGTCACCGTGAAAAAGCTGCCTAGAATGTATCTGCATGGAAACCGGTGCCGACCTTTATGGCTAAAATTTTAATAATTTCCATCCACATACAGACACAGTACTGAAAGTAAGCTCGTTACGTGTTTAATATTTCTTCAAAACTGTATGAATTAACATACACGTTTGATACTTTTTAATGATTGTTTCAAACATTACATAACGATATAGAATAGATATTAAGGTTTAAAGAAACTTCATCTTTTGAAAATCAAGATGAACAAGTTAATTCAGATAAAATTGCCATGAACTTATGAAAATAGTTCTTTAAAGAACAGCAAACGAACGCTTAAAACAACCAACTCATCGGATAGCTGTCTGTTTCTCTAAGATTTTTATTGTAGTGTGATTTAGGTTAGGATTATTTGCGCTTCTATAAGTCGACTTAACTTTTCTGAGTAATATAGTCGTAGCAGACTTCACAACGTTGCCGTCCCATATTTCTTTTTTGCAAGCTGGGCAGGTTTTCAGTGGCCTCTTGTCTTTATTTGATTTGCCAGCATCTCGACGAATCTTTAATTTATTGCTTTCTCCCTGTCACTCGAGCTCGCACCATGCTTCGCTATTAGGTGGCGACTGAGATCTTTTACGCTATTATCGCATTTTGGACATTTCGGAAATTTTTGCTTCTTTTTTACTTTTTCATCTATGTCTTCTTTCTCTACTATGTGTTCGTCTTGTTAATTCTCCTTTATAGGGATAACTGCAGGTTCTTCATATCAGCACTAATCTATTTATTTCCATTATTATCACGAAAACGGCCTACGGACACAAGTGCTCTTGTGATAGATTCTTCTCTATCCGTTCAAACAAATTATAATAACCGCATTAATGATGAGTCATTGCAAAGAGGAAAGCACAATTGTTATTAATTCAACAAAAACAACGACCTCGATATAACCAGATATAACCACATCATATCAGTCAATGCTTTTGGATCAGTGGTGATTTTCCCACCACTCGATCCCCTTATATAGGCCTTTGGGATTGTGTCCTCATGTGTCAATTTCCAAAATAATCCTGACACTTATCTAAAGGTTATGCATAAATATATCAATTCATGCATGTCTGAGCAGTTTTATCAATGTCTTAATTCTCACACATTTAGAGTGTATCGCAAATCATACTAACAAGGTCATCCCTGAAAATTCCCATCGATTAATTTGCGAGCGATTCTTTGTACTGAAAGCTAAAATAGTCTTCAATCACCCCTTGTTCTTTGTACAACCAATCCTTAATATGCTGATGAGCCGCCCAAATAACCAAAAAGTAAGGATTCTTACCTCCTTGACTTGCTTCAAAATTTCATTCTTTTGGTTATAGAGAAATTTGCAATCGTCTTTAGTTGTTAAATTAGGTCTAATTCTCATTGGAACGGCCAAGGCTTATAGCTGAAAATTTTAAAGGATTTTGTTGGTATTAACAAATTCAATGTCAGTATACCGGGTTTTCTTTTTGCCATTCCAGCCTTTAAACTCAAGCTTCTATATCATCAAAGTTAAGGAGTGACCGGGAAATGTGATTTTCGAATTCGATTGCATTAGATTTTATTTAGTTTCTCAACAAAATATTCCATTAACGGCACGATGGCAGAATCGAAATCAAGTTAAACAGTGAGAAAACAAAATACCGTAAGTTGACTTACAGAAGTTCTAAACTTGTCAAACTATTTTCCGTGGGCGTCGCGGTACGGCACGGCACGGCAATTCTACGAAAAAAAAGCTTCGATCACAAAAAGACAAGCTCAATAAGTAGGTAGCAAATCATCAAGAAGAAGAATGTAAATATAAATCAGGATAATGGATAAATAAAAAGGCAAAGAGCTCTAAAAACCCTATTTCTCTTACATTGGATGATCGAGCAAGACTGGAATGGAGTTCTAGGACGACGGATTTTAGGAACTTTTACATTGGTCCTAATACTACATTCCCAAATAAAATAACTTTATTTTTGGATTTTTTCCTATAATTGAACAAATTATCTAACAATAGATTGTAAGGAAAGGGAATATAAAGGTTTTGTACTGGTTGCCATGGCAATATGTAATGCCCTGAAAATCTGGTCAAGGAAGTCAAATCGTTAAACAAACTACTGCCTGTGGTATCTACTCACCTTAGCATTCACTGTGCCAAAAATGAGCGGATTTTGATAACTGCAATATTTTAGAGAGCGGTTTTCTGACACAGTACATCGTCATTACACAATTCGATCGGAAATCCCCAAAAATTACAAAATACTCAAAAATTTCAACCCAGATGAAAATATATCACAGAGTAATTGTCTTTGATGAGATCTCTTAGGAGATGAAAAAATTTTTGCCCTAGAGGCCAATTAGTAGTTACCATGGCAACGAGTATTTTGACTCTCGGGGGTGACCCCCCCTGGAATTTTACATGTCTCCTTACACATAACGGACATGTACTTATAGGTAGTGTTGATGTACATCTTTTTACCAAGTATTATTTCTCCATTTTAATTTTTAGTCAAAATATCCATCTTTGTAAAAATCGGGATTTGTCCCTGCGCGCGCAAAGTCAGAAAAATATATAAAAGCCAAAAAACCTCGCAATGAAAAAAGTTTGATGTCTTACAGTTGCATATAATTCAGAGATACAGCTGTGGTTTTTAAATCTATTCCACCTTAGTCCTCTAAGAGTTATGAGGAAAAATTCCCAAGCGGGACAAATCCCTAAATTCACGCAAAGTGAGGCCACGAACGTAAAATGTTTATAAATTCCAAACCAATCAGTTCTGGAAGCTGATTCTTTTCACACAACACAAAAAGTATCTATTAATGAAGATGCAATCAAGAGAATAATCATAACTCACGATTTTCTACAGTTTTTTAACGTTTGAAATTTTTTTTCAAGATTTGGAAAGCTCGATTTTGCATCAAGTCTTACAGTTTGGTAGGAGGTTTATCAGACTTTTATCAAAATTCAAGAAGCACTTTGTCCCGCGGCGTAAATAGACTGCTCTCCTGGCAGTTCTTTGTGTAATGATTGTTCTTTGAGTTGACTACCTCCAGTAGAAGTTTCGAAATTTTTAGATAAAAAACAAAGTTTTAGCCGACCATTTGGGAAGTATCCCGTGAAACGACGTTTTGATGAAAAAAATCAAAGTTTCCTTTATCTTTAACTGCTATCCAGCCTGCAGCATAAAATTCATCACAACTACTAGCATTTCATGGAATATCAGCTCATTTTAGCCATTAATTATTATTTTATTAAGATTTATAGAAGAACAAAATCGCGGGACAAAAAGTGGGATGAAGGAAGATGATCTTGTTCTTGTTCTTGTTCTTGTTCTTGTTCTTGTTCTTGTTCTTGTTCTCCCCAGAATAATATAACTAGAAAAAGAACTAAATATAAAGACTGAAACTATTGGTAATCTATGCCACTATCACAAGAAATTAAAGTCGTGTTCGTTAATCTATCTGTCAGAGCGCTTGGTGTTTTCGCTAAAGACTCTGATAGTTTCTTTACAATGTTAGATTAGTTACGTTCTGACAGCAAACAACAGAAAAAAAATCAGCAAATAAAAGATATCATATAGAATGAATACTTAAATGGAATGTACAGTAAACTGAATCGAATGAAAAAAAGAAGCAATTATCGTACACATGCTGGGCTTAGTAAGCAGACCAACGGAGTGAGAAATATTAGGGTCCGTTTCATTTTCATTTAAAATACTATACTTTTAAGAAAATATAAAAAAATAAAAAAAATATAAAAAAAATATAAAATATAAAATATAAAATATAAAATATCTTAAAAGATATTTGCAGAATTGTACATGGATTTAAGAATAATCTGTTATAATATATAATTGCTTGTGTAGCGACAAAAATTTGCCATTTTTTTCAGCGTTGTCCAGGAAAGCTTGTTCTTGTAGATGCTGCTTTATATCCAAGACGCATTTACCAAATTTTGAGGGCATTTGAATTCATTTGTTCTTTGAGACTCAAAGGAAAGTCACTATGTGTGTGTACATTACAGCGAAAATCGTTGCATCGCGACCTCCAACGTTGGTAAGATTTTGGTTTTTTCTGATCCGTTCATCATTCTTGGGGGCGGAGCTTTCACGAACTCGTTCAGTGATTGGTTGATTTGAAAGAAGCTCCGCCCCCAAACTGATTGACGGCTCAGAATCAAAACAAAATTTGTAATTTGCTGGTTGCGATGCAACGATTTTGGCTGTAATGTTTATTAGAATTTTGAGGCTTAGCAATGCTGTTTATATTAAGAGGAAATTGTTTTCATGTCAAGCATTTAGCAACAAAAACCTCTCAGACGAAGAATGAGTGTTGTACAAAGCTAAAACAATTTCTTTCAGAAAGTTTAGGTTGTTTGTAGTTGGTTTATATAGACTAAATTAACAGTTAAGTTTGACATTAATTCAAAATGACGTTTAAGCCTCCAGTCGTTCATTTGCATATATGTTCTTTACTAATCAGCTTGATAATTGCTAAATTTAAATCATATGCACGATAACAACTTTATACAGTTCCAAAGACAGTTTTTAACGGCCATTTTATCTTGTTACATCAACTGGGAAAAATATAATTTGAGTGTTAATCCAAAGCGAAAATTAATACTTGCAAGAGAGGCTAGTTTTTTACACTTTCAACCATGATTTACTCAATATTAAAAAATCTCCTCTTAAAAACAAAAATTTTCAAACGTTTTAGGAGTGTGTTTACACGGGCGATTTCGATCGTCCCGAGCTGAGTTCAGAGTTGGCGCGCGGTCACTCCAAGATATCACCTGCGACAAATTAAAAGACTTTCATATCGTCCCTGATAGCAAGACTCATGTAAACGTAAATGAATTCTTGTCCTAGCTGCTCTCCATGGAAACGTCTTACACAAAAATCATGTGAAACCCGTCCCGTGACGAACTCAACCCGCGGGACGAAAATACCTTCATGTCGTCCCTGGTAGCAAGACTAATGTAAACGTAAATGATTCAGTTTCTTGTCCTGGTCTCCATGGAAACGCGGTCTCATCCAAAAATCACGTGAAACTCGTCGCTTGGCAAACTCAACCTGATACAAAGATCACCCATGTAAACGAGCCTAAATCAAGTGAGTTCATGGTTCGGACTCAGGAGGACCTTTGCTGACGTCCTTACATTCTGCTTCATTAGCATACGGTTAAAAATCGATAAAATTATAAACTGAGTGTAAAACTTTTAAGAGTTTTGTTATATAAGAAATCTACGAAATTTTTTAGCGTGCAATATTATACGAGATATCAGCCTCCAATTTCCTTTCAAATTTCGGGGTGCGGCAAAAGCGCTATTGAGCCTATACATTCTCTGTAAAATATAGAGTTTTTAAAACCGCATCACGCAAATACTATTGTTTGTGTCAAGCTCAAATTTCAAAAGGAAACCTAATTTTGCCATGCCTTTCAATATTCAGAGTTGATTTCGTGTTAATCTGGTTGAAAAGAGAAACGGTTATGAGCAAAAATTGTAAACGCAACGATCCCAGCGATCCGCCTATGGCGAACCAATCACTTTTATAGTAGTTTTCTGAGTTGAATTAAAATCTTGTCCCATGCACAAACAACTACTCAGAAGAATACAAGGATTCTTATTATTTTTTCTTATTATTATAATTATATTTCTTATTATTTATTCTTATTATTTTTTTAAGCGCATTTGATCATTACGCCATGAAAAATGCGCTTTATAAGTTAATGAATTATTATTATTAAATTATTATTATGAGGCGATTTTCTTTACTTTCACGCGATAGTAAAGCCGCATCAGTACACGAGCGAGATTTTCTTGACAAGAAAATATATCTTTCTTGTTTAGAAGACAAAAATTTGCCACTTTTTATTGCTGAGGAAATCATTTTCGTATAGATGCGACTTAAAAACTAAAACAATCTATAATGAATTTTCTGCGATCATAGTCTCAAATAGCGCAGCGCGTCAGTGACGTCAGAACTCAGACAAACAAACCAAAGATCAGTTTTATCTCGGCGTTGAGTCCATTTTTCGCAGTTTGGTTTTTACTGACCATTTTTTGTTGAAAATGAACAATATTTTCATGATAAAATGTATGTTTTTCGGTGATCTTTTCAGTAGGATTACAGTTTCACGATCTTTGTCTGAGTCATGCATCTATTACGCGAGCTATTTTTAGAACCGACGCGTAGTACTATTCTGAGACATTCTAGCTGATTCGTTCCTTCCTTCCTTCCTTCCTTCCTTCCTTCCTTCCTTCCTTCCTTCCTTCCTTCCTTCCTTCCTTCGTGAATCGAATGAGATCCCTTCTTTGCCTAGCAGCACACATGTTTTTCTTTCATTTCTTTGGTTTCATTTGTCTCATGTTCTGGGGTTTTTTGGGCCTTTGGGCCTTTGGGTTCTTTTTGTCTGTTTGATTTTGTTTTTGTTTTTGTTTTTTTTGTTTTTTTTTGTAAGTTTGGAATCAAGCATGCTGTCACGAACGGAAGAGAAAAGGGCGATAACCAGAAGACTGTGATTCCGCAGGCACCCACAAACATTCAGCAGCCACGTTGCCAGGCCAGGCGGCTATTTTTAAGGCGCTATAGCTCACCATGTTAAAAGCTGACTAAGTGTGTAACATGGTACGCGCTGTAGTAAGAAATTGTAATTGATGCATGGCAACAATGTTGTGTTGTGAGTTTGTGTGTAGACATCCCAGGCTTTGCTTCATGGAGGGAGATTTGACCTTTGCGTGCGTAGTTTGGCCTACAGCTGTAGTGCTGAGTTACAGTTTTATATAAGAGCATCAGGGGGAAAAACAAACCTAGCTCGCGAAAAATTAATCAATTTTATAAAACTTGAACAAAATGCATCCTTCTTCCTTGATTACTTAGATGAGATCTTTTTGAGTCTTCTGGGCATGCGAATTTTAGGCGCATTTCAACGTATTTTGGAGGTTTTTATCGCTCTTTTTCCCTGGTTCTTTCTAGTGATATACGAAGTATTTCATCAGTGTGATGTCCAATTAGTACTAGCATCAATAATGAATATACACCATGTACATTTATCACTCATATTGATACTTATTATTACCTTACAAAGCTTGTAACAATGTACAAGTGCAAAACTATCATGCGAACGTCTTTTTAATTATATTAGTCCATTCTATGACTGATTCAGTTGACTACAATACAAGTTGTTATTTATCCTTTATCAATGATAAAAGAACGAGTGATATTCACTAAATTTATGTCAATACACTACCAAATGATATACTTTTGAAGTTCATAGCGTAAAATTCCTAAAGCCCGTGGTTTATATACCTATTTCAATTAATGTTGTCGGCAAAAGCTTACGCGACTCACCCGAAAGGGAGTATGGGTAGAAATTACTAAAGCTATAAAACCACATAAATCAACCATACGACAACTCAAAATAGCTTACCTTGACCTTAAACACAAAAAGAACTTCACTTGTTGGTGCTAAAATCAAGACCAAACCTGAAAAGAAGGTAATTTTTTGCCCTCTACCCATACTCCTTTTCGGCCTTGTCGGCCTTGTCGGCCTTGTTTTTTGAAATAGGTGTATATATTTGTTCCAGTACATTAGTTAAGACAACGGTTGCGTGACGACACTGGTAGCGGCTGCGAGGGAGACTAGTTTCAAAGTGAACTAAGTGTAATTTTGGATGGCACTTTTCGTACGTCTCAAAATATCGCAATTTATGATTGAACATTAATTTATAATTTTTTTTTATCTGTAAAATCCTCTGGAAAAGTTCTATTTAGTTAATTGAATCACTTGGCGTGCTGATAGACTGTAGCAAAACGATCTTAGTGATACGACGACAAGAGATTCTCATCTCTAAAAAGAGCACTGACATCCACTACTCGGTTGAGCTTGTGTTTGTAGGTCAATATTTAAAATAATTGATATTTTTGGTTGGACACTAAAGTGTAAGGAGGCTACGTGCACACTATTTGGGTAAATCTTAAAACGAGACTTAAAAACCGATTAGTGTGGTCGGGACCTAAAACTCTTTAAGGTGGCTCGACCCAATTTTCAAGTAGAGCTACCAGTCGTCTTTGAGAGAAAACTATTTTTTCATGAGCAGTCTGATAGTAAATTACATATTACACCCTTATCAGACAAAGATCAAAGTTTATGATGACGTATGTTATATGGAGATCGGTGCTATTATGGCGACGCCTTAAAAGAATTCCCCTTTTTACATATTCTCGATTTTAATGAGTTCTAGGCTTATTCTTAAAGAATGCTCTTGTGATCTTGTAGTTAACATCACTGCCTTTAGCTCTAGCGAATTAAACGAAATTCTGAGAGAGCGTTTTTAAGATATTATCGATGAAAGATTTTAACTGCGAAAATTAAGCGTAAACAAAACAATTGTTTGAATCTCCTACAGCTGGGAGGAAAATAGCGCATCTAAGTTGATTTTTTATCTCAAATTGTTATAAGGATATCAAACTTCTCCACGGAAAGAGATGAGTTGAATCGCATTGATTGATCTCGAAAAAAGTGAGCCGTACTCATGTATATTGACATGCTGACTTTGCTTCCATTGTCCACAATTCGCTCTATTTTTACATAAACTTCAATATTTCAAAATCTCTTCGATAAATATTGTTTAAAAATTAGCGTGATTTAGTTTAGGTAGTAGGTGATATGATATAGCGTTTTCAAGTTCATTGAATCCCTTTAAGGTGGTCAATTACTAGCTTCAAATCAGTATATTTTTCAGCCGGAATCAGTGGTTGGCAACTCGTTGATGCGTGATGTAGCAGCTCTTTTGTTTTAGTTTGTCATGTTTTCATGCATTCCAGCACTTGATGCAAATTGCGGAACGCTTCATTACCTTCCGAGCACTCTTCCGAAATATGGTAATTGTTAGAATGAAATTTTCATAAGAATGCCAAAAAGGAAAGAAACGTTTTGTCACACAACCGCAGATGGAAACTCGTCAATAGCAGAATCATGGGGAGACAAAGTAAAAATAGAACGATTTGCTGACATGCTGCAAAGAAATGTACAGTTAAAAGATTTCTTTCTAGCGATTACCATATCTCGGAAGAGTAATCGGAAGGTATTGAAACGTTCCACAATTTGCATCAGGTGCTAGAATGCACGAAAACATGACAAACTAAAACAAAAGAGCCGAATCATGCATCAATGAGTTGGCGACCACTGTATCCGGCTAAAAAATATACTGATTTGAAGCTAATATTTTACAGCCATAAAATGATTCAATGAATTTGAATATCAACTATTACCAAAACTCAACCATACTAATTTTTAAACAATATTTATCGAAGGGATCTTTAAATGTTGCAGTTTATGTAACAATAGAGCGAAATTTGGGCAACAAACGCAAAATCAGCATGTCCATATACATGAGTTCGGCTCACTTTTCTCGATATCAATTAATGTAATTTCTCTCGTCTCTTTCAGTAGCCAAATTTGATATCTTTACAACAATTTGAGATGAAAAATTAACTTCGATGTGCTACTTTCTTTTTAATTGTAGGAAATTCAAAAAGTTGTTTTGTTTACGCTTGATTTTTGCAGTTAAAATCTCTCATCGATAATATCTTAAAAACGCTCTCTCAGAAATTGATTTAATTTGCTAGAGCTAAAGGCAATGATGTTAACTACAAGATCACAAGAGCATTTTTCAAGAATAAGCCTAGAACTCATTAAAATCGAGAATATGTAAAAAGGGGAATTCTTTTAAGGCGTCGCCATAATAGCACCGATCTCCATATTACATACGTCATCATAAACTTTGATCTTTGTCTGATAAGGGTGTAATATGTAATTTACTATCAGACTGCTCATGAACAAATAGTTTTCACTCAAAGACGACTGGTAGCTCTACTTGAAAATTGGGTCGAGCCACCTTAAGCTCAGTGGATTCTATCATTGACCGAATCGAAATATGGCGGCAAATTTGAATTAATAACTATTGTTCTGGACTGACTAGCCTCGTGTTCACGTGGAAACACAAAAGTGTTTATACAACACATGAATGAGAGGCTAGCCATTCAACAATAATAGTTATTCAAATTTGCCGCCATATTTCGATTCGGTGTATGTCATTACTGAATCAAGTGACTGTCAGTTTTGGGACATCATGGACTTCGATCTACTACTACTCTAAATGACGTAGATGGTGCTCACCCTCTGTTCTATCTTACTTATCTTCATAAAACACCTCCACATCACTTGGAGTGAAAAAACCATGACCAGTGTAAAAGGGGCAGTACCTGGCATAGGCACAGGATGGCGGTATTTCATAGGAATGGGAGGTACTGTACGATGTATTTTTATTTGAATTAGACGGCGGTATTATAGTCAAATCACTCCGACCAAAAGAAGGACCAAAACTTGAGCAGTGGAATCCAGCACTCTCCGACTTGTTGACATCAAATTTACGAGGCTTGAAGCCGTTGTCATGGTGACTGTAAAGGGAGAACAGGAAGGCCTGGTCACTACTAACCCAGTGGCAGGCTGTACATAAAAAGATTAAATCAATAAATAATCTATTGATATAGATACGCTAAGTAGCTACTGCCATAATCTAAATATGCATGGTGAGACAACCAACCGTGTGGTTCTTTGTTTTTGCGGGTTCTAAGGTTTGCGATTTTTGAGCGGTTTTTTACCCGACCCGATCTGAACAAGAAAAGAAATTCGGCAAAAATTACCTCTACTTTTGGAATTAAAAATGGTTCTTTAAATAGCGAAATACTCCATAGCAATGGTATGTGTAATTCCGTATTCAACTCGCTTTGGCTCCCAGCAACAAAATGTGGTTTATGTCGATGTCGTAAAAGCGGGTTCACGCAAAACATAAATTGAAAAATTGTTCGTTCAGAAACTCTTACAAAAATTAAGTGTCACACGACATCAGAGGTGATTGTTAAAGCAGTAGAGGGTATGGACCAGGTAAAGGTACTGAGTATTGAGCGTTTTGGCTGAAATAGAGTATAGAAAAAAGAAAAAAAGAAAGAAAAAAGAGAGAAAGAAAGAAAGAAAGAAAATAGAAAGGAAGGAAGGAAGGGAGGGAGGGAGGGAGAAAAAAGAAAGAACGAAAGGAAGACACTCCCAGTGTGGGTTTCCTGTGTAATCTGATCGTCACTTGAACCGTGACTATCAACAATATTTAAATCTTTTCCTGAAACATCACAATTTTGTGTTCAAATTAATAAAGTTTTGAGTTATTTATGCATTTGTGCTGTGTATTTACTTTCAATACTTCCAAAGATTGAGGTAGTTGGGGCCTCTAAAGTTCGGAGTCATAAACACTCTTACCCCACGAGCTAGTATTTATGACCCCCGAACTTTGGAGGTACCAAAACCTCAATTTTAAAGAAATAAGCAAAAATGTTGTCTTTTTAGGAAAAATTAGTGAGCGTGCGCTTGTTTTCAATAAGGTTCGCGCTATCACGTTATTTTCAAGATGGTGGCACTTCCAGAAGGCATTTTTTGGCCTTTTTAGCAACTTCATGGACATGAAACATGCTAATTTTGCACGGAACTATATAATTTATATTTACTTAATTGAAAACACATGTAAAGATCTATATGTTTTATGAAATTTTGAAAAGCAATGACATTACTCTAGCCTATGAAAAAATTGATTTTTGTAGGAAAAATTTGTTCGTACTTACGATAATTTTTGTTGAAACCTGACGAACAAATTATGCAAAAAGAAAGGTAGTTTTTCGCTATCACAAAAAAACAAACAAAAAAAAAAAAAACAATAAACAATAAACAAACAAACAAACAATCAAACAATCAAAAAAACAAAAACAAAAACAAAACAAAACAAAGGCAGGAATATCGGATAAAAATGGATCAAATTTTTGGCGGAAAT
This sequence comes from Telmatactis stephensoni, assembly GCA_029948255.1. Taxonomy (NCBI): domain Eukaryota; kingdom Metazoa; phylum Cnidaria; class Anthozoa; order Actiniaria; family Isophelliidae; genus Telmatactis; species Telmatactis stephensoni. The sequence continues at coordinate 445,122 of JALIZF010001854.1, forward strand.
CTCATAAATCTCTCTTCCTACACCGGGAAACATTTCCTGTTTAAACATGAATTTGTCATGCACGGAATTGCCATGTTAGTTTATGAGAACACTGACTAACATGGAACATTATAGGTTATACTAGAATACGTTCATAAATTTGTAGACAGTTCTTATAATTACCTGTAGGTGAATCTCAAGACTCGTCAATATACCCTCCAAAGACATATTTGTTTACTCGTACTAACGTCAGAGTAGGAGCTTCAGCATCACAGCGCTTGTGAAATGCTTGGGCGTTGAAGCTAGAATTCCCAGAGCGATAGCATCTTTTCCAGTAATGGTTCTGTGGTCCAAGAAAGTCGAGGAGTGCCTTGAAATACTTGATACGGCTTGTTCGACTTTTGAGAATTACTGACTTTTCGAGCCCATCTGCAAAATCTAAAATTTTGAAATTCAGAAATATCATAACTCTTGTACGAAGCGGAATAACATGGAATCTACTTTGAGTTGGATCTAGAAGCTCAGTTGCACTGTAAATATCAGTAAACAAACAAACATACATACAAACAGAGCATGTAACTACATGTATATTAGGTTGTAGTTGTTGGTAAGTATACGACTTATTCATTCATTAGGAACTCAACAGTCCAACGGTAAGAATGAAAGGTTTCCAGAGGGAAATACAAAAACCGTTGATATGAACGAATGTCAGAATTGCATGGCGTTACATCAACAGAATTCAAACCTAAATTTCAGTACAACGTGAGCACATGGGAGCACAACTAAGAAAACAAAGCAGTCCTTGGGAACACAAGGTGTAGTCTAGTAATTCTGGTTTTCAAGTGCTCTCCATCTTCCAGAGTTTTATCACAAGTCCGGGAATGATCGTTTTATATTCCTTGAAAATGTTTTTCGACTTTTTAGTGCAGAAGATGTCAAGATGTCTCGATATTTTATAAAACAAAATAGAATATATTCTATGTAATACTGGATATTATAAAGCTTCAGAATTCCTACCTTTTTGACATCTATCGCCAGAGTATCCAGGCATGCAGCTACAAGTGTAGCTGTTGCCATTGGAAGTACAAGTCCCTCCATTTTCGCATGGATTGTCCTCACAAGGATCCTGTATAAAACATAATTCTCCATCTATACTTGGATTTTCTCAGTGGATGTCAGTTTTAAGATGCGAAGCAAAACATAAGGAATAGTCGACGAATAGTCGAGCACTATGGGTGATAAGTGAAATAAAAATGACGTGTTACGAGAGACTAGTCGGGATCGCCTGCTCTGTCAACTCCTTAATTAGACTTTGAACAAGAGCTAATTACAAGCTAAGCAAGGGTTGGTACTACAAGGCGGCGGGATAGAGTCAGGCCAACCAGAAAGACTTTCCTTAGTCGGAGTGGCTGTCAGAAGGAGTTCCTTACTCGACCACTTTCCTTACTTAGGGCTGTACTGTCCAATCAACACTGAGTCGTACCCTGAACTTGACTCGCTAGTTTGTACAAAGACTAAAGAGTGTGCGAGTGCAACTAAACATACATCTAATTTCCTGTTTACATCGCGTTTGGAGTCAAAGGGAAACCCTACGTTGGTCTGTTTAGGTTATAGTGAAAGAGGGTGCGTCACACAAGTCGAAACAATCCACAAATGGCTACAATCAAAACTGTCAAGGTTACAACACTTAAAATGCTTAACTAGTAAATTACTAAATGACGTTATACGCTAACAGTTTGTAGTCCTTTGCCATCTAGCTTATGGTGTTCAAGCCGCGAAAAGTATGACGAAATAGTTTGCGACAAGCAAAAAGGCAAGAGAATCACAAGAAAGATGCTGGTCTTAAGGAGGAGATTCATGTTTCCGAGGACACTGAGGCAGTAAATGTGAACCGGCTAACAGAGAAAAATGCTGATGCTTCTTATCGTTACCGAATGAAGAAATTCAGTCTGACACAAACTTTCACCAACAAATTGACATAACTGGCAGTCTACGCTTATTAATTCTGCTATTGCATTGCAAATGATTTTGTCTGTGACATTGAAACATTTTGTTAGATCTTTTCTGAGAACATTCTTGTAAAAAACGGTCTAGCTCCACACATTTTTATAGTTTTCCCTTTCATAGGTATTTGTCACTAACAACCGTTAGCTAACCGTTTTAATAATGTCTGCTATTCCATTCCAAATGAATTTGTAGAAAATATTATTTATTTCTTCTATAGCGCGATAGGATATTGGTAAAAAAGAGAGAATGTAAACAAGTTGAGATGCATATCTAGCTCTTTAGGACAATGACTTTTCCTAATTAAACTTAGGCGGCGTAACTCCCAACAACTTAAGAAAATGCCGTCTTATGAATACTTCAGTTTCGAGCTCTATGTTGCGCAATGTTATACTCGATTGTATGTAAGCTATTTGTAATTAAATTTTAGCAGAAATCTCTGAAGTTTAAAAGTGCTTCATTCAAGTACGCTCAGGTCGTTTTACACTGCGCAACTTTTGCCTACACTGACGCATGCAACTTGCTGACAACTTCACTTCTAAATTACACGCGCACAACTTTAGTGCTCACAACACTATATAAAACGGTGAGCAGCTTGCCGATTTTCGATAAATTTTCTGTTAAAACAACAACATACCTTCGGTAGACAGCAAAAATGAAGCACAAAACAAGTTTTGATTCCTTTAATGTTCCTCCGTTGAACTTGACCGAAAAACTGGTTAGCTTTACCTTTTCCGGCTTCATTCTTTTCATCTTTTAATCGTTTTAAACAACTCTAGCTTGTTTATTTAGTGCAATTAAGATGTTTAAAAGCAAATTTTAAAACATGATTCAAAATGCTACAACTTTTTTCGAGTTGCACGCAATAGTCGTGAGCACTGAAGCATTAGGCGTGATTTAAGGCGGCGAAATACGAGACACAAGAACCCTCAACTTGTCGCGCAATATTGTTGCGTTGCAGGTTTTTGATCGATGTTGCGCGTTTTTCACCTCGCGATCTCAACTTGTCACGCAACAAAAAATTGAGATCGCGAATTGAGAAAAAAAAAATTGAGATCGTTACCGAATGAAGAAATTCAGTCTGACACAAACTTTCACCAACAAACTTAAATAATTGTTATCTGTCCTTATTCAGCAAATTTGCATAGAAATCGTTTTTGCAATTAAAAGATCATTGGAATAAAAGCTTAATTGCTCGTATTAAACTGTCCCTTGTTGACACTGACATTGATAGTAAGTATGATTAAACTTTCAGAACTTTTAGATTGTCAAGAAAGAGAACAACATCTGCTCTATGGAAGACATAATCCTTCTCTTTCGGGAGTGTGGAATTATTCCGATCCCAAAAAAGTCTCGCAAAGTTTCGTTCAAATCTTATAGTTCTTCGAAGTCTCTATTTCTTCGAAAAATAGTCGTTTCTGAGTCTCGAATTTAGAAAAAAAGGAAATATATGCCTTAGCTCCCGTCTCACGAAGTCTATCAAAAATAGCAAATTAAAGATACAAGGAATGAACGTATAAATGAAATCTATACTAAGTATAGCGAATAGAATAGATAGTATGTGCAGTGGAGAAAAATTTTTAAAAACCTAAAAAATACAAAAAACAAATCGATTAACTTACACCTGCTGGGTTTAGTGTCAGACTAACGGAGTGAGGAATGTTATGTCCATTGTCTTGAAACGGTTCTTTTTCATTATTCAAGAGAAGAATCAAAATGTCACTAGAGATGGCCTGTACTGAAGCAAAGGAGTTTAATGACGTCTTAAAAGGGCTGTTTCATTTTCATTTTATACGCTAAATATATTTGCAGAATTGTACTTGGAATTGAGACTACTTCTTTATAAATGATTTATGTAGTTTTTGTTTTCTAGGATGTTTAGGACCATGCAATTATAGTTGACCCTACAACGCTCCAATTAACTGACACCTCCTGTCGGAAGACACTTTCCATAAGCGGACAGTTACAGTTAACGCACAAAAGAAAATTTCCAATATTCGCGGTGCTTTCGCATGGTTTTCTAAAAAAATATATGTTGTACTCTGAATATTACTGTTAATTTCTTAATTGAGTTCAATAAATTGTATTAAATTGGCTTCGAATCATTCTACGTTAGAAGCATTTCACACTAGTCCAAAAAGAAACTCTGCAATATTAGAAATTAACAATTTGCTTGGTAATTCCAGTAGAAAGTTTGATTGACTTGTATATTGTTTTTATGTATGTAATTCTTTAAAACTATGTCAGAAGGTAGTCCAGTCCCAGACTCTCTTCCTTGCCGCTCCAGGACTCGCGGAGAAAGAGAGTCCAGTATAACTTGCATGCGCATGTGCAAAATGAGCCAATCAGATTAAAGTTTTGTTTTGAGAGCTTGCAATATGCAAATTTCAGTGTTTGGTAGTGGTAGTGATGCGTATCGAAAAATTCACAAATACGTCTTTCACAACTGTCCATCCGTAAATGGCCTGTAACTGCTCAAACTTTGGTAAAAGATTATAGTTGGTTTTTCCAAGTGCATAGCTCACTGAATCAACAAATGGCTTTCCGAAATGAGACTGATATCGTGTATACAAAACACTTTCTTCTTCAGCCATCTTGAATCATTAGACGACTTTATTTAGGATTTGTAACCACGCGATCACCACATTCATGTGGTGATCGCGTGGTCACTAATCTGACATGCGCATACAAGTTATACTGGACTCTCTTTCTCCGCGAGTCCTGGAGCGGCAAGAAAGAGAGTCTGGGACTGGACTATGTCAGAAGGTTGTTGTTTCGTTGGAGTAAGAGTTTCATTTTCTTTCTTACAAAATGTGCATGTAGAAATCATCAATTTTGTGAGGCCCAGTTAGGCCCGGCCTTTTTTTTCTTTAAAAAAGGTCTTTTGTTGCCAATCTTCTATGCAATAGTTTAAACTGGAAAATGTTTGTACCTTAAGTACAACAAATAGGTGATTTATAGATGTTTTCCAAAATTTTATCTTCACTGGAAACACCGTCTTCCAGGAGCCATTTTTGCTGGCTTTAATTTCCGGGGATAAACCTTTTTAGTTTGCGTCCTCCACTAGTTTTGATAGAATAATCTGTCTGGCTTGGTTTTTCCGCTTTGAGAAATTTATCAAAAAAACCTTTTCGTACTTTTCATTAGATTCAACAAATTGGCATTTGTTTTTCAACCAAAAGGTTCAGTAAACGAGACCAATCCGTTGAATTTTCATTTTGAGAAATTCTTGAAACTCTTAAAAGGATAATTAAAATGTTGACGGTGTCTTTCACCAAATGTTCGATTTTATTTATTTCCTTCCAGGGCCATGCTTTGTAATTTACTGGTCTATCTTCAATTCTTATAAGAGAGTTGTTCCCCAGATATGACGATAGAAAGTGTTTTTACGGATCTTACAATATCGGCATGGCTCAACTGTTTCTTTAATAAAATTGTCTGTTGCATTGAAACGATTTTGCTAGATCTTTTCTGAGAAGATTCTTGTTAAAAACTGTCCATCTTCACACATTTTTATAGCTTTCCCTTTCATAGGTACTTGTCACTAACAACCGTTTTAATATGTCTGCTATTCCATTCCAAATGAATTTGTAGAATTGAAAATATTATTTATTTCTTCTATAGCGCGATAGGATGTTGGTAAAAAAGAGAGAATCTGATAAACAAGTTGAGATGCAAAATACTTCAGTCTATATGTTGCGCAATTTTAGACTCGATTGCATTGCATGTTAGCTATTTGTAATTAAATTTTAGCAAAAATCTCTGAGGTTCAAAAATACTTAATTTAAGTACGCTCAGGGCGATTTACACTGCACAACTTTTGCACACAACTGTCGCATGCAACTTGCTGACAACGTACTTGACTTTTTTCTAATAACACGCGCACAACTTTGGTGCTCACAACACTATAAAACGGCGAGCAACTTGCGAATTTTCGACGAATCTTCTGTTAAAACAACAACATACTTTCAATAGATAACAAAATAGCAGCACAAAACAAGTTTGATTCCTATATAGTTCCTCCCTTCAACCTCAGTTTTACTCTAGAGGTGACGGGGTACGTATTGGAGGACGGTATTGGCGAAGAACTTGGCCGAAAATCTGGTTATAGCTTTTCTTTTTCTTCATCCTTTTCATCTCTTAATCGTTTTAAACAAGTCTTTTTATTTCGTGGAATTAAGATGTGTAATAGCAAATTTTAAAACATGATACAAAATGCTAAACTTTTTCCGAGTTGCACGCAATAGTCGTGAGAAAGTTTTAGGCGTGATTTAAAAGATGCAATCATTTCGACTTATATGTATGGCGTATGGAAGTTATAGGCAAAAGTTGTGCAGTGTAAATTGGCCTACCTTTCCACAGGTGTTGATAAAATTCTGAGCGCAAATGAGGCTAACACTAAATATAGGACTTATTTCCGAGACCCAATTACAAACTAGATTGTGCTTACCGTAAACATTCTTGTAAGATGATGGAATTCATTGGAGTGTTCCAGGGGGCCGTACATGCCATTTGCCGCTTTTTCCTTTAGTAATATACATTGGTGCACACCCTTTTTGTCTGGATTTACACCAAAATTGGCCGATTTACAGTCTTGAACACGACTGCACCTTAATCCGCACTCCATTTCACTGTGGACCTCTACGGTCTCTAGTACTTTGCCATCTAGCTTATGATGTTCAAGCCGCGAAAAGTATGACGAAATAGTTTGCGAAAAGCAAAAAGGCAAAAGAATCACAAGAAAGATGCTGGTCTGTCGGAGATTCATGTTTCTTAGGTCACTGAGGCAGTAAATGTGAACCGGCTAACAGAGAAAAATGCTGATGCTTCTTATCGTTACCGAATGAGGAAATTCAGTCTGACACAAACTTTCACCACCAAACTTAAATAATTGTTATCTGTCCTTATTAACATAGAAATCGTTTTTGCAATTAAACGATCATTGAAATAAAAGCTTAATTGCTCGTTTTAACTGTCCCTTGTTGACACTGACATCGATAGTAAGTATGATTAAACTTCAGTTTAGAACTTTTAGATTGTCAAGAAAGAGAACAACATCCGCTCTAGCTACGAAAGACACAATCCTCTTCTTTAGGGGGTGTGGAATGATTCCGGCCCACAAAAAGCCAGTCTCGCAAAGTTTTGCTCAATTTTCTAATTCTTCAAAGTCTCTATTTCTTCAAAAAATAAACTTTTCTGACTCGATCGCGAATTTACAAGACAAAGGAAATATATGCCTTAGCTTCCGTCTCACGAATTTTCTTCTTGACCATTCCACAATTAAGAAATCTATCAAAATAGCAAATTAAAGATATAAGGAATGAACGTATAAGTGAAATCTATACTAAGTGAATCGAATAGAATAAATAGTGTGTGAAGTGGAGAAAAAGTTTGAAAAACTGAAAAAATACAAAAACAAATCATTAATTAAACGTACACCTGCTGGGTTTACTGAGTTTGATCCGACGACTTGAAACGATAATTCTTTTTCATTATTCATGAGAAGCACCAAAATGTCACTAGAGATGGCTTGTCAGCGAAGGAGTTTAATGACGTCTTAAAAGGGTTGATTAATTTTCATTTTTTACTAAAAATATTTGCAGACTGATTGCACTTGGAATTAGGCCAAATTCGTTAAAAATATATCATTGATATTCAGTAAAAACCAGCAGCATTAAAGAACCTGTGATTTTCTGTGACAGGCTGAAATGGTTTTCTAGCTATAAAATATATGTGTGCATGTTTTTATATATTGGGTGCTTAATAGCGGCACCATATAGCCAAGGTTATGAGTTGGTATATGAACAAAATGTAGGTGAAATGCAATGTGGTGAAATGAGTTTTTGCTCCTTAATTTATAATATTACACTGAAAAGAATCAGTTCAACTGATGATTTCATTCTAATAATAGATATTGGAAATCAGTTGTATTCAAGTTTGTCTCAATTAGGCAGACAGTCATTTTTAATGCAGACAGAATTACCTACAATGTGTTACACCAAGAGAGCATAAATAAGAGAGGAAAATTTGTTAATGGGGCGCGCGCCGTGATGATTCCAATCTGTGCTATTTTTAGTAACCGGATGCTGTTTAATTTTCGTCTTACTCTACTCCCGTGCGTCATAATTTGACACTTCCGGACCAAGAGAACCGTTTAGTGCAGATTTGAGTTTTGTAACACACCATTAAAATCAAAGTTATCTTAGTTCTGCTCTTGTTCATATTATCTACCATCAAAAGTGTGTACTTTCTGATTACAAAGAACGATTTTGATGAGAAAAAAGGCAAAAACGTCGAGGATTTTGTTGTGTTTTTGAAAGAAATTTTAGCGGAAATGCGCGCGCTACTGACGCATCACACGTCATCGAGTGCGCGCTTAGGTTTATTCAAAACTTTTCGCTCATTTAGATGAGAAAAACTTGTTTGTTTTTATAATTTTTTGACGTATGTTATTAATTGGACATCAGATGGCTTTTTCGTGGAATCTAGAATACATTTGGTATCGATTGTGTAATTTTATGAAGCTCAAATCGCGAAATTCCATTCGTTCAATTTTTCGACGAAAAATAAACTGCATCCGGTTACTAAAAATAGCACAGATGGGAATCATCACGGCGCGCGCCCCATTAACAAGTTTCCCTCTCTTATTTATGTTCTCTTGGTTACACAACGTCTTTTTAGCTAAGTTAATATTAGTAATAATTAATGATTTGTTGTTTGGTTAGTCACGTTGTTACAGCGTTTCAACTTGTATAAGTCTAGAATAGAATTTCAAGTTCAAGTAGGATTTTAAGCGGCTCGGCAAGTTTAAGGTTGGGCATGCGGTAACGTGCGGCGTACGCAGGTTGTCCCGGGAATATAGAATGTCGCTATGTGCCACATGTCCCTGCATATCCTTCCTGGTAAATGCTAAAATCCATATTAGCGATTGTTTAGTCAACAGTTAGTGTCGAATTTGAACGAAAAGATATTCATAGTTAAAAAATGTATTTACCACGTGATGGTTAGAAACTAGTTCATTGGTTGCAAAAATTTGTAGTTGAGTGTGCTATATGTGCCCGGAGGGGGACTCCTATACATAAGAGGACGGGATGCTCGTCGGAAATTTTGAAAATGACCCCTAAAAGGTACCCGAGTGGGAGTGGCAACAATTGATTTCTACCCCTAAAAGGTAAACAATAATAAAGAATTAAAGTAATGAAACACTTTGTTATCGATGTGCTTTGAAGATTCAATTCAGATCATCGAAATCGTCCCTTTCGTGCTTATTTTAGGGAGTTTATTTACCCTAAAACAGTTCCTAAAAGGTACCAGCTATGTCTCTGGTAGTCCAATTAAGTCTGAGACACCCTAAAAGGTACCAGATTTCAGATTTTGACCCCTAAAAGGTACGACGAGCATCCCCGTCCATTTACGATCGGAGTTCCCCCCCCCCCCCCCCCCCGGGCATATGTGGTATAGGCAGGCAGAATCCCATCTCTAGCGAGATGTCCAAAATCAGCCAAAACATTATGACATCTCCGCTGGCCAAGCTATTTGAAAGCCACCTCAATGATATCCTACTAGAACAGATTGGACTGCAATTGGATGATAGTCACTTGGGCTCGTTGAAAGGATCGTCAACTACCTGTGCCCTAGTTGATCTCATGAACTTCCTCTACATGAACACAGACAACCCGAAGGAGGCCGTTAGACTACGCTACTATGATCTTAGTAAGGGATTTGACAGGGTGGACCATAACATCGTCATTGACATCCTCCAGCAAATGGACGTCCGCCCATCTATCCTTGCTTGCATACGAAGTTTTCTCACAGGAAGACAGCAAAGGGTATGCGTAAATGGACCCAAGTTATCTTGGAAATATGTCTCGGCAGGGATCCCTCAGGGAAGCGTCCTTGGCCCTGAAACCTCTATACTGTGGTCTGTTAGGGAAAAAATCGTAACAAATCGCGTCAAGCACCAAATTTGGTACAGATGCTTCTTTAGGTATATGAAACCACTTCCGAATAGGTGCCAAGAGATCCAAGTATTTTAAAGTTGGGTTGACGGCCATTTAAAATTTTTTACATTCCATTCACTCTGCATGGAAACGAGGCTGTAATATGTACTTTGCTGCTTTATTTAAGCTCAGTACGTCTAGTATTAGTCTCCTACGCAGTCGCAGTTTTGTTGTCACGCTAGTCACTGCGTAGGAGACTATACTAGTATTGGCCTCAAATGGCTCTTGTAAAATGAGCGCACCGTCGACCTTAGGTTTGTCAGTTGAATTACTGTTACGAGTTATCGACGTTAAATATGGTCGCTTTACTTTACTTTACTTTTTGAAATTCAATCATCAGTCCCCTCAAATCATCCACAGCCAAACCAAGACAAGGCAAAGAGACAACCATTCGTGGGGCATTGTGGGTAAGATATTATCATATGTACTTATTGACTGAGTTGGGAGGGCCGGACGGGAATATATTTGGCTTGAGCTTTTGCCGTACGGATGCGCGCAGCGAGGTCCGTACAAATGATTTTTCCCGTCAAATATTTTCCCGTCCGACCCGACCTAACTCAGTCAATAAGCATTTTATCACATGACCTGATGTTTCTGTTACAAAAAGTGCTACAAAACTCTGAAATACAAATAGAAATATAACGCGTGGAAACGAGCAGGGCCGTACGGGTTTTTAAGGGCCGCTCAAACAAAGCCGTTCGGCCCTGACACGTCACTTTTTCCGAAGGATTTCAGTATCAAGAGCGCGCGGGCAGGGAAATACGTGTCATATATGATAATAGTTATTATTATCAAAAAAGAATAGGCTAATCATCCACAAACGAATACAGTTAGGATGCAGCTCAATGTGGTCGGGTTGAAGGCCTGTACGTGGTACACTGTTTAGCGTCGGTATGTTCCTTCAGCTAGAATTAAGCTAGTCTTTCAAGAAGCCAACGGTGCGCTCTTTTGAGCCAGACAAGTAGTTTCTACTTGTCTGGCGCAAATTGGCAATTTGGATCCAGCAAGTCCTTTGGAAAAAGAGAAAATAAAAAAATATCAAGAAAATGGAATGTTGACTACTGCAAAAACAGTGTCAGTTAAGATCAGAGTTAAGTTTACAAAGAATGATTAGTTAGTACACCTTTTGCTGTTCATTAACCGCCAAGAAACATTCATTCAAGCGAAAAAGCATTGTCATTAGAGCGAACAGACATACAATAACGCCAACGGAGTCTCAAGAGAGCGATGGAACTTTCATTAAGAAATTTAGCATGAAATTTGACAATCATGAAGATGCTTGCGTGGATTCATTAACGTTTTCAAACTTTCATTAACGTTTTTGAGCAATCATTAAACAAAAGCAGGCATTCAAGACAGTGTTTTGGACATTTATTTGCGCAGTACAAATGTATCAACAGAATTCATTTATCCTTCAATGTCTTCTCTATTTAAACATCTTGGTAAATATGTTTGCATATGATTGGACCATTGTATGCAATTGTGGGGAGTAATAGCATTCATATTTCTTGTAGTTGCCCTAAGGAGCAGGCCTTGTCTTCTTGCTTCTGCTCGGTCTCCCATTAAACGTTGCTGTTCGGACGGGACAAGAAAGCTTTTATAGCTGCCTTTAAGCAGCTAATGGCCTGCTCAACTATGTTAAGAAATGGGCTGTAAACTGGAAGAGGCTTCAGCTCGCTATTGGCCCTAGGATTATTGGCATTGCGATGAGCAGGAGCATTGTCATAAATAAAGAAAATCTGATCATTTGGAGGAAGACGTTGGTGAGTCTGGACCAAGAACTCCCGAAATCTCTGAGCGTTCATGCCTCCTATCTCGGCGGAATGGTGAACCAAACCAGCTCTCGGAGATATTGCAAGGACAATGGTAACATTTCTCCCTCGTTGTCCGCATACCTGCCTGTAGGCTCTCTCTCCTATTGCTGCTCGGCCATGGCTTCTCGAGGTCCAAATGTTATACCCGCATTCATCTATGAATATGCAATGACCAATTACGCCTGTGTTGAGAAACCAATTGGCGTATTCAAAACGACTTTGTATCACATCTGGCCGATTCCTGTCAACTGGTTGACGTCGGACCAATTTAAGAGTAATAAGCATGCCATCAAGTGCTCTTCCTATCGTGCGGTCATGGACTCGAGGTTTCCTTGGAAGCCTTCTTCTCAGTTCACTGTTAACTGCACTTAACGTTAGCGTACAATCTTCATCTACTATGTCGACTAGGCATTGCTTCATCTCGTCGTCTACTTTTACGTTATTACGCCCACCTCGTGGTAGCTCTTCAATTCTGCCCTCGCGAATATACCGTGTTACAATGCCTCTGGCAGTTGAACGATTTACGCCCAAAGTATCAGCCACAATCAAGTAATCCTCTGCATGGTCTTCGTAGGCCCTCACAAGTCGCTCTCTGACTTCGTTGGGAATTCTATTTCTTTGTTGACCCATTTCAATGTTCCGGCCTAAAAGGGATTGAAACTCAAACTGACTTATATTAATACCTAACGGCGCTTTGTTTGTGAGAAGTCATATTCACGGCTTGTAAACAAAATGAAAAGACAGATAAAATCCTACAATTCCACGTGGAAAATGTAGACTTATAATGTATTGCGTAAACTAAATGTCCAAAACGCTGTATTGAATGTGTGTTATGGTTTAACGATTGCACAAAAACGCTAATGAAAGTTTGAAGAAGTAAATAAAACCACGCAAACACATTCATAATTGTCGAATTCTATACTAAACTTCTTAATGAACGTCCCATCGCATTCTTGAGACTCCGGTCGCGTTATTGTATGCCTGTTCGCTCTAATGATAATGCTTCTTCGCTTGAATGAATATTCCTTCGTGGTTAATGAACAGCAAAAGGTGTAGTGCGAGACCTAGATGTACTCCTCGTCCATTTTGTCTGAGGTACGCTTGCTCCAACTTTCGCTCATCAAAAGCGAGCGCGCTATTGGCCACTTTCATACCGTGAAGACTGGGTACGAGTCCCTTAAACTTAATTGATGATGGCAACACAAAACTTATGTAGTCATAAAGAGCACATCGAGCTGTATATAATCCCGAGGTTTGATGTTAATCGGATATACATTGAAAGAGATACAGCAGTTCAAACATGCTAGATTTTACAAAGAAATGTATGGTTGTAGGGAACAATATCGGACAAATGTCCCTACAACCATACATTTCTTTTGTAAATTTCCACAATATTAGAACGGCTGTAAAACGTTCAATATTGAACCAATTAACACCAAACTTCGGGATTTTGTATAGCTCGATGTGCTCTTTCTGACTATACGAGTTTTGCGTTACCATCGTCAAAATTTGAGGGACTCGTACCCAGTCTTCACGGTATGAAAGTGGCTAATTGGCTTTTCCTTCTCGCCTTTTCCCTCGGAAAGTGCTCGTTACCGGAAGTGCGCAAACATCGGGAAATACCGACGTTCTAGCTCCATTAATAATAATCACGAACTTACCCTTCTTACTTGATCATAGTTAAACTCTTTAAAAGCAACACATTCGTTGTTCTTGGATATTCCCAGCTTGCTCAAAAGCTCACATTTTCTCACTGCTATTAGTTCATCGTTACAGAAATGATAATTAAACCCAACACAACGGGGCGTTCTTAGACAGATGTCTTGGCACTGTATGTAGCTTACAGCTTCAATCGCTGGGTGAATCACTTGGCCAAGGTTATACTCATATCGTGTGTCACTGTCATCAATTCTTAGTATAGTCCTTTTACATGCTCCTATACAACGCAAAGGGGGATTTGTTATTTTGAGATTGTGGTAGTAGTCAATCTCGTACCAGAGCCCGCGTTACTTTTGGCCAGCGGCGAAGAACGTTCGGTTGGTACTTCATTCAATGTATCCCAATACAATAGAATACAATATACAATACAATAGAATAATAATTCTACCCCTTAAGGTAGTTCGAGACCCTTGCTACTGCGCATCTCCACCGCATTCGAGCGCGCGCACTTTTATTAGAGAACATTCGCTTGTCCGTGGGAAGTCTGGGCACTAGTGAGTCAGCGATTGAAAACCGAAGAAATTCGGTTTTTGGTGAAGAAAAATAGTACTTTATCGACCAGATTCTGCAAACAAATTTATCAAAACATGTTGTGCACCGTGTAAAGAAGAAGAAAAAGCTCGAACTATAAAATTTAGCGAATTTTTATGAGTCGAAAAGGAGCAGAGAACAACGCTAAAATGTTTTATGTTCGTTTTCGAAGATTTTTACCCTTTGTTCTTCTCTAACTCTTTAAACAATACGGTGACCCCCTGATTTTATGAATGATTTATGCTCACAATTTTATAAACTTTTCGTATAAAGAAAAAAAAGAATACTTCTATCGTTTCGATTTTGAGTAAATTTATCATTTTTCTGTCTGATCCTCCAAAAACGTGTATTCTGGAAGGCCATTTTTCGCATATTATTGTTGATCTTTCGCTTTTTTGCAAATTGTTCGGCAACAACTTAGTTCCAAGTGTTTTTCTGCATCCCAGGCTATCATTTTGCTTGCTTTTGAATACATTTGGTTGTTCCAAAATTCTTATAATTTGACCAGATATCGCGAGGCCATTTTTCGTAAAAAGATCACCAAACACCCCACATCTCCCCCCTCATATCTCAAGAGTGACCTCGGTGACCCCCCATTTTTATTTTACATTTTATTTCCTCCTATGCCCCTCTTTCTTTGTAGGAATTTTGAAAGCAAGTTTATCGTAAAAATTCATGAGTCCCGAACTACCTTAACAATAGATAACAATGCATACAAACGAATATATCGAGCACCATATGGTACCAAGGGCGACAAAATGACGCATGCGCAGAAGACGCGTTTACGAAAATCAATCTCCCCGAATCCTTTTTCTGTAAACAACGAGCTCAGAATCCAAATTTTGTTGTGTGATATTCAGACCAATTAGCAATGAATATGAAACTCTTTAATGATTTCTTTAAATCAAGCTAAATTGACTGTCACTTTGGGATCTCTAAAACATGTTTGTTTGCCTTTTGGTGCCAGTCGGTCAGTGTGTCACTATAGAAGACGCCGGAAAATATCTTACGATATATATAAAAGCCTTCTGACCAATGAAACGCTATTCCCTAATTACAGCTTAAATAATTTAGTATCAACTATCTCAAGAACACTCTATATGCTTCCGTTATAGAGTTTCGGTGGATCTTGTTAGTCTGACAGAAATAAATGACAAAAATATATTAGTGTGTGTCAGTGTGTGAATGAGATTGAGTTATGATATTTCATTTTAATACAATAATGAATAAGCAAAAACTTCGCTTAAAAGAATCTTACTCAAAAACATATTCTAAATACAAATGATATCAAAGGCCGTGAAATTTCCAAATGTTCAAAATTTCCATGTATCACTTTCCATTCAAAAGTGGAGTGTTTTTACACCTCAGTAATGTAAAGTTCTTTGTTTATAACAAACATTGGCAAAAAAGTCTTAATATTTGATACCACCACATTGAAAATCAATCGTGCAAAAAATAAATTAAATATTTGTAAAATTTGGACTCTATAACCCAACATAATTTAGCGAATTTCAGCAGCTTCAAAATGGCTAAATTTTGTAGTTGCAATTATAATCAGTATTCCGGCTAGGGTATTCTTGGGTCAGTGGTATAGCAAAAATCGTGGCATTTCCCCCGAAAATCGCTAAATCTTCCCCTACAGAAATTGCTAAATTCAGTCGTTGCGAAAAATTAGAAAGTATGACTCTTGGTAACAACTAAATATATATTAAATAATAACGGCTAAATATTGAATTCGGTAATAAAAAGGAAGCTCAATTTTAAATGCATTAAAATGAATTTAATCGTAAAAGTTCATGAATCATAATTATAGTCAAAATTCATTTTATGTCGATCCGCGAGACCCACAAAATTTAATCTTAATTTGTAACAAAACTTCGGTCTTTTTTTGCATAAGCTTGCATACTATCCTAATGCAGCTAAAACCAAGTTGTTTGGACTAACTTCATTTTGTTTTCTTACAAGGATGACTTGGCTAGTGTTTAATGGTTACTTTTAAGGCTACTACAGTTTTATGTAAACATGAACTGAACTATTTGTATTTTCGTCTTTCTGGTACGGCATTACCTTCCGATTTCTTGCCATTAAATGCTCCAACAATAGTCAATAAGCACAGGAAACTTGGGATTGTTGTACGAGTCATGCCAAATTCAGCGCTCTAGGTACATAAATCTGCCCGAAAAGAAAAACACATGAGGAAAAAATATCCTTTTCATGAAAATTATTTCATCTGTTTTTTTCTTCTGAGCTTAAAGTTTCTAGTCGCAAACTTTGTATCTTGAAATTTTGCAGGGATACTTACTTTCGATATCAGGTCAGTTTAATCGGTGAATTTTAGATTTTGAAAATAAACACCAACACTATAGCAATTGAGTTATATTTAGAAACCGCGGCTGTATTCATTCGTCCTTTTACTTCCAGTTCACTGCAAATTCTTCATATTTGTCAAACTACTTCTACGAAAGCAAAATGAAGCGATGTGATTGGACAAGCAATCGTTTGTCGTAAGCATTGATTGGTTGAAATTCAAGGAAGCCACTCGAGTGTATATGGCACGTGTTTCAGCTCACACATCTGAGAATGAACCAAAGATTGTTTGAACTAGAAAGTGTCATTGACTGAAAACCTGACATTAATAACACCCTTTAAGTACAGTTTAGTTTTTACTTTTTTAATATTTTCCCATCCTATTCTATTTCCTTGCGATTAACAGCATAAAAGCCGGCAAAATTTCTCACTGAACCACTGAAAACGAAATGGGAAAGATTTAAATGGCTCTGATTATACGTTGCAAACTTTCCGTTTTCCTCGTTAAACTCGTTCTTGTCAACAGAACAAATTCAAATACGAAAACAACCAACTCCGGGTGACTTTAATACATGCAAACAAAGGCGGCAAATTGACGAAATTTGTCATTGAACTGAAGTTGTAATGTTCCACTCAGACTGGCGTTAGAGCGTGCTTTTCTTGTTCATATGGTGCTGGTATTAGACTTGTCAAAAAGAGATAAAAACAAATGAACGGAGCGGCTGTTCTTTGTCTTGACAGACATCGAATTTGTCACCGGTAGTGGGGAAACATGACAAATTATATAATTACTGACTTCGAATGTGCGCGTTAAAGTACGCTAAAATTACATTTTCAGACTTTTATGTCCACGTCGTTTCTAAAAAGCCGGCGATTTTCCTAAGTCATCAAAGGCTGTGAATGTATATGACAAGATTTTTATTTCTCTTCCATGGAGTACATGTTTGGCATCAGGAAGTGATCACATTGAAAATAAACATTGGTCAACAATACTGCCATTAAATTGTCTTGCTAACTGCAGAAAATTCAATTTGCTCGCAAATATCTCATAAACTTTGACACTGGAATGAAAAATGAGTTATTAGGTTGAAGTAAGAAGTAATACTGACAACTCAGTGAAGGACCATCAAAGGCTCTGTTCTAATGATTTTGTAATAATTTGTCGTTACATGGAAACATGGATAAACATATATGTATATATATATATATATTAAAGTAGAGATAATTTCTTAGGAAACGTAAATGAAGACACGAGGAGAAATGTAAATGGTTTTTTTTGACAGTCTTTGTGGCGGAAGAAGATACGCGAGCACGGCATATTTTTGGCGCCATTTTGATTGTTGTTATTGTTACTGCTGTTTTTGTTTTACTTTCCCACGAGTATTTCCTTCTTGTGCACGAAAACAACTTCAAAGCTTGTTTGTTTTCCAAAGTTTTCCGAGAAAATAGAACTCTTTACATCAGGCGTAATTCTGACTGAGATGTAATCTATAGAAAATAGTACCACAGAAAGTTGCAGACGGATCAACATTGGAAATCCGGACTGTTAAAAATAAGCCAATCACAAAGATATTTACTGATTTTGAGATTATTTTCCAACATGTGTCCTCGTCGTTACTTGCGTGTTATTGAACCATCATCTTTATACAGTCGTTACTCTTTTGATGAGAAGCGAAAAACGCATGGAGTCTCCATTTTCGACAACAGCCTATTACTGGCTGGCAGTGTATCGTTCAACGCGTGTCTCTACTTTCCAGCAATGTTGTTGTTGCAGTGTGTCTCATGTTTTCAAAAATAAATTATTTGTCGCGTGCATGGGGTCTTTGAATTCCAGCAAATAATACTGAATTATTCACATGGTGCCTCCGGTTTTCAAGTTGTGCTTCGCCGTGGAAAGAAAGTGGTCTATCAGTCAGGATCAACCAGATCACTTTGTCCAAAATACCTAGACAAAAAACAAAATTTCAATTCATGAGGGTGGTATGTTATGCAGGGATATTATATGTAAGCTTGTCAATAATTCATATAAAGATAAGAAAACTACTAACGTTTAAACAAGTCCATAAAGGCTGGTTCACACTGGCGTCGGAATCAGAATCGGAATCGTAAGAAAACAACAAAGAATTTAGGGATTAGAATACAAAAGAAAGGTGTTTTTCTTTGTTCTTTCCTTTGTCTTTGATTATGCTTATGCTTGGTCTTAGGCTTCTTGCGATGCTTATGTCGATGTCTTATGTCACACGCTTGACTTAACTCTTTTGTCTTTTCCTTTGTTTTTTGCTTCCGATTCCGAATCCGACGCTAGTGTGAACCAGCCTTAAAAGATGCTGGAGATCTTGTACACTTACCTTGCAACAAGAGTGATGAGAAGGTCTAGAGACATTCTTAGATGATCACCATTTGGTGTATTCTCGATCTGTGTATAAATGGATGAGTGTGTGAGGAGGGAAGGGAGGAAGGAAGGAAGGAAGGAAGGAGGGAGGGATGGAGGGAGAGAGAGAGAGGGAGGGAAGGAGGGAGGGAAGAAGGAAGGAAGGCATATAATAACTGTGATAATGTATCAATGATGCTCTTGTAGTATGATACCTGATTCATTCTGTGTTTTGCACAATGTCTTGCTAGAGTTCGTAGCAAAGCAACCGTTTCAGACAACAAAGGTTTATCTAAGCATGCAAGCAATGAGTACAGCCAGCGTCCCTGCAAAACAAAGCACTCTTTAGAGTCGGTAATCGTGAACAATCTGCACCGTACGATAAGTGGTCGGTAACTCGGTTCGTCGACCACTTATCGTTACCTTACCGTTACCTTACCGTCACCTTGCCGTTACCTTACCGACCACATTTTACCGCTACCTTACCGTTATCTTACCGACCACTTACCATTACCTTACCGACCACTTATCGACCACTTACCGACCACTTACCGACCACTTACCGTTACCTTACCGACCACTTACCGTACGGTGCAGATTGTTCATGATTACCTTTAGAGTCAGGTCTTTTTTGTTTGGTTGGAGGGGGGTATGGGGGAATGAGTATTATAGAACCAGAATTGCTACATTGCAAGAAATTCAGCTGTCATTATCATTCTTGTTCCCAAAGCCCTTTCTATTGCCATCCAGCAGAAGGCACATTCATTAAACTTTAACTCATTCATTGTTTGTATAGGAAAACAGCCTCCTCTAGCTGCAAGTGCATCTTTTTGTTTCCTCTTCTCTTGGGCTTCCATGGTTGTCTTTATGGTTCGACTTCTGTGCTTTCCTTTTTCTTTGTTAGGATCTAGTCCTCTCTGGACAGTCAGCTAAGCGATCCCAAAAGGAGAGAGAGAGAGAGAGAAACAAGGGGTTTCCTGTGGCTGAAGCTAGCTTGTACCAGTGACCTTGTGACAGCTTGTATCAATATGACTGGCAATGCAGACTAACAATATATGGTTTAACTTCCATATCCAAGATGTGAAGGTCTAACAATAATTATTATGAAGGGTTGCATGTGAAAACGGTGACTTTTTTATATTTTTTGTCAATGGCAAATGGTATAACTAACTTTCCTATGTTGGAAAAATTAATTTCAGGACATCCATTAAAAAGTCACTTAGGTCATTTTCACAGGGAACCCTTCAATTTTGCAAATGTCACTAGAAAGACAGCCTTCTTTTCAGTCTATTAAGCACTTTGCAATAATATTGCTCACAACAATATCGAACACTGTTTTGCTTCAACATTGTTGGCAGTTGTTGGACCAAAAATATCATAATATGCTTTGGTGATAGAGAACAAAAGTAATGATGGCCATTGTTGTCTTTAGGATACTCAAATGTATCCAATACATTTTGAATCCCAATGACCTCACGTCCTTGTTTCAACTTCTTTCCTTTCTGTATAGCTTTAATCAGCCCATGAAATGAGGCACAGATGGAGAGGGGGGGGGGGGGTAAAATGAGTGCACCATCAGCCAGTTTATTAGTCAATTTGTGACTATTATGAGCTACCAACATAAAATAAGGATTCTATATCTTTACTCGATCTTAATGATCCTTCAACCTTTACCTGCAGATGTGAATATTCTCCTTGTTCAAGCCAGTTGACATGATACTCTAGCACCTTTTGAACTGTCACCTAGAAAAGACAAAATGTACACATTTATGCACCAGAGAGGAGGGCAGTGGAACTACATGTACCTCAGGGGATCAAAATTGACATTGCTCACTTTAACCACTGGTTACCCCTTATAAGGTCCCCCGAGACTATCGTGAACATTGAATGCGTACCTCCAACACAAATGAATCTCTACAGTGATCATAACCTTTTGTTCTTTGAATTTAACAGTCACGCAAAGTCATCTGGCTGCGACACACGCACTGTCTACAACTATCGTCTCGCCGACTGGAACGGCCTATTACAAACTTTAAGGCTTATAGATCTTTCTCCCTCTGACATCTCCACTGATATAGACTCAGACTGGCAGCGCTGGATGGATTTTTTTCTCGGAGCGGTCGCTGACCACATTCCAGTGAAGACATTCAGACGCAAGAACACCCCTCCATGGCTAGACAATGAAGTAAAGCATCTCGTAAAAAAGGAGACTGTCAGAAGAAAGGCGAAGAAGACAGGGCGCCTAAGCGTTCATGAGAAATTTCGAGCTCTCAGACGCCAAGTTAAAAAATTAATATCAACTAAGCGAAGAAAGTGGTTTGAGGCCTTGCCCGATTTGTTGAAATCAAATACCAAAAAGTTCTGGTCCGCATTCAAGTCTGCAACAAATCAATCCAGTGTTCCCAACAAGATGTCGTGGACTCATCCCGATGGCACGTACAGAGCTAGTAAACCTGTTGATATTGCAAACCTGTTTAACAACTACTTTTACTCAGTATTTAAACCACCTTGCTCAAGCTGTGAATACGAAGAACATCAACAAACGAAGAATCTCCTTGTGAATTACAATCAAGAAATATCCCAGCTCTCATTAACTCCTGACGAGGTTCTCAAAGCACTTCTCTCGCTCAATGTTCACAAGGCAACTGGACCCGACAAAATCCCGGCAAGACTCCTAAAGAACTGTGCACCATGCATTTCTACTTCCCTGTGTGTTTTCTTCAATAAATGTTTGCAGATGGGTAGGCTTCCAGCTTCATGGAAAGTTGCCAACATCATACCGATCTTGAAAGGTGGCTCTGCTGGAGAAGTATCCAACTATAGACCCATCTCCTTGCTACCTCTAGTCTCTAAAGTCATGGAGCGCTGTGTGTATAATCGACTTATTGAGCATATCTCTAGTCAGCTTCATAGTCTGCAGTTTGGCTTTCTTAAAGGAAAATCGACAACCTCACAGCTTCTCCAAGTTCTGAATGAAATAGGTGAGATGTTAGACAAACGAGTACAAGTCGACACCATCTACTTGGACTTTGCCAAAGCATTCGACAGAGTCGACCATCAGCTACTTTTGCAAAAGCTACACCTATTTGGCATTAATGGCAACCTCCTCTGCTGGTTCTCAGATTACCTAAGTAACAGATATCAGAAAGTAACCGTGCTTGGGGAAACATCACATCTCCTCCCTGTACTTTCTGGGGTACCGCAAGGCTCTATATTAGGGCCAGTCATGTTCCTGATTTACGTCAATGATCTGGCTACAGTCGCTACTCACACTTCCATAGCGCTATTTGCGGACGACACCAAGTGTTACCGCCCCATGTTGAACACTGATGATGGACTGCTACTCCAGGAGGACCTTGATCGAATCGGCTGGTGGTGTAAAGATTGGAGTATGGATCTCAATGAGTCTAAATGCTGTGTCATGTCTACAACAAGGAATGTTAATCCAGTGGTAGCAACGTATCTTCTTAATGATACTCCAATGATACTCCAATCGCATGGATATGCAAAAAGATCTCGGGGTACTAGTGTGCAAGGACTTGAAATGGAACTCACATGTATTAGCAACTGTCTCCAAGGCCAACAAGATGCTGGGTTTTATTCGGAGATCGACCTTGGAGGTTAAAAACCAAACTGCCCGTAAAGAACTGTATACAGCGTTAGTGAGGAGCAACCTCTCATATAGCTCTCAGGTCTGGGCTCCCCAAACAGTCGAAATGATTGAAACTATCGAAAGAGTACAGCGACGCGCCACAAAGTATATACTATCCTTGCCTTACCGAACTGAACTTTCTTACAAGAACAGACTTCTACGCATTGGTCTTCTGCCACTCTGTTACTGGCACGAGTACTTGGACCTGGTTTACACCTATAAATCACTTGTCAATGCCTCTGATGCTCATTTCAAGATATCTCAACCTGTCAGAACCACAAGACGTACTGCTTCATCTAAGAGTATATTGTTGGACTTACCAAAATCAAAGACTGTCACATTTCAAAACAGTTTCTACCCGAGAGCCTCCCGAACCTTCAACACGCTTCCTGAATCCCTAAGGGACATCACCAAATCTATTGACAGTTTTAAATCTGAACTACGCAAATACTACTTAGACTTAACTCTGAAAGTTTAAGATCCTACAGTGCCTCAATCATATAAAAGTATCTGCGTCAAATGTCATGTAAGCAGGCCATTGAAAAACTTATTGTTAAAGCTCTGTTGTTAAGTGTCTGTTGTTAAGTGTCTTTACGTCCTAGTTAATTTGTTCACTTGTATACGTATTTTTTGTACCAGGGAGTCTCGTTTTTGGAACCTTTGTTCTGTGAGCTGCTCCCGCCCTAGGGCGAAGTTTATAAATAAAATAAAATAAATATTAAGCCTCTGTTACAGACATTGTTTGTAGTTTGCCTACAAGCTTTTCAGCAAACTACAAAGATGTCTGCAATGGAGGCTACCCCATATTAGGTTTTAAGATGTTCCTCACCTGATTCATTCTGAACAAGATGCTTGAAAGTGGAGGAGTTCCTTCCTGAAAATTAAGGAATTAAGGGCTCACAATAAGTTAATTGGGATCTTGGATTTGACTTTTTGAGAGTGGTGGGATTTGGGATTTGAAAGAAAATAGTGGGAAAGCAGGAAAAATTGGGGTGAGATCAGGATTGCTGCAAAATGTTGGTAAAATGGCAGGATCAATTTAGAGATTTATCAGGGGCGGATCCAGGATTATCTTCAAGAAGGGTGCACCGTCTTCAGAATGGGGTGCACCATCATATAAATTGGAAATTGCCGAGAGGATATTTTGGAAAAACATTGAGATAAAAGGACTCAAAGTTGTCTCAGGAGGGGGTGGGCACCCCTGCACCCCTCCCCTAAATCTGCCCCTGTTTATGGTGGGATAGCAGCACTTCAAAACCCTAATGGAAGACCCTTCAGAACCCTATCGTAGACCCTTGGTATTGTATTCACCAAATCTACTAGACAACTGAAGGGGAGCTGTATAATGGTCACCTTCACAATTAACCCAGAACACACAGGATGAAAGCAACAGAAGGCAGTAATAAGTCTAGCCTGATTTTCATACAATCAGGGGTAATCCCTGAAGAGAGCAGATCCTTGAACATCTGAAAATCAGTCTATAATAAGCCATCCCTGTGTGTACATTCCAAAGGCAGTTATTGTATTGTTTGTGTGTACATTGTAATAGCCCACTTTTGATATATGGTTGAGATGCCACACACAAAAGAATCAGTTTGAGGCTCTGGGGAATATTGCTTAGTGGTGCGCGACTCAACAATTGTTTTGTTACACACTACTAAGCATTATTCCCTCGAGCCTCGTATTGATTCCTTTGTGTGCGGTAACTCAACCATATATCGAAAGTGGACTATTTGTATGGGGCTTTGCTTGTATGGACTTCGAGTCTTTTTGCCATGTTGAAGCTATTAGATAATAAATAAATAAATTATTTTGTAGTACAAATATACCTGCTTTTTTGAGCTTTCATCATCAGATCCAGACTTTGAGTTATTTTCAGTGCTGTTGATGAATAAAAAATCTGAAAGATAACTTATTTTCATTGGTAACCCCCTCACCAAAAATTATTTGATTTTCAAGTAAAAGACATTGTATTCAGATACTCAATGTGGAAAGCTCACTTTCTGACCTGTTCCTTCTTTTAGATTTTCCAAGACAGAATAAATACCACTGCTTTTCATCATTTTTATTTGGCTACAATTAATATTCAGAGAAAATTAGAAGTCAATGATTACCTGATCAGGTGATTTCTTTAGCAAACTTATAACTGAAACAACATGAATATTTAGATTATCTGAGCTTACTAGGGATATTTCATTGTCCATAGACTTCTTTACTTTGTTTGCTTTAAAATGGGCCATTTTCTGTGCATTGATAATAAACAATTATTTAATAAGTATACAATTTTAGCTTTTGGTTGATCAGCAGAAGTATGTGTACTACATACATATAAACAAGTACTTAGTTTACTAGTAGATTACCTAAGGTAGCCCCTTCCCAGCAAGAATGCCATCTATTTACAACAGTAGATTTAGCAAACATGAGGAAAGTGAAAGATGATGCCACAAGGACTGATGAATAATGTTCAAAATTACTGTTGATGTTGTCAACATTCTGAACAGGACATGAAAACAGGCAGTAGATATGGTGAGCACTGCAGCAATTGTCACAGATACACAAATGAACGAATGAATGAACGAACGAACAAACAAACAAACAAACGAACCAACGAACCAATGAATGGATGGATTACTAAAGATGGATAGATGGATAGATGGATAGATGAATGAATGAATGGATGGATGGATGACTGAATGAGTTAACAAATGGATAATTGAATAGAATAAATGAATGAATGGATGCATGAGTGAATGAATGTACTATATTCATCTGACATCCTTTCAATGTTCTTACTTGACATATTGTTTGCTTTACTCTCAATGATTTTTAGCCATACTTCCCACCTGTCTAATGTCTGCAAAATCAGCAGCTTGTTTCATCTGCCATTTGTAAGATGGTGTTGAACCTGTTGGTATTGGCATCACATTGTTCGCTATCTATTTAACAATAGCACAAAAATCACAAATAAATTTCAGTGGAAAGTTTCAGTCCCGGGGGAGGGGGGGATATGGTTTTTGTCCCTGCTGTCTTAAAACAGGGTATACATTTTATCCAAAATAATTTTGGAAAACAATTATTGTTTTAAACAGGATCTATCATTTTGACAAGAAATCACAAGCCATATCATGTTTTTGTGTCTTAGATAGGGTACTGTTCTTAAAATAAATAAAAAAGCACCTCGCCGTGCTAGATTAGTACTGACTTGCTGACAAAGTATTATTGTAGTTGATGGCTCTGTTATCTCTTTTGTAGTCATTTTTGGTCTCATTATGTGACTGGTCAGCAGGAGATTGGCATCGAATCTGTTACGAGTAAGTATTAGAAAGCTGACTTGAGTCTTAGATAGGGTCAATGTTTTTCTCATTTGTCTTGAATAGGGTAGAATTTTTTCACTTCAGAGTGTCTTTGATAGGGTCAGGTTCTAGAGCTCTGGTGGCACACCCCTATCCAAAAAGGGGCTGAGTACCCCCTCTCCCCCCCCAACCGGGTTTTCAGTACTAGACTGGTCATCCACTCAACATGTACATTGAGATATCCCCCCTTTTCCCTAGGGGGGTGCTATGAAGGATATCCTATCAGTTTGAATTTGCATTTGGCACGACTAGTAGGCAGCATGTACCTCAACTGTTTGCATGTTTGTTTTCTTTTGACTGACATCTGCAACAACTACATCAGGACATTCCATAGCTTCTTGTCTTAAAAATAAATAAAACCATGACAGGATTTGCAAACACATGGTTGAATCTTCAACTGCATTTGAAGAAAAGTCTTACTGCACTCTTTTCAGATATTCAAGACCAGAACACGGCAATTTAGATTCATCATAATCGTCAATAAACTCTTCATCTTCCAAAAATCCAATAGCTGGCTCCATTCAGACGAAAAAAAGCAATCAGTTTGACTTTTTATATGGCTCAAAGACGGAACGTTTGATATTATTGTAATTTGGGTTTCCTGTGCTCAATACTATTGGTCAGCGGCTTCTTCTATTTGAAAAAATGGCGCCTGGTAATTTCCATAGTTGGTCATTCATCGCTGTTTGTGCTTTGGGTTTTCTCGGTTTGTTGACGTTTTTAGAGTTCATTTATGGCACATTTAACCAAGAAGATAAGAACGAAGGTGAAGAAGATCAGACAGTTGAGAAATCAACGTCAATGGGCCAAGCATCATGCAAGAAGTCACGAAATGAGTCCAACTCAAGTCCCGAAGGAGAACTGAGCCCTTTACATATTGAGTATTTGTTGGGGCTTATTGACAAAGTAGATGAAAACACATTGGAAAATCTTCTTGTCAGTTTGTCAAATTGTTGTGCTTTCACGAAAAATCAGGTAAAAATATATGGAGAGGGAAGGGCAATTTCAAACTGGTATCTTGGGAAAATGTCTAAATTGGTGGCTTTTAATCCCCCCTCAAATCCTTTCCTGTTTGTTGGAAGATATCTTTATAATTGACCTTGATTTTCTAATTAAAATTATAAATTCTTTACACTGATGTCTTTTATGATAAATTAGAATCTGATAAGAGAAAAAGGTGGAATCGAAAAACTGATACAACTTGTTCATTGTGAGAATGATGGTGTTCGATTAAGAGCCATCCAAACCTTATCTAACCTGGCAATGAATCTAGAGAATCAGGAACATATTGTTGTAAGTATCTCAGTGATTGAAATATCGCCAAAACTCTACTATTGAAGAGCATGCAACCTCCCATAAGCAGATACCAGGTTCCCGTCAGCAGACAGCACCCTCAATCTTAGTCTCCTACGCAGCCGCAGTTTTGTTGTCACGCTAAAGCCCTAGCGTGACAACAAAACTGTGGCTGTGTAGGAGACTACCTCAATCTCTTCTCCTGACACTTTATTTTAACCTCCAATTCTTGGTTTGCAAGCAATCCCCAGAGAATGTAGAGAAAAAAGACATAGCAGACATGTTGGTGGTCTTGACAAAAGAAAATCAAGATAAAAACCACCACCATGGCTGCCATGTCTTCTGTTGAATTCACTCAATGGTTTGCAGGATGTTGGTTTATAGGATTTTCCACTGTGCATTTAATGTAACAGCCTTCTTTTGGTGCATCTGCAATTCTCACACTGGAATCCCAAATGTCTAACAAACTCCCAAAAACCAACCAAAACCCAGGGACGGGAGTTTCACTGTTTTTTTATATTTTTGTCTAGGTTTGTCTACCAGTCCTGTTACAAATGATTAACTCTACAAATCTGCAATCAAGCAAATCAAATGCAGAGCAGTTAGTTGCTGTTTTACAGCTTTTAGTAAACTTGACTATTGTGGACACATGGCAGGCTGGCATGAAGAAATGTATCATCTCATGTTTTGACATTTTAGACACAGAATCTCTATCAGCCAGAGTGAAGGTAATTATTTTATCTTTAGCTTTTTACAATATAGCTCCTTTCAATGAAAGTTCTTTGTTTTAAATATTCAAAAAACCTTATGACTGGTTTGAATGTTCCAATCCATAAGCTGTGACTTCTATGGTTGATTGCAAGTTGGTCTGCTTTGCTTTTTTAGGGACAGTAACTGTATCTATCAAATAGGAGTATCTTGTGTACATCTCTAATAACTTTTGGCTATGTACTGTACAAGATTGTGAAGTGTATGTTTTTCCTTCACAGATGAATGCCCTAAGACTACTTGTTAATCTTTCATGCAATTATGAAAATGTTCAACTGTTTCTAAATAATCAGGTACACAATCAATCAATCAACTAATAACATTGATTTAATAACATTTAATCCTTCATTCTTGCTAACCCTTAGATGCTGGTCCTGGGAAGATTCATGGATGTCTCAATTAATGAAGATATCATTCTGCGTACTGTAGGCCTTATACTTAATGTCATCCAAAATGCAAATAAAGTATTAGAGGTATAGAAACAGCATTGTATAATGGTGTAAAAAGGCTGCAAACATAAAGGGACTATGCCAATGAAAATTTTGTTTCTTGGTTTGCTTTCATTTCCTGTTGTTACATCCACCAATTTGAATTCTTTAAGTGTTTCTTCGTTTGTTTTCATTTCCTGTTGTTACATCCACCATTTTGAATTCTTTAAGTGGTTTTCCCCTGTAACACATGGCAGGCATAGATCACAAGGACTGAAGCCCCAAGCAAATGAGGGCCGAAGGTCTGAGGAAGTAAAGCCCTTGATTTCCTTAATAAGCTTGGACCTTTGGCTCTCATGATCTGCACCATCCTGCAATGTGTTACAGGAGAAAACTGCTTAAAGAATTTACAATGGTAGACACACAACAGGAAACCCAATCAAAACGAGAAACAAAACTCAGTTGGCAAATCAGACTCCTGTCACATAGAACTGTTCCCCTTGAAAATTATATAGTAATGGTTTCAGACTTATTACCAGTCATTACATTAATTTTTCTTATTATTAGGTTAAAACAAGAATTCTGCCGCAAGAAATTATGAAGAAATTAAATGAGTTGGAAAGTTCTGACAATGAGGAAATAAAGGAAAAAATTGTGAAAATAAAAGACATTCTGGACCATTTCAACGCACAATGAAACTTGAAATGATTTTACAAGTATTTTATAGTCCATTTTTACAAATTTTACCAAACTTTAGACAGTTAAGTATGATAAATTCAATGTCAATAAAGTTAAAGTGTATGTACTCATAGAGTACTGTAGTTCTTTTCTGTGACTGTAAACAGTATTCATGGTATGGATTCCCAGAGAAAATGGTTGCCTCTTTTCAAAATCCAGGCCTCAGTCTGACTCAGTGCTGTTGTATTACAGTTGCTACAACTGAATTGATTGGGCTACCTTTGTTGATGCAATTATTATTCCTTGGTTATTCCTTATTATTCCTTTCTTCTGGTGATTGTTCGTCATTGTCATTTAATTGTGCCTCCTTACAACTTGTAACACTAATAAGTTCATTTAAAATTTGTGATGAAGTTTTCTCAGATGACTCAATTAACTCCTCTCTTCCATCAGCTAGAAAGAAAAGAAGAGTTACACTTATTTAGTGAAATGTTATTTGGCTAATGCAATTAAGAATTGGTTATTAATTATTATTATTATTATCCAGGGGTGGTTCAAAGGTTCAAACAGCTTGCATAACAAAACTTGAGAGTGAGTCAATACCTCAGGATTCTAGGGTACATCTAAATACATTTATATTCATAAAGAATATAAAGAAATTTCTGAATTTGTAAATACCATCAGAGTGGCCAAAATGAACCCCCATTTCTGAAGACTTTGGCTAGCCTTCTAGGACATGTTAGGAATTGAAAGTATTAATAATTTAATGACTTACCAAATTTGATAACTATTATAGGATCTGGAGATTCAACTTTATTTCTTACAATTTGCACGTGGGGGTTTTTGAATTTCAATCTTGGAACTTCCTCATAAAGAAATTTTCTGTAACATAATTGTACATGAGATTAAACTAAGTTGATAAGAAACAGTAAGTGATTGAAAATATGTGAACAGTGGTCCTTTAGTTAAATCCCTTTACAGAAGAAGGGCAAAGCAGCCCTGCCAGCACACTCGGGTGATTTCCACATCCACATTTCAGGATGTAAAAATTAATATGGTCTATTTGATAAAAACCTGATTTGATCAAAACTGTTCTTATATTCAAATTATGCACATGATTATTTCAGTGGCAAGGTATTGCTGGCTTGTGTGCTTTGCTAGGGTATTTGATATCATGTAAATTTAAAAACAAAAGCTGTCTACGACAACATGTGCTTACTGGTATAACTGTACTGACAATTTGTAAATAGAAACAAAAAGTCAAAACAAGAGTCAATTGAATACCAAAAAAAACAATACAAATCACCAAATAAAACCATTTTATTAAAAATTTAAATCTTTTACAATTAGTTAGTATTTTAAAATTACTTTGATTATATATCACAGTTTAACTATGTTTGCTCTAAGATTACGAAATTATTCAAATAAATATAATTTAATTTGAAGTAATTAAATACAGTTCATGAAAAATGAACATGAAAGCAAAAGCACATACATGCAAGTTCTTTGTCACAAAATCAAAATTTCAAGCTTTCATGGGGATTCTGCACACCTTGCGTGACATCACCGTGACATTTCACATTTTAAAACAACTAAAACAAGGTCATGCAGTACGCCTCAATCGAGAGGTAGCAAAAGTTTCCAAAACACTATATAGACATCCCGAAGGACACAAAGGCTCCATTCAAGAAAGGTAAATTTAATTTCAATATTAAAAATATTTAATTGAATAAAACCCAGTTTACTCACCCAGACTTAAACCTAAGAGTAAACACGCCGAGGTTTCAAACCTAATCAACAGTAAAATTAATGGCAGGAATGCAAAGAAACTTTTGTATTTTAAGATGCTAACTAGCTATTCTTGGTGGGCGCGTGACGTCATCGTTGACCAAAAACATTCAAAAAACATCCAGAAAAGTCAAAAAGTCCATTATCCTACTAAGGAACTTCAAAGAAGTCTCTCATGAAAATTTTGGATGCCTCTGTGTTTTTTACGTCGAGTTATTGTCGGTTATTCGTAATCAAAAATGTGTCACGCAGCATCGGTCACGGCCTTTCAAATAGCTTAAAACTAATCAAACCGCCTAAGAATCGAAATATTGTGTGGATCTTATTATTCTTAGTAAGATTTCAGAAAATTAAATGTAGTTTTTACTGATTTTGACATTTGATCATGATCATTTGATAGCTGTCCGCCATGCTGGTGTACAACTTCTGTGCACAAGCATGGCGGCTCCATACATTCTTACTAAAATATTGGCACATTCAATCGCTCATATCATTTTAACAAAAACCCATATTAGCTTGAACCTTTGCAGTTCTACAGAGTTTTAGGTGCTCTATTTAATGCTAGAATTCAAATTATATTTTGAGCTCTAGAAAAGGACCAGAAATTTTCGATTACGTGACAATGACGTGAGCGCCCACCAAGAATAGCGTAAAACCAACAATCGTCAGTGAGATCGACGAACGCCGTGATCCAAACTAACGGTCGCCGAAATTCTCAACACGAGCCTTCGCTATAAGGGAGCGGTTTCTCTAAAGCTGCAGTTTCGTATGTCGGTCGGATTGGGTTCGTTATCAATGTTTATCGAAAATTTATATTAAAAAAAATGAAGTATAGCTATCAATAAAATAGTAATTTGTTATACCCGAAATACTTTTGATAAACAAGGCTCATCGTTGATTGGAGTGATTGGAATAACCATCTTAAACTGTCTCGGACAACATTTGCATCTTCGTAATGACCTCGGCAATGACCTCAGCAAAATCCGAATTACACTCACTCTTACATACCCGATGACATAGTGCGTTACTGGCTTTATAAAAGCCAGTAAGCACAAAAACTGGAATGTAATTAGAAAGATGTATAATTTAACAAGTTAACAGAAGTAACAATGTACATAATAGACCAGTAAATATATGGAATATAACTAAGAAAGTGATATAAAACAAATTTGACATAACACTCCAATGACTTTGATCGAAGGTTTCAGTTCAAGACGATTGGGGGTCTATCAGGTAAGTTTTACCCAATTGCCTCGAAATGAAACCTTTGTTCAGGGTCACTGGAGTGTATCAGCGATATCAGCTACTGTTCAAATGCGACCTCGGCCAATATTAGCTGAGCTTCTGAAATTAGCATCACACAGTTTAATTAGTTGAAATGGTGGCAGATAAAAAGTTTGGTATAACTGTTTTGCTTTTATTTCACGGGTTTTTAATAAAGTTCTTACTCACTTCTACCCTGCGAGCAGAGTCTGCCTTTACCTTCTCCGCGAACGAACGAGAAGGTACTGAAGGAAGACTCTGCTCGCACGCTATAAACTCACTTCAAGCCATAACTTTGTTTTGCTGAACTCGCAAGATTCACATCAATCGACTTCACTTCGTCCCCTAACTTGACTTCACATCTTTTAAGATTAAGTAAAGTCCTGCTGACAGCAAAGCGTCCTTCTTTTCCTCCCAGTGATTGCTTTTTTAAGGCTCTTTGGATGGCCACAAAACTTCGGCTCCTGGCGGCCGCCATCTTGGATACACTGCAATGATTATGTACAGCGGCTAACTTAAACTTCGCACCTCTTTGATTGGCTCTGATTGGCTAGGATTTCCCGCCATTTCCAAATACGGTGATTAAATCGTTTATATATCTGGCTTCTAATGACAGGCAAAGTATTTTTCTGCAGTTGTTGTGTTCTTTAAAACTGACACAATAGAGGTAGGCAATATGAAAACTCAAAATAATCAGTAGGTACAAAATATGCAGATTTAAATGTTGCCTGAGTATAACTCTATTATAGTAACTATTAGTATAACAGCAATAAATAATAGCCTCTGATACTCAGTGTAGATTTATAAATCCCACATAATCTGATAATGAAGAATGAAAGTTTTAATTCAGCACTGTTTTTGAGTACCAGAATCTGTTTTATAATACAAAAAAGAGTGTAGATTTCATTTTGTACATACTCAGGTTAATAAGCTGAGCATTCTTTGTTACACTCAAACTGGTAAACTATCCTACCATATTATTGGTTCAAGATTACCACCCTGATAACCATAACTGAAGGCCCAGACATACAATGTAACATTTTCTGCAACATCACAGGTAACACTGTTGCATCATGTGCCCAGGGGAGGGATACTCCCCTATATTCACTATATGGGTACGTGCTGCCAAACAGGGTATGGTTATACTCTGGAAATAAATAAAATTAGTAGTAGCTCATCACCCTTCCTTGCAGCCAAGTGCTGAATTACAAAGGGTGCAGCTCACCGTGATCGAGTCAAAGGTTTACAAAGGCGCTTTCATTACAAGACAATTGAACAATCACACATTAACATACAAATTTACATACACATACATGTAACAGCCACCATATGACCCATGTCTGTTCACGGAGCACAGCTTAGATCGAAACTAGTTCGTTTTTACTGAGGAAGGAAAAACCAGTGAACCCGGAGAAAAAACTCTTGAAGCAAGGGAGAGAATGAACAAGAAACTCAAGCCACATGTGAATTGCCCCGTCCAGGGGGTTGACAAACGAGGGACCACAGCAGTGAGAGACCAGTGCTCTCACCACTCGGCCACCCTTGCTTCCTTTCTGGAACAGAATCTATAAAATCATAATCACTCTCTGGAACAGGGTGTCTATTTTACAAAGTTTGTAACTACACATCAACTTGTAAGGAATAAAATAAGTCAGGAAACCAGAGAAAAAAACTTGTTACAATCCCTTATGCAATTTCAAAAAGTCTCAAAAATATTTATGTCTTTTTGGAACAGGGTAGTTTTAAAGTATTCACGCTGGAATAGGGTATTAATTTTGGAAATTTTGCACTGGGAGAGGGTCATCGTTTGAGGGACTCAGCAGTACTTGCCTACCCAAAACTGGAAGGAGTACCCCTGGGACAATGTGTACAATCCTGCAATGTTGCAAAAGTAGAACTTAGATCCTTAACCTGCAACTGTCACATGCTACGTTAGTACAACTGGGTTAGACACATGGTGCAACAGTTGCATGCAATGTTGAATTGTGTGTCCATGTTTCAATGGACCCCCCCCCCCCCCCCACTTTGCAATCCAGAAATCCATGTTGTTTGGGTCAGAGTGGTGGGCATTTGGTGTTTCCTGATGCTTGAGTATCCCAGTGGATTCTGTTTACAACTTTGATCTACTGAAGTAGGTTTGACCCAGTGAAGGTTTACTTTTTTAAGCTTATCCAACAGATGTTTGAACTCAGATACAAAGAAAACAGGCAAATACTGCACTTAAGAGTGATAGGGAACAAAGTATAACTTGAATGAGTCTTATATAATTATCCTTAAATAATTCTGGTGGAATATTCAAACGTTTCTGCATCTTTCTTTCTCTAGCTTATAAAACTGTGCCAAACAGTTTCAGCGGTGGATACATAAAAACTCTGCTATGGAAATCCTTTCACTGAAGATCAATTGTTTATTGGTAAAGATTGTATAAATAATGAACTTTTTTGAATTAAAAAAAATATCATTTTGTTCATGAAGGACATTTCAACATAATTTCATATACAGAATCCTAGTTTCAGCTTTCTTTTTCTTGCCAGGGCTTAGGTTTTCGTGCTTCTGGTCTTGGGACTCTTGAAGGACATGGAACTTGTCCTGGTTTTTCACAAATACAGTAGCAATGGCCGTATTTCCCAAAGTTGGCAGGATTGATTCTTCCTGGGTATTTTGGTTGTCGTCGTATTTGCAGTTCACTGTAAGTAATGTAACAAAGACAGTAAATATATATGGTTAATGAATGAATGGATGGATGGATGGAACAAATTGATTAATGAATGAATGGATGAATGGATGAATGGAACAAATTAATTAATGAAAGAATGGAAGGATGGATGGATGGACAGACAGAGGGAGGGAGGGACAGACTAATGTTTTCAATTGTAATACTATGAAGATTAAGATATCACCTTTCAGTGGCTCCAGCAACTTTTTCAAAAACATCTAAAATTTCTGGTGCTTTTTTATTCTCAACATCTATCAAAACTTTCTTTCCATCACCTGGAAAAGAGTGTTCAAAAATTAGTGTGGTTACATGTATAAAGTGCCTGGTTGTTGTTGAACTTGATGCATCACTTCTGTTCAGTTCACATTCTGTTTTCTTTTTTGTTTTCCTTAGCTCTGTATCGTTTCATTATTTTTAGTAATTATTTTCATATTCTGTTTTTAATTGTAAATACTATATATTACTTATTTGTCAGTGAAAGCTAAATCAATCAATCAATCAATCAATCAATCAATCAATCAATCTCATGTGAAAACAACATGCTATAAAATAAACTGTAACAAGTAACAGCATTCTAGTCATAACCATATTAGTAGTCAAGATAAATTTACATTTTTAGGCAAATGGTCAGTGCTAGGCATTTGAATATAGAGTAGACTACCCAGTAAAAAAGTTTTCAAACAGAACATCTGACTAGGTAGCCCAGAAAGAGCATAAGGGGTTGCAGGTTGCAAAGTGTTTTTTTTGTTTTTTTAACAACTTGGAACTCTGTGTTGTGTTTGCTTTGCCTGTCAGTAATTTTTTTCAGGTATTTTTATGACATAAAATAACTGTTTATTTAAGTGTTCTAGTCTTATATATTCTTAAGATATCTATATAAGATATCCATTTAGTAAAGTTAACTTACTTACCAAAGAATATATCAACTTTTGGAATCTCTGAGGTATTCCTTGACGTTATGAACTGTACTCCATTGTTTTTGAATTGGATCTGAGGCAGGTCCTTGTATATGAAATTTCTGAAAATATTAATCTTATAACCTTCAAGATACACGAATTTTTGCAAAGCGTGCCCTGTAAAATTATCACAAGAAATTCACGTTCGAATCATGTACCTGAGCCCTTGACTCTCTTCTTTATGAGTGTACGATAGCATAACCGATCGCACGTCTTTCTTCAGGATAACCCTACCAGCAGAAAGAAATTGAATAGTTCTGCGGAATGGAAATCTCCCTTTGGGCATCTTGTTTATGTATTTTTTAGATAAGAAACTTTAGCAATAAGTCATGGGTACGTCCGCCATATTGAATCTGAGCCGATGATACTTTTAAGCTGCGGTTTCCCTTGAACCCAGGCACGCGCGGTTTCGTCTCCTCTCCTCTCCTCTCCTCTCCTTTTTTCTTGTTTTCTCTTCTCATCTGTTCCCTTCTCGACTCGTCTCTTCTCACTTCTCTTCTCTTTTTCCTTTCGTGTCCTTTTCCTTCTTTTTCTTTTTTCTCTTTCTCTTCTCTTCTCTTCTCTCCCCTCCTCTCCTCTCTTTTCCTTTCCTCTCCTTTTCTTCCCTTCTCTTACTTTTGTTTCGCTCCTTTTCTTTTCGTTTTTTTTTTTCGTTTCGTTTCTCTTTCTTCTCTTCTCTTCTCTTCTCTTCTCTTCTCTTCTCTTCTCTTCTCTTCTCTTCTCTTCTCTTCTCTTCTCTTCTCTTCTCTTCTCTTCTTCTCTTCTCTTCTCTTCTCTTCTCTTCTCTTCTCTTCTCTTCTCTTCTCTTCTCTTCTCATCTGTTCCCTTCTCGCCTCGTCTCTTCTCACTTCTCTTCTCTTTTTCCTTTCGTGTCCTTTCCCTTCTCTGTCTTTTGTTTCGTTCCTTTTCTTTTCGTTTGATACAGTAAAAAGACGAAAACTAAAAGTATGCGATCGCTGTAGGCAAGAAAAAATAGCCTTAGCTAAGGATATTAACTTCTAAGCATTCCATTATCTAAGATGATTAATCCAATTATCCCTATATTGCGTCCTATTATCAGTTGTTATTCAATCCTTCAATCAGCAATACATACAACGTTAGCCTAAGTACCTTGACCTTATAATAACCTGAATTTATAAAGATAAATAAACAATAAAACACTGAATATTCCCAATATCCCCTAGTCTTCAGTGGCTCAAGGTGATATGGATGCGAGCCAACATGTAGCCAATAAAGTTGCTGGTTGTCTTGGTAGGGAAATGCCCTGTTTGTAGACAATGGGGGCTTAAAAATATTTTGGAGGGTATGGGAGAAATAGCCCTGGAGTCGAGGTTGATGAATGTCACACCTTTTAGGAGGTAAAGACCTTGTGCCACGCCCATTTGGGTTCTTTTGGGAGCCAAATGAAAATTCCGGACGCTCGTCTCTGTTCTAG
This sequence comes from Telmatactis stephensoni, assembly GCA_029948255.1. Lineage (NCBI taxonomy): Eukaryota > Metazoa > Cnidaria > Anthozoa > Actiniaria > Isophelliidae > Telmatactis > Telmatactis stephensoni. The sequence goes on from JALIZF010001854.1 coordinate 482,177, forward strand.
ATATATAATGAATCCCCCAGACATACACCCTCTTTGCCCTGGCATTTGGTTCGACCCAAAAAGACATAGGAAATGAGAAAGACTGTTTGTATGGCCTAAGTCAAACCACATGAGTAGAATATTCGAAAGACAAGATATTTAGACGCATAGCAAGCTCAGAGTATTGCCCGAGGGTAGACATTGACTGTAGCATTCCTTTTACATTTATTTCATTTGTGTCCTTGTGTGTTTTCTTAGATAATCTTTCAACGATATGTAATATATAGGGAGTGGTTTACACATTAGAGCGTTTAAATGACTATAGTTTACTTGTGCCGTCATGTTTCAGCATTTGTAGGGTCGGTTTTATCATGTTCATCGATCTAGCTCTGTTCCAAAACTGTGTCAAAGAGCATCGTTAAAGTGTTTCTCCCTAACTTGATTATCTTAGTAAAATGCTTGAATTTAAACTGATAAAAGAATTTGCAGTTTTAGGACTGCTGTCCTGTTTGAGTATCCTCACTAGCGATAAATTTGTACCACTATAGCATTTCACCAATATAATTCCTTATTTTAATAGCCTTGCTAGTATATGATTGCTAGTATACTCTCTCACTTATCGAAATTCTACAAGTTTTAGCTTGCGTTTCACATTGCATGCGACCAGTTCCTGCGTGCGTAACGCACAAGATCACAACAGATAGGTCAGTCATCTAACAGACCGGCACCCCGGTAGCCAGGAAGTCATTACATTGACTTATATTTAATTACACATGTGTATAGTTTGTTTATCAGCAGTAGTTTGTCCTTCACACGACCAAGTTTGTATTATGCTTTGCGTTGCTATCGCAAGTTAAAATTGCAAAAAGCAAAATTAAGGATAGTCAGGTTGATCAATGATGCTTTAGCCTTGTATTTGCTGTGCTGAGAGCTGAATAATTTCCGGCGATATATATTTTCAAGGTTTTTCAATGTAGACATAAATGTGATCACTGGTAGCGAGAAAGCCCCTGTTTTCACCCAGCTCAATCTTCCAGGAGGTTTTCTTTGGCGTTATCAAAGTTAATAGAGCGTAATGGTTTGGAAACTCGGCAAACCTCAAAAGGACTGAAAAATAAGCAAACATGGATGTTGAGTAAACGGTGCTGAACCGTGCACAAATCTTTAGTTTACCTTCATTTATTGTTTGACTGACCTGACCCAAACGTTTTCATTGGCTGATTGTCTGATATATGTAGGAATGCTTTTGTTTTATGCACGATTGCGGTTGGAAAAAGTGAACAAAAATATAGAACAATAGGTTTCCTAACCATTTCGCTCTATTAACTTTGGCGATATTTACAAGTAGTAAGCAACGATGCTTCACTGATACACTCTTCCAATTTACTGCTGGTTAGCACTTCTCCTCTTCGATAGATGGGGATCTAAATCTTCCCACATATACTTCTGTTTTTGATTGACTGACTCTATAGTGAAAAACAGCCGACTAAACCGCAATTCATAACCTTTAAACTTGTCCAGGGTTCTGTTAGTTTTAGCCAGTGATCTCTGCCGCACGCACTCCTAAAAACTGAAAATCCTGGCTCTATATATGCTGCATTTTATCATGCTTTCATATCTCCAGTCTTCAAAGTTAGTGATTTTTCATTTGGTCTGTGCGATATCTCCACAGTTTTCAATGGAAAAAAGGTTTCTTTTTTTCCTGGTTGCTTTGAATTGGGAGAACTTCCCACCAAATTATCAGTACACGCTTTATTCTCTCTGCAGAAGAAGTTCCTGATGATTTTACGCAAACCCTGATTAAAGTCCCGACTGTATGTAAAAAACTACCAACGGATTTAGACAACTGTTTGCGTAAGTGAACCAGTGGCATATTATTGACACGTAAAATGCGCTTTCATACTTATACCCTTCGGCAAAATCCGACCAAAGCCAGAAAACTTCATTGGGTAGTGTACAAAGTACAAAGATTATGACAACTATGAAAAACATTTTGGTGACTTTTCTGTTGGTTAATCCTCTTCGAGATACAATGCCTTTCTGTAACTTTGGTAATATCACTGTTTGATTTTCTTGACCTGGGATCAGAATTCCTTTTAACTTGATGCTTGATCTGAAGAGCTTGGAAGCTTGCAAGGACATACATCCAAAGCATGAACAATAACTGGGAGAAAATATTGAACTAATGCTAAAACTACCGTATAAGCTTGACGATAGGCGAATTCAGGCCAGTGTTCTTGACAGCTTTCTCCATCTTGCATATCCAAGTGAATGATGTAGGGAACCACGACAAGCACGGAGAAGACATGCAGAGAGAATATCATGAACTTAATGTGTCCTAGTGAGAGTTTGGTTTTGAATGGATGTAATAGCGCCCGATAACGATCCAGCGCTATGCAAGCAAGAGTTAACGAAGACGAAGTAAATGCTATAGTTGCAAGTGGTCCAAGGAGTTTGCACATTGCTAACCCGAACGGCCATCGATACAAAGTCTCCTGGATAACCATATCAAACGGGATGCTGATCAGTGGCAACAACAGGTCGCAGAATGCCAAATTCAAGATTAGAAGATTACTTGGTTTTGTTCTCATTCTTGGCGAACGAAAGATGACCGCAACGACCAAAGAGTTTCCCAACGTACTAACAAGAAGAATTAAGACGTAGATGGTGATTTTAGCAACTTTGAATGCTGCATCTTCGCTTGGAAGTGCATCATTGCTCGTGTTTCTGCCACTGCTACTTTGGCTCAAGTTAACGTTTTGTACTTGTGTGGAATTCATGAGCTTGGCTTCCGCTTTTTCAACGCATATAGCAAATAGCAAGCTAACAACCTTCTAATTGCTATTTCAATGCTATCACTTTGGGAACGTCTCACGTCCGAGTAAGTGATTATCACGTTCTTTTTTGTAACTTAATTAGATCCCATTACCAGCTATCCAATTGCCTTGCGCCCAAGGGGACGTTTCCACGCTCACACAACCACGGTCCAGCGTATTTTTAATCAACGCGCGCTCCTCCTATCAGTTATGGTAAAAAATATCATTAATTAATGCCATTGAAGACCTTTGGTGATTTACGATAAACTTACTAGCTTTCTTTAAGCTTGTGAGCGGATAATATGTATACAAAGCGATTCAAGATGCTGATGTCATGAGATGATAACTAGCGATAAAATAAATGTAGATCTCGATGCCATCAATAGTATGCAGGGTCTAGATAAGTAGACTGTTATAGTCCAGTTCCGAGATATGCTGATCACCTGTCGCATCAAATAAAGAATTTCAACGAGTGTACGAGTAACTGAGCTTTATGTACGTCGCTCTCGTCTTGGTATCTTTGTATATGACAAATGAAGAACACACTTTACAGCGGTTTACGATATTCTGTGCATGTGAGCTCTGACATTCAAACACCAACCGCGCCAATTGGCATTTTTCTTCTGTCAATCAAAAGTCCGAACACGGAAGCGAACATACCCCGAACATACGAGATTCACGGCCACAAAACAAGTGATTTTATAGGAATGGAGTTTCGAAAACTGTTTTTGGCGACCACTAAATTTAGCGACTTCTCTGGTGGGAAAGTGGTGGCTACTTAGTTTAGAGTTTTTTTGGAGAAATGATTATATTTTTACCACGATTTACCAAGGATACCTAAAAATACTAATTTAAACGAGTACGAAATTTAGCGATTTTGAGGAACTCGCTAAAATTTGCTAGATTTACCTAGAGGCTTGTGAATGCCATTTTAATTAATGTAAATTATTTTTATTAACAGGGCACGCTTTAATTGGAGCCCAGCTCTGTTGCGTGTCCCTCACCCTTATATATTTTATATTTTTATTTATTATTTTATTTTTATTTTTATTTGTTGTTTTAATTCTATTATTGGTGAAAGTTTGATGAATAAATAAATAAATAAATAAATAAATAAATAATTAATTAAATAAATAGTCGCTATAGTAACTTTAAGGTATACACCCATTTCAAAAAAGGTTGTCGGACGAGACTCCTAATATGACTCACGCACTAGACCGAAAAGGAGTATGGGTAGCTGCAAAATTTCATTCTTTTTTCGTTTTTTTCCCTTGATTTCAGCATCTACAATTGAAGTTCTTTGGTTTGTAAGGTAGAAGTATGCTAGGTGTGAATTGTCGTGTTGATTTTATAGTTTTTGAGTTATTTCTACCGTATTCCCTTTGAGGTGAGACACGTAGGCTTGAGGCCTTTGACCCGACAACAATATTTTTAAAATAGGCGTATTTCGGAAGTTGGCGCGCTGACGAATTTTGTACGAAATGACCGTTGACCGATGTCAAGACAAGCAAAATGGCGTCCTGAAAGTAACGTCGCGACGTTGTCACAGTAATCACGCAACGAACGAATGTGATGAATTCGTCAATACGATGACCCCCTCTTTTTTTCTCGGGTTCATTGACTTGCCAAACAATTATCTTTAGACCTCTTTAAATGACAGGGTTTTAAAAAGGAAATTCATTGATGAAATCTTAGGCTCCGGAACCACCTTAAGGTTGGTGCCTACTAATGGGGTATTAAAGAACCCATCATAGGGAGCTAGAATCCAAGGAAAAAATTGGGGGTCACCGTGCATATTAATGAGTTACACGCCATCAAATGTTGCAAAATCTGCCTATTCTAGAGGCCCAAAGAAAAAATCATAAATACCCCATATTTTGAAAAAATGTCAAACTTTTTTTTACTAAAACGTTTACAACACAATTCTCTTACTTGTCAATGCCATACGAAATATGAAAAACCAGAATAACAATTTTTCTCAATGACTTTTTACTAGTTTTAGACCTGTTTTTGTTCATGATCGACCGCCAAATGAAAAGTCCAATTTTTGCAATCAAGTTTCAATTTTAAATTCATAAAAGTATTTTAAAAAAGTAGGTTAATCTCCACTTTACAATTTACAGAAATAAAAAATAGGGGTATCCGTGCGATTTAGAAAGTTATTTGCCGATAAACGCGCGAAAACTGATCAGAATTCGCGAAAATGAACAAAAATTCCCTAGCCCTTCCCGGAAAGTAGAGCGAATTACAATGCATTGTGGGAAATTTTCAAGATGGCGGCGAAAACAGATCGTTTCTGGTAGAAATGATAGTCAAAACAGGCGTTGTAACTCGGGTTCTATTTATCAACTGTGAATTTCATTCAAACACAGGAGAGGCTAAATGGTTTTCCTTTAATTCTGTAAGTTTATTTTTTCAAAAAGTCGTAAAAAGGCCTTGCTTTTACGATTGCTTTACCGACAAAAATTCAGTGTTTTTGCATGCGCAGAAAGCAGTGCGCGCGGTCAATAGTAGGCACCAACCTTAAAGTACTTGAAAAAATGACATATTCTAAATTCATCTAAGTAGTTCGTCCGGTTGTTGGAAGGACAATGAGAGTTAATCCTGGGTTTAAATCACAGGATTTCACAACTGGACTTGAACCTTGGTTAACCGCTAATTCAGAGCCCGTGCAAAACGTTGTATCAAACCGAAAGTATAAGGAATTCTCTAAGTATCGAACGTTCATCTTTGGTGAACTTGTATGCAGAACTTTGCATGCCTCAACTACCTTTAGTTTACAACTTCACAGTTTTAACTGCCGTATATAGTCAATTGAAGAAACGTTGTCGGGTCTAAAAACACAGAACATAGAAGCTGAGACCCGCGAAATGGTGCATGGGATGTGAATAATTATATTCTGAATTATTCATTTCGCAGCAATTAACCGATAAAAATCGAAGCCAAACGGCTCGCCAACGCAGGTCCTACATTTGCTTTCAGCATCGAAAGCAAAGTGTAAATGAATAAATAGTCAGAATAGACCCAGAATATGATTATTCACATCCCAAGCACCATTTCGGTCTCAGCTATGTTCTATGTTCTTCAATTGACTATATGAGAGACACTGGGTACGAGGTCGAGAAGTGGCCTGCGCGTCCGCCATAAAAGATTCCCATGGTTCCTTTAGGGAGGAGATTCAAAAATATTTATTCGATTTATCTCATTTTAAAAACCTTCCTAGAAATTGCCCAAGAGATTTCTGTAGTTATCGTTAGTGCTAATTAGCGGAAATAGGTAAAAGTTCATTCATTGAACACTGTTTTCGTTCAGTTTAAGTGCTATAATCTAAATGGCAAGCCGGATAAGATCGACAGGCTAGCAAAACAATTTGATCTATAGCTATGAGGCATAGAAATTATGAAATGAATACATTATGTAGATCAGATGATATATGACGATTCTCTGATAAGAACTGAAATTTTAAAAAGTTTACTTTTGACAGGTGTTCAATTATTCTGTTGTCGATTTGAAAAATTGATTAGATGTTTTGTAGGTTTTTAGACTAATCACCAAAGACACCATCACTGAGTATTTTGCACTACAATGAATTCAGTGATTTTGTAAACAAGGGAAAATAAACTTAATTGAAGGGAGATAACAGCTTGAAGTCTTAATTGTTTTCTAAAGGTTTCATTGTCAAACTCTGGATCATTTCTACTGGACTGAGCGATTAACAGCGAAGGTCTAGATCTTAGGAGTTTGTCACAGCATGAAAAATTGCTTCTTTAGAATGCCTTAAATTTCATTGCCCTCATCAACTTCCACGGAAGTGTTTTGTTTTTCTATGCTTTTCTAGAAATAGCATAGAAAGATCGAGAAAGAAGTGTATTTTAACATCGGCCCAGTTTCCATGCGTCGAATGCAAACAAGATCTAGAGTTGCGTTTGTATGGCGGCACAGCCTACCGGAGTTCATGTAAAAACAAGACAAGAATCGAAAAGGTAATGGACAACTGATGCTTGTATTACGTTGATCCTATTTTGACACTAGAGTAGATTTCGTATGACTGTGAAAATGGCACCGCACGGTTACGGCACGGTTACGGCAGGAATTTCGAATGTTTTTACAGCGGATATCACGGCACTGACACGGCCACGGCGCGACGAGGTTCCGTTCACACTCATACGAAAAATATGAACGGCATTCGTTGGAGCTCGCAAATCTCAACATCTTCGGGAACCCAATGCCGGTATTATTCTGTAGACTCATTTCTCGAGAAAAGGGCGGCAGAATAAATAAATAATGGTCACAGATTTCCTTGAATTGCTTAATCAGTACTGCTTAGTTCTGCACTACACGTTGCTTGGTTTGGTCTTCATCCAGTGGATTCGTAACAAGTTTTCGCTTTTTTTCAATTTTTGCTTGGAATCTGTATGTTATGAAGAATCCTACAAACAAACAAACTTTAAGCTCGTCAAGAACGAGCCTTTCAGAGGAAAGATCATTTTACGGAAATTTTGTTTTATTGGTAGGGGTAGAAAACTGATGAGTTAATCCATTTTGGTGCCTTTGAGGGCATAGCAAACAAAATTTATCAACGACCAATGGGAATTCTTCCAAAGGAATAGCTGTAAAGCTCTATAGTAGGAATTAAAGAAAAATAAAATTTAATTAACACATGCAAAGGCAGAAAACGTTTCATAGTCTCTCCTTATATAAAGGACATCTGTACGTATACTGAGGCTGGTATGCTCAATGTATGTAAGCCCTTTTAGACTCAAAGAACAAAATATCGACTGCCACTAAAATTTGCATGGTGAATACATCTCCGCAGAGATGCGTTGTACTCTGAGAGAGGTGACATTTTGTCAGAAAAAAGCATCGTTTTCTTTGTACGATCTGTACTGTAACTTGACAAGTATATGTCACAAACTGTCAGTAGTGTTTACGGTTTTGATGTATCATTGTCAGTTAAAAAAACAGCAGTCTTTGTTTTTTTTGTCTACCAATCTTTAAATATGTTAGCATATATATTGTCATACCAGTTTAATATGTACATGTATGCTGTATATGTTAACAATTTTTTCACGAGCCTCTGCCACTCAAAAACCGTTCGACCTTTTCGATATTCCAGACAAGACTGTCTGGATTTACTGACACACTGTTTGATCGTCCCTTAAGGGTGTAACTATATATTACTTGAATGCAAATACTACAAATGAGGTTCCATTGGGGCAATTGATTTTTAGTAGTAGAACACGATTGTCATGACAAAAAGCTGGGAATTCCATTGCAAAGGAAGTATCAGCTTTCAGTGGGCCTTCAAATACACCGTACGAAATAAGAATCTTTTTTTTGGAGGGGGGATATGGATCCCCGTAAATTTGTGTGGAGTGTGCGGCGCCCTTGCAATAGACCATTTCACGGTTGTCGTGGGCTCAACCTCAGCCTCGACACCGTGTAATATATTCTTTAGAATGTGACTACAGCCCGTGGAATTTTAAAGGGTTTCGATTGTTTGTTGATGTGTACATTCCTTACATTACCATGAGCTGCAGTCAATTTCTAAAGAATATATTACACACCGTCGAGGCTGAGGTTGAGCCACGACAACCGTGAAATGGTCTATTGACCTACCCTTACCCTGTTTTAAACCAGAAATGATTCTTATATCATGTCTTCAATTTCAGTGGACTGAAACTCACTAATATTAATTCTCCTCTCCTCAACTTTTTATGGAAATATATGAAGAAGATGGATCTAGACTGATCCCATAAGTCTTAGTTTTCGCTCCCTTTTTAATTTATCGCTAGAGAGCGACTACCACAGGAACCCCAAGGCGCGAAGAGACCGATTTATGGAATCGATCTAAGATGGCTCCTGCTTAGTTGTTTTGTCCTCTTTTCGATGTATTTTGAAAGTAAACTAACTGCTGACTGATAAGAGGTAAACATGCTCTACTCGTTTTTTAGGTGGTCATCACCAATAACTTTTTAGATTTTCTCCGAGACTTGTCGAGCAATGAAATGCAAAGGTTTTACTCTTCGTTCTCGTTTCCTTTGATTCATTTTCTTTAATTAACAATGTGCACAGTTTTTAAATCAATTTATTTATTTTTAATTTTGTTTTCCATTTCACTCCGACTGAATAATTTAAGTCTAAATGACAATATTTCATATTAAGACGAGCGCAGCTGCTTAGAATATAGTCAATTGAAGAAACATTGTCGGTCCAAAAACAGAGAAGCTGAGACCGAAATGGTGCATGGGATCGGTGAATAATTATATTCTTATTTATTCATTTACACTGCAATTAACCGATACGGCCCGCCAACGCAGGTCCTGCATTTCCTTTCAGCATTTTTCATCGAAGGCAAAGTGTAAATGAATAAATCAGAATATAAGTAGTTACATCCCATGCACCATTTCGGTCTCAGCTTCTATGTTCTATGTTTTTAGACCCGACTAACGTTTCTTCAATTGACTATATACAGTATATAGCGGAGCCAGTCGTGCTAAGCAGCTGGGCCATGCATGTATAGAGTTATTTACAATTTTGGGATAGGACGTGTACGCACACACATGCCGAGTGCAAACACGAAAAGCGTGCAACATAAAAAGTGCTAAATAGTAATATTTTATGAAAATTCAATTTTCTGTTATTTAAAGTCCCTATGACGGATAATATTAATTTATTTTCAAACTCAGTTCTTGGTAGAAAGCATAGTAAAGATCTTTTAATCTTGCTTTTCCTCGCTCCACATTTTCTGAGATATAAAGGTTTCAAATTTCAAAATGCAAATGTGATGACGTAAGAGGAGTAATCATTTATTATACAAAAACAAGAGAATTTAAATTACTTGTATTTTTCCATTTGTAACTCATTTCCATTGGCAAAGCCTGTTGTTTAGTGAAAAATCTGGCTCTCGAATTGAAGTCCTCTTTTTGTAAAACCCATGAGAAGTTTGCAGTGTTGCCTCCTCTTACGCCATCAAATTTGAAACCTTCATATCTCAGAAAATACGACGTAAGGAAAACCCGAGTAAAAAGATCTTCACTATGCTCTCTAAAAATAACTAAGTTTGAAAATAAAAAATTATGTGTCCTAAGGACTTTAAGTAGTGCTGTTTAGTATCAAATACTGCAAAGTATTGCACGCTTTTAGTGTTTGTACTCATACAACAAAGTGGTAGAAAAGTAAGTTTGTTGACTGAATTACAAGTAAATATATTATATACAAATAATAGTGATTAAATAAGGATTCAGTTATGACAAAAAAGAAGGAAAGAAAGAGAAGACATAAGAAAATGTACATTAATGGGATTAGCTAATATTCGTTCAAGATAGTATTTTTTTAAGAGCCGTTTAAAGCAGTTACGATTTTTAAACTTTAATTATAAAGTCATCTCCGATTGAATTTCATATTTTTGCACCTAAATATCGAATGTTGACTTTTCCATCATGAAGATAATTTTATGAAGATGATTTTTGGATGCTAGTCTATAGTATTGTATTGATGTACATTTTTTTATGCTTTTAAAATAATCATTGAAGATTGCTGAAAATCATTCATGAATAATGCATTGTTACCATTTTTATATCAGTGAGTTTTAGAATCCCAATCTATAGAAAAGTGAATAAGTTTTGTAATTTGAAAAGGTCATTATTCTAACTACCTTCGTTTTTAGAATTAAAAGAGGCTGTAATGAAGTTGAATACGTATTGCCACTTTTTGAACAGGTGAATTACACAGAAGATGTTCTATCTTCACGCCTTGTTGATGACGTATGTCCAATGCAGTGTTGAATTCGGACAAAATTGAGTTTGCTGCCGATCGCCGTTCTTTCAAGATAAACAGTCGTGAAACGAAGGTACTTATTTCTTATTTTCAGTCATGGCTGAACGTTTATCATATTTTACTGTAAAAAAAGGCAAAACGTTTTGCGATCTTCAAAGAAACAAAGAACTCTAGTTCTTAAAGCGAACGGACCATGCTGAAGTTACCCTGGTCCCAGAGGGTTTTTTCCTTTTCTTTTTCGGTTTTTTTTTTTTTTTTTTTTTTTTTTTTATACGTCGCGACATAGAGAAGAAAAAAGACGTATAAATATATGCAAAGAACAAAAATAAGAAAAATGCAAACGAAAAAAATTATGAAATGCAAAAGAAAGCCTCTGGAACCAGTGATGAAGTGTTTATTCGCAAGTGACAATTCGGCTTCGCGGGAACTGTTCTATAACAAAGCCTATTTTCCACAAAGTTAGTGCTCTTTTATATTTAAATAGTTGCAGTGAACCGTTTTTTCATCATCTAAATGTTTCCTTTGGTAGTTTTAAGACTAGATTTATAATTAGGTTAACTGATTTGATAGAATGCAAGGAAATTAGTCGACTCCTACTGAAGTCATGAAAATTTAAATTTAAACTGTTGAAATGTTTTTAAATGAGAAAACAAATTTATTTTGTGATCAGCCTTAAAGAAAAACGATTAAGAACTGATTATTTTATGAAAATATCGAGCTGTACGCTTAAGGCAAAACTTGATTTAGACCGCTGAAATACGGAATTGATCATGAACGGTCGAGACATAGTGAAAGACATGAAAAATTTAACCTCGTTTTTCAGCAAAGAAACTTGCTAATATTTCAATTTCGTTGCTTATTGTTGCACAGTTCAGATGTTCACGTATCTGGCCACGAAAGCATCAATTTTGGGTTTAAATTAGTAATTTACGAACCACATTACAAACAAGCAATTGAATTATTTCCAAATTTGTCGCCTGCTGCTAGTAACCCACATTGGGTTCGAAACAATGTGAGGACTAGTCCATTTTGATCAGTCTTGAATACTTGAAGCTACGTGAAGATAGTTATATGGTTATCAGTATTTCAAGGTTTCTTTTAATGCAGCATTTTTGCATAAAAATTCAGCTTTGAACCCTTTTACTGGATCAAAATGTAGTGATTTTACATATATGATTATTTAAATTTCTGTTGGATTATGCTTACAATCATTCGCGTATCCAGCCACTTTCCATGTTTCTCATGTATATATCAGTTAATTTTAACTTATTATATATTTATTTATATATTATATAGATTTATATTTATCTATTAACCTTTATTCTGAAAATCCTTTTTAAGGACTAATGAAGTATGTGTCACTGTGTATGTGTGTATTTTGTGTGTATGTATGTATGTATTCGAAATTCAGAAATTGTTTGTCTGTCGTGTCATTCACGCGGGGCTTGGCATAATTTTCCTATCTTCAATTAATCCTTTTCTATACTAAAATTTCCCCAAATCAACTGACTGTTTTGCTGCTTATTATATTCTAATTCCCTAGAAGTGCCGGCCATATTGCTGGAAGTTGCTAACGGAAACAAGAGTAAAAAACAAAATACAAGCAATTTTTTTCATCATTCAGTTCCTTTTTGTGAATGACTGCTTCACTGAAAAAATATTGAAGAAATTTATTCATTGAAATATTTTTAAACAGGATATACTAGATGCGTTTTAATAGTTGTAGAAACTTATATCTACAATCTCGGACATAACTGTTAGGACTAATTTCGGCCTTTTAGGATCTTCTCTTTTTTGTTGCTCAGGATCCTTCCAACCCGTCCCCCTCCCCATACAATGTTGTGATGGTTGTGAATGTACTTGCAAATTGAACAGCCACCATTCGGCTTCAACATTGAGAGGGGGAGAGGGGGATTGCATGACAAATTATTTGAAAACCTTGAATTCTTCCAGCAATGACATGAATTGATGTTAGAAACTGGAAAAGTCCTAACGGGTTTTTGTCCGAGATTGTAGATTGTAAATACATCAATGTCCAAATTTACACTGATTCATGTTTGCTTTCGCTATAAACAATTCAGCCTTAAACATTATCAGTAAAGGACATTTCATTTTTATTAATGTTTTTTCAATTAGCAAGTTTAACCCTCCTTTGGTTCCGACAACTTCAACTGCTATTTACACCTCCAAAGTAAACAAAATGTTAAAATCTCGTTTTTCTTTTTATCATTAACACCTCGTTTCAAAATTAAAATTAGACAAACAAAAAAAAAAAAAGATTTATAGTTAACCTTTGTCCTTGTTTTGTGTAAGAGTAAAATGTAGCATATGTAGCATTTTATTTCTTACCGATTCTGCAGAACTGAACCTATCGAATGCACTTTTTGTTATTTGAGTGCTTTGATTTTACTTTATATACGAAACATAACCTTGGGAAAGGATAAATTTTAATTTTAGATTCAGCCTTGATCTATATAGCAGATGAGAGCTATCGATGGAACCCGAAAATTTGAGGTGGAAGTGATATCTACTTGTCAGTGCGAAAATACTGCAATTTCTAACTGAAATCATTTATTCAAAAAATGAAATTTATTTTGGAAAGAAAGACGTAATTATACCATGGTAAAGATTTTTTTGTTTTGTTTTAATCAACCTCGTAAACTTCAACTTTAGCGGCTCTTTCTTGGTGTTGCAAGGCACCTGAGGCATGAAGACAATAAAACAATAGCCGAGAACAAAGAACTTTGAACGAAACAATACACTACAATACAAAGAACTCAAAGTCAGAAAACAATACATCTTGCAACACCAAGAAAGACCCACTTTAGCCACCATGCAGCCCTTCGTTGCTAGTTAACGAACAATTTATTTGCGATGCACTTCAAATCCCATAGCTTAGCTATCTTTGTTCGGTTTGTTTGTTAGTCGTTTCTGCCCAGCTCCCTTCCGGCTTAAACTATCCCTCTCTTTCTTTCTTTCTTTCTTTCTTTCTTTCTTTCTTTCTTTCTTTCTTTCTTTCTTTCTTTCTTTCTTTCTTTCTTTCTTTCTTTCTTTCTTTCTTTCTTTCTTTCTTTCTTTCTTTCTTTCTTTCTTTCTTTCTTTCTTTCTTTCTTTCTTTCTTTCTGTAAATATGTATAAAATACAAACAGATTTATTGCCTTCTTATTTGAAGAATATTTTTACTTCTGTAAATGATGTACATTCTCATAATTTAAAGTTTCTATGACGGATAATATTTTATTTTCAAACTCAGTTCTTGAAAGAAAGCATAGTAAAGATCATTTAATCTTGCTTTTCCTCACTCCATATTTTCTGAGATATAAAGGTTTCAAATTTCAAAATGCAAATGTGATGACGTAAGAGGAGTAATCATTTATTATACAAAAACAAGAGAATTTAAATTACTTGTATTTTTCCATTTGTAACTCATCAGTTTCCATTGGCAAAGCCTGTTGTTTAGTGAAAAAATTGGCTCTCGAATTGAAGTCCTCTTTTTGTAAAACCCATGAGAAGTTTGCAGTGTTGCCTCCTCTTACGTCATCAAATTTGCATTTTGACATTTGAAACCTTCATATCTCAGAAAACACGAGGTAAGGAAAACCTGGGTAAAAAGATCTTCACTATGCTCTCTAAAAATAACTAAGTTTGAAAATAAAAAATTATGTGTCATAAGGACTTTAAGGAATTCTGGTTCCATCTCTTCGTTCCCAGACCTACTGACTCTGAGGCAGGGAAGAGATCTTTTTGCTACGGCGGATCTGTTTTATGGAAGAAACTTCCTGCTGAGTATCGTAAAGCCTGTAACTTGAATAAATTTAAGAAATTTTTAGATAATACGAATAATCATGATAAGTAATCTTTCTTTTCATAATTAATCCATATATTTGATAATTAATTAATTTTTATGATCTTATACAACTCTCAGGAAGAGCAATTGTAATATTGATGAGACATTGTGGTAAAATAAAGTTGACTAAAGTTGACTTTCTTTCTTTCTTTCTTTCTTTCTTTCTTTCTTTCTTTCTTTCTTTCTTTCTTTCTTTCTTTCTTTCTCTCTCTCTTACTATTGGTATTTCTTTTATCATCTCATTTTTCATAATCACACGTCTTCTAACATCTCGCCGCCGACAATCTCTGTTTTAACAGGTGTCACTAAAACTGTTACGGGCGCATGAACCACGACAGGCATTTTTTTAGCCTCCGTTGCAGACGTCTTTTGTACTTCGCCGAAAAGCTGCCACAACGACACGGAGCTTTTCGGCGACTACAAAAAGCGTCTGCAACGGAGGCTAGCGTTTTTGAAGGTGCTTCTTGATTCCAGGGTAACTTAGCACGGTGACACATTTGACACTGTAACACGCTTTTCAGTTCTCTTTGGAAGACCTTCAAAGCGGTGTTTCTTTAAAACATACGACAGAAATCTTTTTCGCAAATTAAAAATAAGGTATGTTTTTACTTGTTTGATAATCAAAGTATCTTTGCAATGCTCGCGCGTTTTGCCCTAACTCTGCACGACTACGACTTGAGACGACAAACGACTCACATTAATAGCCCTGTTCTTGAAACTCGGCCTTAAGGAGATGTGTGATAACTGAACTCATGAGGATCTTAAAATCTACTAACATGAACTTTATTACATGTGTATAGTGTCAAGGAGAACTCAATTCTTTGTTGCTTATCGAGCGTCTGCAGACTAGAACTTTCACAGTTTAATGACGAAGGGAAAGACTATTGTTGTTACTACATCTTCTAATGGTTCTCGTTAGACCTTCACGTCTTTAAGGCCCCTCCAAGTGAAGATGTGGGTACGTAGCTCCCCCTCCCAAAAACAACAACAACAACAACAACAAACAAACAAACAACAACAACAAAAACCAGAAACAAAACAAAAAACAAAAGCAAACAAACAAAAGCACTGTGGTGTAAGCAAAGTATATACAGGCACTTACACAGGTGCTTTAGAGTGGTTTTCATTTGACCATGAAGGAATAGACAAACTAATAGTTGGTAGTAGACTCTAAAGCCATTATTTTCCTTTGTATCTTATCAACTACTACAAACTGAATAGTCATTTTTCTTTCACGGTCAAATGAAAATCACTCTAATAGTGTACAGACTAAAGTCAAATTCAAACCGCAGATCCACAGAAGCGCTCTTTATCAAAAACTACCAACGGTTTTCACTCAGATATAATTTGTTTATAACTCATAAAACAGACATGTAGCTCATTACCGATGAGATCTAGAATCTTGACAAGGCTCCTCGAATCAGATAAAACTCGATAGTGACTGGCTGCGTCATTTCAAGTGTTGTTTTAGTTTCACGAGGTCAAAATTATATGAAGACTTGTGTTGTTGGTTTTAGCAATAGGTAAGCTGTCTTTTACTGTTTTATGACTGTTTTAAACCTCTTGAAGAAAGGTTTTGAATACTCCTTTTGTCTTTTGTTATGACTATAACGTTAAAGTGTATCACTTTTGATTTAAGTGCTGACTGGGATGGTTATGATTATATATACTCAGACTTGACTCAATTCCAAATTGTATTTTATAGCTGAACCTAAAATTTATCTTGCCTTGTAAGCGTGAATTGCAGTATCACAAAAACCGGCAACTCGAGTGTTTCGCAACACTTTTCTATGCATTTTCTACTTTCCAGTGATTTTGTAACCCATTGAGAATTTTTGCTAGGGACTTGATAGACTGATTTTCGAGACAGCCTTGGGTGGCTTTGTTATGGCTAGCTAGTCGTTGGATAACCGCCTATTGATGTGCTTAAAGCGTTTCATCTTAGTTCTCGATTTGTATATTCACAAATAGTTCCAAGTTTTCAGTTACAGAATCATTTTATAGGATGACTGACTCAGTCTTTACGGCAATGAGATTGACATAGTTTCAGCAGGAGCAGGCTATCATGTCTATCATTGGCGTTTAGTAAGTCGAATCAATAGTACAAATACGACAACATGGTAAAGATTGTACCGAAAAGTTTTATTGGTCAGCTCAGGACCATATCTGGAGATGCTTGTGTCACTTGTGCCCACATTCATCAGTAATGTGTGACAGTGAAATATGATTCTTGTTTGGGCTGTGGCTCTGCCAGTTGCTAGAAATACTTTTGTAATAAGTCTAATAAACCTTGTAGTCTAGTTGTTGTTAATTTTTGGTTGAGTTGCTAGAGTGATTTTCATTTGACCGTGAAAGAAAAATGACTATTTAGTTTGTAGTAGTAGTTGATAAGAAACAAAAGAAAACAATGGCTTTAGAGTCTACTACCAACTATTAGTTTGTCTATTGCTTCATGGTCAAATGAAAACCACTCTATTGAATTGTACGTTGAACCTAAGTTGGAAAAAGTTTAAGTGCAAAAGTCCACAAAACACAATAAGCTTAGTTGTAGTAATCAAAGTCATCCCGGTCTAGTTCCGTGACACTAGTAACTGCAAGTTGTGTTTTTGTAAGTGAAGCTGTAGTCACTGCAACTCAAAAACGTATATAATAACTTTCGCTGAATTCTCTCAGTTGAACGAGAATTCATGCTAAAAAGCCAAGGGAAAAATAATAGCATTTCGTGAGTGTTTTAGTGACAGCCAGTGTGACTTCCAGTTCAAATGATATGTTCAATTCATCTTTTGAAAGTCAATTTTCGAGTGGAAATTCAATCTTACTTTTAAATTTTTCTCATTCGAATATTCTTGAGTAGATAAGCTCGATAAGAATATGTTTATCTTCCAGAGATTCACGCTACCTTACAAAGTACGTAGTATTCCACAAACTCTTGTCTCATTGACTGTTCCCAGTTATAGGCACTGCCTGCTGCCTGCCAAAAAGTTCAGTGGCTATTGTGGTCGACATAGGCTTCAATTAATTTTCGTTAATTAAAGATTACCTTAAAGGTGCATGCGGTAATACGAGCAACAAAATCACTCAACTTGTCTCGCAACATTGCTGCGAAACAAGTTGAAGAGCGATGCTGCGCGTTTTCAGTTCCACCCGAGAACAAACTTGTCTCGCAACAAAATTATTTGTTGCAGGTTGAGAAATTTTGTTGCAGAAAGTAGAAGGTCGTTCTACTTCTTGCAACAAAATTTTAAAATGTTGCTCGTATTACCACCTCGACTCAACTCGTGTTGCAGCAAATGATTTTAGGGGCCAATGAGAATACAGGATTCTCTCAACCTGCAACAAATAATTTTGTTGCGAGACAAGTTTGTTCTCGGGTGGAAAAACGCGCAGCATCGCTCTTCAACTCGTTTCGCAGCAATGTTGCGAGACAAGTTGAGTGATTTTGTTGCTCGTATTACCGTACCTTTACGTAGACCAGATCCAAAAGGCAGCTGATAACAATCATTCTATAGGTGAGATATCCCTCACTCAATGAAGGTTAATCCGAACAGGTTCAATTAACCGTTTCAGTTTCAGTGTTCAACTTGAAGATCCACTTTTTACCTAATCGTTCATTTCCTTCTTCCCGATACATTGTAAAAAGATTGGCTATGCTCGTCGTGTCTCTTAGGGCCGGTAAAAATCAGCGATTTGGTATCTTTTAGGGTTTTAAAATTGAAGTTTCGAGTTTTAGCATTTCCTGGTCTCTCTTAGGGTATCAAATCTCTTATCAGTCTTGTTCTCAAATGGAAGAATTTTGCCCAACAAAAGCGTGTCGACTGTTCAATTTTATGTTCATTATAACAGTGCTCATTAGATTGTTATCAATGGTATCTCTTAGGGGTTATAAATCGTCCAGCCACGCCCTTCCTAAAAGACTTCGGCATCTTTTAGGGGTATTCTTGGGTTGCATGTGACGTCACGGCAGCCATCTTGGATGAACTTCAACAAAAGATTTCTCATTAGCGTCACTTGTTTGTTCATCCAACATGGCTACCGCTTCATTGTCTTTGGATTCCCGAAGGTATGGATGCAACCCAGCAATTCCAGTTTAAAATTTCCGACGAGCATACCCGATCGTTTTACAATGGAGTCCCTCCGATCCTCGGGTCCTTCATTCACTTTTACTGCTCTAGCCTCACTTTTTCAATGTACCTTCATTTCGCCAAATTAAGATCTGTCCTGGAATTATTAGAGGCTATAGTTTTAAAGCAAGAATACCTTCTCGAAAGAAGTAAGTTTCGCGTCTTTCAAACAATTTTACTGAACAATTGGTTCTGCGAATCGAACTGCTGGTTTTTCGTATAGTAACTAAGAGAACTAGCTCTTTTAACAATGAGAGTGGAAAGGAACGCTCACTGTGCGCTACAAGGGAGGCATAGCAGGTGAGGTGAGCCCCATGCACACTCCTCAAAACATTGATTCTTTTATTGGTGTTGGGATCAATGAACTCTACCCAGTGGAACCAGAATTTAGCACGCGTTGCCGGCTCTCAAGGAAAGGGAGGGGAGGGGAGGGGTGGGATATACTACGGAGTTTTACTATGCTAGAACACTTAAATCTAGAGTTTTTACTATAATTTTAGCTTGCAATAATTATGTTATTTTTGATTCTTTGATAAACGTTTTGTTGACATTATAAAGTAACTAAACACCAATGCCATTTATTGCGTTGTGATACTAATTTGTAAAACATGTGAAGAGACGTAATTTTTATGGAATGATCTTCCACTCTGATGCTATTGGTCTCTGTTATTGACCGAATCGAAATATGGCGTCCAATTTAAACCTTCAATTGTTCTGGGCTGACTCGCCTCGTGTTCAAGTGGAAAGAAAACAGGGTTTTCATGATCACATGAATGAGAGGCCAGTCAGCATGTAAAACCGTTTTGAAAACGTGCTTGCGTCATCGTCCGGCGTCGCCGTCCTCGTTCGCGGCGACTTTATTGGGCCCCAGAAGAGGCCTCACAATGGAACGATGCTCAAAACAAAGGACTCTATACACCCTATTTTTGTATTGTAAAACAATAGATTTCATGACGAAAGAGCCCAGAATTTCCAGAAGCAACCAACTTCGAAAGTGGGCATTCTCCCTACAAACTCAGAATTTTGAGCAGGGAAATAGGACTGAAAACTGAGAGGAGACAAAAAGCCAAGGATATATTACAAATGGACGTAAACTCTGTTTCAGTACTGATAATACGTATATGCAAATTTAATTTGTCCGCCAAGACTACCGGCTTCCAACGCCTAGCTGTACCACTAGTATACACCTATTTCAATAAACATTGTCGGTATCAAGCCTTCGCGACTCACCCGAAAGGGAGTATGGGAAGAAATCACGAGTTATAAAATCACAAAAATCCTACACGATTACTCAAATACAGCTTGCCCTGACCTTATACACTAAAGAAATTCACTTACTGATGCTAAAGTTAATACCAAAGCGGAAAAGAAAATAAAGTTTTGCTACTACCCATACGCCTTTTCGGTCCAGTCGCGTGGGCTTGAGGCCTCTCGTACGACGACGTTTTTTGAAATAGGTGTATATTTCTCCCTTCAAGAAACGTAATCAAAGACGACTATTCTTCATTTTCATCCCAAACGATAAATTGTCAGTAGATAATTTATCAGTAATTCTACGTTCTTGGCTATTTGTCAACTGCTGTTAACCTTAGTTAATCTCCAGCAAAGATAGAAAGAAATTGTCGGTAAATAAACATCCCCGAACAGCTGCGACTAATTTTTCAGAGACATGTGCTAAAGAGATAATGTTTCTGTCCATCAACCTACAAACACAGGTTCTTGTTAGATGTTCGGCTCCAGGCAATTGTAGAGGAACACGAAACTCAGGCTTGGAGGGGTGAGGTCGTCCGTCATGCACAGTCGTAAATTATGGGATAATGTAATTTCATGTAACTGTGAAGAGACCAGCACTCGATTCTAGCTTATTGATACCATAAATTTCGTATTCATAAAATACTTTATAAACAGGTATAAAATGCACGTGGTTAAGTTGCCCTCTCTGCTGACTAAATAGCGTCTCCTCTATTGTGGGACCAGTGGCGTAGCTTACGTTACGCACGCACTCCCGTACGTATATCCAGTGCTAGAATAGTCTCCCCTCTTTATGCACGTGTTCAGAGGGCAAACCATAGCAGAGGAAAATAAAACAAAACAGGAGCCGGTTGTACGAAGCCTGGATAAGTTATCCACCGGATAAGAGCTATAAATTATATCCGCTGGATAAGGATTTATCCGGAGGATAGCGCTTATCCAGGCTTCGTACAACCGGCTCCAGAATAATTAGGAATGATGTTTTGAACATTGTGTGCACCAATATTTCAGTGAAAATTCCTGACTTCCACTGGGGACCCATTCCCTATTGAAATCCAACCGCATACTTAACATGCTGCACTAATAGCCAATTTCTTGCATTTCAGCCCCACACAGCGTGCAGTGAACTGCTCTTAAAGTCGAGTCTTTCTTTGAGATAAGCAGAAGAATTTGGTATTCGACAAGAGGGTACTTATCGTAGGACTGCACTGGTGGTATATCTTTGGGAAATAAAGATAGTAAGTAAGTACTACCTTAGATTCAAAGAATGCAATATATAAGTTTAATGGATTATGTTTGGCAATAAGTGACAAAAATTCCCTTTATATTCTGCCAGAGACGAAGGTCAGACACCAGTATTTTGAACCGTGGTTGAAATTAATTTACCAATTTTACGGATTCGCCCCATACTTCGTTTCTCAGTAATAGCAAATATTTCAATGGTATCTCTCCAATAAGAATTCAGGTCGAAGTGTTCGAGCCAAAAGTACAAAAAAATGTACAGAACATAATTGTCTGAATGTTTTGGCTTGAAGCCTTCGATGTTCAAAGTTACTGGCAGAAGATACATTTCGTCATTCAGAAGTTTTTCAGTATGAAAAGCTGATATTGCAACTGCTTTCCATGAAATTTCATCTCGAGTTGTTCGAGCCACAAGTACAAACAAAATGTACAGAAACATAATTGTTTGAATGTCTTGACATGACGCCCTCATTGTTCACAGTCATTGAAGAGTAATTTTAATTTGAGCAATTGTACTTGAGTGAGATTCCTGATGCCCATAAAATGGGCTATCAATCATGTGCATTTGGTCTTTTTATGTTTTGGTTGTTGAATGCAGCTGTATCACAGATAATCTACTTAAGAAGGTAATTCTTTTAGTGCAAATGTTTTGAGCAATCAAAAAAGAAATGATGCTTTTTCCGACTCGTCTTTTTTCAACTTATTCCGATGCTTTTGCTTGTATTTCAAACATTTCCACATTCTCGACATGTGTTATATTGTTAGACTGGGTCAACAGCTTTGGTTCACATGTATTTTTTTCTTTTTTGGATGGATCATTACACTGTAAATTACAATAGATAAATACTGTAATATACATGTACAAGTGCATGAAGGATTTCACACAATAGTTGCCAAGGGCTTTTAGTCGATAGAATTACTCTGTTCTAATCGTGATAATGTACGAAACACGTAAAACGTTTACCAAAGGTTGTAACCCCGACTGAAGATTCTTCTCTAATCGGGAAATACCTGGGCGGTTTTTCGCTGCAAGCTACTAAGTAATAGTAGCTCCATGAATCAGAATAAGTCTTTCGAGAAGCTGTGTGACATCTGGGCTAGAGCTATAAGCTCTGCCTTACCCTACCCCTGACTGTTGTCAGGGAAAAACCTGAGGAAGGAAAAGGGAAACACGAGAAGAGACTCATTTTATCTCTGATACAGCTATTTCCAAAAGGTTGTTTTCTGAATACTCATTGCATTCCAATATCGAAATGCATTGGAGGACTTGTGCGCGGGATTGACTGAAGTGATTTTATTAAAGTGTACTTGCAATATCTATTTAGGTGAATGACAGAAATTAATACTGCAAACGATAACTTAGTCATAATATCAACATGCAAAAATATTGGAAAACATTGTTTTTATTTGTTGTAAGTTGTTTTCGATTTTATTTTGTTTCATACAATAGATAGTCCTAGGCTAAGGTTCAAACATTGTTTAGATAAACGACCTAAAGTGTTTAGTAGTATACATCGACATATAATTTCAATTAACCGTCTTCAGCTTCTTTTCCATCAACAAGAATACTAATAATATTGGATTTTATAAGTTCCTTTTCGGCTTTTGGGCTATACCTTTGCCACCCTCCGCGCCAACTTAACATTTAACTTGTAACTTATATATATCACTAATGTATGTAGTAAATAAACCTTTGAACCTCTTTCAGCATTTGTAACCTTGGCATTTATTAAGATTTTGATGCCATTCAAAAATTGTTTTGAATGTTTTGCGGCGCGTGTTGTCATGGAGCAGATTTCGTATGAGTGTGAAAGGCGGGCACGGCACGGTTACGGCACGATTACGGCAGGAATTTCGAATGTTTTTATAGACAACACGGCACTGCACGGTGACGGCACGGCGAAGTCCGTTTCACACTAATACGAAATCTGCTCTATTAATTTAATTGTCACGGTTTTTGTCATCGAATCCTTAAAATTGTCCTGGTTTTACTTAATAATTTGATTAGATGGCGAAAACCTTGGTAACGAGAGGAAACAAGATAAAAATTCATCGATAATTAATGTATTAACCCAATAAAGAAAGTTATAATGAGCTCAAAATTACCAAAAGGACAAAGACATTTAAAAGAAAATGTGGTGTCCAGCACGTTTTGTTGCATGTCGAAAGCACTTGCCATGGTATTACCGCGGCACTTTTATATAACATGGCACTTTGCAAATCAAAAATCGAATTGACTGACAAATTGGCGTCTCATTTCTATGGTAACTAGACGCCTAATAGGCGTTCACTCGGGCTACACCTGTGTATAGTACTTGGGGAGAAATGGAGAACAGAAGTTGATGGAAACCAGTTTGACTTGTCAGTGTCTTTTGATTGCAAAAATGCATGACAAGTACTCCCAGAGTAGAACACAAATTATATTGGGGAGAAAGTAGTTTGTACATAATTGTGCCACATCATGGTGGTTATTAATATACTGCTGGTCTTTTTATCATGCCAGACATATACAGTATACAGTCTGCTTTATTTTGTAAATGCCTACCAAATGATCCAATATGATCTATAGATAATACATTATAGCTCACACAATTTAAATTTCTATTGTACTTTTTTACTTTGATTTATGGAAACAAAACTTACAAACTGTGGCAGACTGTTTCGATGTCCAAGTTAAAATGATTTTGATATTGCTGTTGTCACATTGGTAGATTCTAGAAGTACCACAGTTACCTTTCTATGAAATCATTTCAGTTTCTTAACACAACTTTTCAATACATGTATTACCATGTTTCTAATATGGAGCAGATCAATGATTATAGCAGTAGTCAGTTGCTGATGCTTTATTTGAAGAAGTGTAATGTCATACAATATATGCTTATTACTGATACCATATATAGCTCCTCCATGCACATCAATCTGATACTACTACATACAGTAATATCTTCAATTCAATCCACTTTATCTTGTTTCTGTGAACATGGTTGCACAAAGCTTGTACAAATTTGTGGTTGAGTATTACTTTTCATTGATTGAAAATATCATTTTGTACATTCTAAAATTATTCTTCAATTGTTGCTAATATAAGGTCTCATAAACATTACTATCATTTCCATGATTATCCATCACTATATTTTTATCTGCTAACATTGAGCATGATTGACAATAAAGTGCATTCAATATAAGCTTAATCATGACATTGTACAAAATACAGATATGATTGCACTAAATGTTTATAAGTTAATAATAAAAAATCATTTGTTTTCCATTGTTTATTTGGTGTAATTTTGCACCATTTACTAATTCCTGTTTCCTGGCTTAATTATTGAATACACCCTAGTCACCTTATTAGTCTTATTACACAAAGGCAAGAATTTCCTAGTCTTTCTAGTTAAAATAAACATTTTAGATATTCAAGTTAATTACGGTTCGTTTTTAACACGGCTCTCAGGAAGAGCATGACTGTAGACAACGGCCGTGTAAGCAAATATTATGTGCAAGCAGTGGTGAAATATTATTAATTTAAACAAACTACTGATCTATTAAAGACAATATCTCCGTGTCTTACATGTCTGTCCTCAAGTGAAGTTCGCTGCCACAAATCGATCTGTCTCGTGTTCTTGGACGATCAATACATTATAAGTTGATTACAACAGCTGGTAAGAAGGTCATCACTAAATTCGAGAATTCGATATTAACGATTAAAGCAAAGTATCTTGAGATTAAAAGCCAATAGTTCGAAAAATCTGAAAAATTCCGATTGATAGCGTCCGCCATTTTGTTCTCAATCTCTCGCGACCACAGGAAGCCTCGTGGTCAATAGTGTACCCCAAAGGCTTCTGGGTAATTTGCCGATTTGCGACGTTGATAGATTGATAGATTGATAGACCGAAAAGGTAAACCTAGACTCGAGCTACCACAGGTAGCCCGAGTAAAAATGGCAGTTCACTCAAAAGAGCTATCTATTGTCATTAATTTGTTATCTAATTGTGTATGTTTGGGCATAAAGTTTAATGATAAATAGAGAAACAAGAAGATAAATCATATCTTAACTTGGATATTTCGACTACAAACTGTAGTCATCAGCAGAAGATGACTACAGTTTGTAGTCGAAATATCCAAGTTAAGATATGATTTATCTTCTCGTTTCTCTATTTATCAATATGTTATCTATTATTACTGATAATTTCATATATTCATTTCTGTATACATATTTGAGTATCTTTCGCTTGCTAAAAGACATGTACCTAAGTATCGCCTGTATTTTTATGATGGTAATTTAGCAGTTTTTTATCATTAATAAAATCACAAAAGTAATGTTTTAAAATTGTGTTGAAATGAATCAGTTATACAAAGACAACATTGAAGCAAAAATATAGGTCATTCAAAAATATATATTAAAAGAAAATAAAAGAAAAAAAGAAAACGAAAGAAAAAAAAAAGAAAAGAAAAAAATTAGCATTCGCAGTTAATTCGAGTAGAATGTTGAAATACGAAAATGCTAACTTTTGATAGACATGCCCTTGGTCAACAAAATATCTTACATGAGAAAACGTTTTAATCTCGTTGAGAATGACTTTTTTCGTCTAAATTGAAACGGAAAAGAAATAAATGTTTGATAG
Source organism: Telmatactis stephensoni (assembly GCA_029948255.1). Taxonomy (NCBI): domain Eukaryota; kingdom Metazoa; phylum Cnidaria; class Anthozoa; order Actiniaria; family Isophelliidae; genus Telmatactis; species Telmatactis stephensoni. The sequence goes on from JALIZF010001854.1 coordinate 507,834, forward strand.
ACTCAAGTCTAGAGGAAACATCCGTCCATGGAGGATTTACTTTACTGTCCATTAACAGACAACATGGCTTCTGCAGCTCAAATTCTCTCGAAACCCCACATGTCGGTCAATTTCAAAAAGCCCCTCAACTCCATTTTTTTGACGAACTGAAATATTACGCTTTTTGGCCTCATAAGTCACCAAAACACCGATTTTTAGGAACAAATTGTCAATTTTTGACTTCATTAAAACTCAAATCACGTTTTATCTTGCATCTAGCTCTATCGAGGCCCTTGACATTGAAAATTATTAAAAGGACTTAAGAGGCAGAGGATTTTGATGGCAAGTCAAGTTGGGGTTCCCTAGTTACGCTTCAGCATCGCAAGAACGTTACGTCTCCCATCATTTACGCTGTCTAATGTGATTAAAAACTCCGGAATTATTATAGAAAGATAGTTATATTATTTGACTTTTTGAAATTTAATGAGATCATAAAAACGAGATTAGGGAGACTTAAAAGACTCTTCTGCACGAGCAATGACAAATTTTCTTCAACAATTTATTTGTATTTTTATTTTATTTTATTAGCTTCGTCCTTGCCGTTAGGAAATATTTATAAAATTAAACTATAAATTGACAATGACAGGGTGTACCTCAACAGCGTTAGCCCCCCCCCCCCCCCCCCAAAAAATCATTACATACAACATTTACTTGGTAACTAAGATTTCTGGCAGTATTACATTTCAGACAAATAGATCTAAATGTACGTGAGTCTTCACAGACATAAGACATAATATGACATCATTGTGGACTTGAAAGTGTTTAAGTTATTCATAGTTAGCTTTAGGTCTGCTGCTAAAACGTTCCAAATACGCCAACTTCTGACAAGGAATGATCTTTGGTAAGTAGATGTTTTGCATCTTGGTACGAATGAGAAGACTTGACCAAATTTCAAATGAGGAATGCATTTTTCATATGAAAAATCGATTTGCCTCAGAAAAAATATATTTTTATTATAGAAAAGTTATCAGAAACATTGTCATAGAAAATAAACGCGCAGACAGATCAAAATTTAACACTCAACATCTCTTTGAAGTTTCATCTTTTTTTCAAATTAAATTAACTTTCCTAACAATATTTTTAAATTCAAACTTTTTCATTTAAACGCTTTCTCATTAATTAAATTTAAATTGATTCAATTGCTGCTTTAATTAATGTCGAGGCTATATTTGACTAAGAGGATGTTATATGCAGTTTGATAATGACATCACGTTTCAGCCAAGATTAAAGTGATGAATCGCCCATTGCTATACAAGCCTATCCGCCACCTACATATAGATCTTATTTGAGCAGATTTCCATTGGATGACTGCCTAGATAGGTAATCCATGTACTTGGTATTACTCTCACGAACGCCTAAGAAGTAATTACAATTGCACATTCTAGAATTTAATCCATTACACTGGTTGTTAGTCTTGCTTTAAAGTGTGGATTTCACCACTACAATCAGTCACTTGTGAGGAGCGCAAGCAAGAAGCGAAACACCTTTAAAATTGTACGGTAAGAACTTTAGTTAATAAGAACATCTTTTCTTTTTCTTTCTTTCTTTCTTTCTTTCTTTCTTTCTTTCTTTCTTTCTTTCTTTCTTTCTTTCTTTCTTTCTTTCTTTCTTTCTTTCTTTCTTTTTTCTTTCTTTCTTTTTTCTTTCTTTCTTTTCTTTCTTTCTTTCTTTCTTTCTTTCTTTTTTCTTTCTTTCTTTCTTTCTTTCTTTTTTTCTTTTCCTTTCTTTCTTTCTTTCTTTCTTTCTTTCTTTTTGACTTAGTTTGTTATGATGATCTTGGCTTAACTATGGCAGATCGAGTAGTAGGGAATTCTGCTTTGACAGAGACATCACTGATTGCTCCAAAGATGGTTGATGTTGCATTCGAACCATGTTTGTCTCTCTCGAAAATGTCGTGACCATTAAAACTATTACTCTTTTAGTCCTGTTTTTCGGTTTTGGAAATATTCTACACAATAGAACAGACAACAGAAAGATATATATGTAGTTAAGGAATAATTGTGGAGGAGTGTTTGCACTGTAATGGAGGTACTATTTGCACTGTAAATGAGTGCCGGAAATGAAGGACGCCGACAGCATTGCACAACAGTACTTAATTTTTAATTCAACAAGACGAGAGGTAACTAATGAGTGAAAGTTTTATCGGAAAAGCAAGTGAATTATCTTGTAGTACATTGCGCAACATTTTAAAAAACCAAGTCTCATCGACACAATTTGAAGACTTGGCTGCGTAGGGCCTGGATGTATTAGTGTTTGCTAAATGCTCAAAAATGAAATATGGAAACTAACACAAGTGATCATAATCAGAAGAAGTAATGTCCTGACTTTCCAAAAACAAGTGTTTTGTTACGTCATAGTAAAACGGCAATGCATTACGGTCTTGGTGTGGAGAGTATTCACATGACAACCTTTTTCAAATAGCTGTAAGTCATATTTTTTTGAAATAATTTTATCAGGCTTGTTGTTAATCTCATGGTTTATCGAGAAGCAAAAAAACTCATTTTAAAATATTTAGGATATAACGCGCGCGCTGTTTGGCTTGCTACCAAGTTCTATATATTAGAGGACAGAGACAGGTTTCTAAATGAAAATAATGCATTAAACTATGTACAAAAACGTCGCAAAACATTAATAAAAGAAAAATATAACGATCGCTTGTGTCTCTGTACTGTTATATAACGCACTGAGAGCACCGCTTGAAAACCAAGGAAAATCACTCGGCTACGCCTCGGCGTGTTCCTCAGCTTGTTTTGCTTGTCCTCCACATCTCCCATGCCAGCTAAGTAAACGTGTTATATCACAATAGAAAGACACAAGTACGCTTTATACTGCTCAAGCATTACATGAAAGTAAAACTGGATAAAGAAGAACTGTGCTGGAACTGTCGGGAGGAAAGGGGAAGGGAGAATTGTGGATGCAACTGTTCAAATTAGTCTCAGTAGTTTAACTCTTGGTGAAACGACAAATTGAAATGAAATCAAAAGAACACGGCAAAGTCGGGATTTTTTCTACCGTCTAACATCTCATTTCCACCTTTTCATAGCAATTTGTGTTTTCTCGACGTTTTTGTGGAAACTAATTTTTTCTAGTTAATACCCAGAATTAGCTGCTAAATCAATCCTATATTACTTCAGTGGTCTTTTCCTACTCTGGTAGTGTATGTCTCTTCGAATTCCGAAAACGTGCATGTGCGCTCATAACAATGACAATGACATAACTACAATAACAATAACAATAACAATAACAATAACAATAACAATAACAATAACAATAACAATAACAATAACAATAACAATAACAATAACAATAACAATAACAATAACAATAACAATAACAATAACAATAACAATAACAATAACAATAACAATAACAATAACAATAACAATAACAATAACAATAACAATAACAATAACAATAACAATAACAATAACAATAACAATAACAATAACAATAACAATAACAATAACAATAACAATAACAATAACAATAACAATAACAATAACAATAACAATAACAATAACAATAACAATAACAATAACAATAACAACGATAACAATAGCAATAACAATAACAATGACATTACTATGAATAACAATAACAATAACTATAATAATAACAATAACAAAACAATAATAGCAATGACTAACAATAACAATGATAATAAGCATGACAATAATAATAACAATAATAACAATGACAATAACAATAACAATATCATTGACACAAATAACAATAACAATAATGACAACAATAATAACATTGGCAATGACAATACATTGACCTAACAGTAACAATGACAGTAACAATGGCAACAACAATTGAAAATAACAACAGTTATAACAATGATATAACAATGACAAAAATAACAACAACAATAACAATGAAAATGACAATACATGGACCTAACAATAACAATCACAGTCACAATGGCAACAACAATGGCAATGAAAATAGTAACAGCAATAACAATGATATAACAATGACAAAAACAAAAACATCAACAAGAGCTATAGCCATAATCTTAGCCATTCAGGGACCGCGGAGGGGGAGGGGCTGGTAGTGCTATAGCCTCACCACTTTTTCCCTTTTCCCATACTAGTCTCTTATATTTTCCAATCTCAGTTAGCCCCACCACTTTTTCCCATACTGGTCTCTTATATAGCCGCCCCACCACTTTTTAGGGTGCTCCGCGGTCCCTGCCATTAACCTAATCCCAACCCTAACCCTAACCACACTCATAATCTTGACCCTATCATAACCATATCAACAATACTGATCATATAAATTGCACATTAACTCCTAAGATGATGTTGATTTTAGCACAGCCCAAACACAAGGCCGCATTCTTTGTTCGTGAATTCGATCACCACGCAATCTATGTCCGCTTTTATCAAGACAATCAAAATAAAGTTTAGGCGCAATGTGGGACAATAAAAAATATGTGTATAAAAACGAGTGATTGCCAAACGTATATCCAACCTTCTCATTTTGGCAATTGTGGCTACTTTTGTCGGAATGCGATCTTTGTTATCCACAAAAAGATTTATCTCAGTTTAAATCTGCTTAGAAACGACAAAAAGTTTTTTTTATCAGCTGGAAACCGCTAGTACCTCAATATCTAAGATCTGTCTAGATTAGTATTTGGCTTGAATATTTACATCATTACAAGTCTCGAATTAATATCGTACATCAGTCCAGGCAGATCATATCATGTCAGTTCCTCAGCGCGCTACGATGTATTTTAAGGAGTTAAGTCTTTTCGTAGCTTGACAGCTTTCAACCAACCGTGTCATGTGTCACGTTTATAAAACCAAACTGGCACGGCTAGACTGATTTTGCTTCTAAACTAACCGAAGGTAATTATATGAAAAACTGCAAATTAATAATTTCCTTAGCTTTACGCAATTTCCCTTGCATCACCATAATTTTAAGACAAAACTGACGGGTACGCGTTTATCCTGTCTTTCTTCCTTTTTCTTGTTAATTGTGTTATAATTGTTGATTGATATTTATTTCTGATACATAATTTTTCCGCGACTATAATAGACAGTAGTCATGCACTTTTAGACCGAGCAAACGTTTCAGTTTCAACCAGAGAGATACTTTAGAAATCAACTGAGTTTATTTAGTTATAAATCATTTAAAAACTGTTTCTCTTGGTTACTGCAAAAAACTAGAATATCCATTATTAAGGCCAATTTACACGATTACAATTTTTGCTTACAGCTTGTCGCATGCAACAACCCTACAACTTTCTTACAACTGTTAATTGCAGTGAGACAAGAACAAAAGGTTGTAGGATTTTAAAACGTTTTAAAACCTTTTAACAGTTGTAAGCAAGTTGTAGGGTTGTTGCATGCGACAAGTTGTAAGCAAAAATTGTATCGTGTAAATTGGCCTTTAGCCTTTGGTTTTTGTTAATGCATTTTTTTTTCTTATCACCTTTATTGTTTCCTTTATTCTTCACTTAACGATAATGACTCTGTTTTATCAACTAATGACTTTACTAGAGCTTTATTATATTTCATTTAAACGGCAACAACCGGCGGAAATGAAGACCAAGAATCAAAAGCCAAAAACTGCAAATTTTGTGACATTTTTAAATGGTTTCTTCAATCTAAAGAAATTGACTTTTTTAGCAGTCAAACGCTCTCAATTGCCTCACCTGTTCCCGCTTAAAAACATCAGTTTGTCTTGGTTAACCATAGACGACAAAAAACTGTAATTTTGTCTTTTTTTTTCCCCCTGCAAGGTACGTGAGCAGTTAAGGCTAATATGTATAGTATTGCCGAGAGATAAAAATCAATGGAGATATACAGGAAGTACCAAAGACAGAGTCTTACGTATTCCAAACTTTTAGTCTGGTCTCTTTTATGGCGCACTGGCTATATTTTGGCGCCATTTTTTCTCAGGCATGCACTTGAAAGGCTTTTTTCAAAAGCTTTAACCAATGAAATCTCTTTCTTCAGCTTGATGCCTCTTTACTCGTTGTATCTTTTATGGAATATGATGTGACAGGAATTGTACTTTTATCAATATACTGACTGAATCATTTGACAGAACTAACGACTGTGGTTTATTTTTAACGGAGTTGATATACCGAACTAGTAACAGATTCTTGCCCACATCTTGTATTGGTTTTTAATTCACAATTATTTTCATTTAAATTACATCCGACATAGTAAATATCAATTCATATATAGATTTTCGAATTAATATAGCTTTATTTATTTAAATATTGTAAACATTTTTATAAATTAGTATTAGGCAGGTCCACATCAGCTACGGCTGCCTGACTTTCAACCTGCGTCACCAAATAAAATATGTATGTATGTATGTATGTATGTTTAATTTGAAGATCACGTTCTTCAAAGATTTTTTCCCGCTTGACGCGAAACACTCAAAGACTTTAAAAGATAGTTTTTTACACATCTAGCCTTTTCAAAGAATTTGATATTTCTAAAAAATGATATTCCGTATTCTTGCAAGTAATCATGGTTGTTTCGTTTTTTCGACACAAAATCGTGCAGAATTGATCTAAATAGGATTTACTTTTGAAGAAATATTTCTTTGATAGTACCTTACACTTCCTTCCATTCTTTTTCAATATACATTCTTAGCCCTCTCCAAACGGATAACTCGATTATCATAGTAATGTTCAGCTTGCAAGTAATTCCTTCATAATGCTATTTCGTTTATCAAGTTATGAGTTCACGATCCAGTTCATGAACATAAAAAATGTGAACTTTAGGGCCCTTAGTTTAACTTTAGGGGTATCTCATGTGAACGGGCCCTTAGTTGCTCAGAGTGACCTTCAGGTTATGTTAATTCGGAGGTGTGGTGTGAAAAAGCTTCTAGGAGACCTTTGAAATTATTCCAAGAGTGATTCTTGTAGTCAGATCTGGTTACTAAGGGCTATTAAAATGTTCTACCCCACTGAAATTGCACAGGTAACCATCTCAGTCCCATTAAGATACACTTTTATAGCTTAAAATGTTATTTTGAAGTGATTTTGAAGTTTTATGTTTCTCTAGAGTATTGAAGATTTTAATTGGCTGAGCACATTTTTCAGCGATTGTAACAAGCACATGGAAACCCAAGTTGCGTTTCCATGTGATTGCTTCGATCGCTTAAAACATGCATAAGAAAGGCACAAGGAAACGTTGTCTTCCGTTAGCTATTTCCACTGGAAAATAGCTAAAAACGAAAAGGCAATCATTGCATGGATCAAAAATAAGCAAATTGTAAAAGGTCTTCACCATTTCGGTTGGTTTTAGAACAGAAATTCTAGTAGTTTGATTGAAATCGCAACTTGATCAGTTGTTATTATTTTGTTTTCTTTGAAAACAGAAAAATCTAAAAACGGTAAAACAATTGAAACAACACTGTTTCGTTTGGTTTTCTTTTTCTTTTCACAAAACAAAATAATTCAACTACAAAGTCAGTTAATTGCCTCTTAACAAATCTGTAATAGTTCGATTTTGAAGACGATATTTCAAATAATCTCATCAGTTCAATGTCCTCAAGAGCGGCTGACGGAGATATGCAATTATATTCACGAAGTTGTCCCTGAGTACTTTGTATAGACTTAATCATGAGATCTATTTTCGTACGAGAACCCACTTAAAAGAACTCGATAGCCTACATCAAACTCTGATTTATTCAACTTCATATTGATAGCTAATTACCACGTTCATCTTGATATTGCATTGATGTGATAAGCGGTACCTCCCAGGACGTGAGGCGGCGAACCTGACTACGTCATAGCATATCGTGCCATGGCACCAGTATAGGACTTATTATTTCTCCATTATTTTCCTCGTTATTTTCCCATTACAATTCTAGATCTCCTGTAAGATTCTTTGTTCGAGATGAACATTCTCTCGTCTTTTCTTAATTAAAGCTTTCAGGTCTGTTTCACACTAGCAACTATAGGCTCGATTTCCAGCCGTTTAGGGTTTCGGATTCGAAACAATCCAAGACTGGAAACAGTGGAGCCTATCTACGTAGCAACATAAGCATAAACCAAAGCAGCATAACTAGTACTCACTTAAGTATGAAAAAAGACAAGCACTGCTAATGAATAGCACACTACTGAGTCTGTGTATGATGTTTATGCATTAGAACTATCCACTAGTGTAAACTTTGCAAGCACTGCTAATTAACAATACACTACTGAGTCTGTGTATCACTAGTTGCTTGCACTTGTGCTTATATAGAGATACACCCATATTTCACAAAAGAATGTCGGACGATTGAACTAAAGCGCTAGAAGGAAGCTGGGTAAATGTAAAACTTACCTCACTTTTCGGCTTTGAATCGGCTTTGGCCGCAATGATAACTCGAACCCTAAGTAACTCGAATTTCGCGCTAACTCGAACCTTGATTTACGCCATAATTTTACTGTAACTTTTACCCTTCATAACTCGAACCCTCAGTAACTCGAATCTCGCGCTAACTCAAACCAACATTATATTCCCCTTGATTTGCGCCATAATTTTACTATAACTTTTACCGCTTCATAACTCGAACCCTCAGTAACTCGAACTCCCGATAACTCGGAGCGATTTTCGTTTCCTTTCAGGTCGTTTTCTAAATAATCTTACCCTCGATAACTCGAACTTTGTTTCAAGGCATAACAAGTCAAAACCTACACTAGAATATTTAATATATTTTATATGCAATAGTAATTTGCGAAACTCAAAACGTGTTAGTTCATTCCTATGAGAAAACTTTTTAATCTTTCTCCGTTATAAACCTGATTAAAACACATCATGTTATAATAATACAAGTTAAACTGACGGTGAAGTATTCTCATCTCCCGATAACTCAAACCTTTTTACCTTTCCCTTGGAGGTCCGAGTTATCGGCATTCATCTATCAAGAAGTGAAGTTCTGTGTTGTATATAGGTGTGGATGCCGTGTTGATGTTCTTGTGGTTTTGTTGTTTTAATAATTTTTAACCATACTCGCTTTTGGGTGAGTCGCGTCAGATACTAGTGGTCTTTGGCCCGACAACGTTTTTTGACTAAATAGGTGTATGTGACTAATGTTGGCCAGACTTCAAACAAAGTTTCCGAGAGGATTATTGCAATGAGAAACATTGAAGTAAGCAAATTAAAAACCACACAGATGATAAATAGTAATAGGAGAGAGGAAGAGTGGGCTGAAAAGAGAGGGCTAAGGGCTGAAGAGTGTGAAAATAGAATTTCTTGTATGCGTTCTCATCGCGCGGTGCTTATAGAGAATAAAAAAGGTGTAAGGAAACAGCCATGAACAAAAAGAATTTGAAAAGGGCCACAAAGGAATGAGAAAATCGTAAACATAATACTCTTAAAATAATATAAGATAAACATTTTATAAGAACATAGCTGAATGTAAGCAAGCCGGAAAGACGGAAGTCAGATCATTCTAGCATAGGAAAATGAAACTACTGAAGTCATGCACTTCGTAATAGCAAAATGAAAGAGACAAACAAGACCTCGACAACTAGACGGCATTTGGCCTACGGCTGACTAGAATTAATGCTACGATATACACGCTTACACACCTTTATGTCAACGAGATTAATGAAGACGACGATCGGATAGAAGTTTTACCATTTGCTTCTCTCGATAAAGATGTTTTTCAGCTGTTTTCACAAATACAAGCAGAAAACTTTGACCTTCAAATTAAAACAAGGACAAAATATCGTGAACAACATGAAGGCTAATGTATGGTTGGACGTGCATGAATTATAAGTATTTGTTAACATACGTGATTATATAACACCCCCGGCCATGTTGCGGTCCAATATTGGAGTATAAGTACAATCACATCAGTGAAGTGGATCACAGTCTTTGTTGGCTTGCATGAGTTTGGAGAAGTTTTCCTTGCTTTCCAAGTGCTTCGAGAGCAGAAGGTACTTGATTCAACACAAGGTATTCATTTATTTGGGTTTTGCTGTACTTTACTCTTACGTTACATCATTCACTTTGAGTTTAGGAGAATATACCGTATCTGATTCGTATGAAGCTAGACTTGTGCCATTGACTAGTGAAAACTGGTCTTAGAGCTAGCTGATAATAAGGTCGGGATGGCTTCCGACTGACGTACAAATTTACGTATATCAACTGAACTGTGAATGAATCTGCATTGCAATGGGAATCAGATAATAAAGCCAACACATTGATACGTACGATTGCTACCATCTACTTCGACTAAACCTAGCTGAAGAAGCTTTATTTTTGTCAGGCTTCCTTTGCAGTAGATAAAAACACTGTATAACCACTTTTAGCTTGGTCTATAAACAAAACAAAAAATAAGACTGTCGTTGTAGTGTGAAACTAATATTGTTCATGTGTAAAGCAACATAGGCAATGAGCTTTGTTTGCAATAGGTGTATCATTGTAATTCTTAGCTCTGAAAAGTGTATCGCTGTTTTGCAGCATTGTGGTCGTACTTCGCGGTTTAAATTTCTTTCATACTTTTGTCATCTTTCGATAAAGAACGAGTTTACGCGAAGACAAAAAGAAAACATAAACTACTAAAATAGCTCTCATGGATATGGTCGGTTACTTTGTTGAATGAAGTTATTGTTTTTCTGATTGTTGTTGGTTGTATCTGAACAAGAAATGGCGTTCCTCAGGACTTATCAACAGCTCATTAAAAACGAACTAGTGAGCTGAGAGTTGTTGATAAGTCCTGAGGAACGCCATTTTTTTTAACTTAACTTTAACTAAACGGTGCGGACTGGTCTACAAAGAATAACCGTCAAATGCTCCAACTCTCTACAGTGACATGGCTCCGCAGCATGGCTATTTATAGGCGTTTATTTTACTTACTTATTGATTGAAACTGGACTAAAACAAGGCTCAAGTCTCCAAGTAGCGAAAAACTATATATATATTAAACTCTGCATGTGTTAGCTGAGTGGAAGGTTCGAGAAGTTCAAACTAAAAGAAAGACGAGCAGTTTGATCACATTTGTCACCGATGTAATAACTTTGATCTTGTGAACCACAAAATACCTCGTTCAACTGTCTTTCCATCGTTTTTATTATGATAATTATTTGGAGAGGACATTTAGCCTTACTCTAGAGAGCTGGAGCATTTGATGGTTATTCTTTGTAGACCAGTCACCGTTTAGTTAAAGGAAGCCGTTTGGCTTCGCGGTACGTTATCGCCTTTAATTTTAAGAGAGCAGAGAATTTGGTTCTCGACAAAGCGCCGCCGTTACGTTTATCAATTAATCCAGGCTAAAAATACAACAAAGTATGTTGAAGAAATGAAAACAGGCCTGTCACTTTCGAAGACTCAAGGAAGATTCCACTGTCTTTGAAGAAAGAAAATCACAACTTAAACTAGTCGGTTTACCACCCCAGTTCTAGTGTTTTTATTTTAATCGCAATCTTGATTTGATTGATTGCAGTGCTCTCGCTTCCGTATACGAATATCTTTTAAAGCTTTGCGTGCACGTCTTTCAACATCGTCATATCTTGGACTCGCTTTTCGGCTTGTTGCGGGAAGATTTAGCCTTTCAGCGGTTTAAAGCTTGCCATCCGCACTCCTTAAATTCCCTAAAATACACCATTTAGCTAAATAAATAGTATCCGAGCACGTTAAATGAATGACCTTATATTTACCAGCCAGCCCAGTTTTGATCATTTAATTGAAGCCGCATGAAGTGTTCACAGGTAGCGATACATCTGTTAAACAGATATATGTACAAAAAGGGAGAAAAAATCAAATCATTAAAAACTTACACTGGAAATTTTTGCTCATTCCCTATGATAGGGAATATCTAGGAAATATGTAGGAAATTGCATTTTCCTATGATAGAAACTGGATAAAATGTAGGAAAACATATTTCCTAGATATTTCCTGTCATGGGAAATTAATTTTTCTAGATGTTTCCTATCATAGGGAATTGTATTTTCCTAGATATTTCCTATAAACCCGGTTTCATTTTCCTACGATAAGAAATATCTAGGAAAATACAATTTCCTATGATAGGAAATATCTATCAGTATCTATCATGTATTTTTCTACATTTTGTCCTGCAGTTTCCTGTCGTAGGAAAATGTACTGAATTTCCTAGATATTTCCTAGATATTTCCTATCATAGGAATGAGCAAAAATTTCCAGTGTTACAGAAATGCACATGAAAAACAAACACAACAGCATTATGTGTTAAAACTGTTTCTTTGTTCACAATTTATTTTTCAGCAGATCATTGGTGAAATTCTATATATTTCATATTCTTGGGTTGCATGTGACGTCACGGCAGCCATCTTGGATGAACTTCAACAAAAGATTTCTCATTAGCGTCACTTGTTTGTTCATCCAACATGGCTACCACTCTATATTGTCTTCTGAGTTCCCAAAGGAATGGATGAAACCCAGCAATACAAATGTACAGCTTGGGCTCCCTGTGGAAGTGTTGAGCCAAAAAGCTAATCGATCTGTTTGAAACAGTCGAACCTTGTCAACCTGCGTGACAAGTTGCGCGCGGGGTGGTAATACGAGCAACATCGCTCTACAACTTGCAACGCAACAAATTAATGTTGCGCGACAAGTTGCACGATTTTGTTGCTCGTATTAATGGCAATGTACATGTGTCGTTACAATAGAAAGTCTAGAAACTTAGTTGGAGATCAGAGATGTACGTTTTTGGGCTTCATGACACAACAAACTTGCAAATACTGGCCACAGAAAGTAAAATGACAATAAAAGCGGACCGGAAACACATACAAGGGCTAAATCTACCGGCTCCTATACTTTTTCGAATGTCTCTCTCCACCCTAATCTTATTTAACATTTCTCTTCTCCTCCCTAAACGTTTCTTCTCCACCGCTCTAAATACACGTCGATCGTCATTCATACTCCTCATCAGTGCCAGCCAGGAGCCCATTGTTATGGCGTTGTCAATGGGAGTACCCGATTGTCATTTAACTACTAATTTTATGGCCAATTGTCCAGTTTCGGTAGGTCCTTCATATATGGTACATTATAATGGGTCCTATTGTATATAACGTTATTATTATGTTATATACAATAGGACCCATTATAATGTACCATATATTAAGGACCTACCCCAGTTGGTAGTTGGTCCGCTGAACTTCTTGGCGCATTTATTCAGGGTTAGCCTACTTGTCAAGAAAGGGATTAAAATCGTTTTGGGATTAAAATAGATTTCTGTATTGTTCTTAATCAAAATGTTTTGCTTTTCTCACTGGTATTTTCGAAAAATCTACTTGGCTTGAGGCTAACCTTGCCGCCAGTGTGTCTGTTGTCTAATTTTACAGCGGTATGAACAAACTCGAAAACATGTCTATTGTCAGTCAACTACTAATTTTTGTGGCCCGCAAAATTAACTACTAATTTTTATGGGAAAAGGAAAATGTCATTCAACCATAACTGTTCAGATATCTGATAACTAATTATTTTAGGCCAAATGTCGGTTAACTTTGACATCCTCAAGTATGGGCTCCTGTGCCAGCTTCACATTAGTTGTTGCTATAGAAACAAACACATACTCTGAAGCTGCACAAGCCCAACTGTTTTGTCGAAATTGAAGGCGTATGCCATCGTCAGCACAACGTTGTCATTTCTCATTCAAGAAAATAGTACGTGGTTTTCTTCACCCAGATTGCACAAATCGACACTTTTCGAAAGCCGTGGTGTCCGTAGAGCCCGGGGGGGGGGGGGGGAACTCCCATCGAAAATGGGCGGGGATGATTGTCGGAAATTTTTAAAAATACCCCTAAAAGATACCGGAGTCTTACGAAGGTGGGCGTGGCAGCATAAGATTTTTACCCCTAAAAGATACCAATTTAAAAGCTGTCGTTGCTGTTATTATTATGTAATATGTTATTCTCTTAAAAAGATACCCTAAAAGATACCAGATTAAAGGTAGGTAGGAGAAAAACCTTCGTAACACCCTAAAAGATACCAGAAACCATGATTTTTACCCCTAAAAGATACGACGATCATCCCCGCCCAACGATATATGGGAGTCCCCCCCCCCCCCCCCCCCGGGCCGTAGAGGCTCCTGTAAGACTGTGACGTAGCCGTTAAGGCTCGTTCACCTGTTCACCCAAGTAAATTTCCTATGACAAATATCTTTTGCCGCTGTGGATGAACAAGATTTATTCAAATTTCATTTGTAAAGTTTCCTTTGCTGTGTAGCGGCACTGATTCAGTTCGGATAGCGCATGACTAAAAAGCATCCAAATATTGTCATCTGGACTGTGCCTCCTGTCGTGGCTGCCATTACGTGATGGTGCAAAGCCTCTATTCTGTCGCAGCAATGTATTCTGGGACTGTTATCTCAGTTAAACAAAAGACGTCATGATTTGTAGTTCTTTTGTTCAGTATTATTTTACTGAGATCACAATCCTAGAATGCATAGCTGCGGCAGACTAGCGATATAGTCTTGTGTCTAGTTTTGTAGCAAATAGCTAGCCTTAAGGAGCCATTACAGTCATGAAGTTTTTTGGGTAAAAGCATAGCCAATTCCAGACGAGTAAACAAGCTATATTCTATTTTAGGCCAAAATGCCCATCAAAATCTACTGAAATGCAGACAAAATGTCCAAAACAACATACTCTTTGGCACTGTATATATATATATATATATCTATTAGCTTATCTCTTTCTCTTTTCCTTCGCCTGGGTAGTATTTTTTCTACCCCCGCTCAAGATGGCCAAAAAATAACAATTCAAGTTAGATGGTCCAGACTTATAAAAAGCTTTAGGCATACCTTTCAATTTGCGTAAACCGTATATGTCTCTGATTCCAGTGAACACTTAACCAGAAGCAAAATGTTTGTTTTGAGTCCCGTCTCCTATCTCAATTGGGTCACCAGTTAAAAGCGATTACAATGCTATATTTGTTACTGACAGCTGTTGTACCCATTTTTTAAACTGAACTATAAAAATGAAAATAGACGGAGCCAATTTAGCTTTCGCTACTAGAGCCGATATTAAACGTGGGTTTCATTCATAAAACCAAGTAATCTTAATGACTTTTCTAAAGCGGCGCGATTGATCATATTCTGAACACCATTAATTTTTTTTAATTCTTTTCTTTCAGTAAGTCAAGCTATTAGTTCTTGGAGATTTCCTGACCAAAAGGTAACAAAAACCTTCAGTTAAGTCAACATGCCAACGACGAAGAGTCTGGAGAATTTAACTGTGGTTTTTACATCAGAAAGAGTAGAATGAATTGACTTACTGGGAGTCTTAAAGAAATGCTTCTTCTTCAGGAAAACAAACACTTTTACATGACCATAACAATGACCACACTGAAACACCAAATGGAGTTTGAACATCATCGCATTTATTATTAACGCGGTTGCATGTGGAATTTTGTCTGATTTGAATGTCCGCATTTGTTCAGAGACAAAAAAAAAGTTTGGATTACAGTTTTTACCGTCCTAAAGGTGCCCGCATATTGGGCAAATAATTCACCGTGAAAAGATTGATATTTGTTAAACTTCAAAAGTACGCAGACAGTCATCAACAAAACTGGAAATCGTTTCTCACAGAAGCTTTTCCGTGTATACCTGGATGGTGTCTGTCTAAAACAACGTAATTAGGACTTTAATCCAGAAATCTGGAAAAACTGTCAACTGATGCTGCTTTAATTAGGTGTTTATAATATCGCTAACGATCAGTTGTTGATATGAATAACACGAGCAACATGAATGGAACATCATCTGCCTCTGTTTCTCCAGGTCTCTCTCTGGAATTCCGAATTGCTAAAATATCCATTTATGTTATAATATTTGTGATGACTATTATTGGTAACATGCTTGTCATTTGTGTAATTCGTCATGACAAGCGTATGCGAAGTTCCTCGCATATCCTGGTGTTTAACCTTGCTGTTTGTGATCTCATAACACCAACAATAAGTCTACCGTTTGATCTGGCCTACGAGGAAATGCATTTTACCTGGCCGTTTGGTCCAACAATGTGTAAACTCCTATGGCCTTCCCAAACTCTCTCGACGACATGCTCAGTTATGATCTTGACCGCAATTTGCGTCGATAGATACAGAGCACTGGTGTATCCCTTCAAAGTACGATGGGCTGGAAAGTTTTGCCTTATGATATGTGCGATCTATGTTTTCTCAATCGCGGTAGTAGTACCATATATTCTTGTCCTACGAATGGTCCAAAATGGAGAACACTTTGACTGTGTAGAAAAGTGGCCGGACCCGCAAAAGAAATTCCGACAAGCCTACACGATAGTGCTGTTTCTTATTCAATACGCACTACCGCTGTTGCTTATGATAACTCTGTACTCAATCACTCTGAGAAGTCTCTATAATAGCACCAAATCATTTTCAGGAATGACATCTGGTAGCATGAAGGAAAATGGATCCATAAGAAGTAACAATTCAGATGAACAAGGAAGGATGATCTCTCTCCAAGAACAACGTAAGGAGCAACATCTTAAGGTGACCAAAATGTTCATAACCGTGCTGATCGTCTTTGCAATAAGTATGTTCCCTAATCAAGTACTCTGGCTCTGGGTTGACTTTGGAAACTTGTCAATGAACCAGTACTTCTCAATCACTTCGACAATTTGTAGAGTATTTACTTACTCCAACAGCGTTCTAAATCCATTTATTTATGGACTCTATAGCAAAGACTTTCGTAAGGGTTATAAGAAAGCTGGAAGACGCATTTCGCACGCGAGGCAGCCTGCGTTCTACATTGCACAGCCAAGGCGCGATTCCGAACCTGGTTATCGGACGTCCTTTGATTCTAAAGCTAAACTCATCACTAGGAATTCTACTTCGTCAAATGGGGTAGCAAAGCAACCTATGGGATCTAAAAGAGTGAAATTCGCGCCCCAAACAAATGAAAAACCAAACTGTGATTCTCTCTCTTCGAAGGAGAGCACGATCAACCAGTGTACGAACAATCAGAAACACAAAGGCGACTATGAGCCCATTCCTGGTGATCATTTCGATGAACCCTCAAATCAGAGAACTACAAATGAACCTCAAGAAAAAATGGGCGCTCCAAGTGAGATCATGAACGATCTATACAGTAGTTTAAGTACGCAATCTCCCAGTACTGAATGTAATGGACAATTCCTGGACAAACAGGTCGTGGTATACCTCGACGAGTTAAAAGAGACCCAGTGCTGATCTATGATAGTTTAGACATGTATAGCTTACGTAGCGTCGGTTGTAAAACGTGTAAATCCACTGCACCATTTATGACCCGGATTTACACGGTGCAACTTTTGCCTACAACCGTTACATGCAACTTACTTACGACATATATACAACTCGAATTGTGTCGTGTAAATCAAGCCCACAACTCACCTGCAACTATTGCATGCAAAGGTGCGCGCGTGTAAATAGCCGCTAAAATATGCCGTAAGCAAGTTGCATGCAACAGTTGTAGGCAAACGTTGCAACGTGTAAATCAGTGTAAATCATCACTATATATATAGTGGCATGACTTAAGTCCAATTCACACCAACAACTATAACATGTTTAGAAGTGGTATAACTAAACAGGGTTAAAAATTAGTTGCTCATACTGTTCGCATCCTACAACTAAACACGGTAAAATCTTGGTATTCCGAAGATCGTGGGTTCAAACCCCGCTGGGGACTCGGATTTTTCCCGAGTCTTCCCCGGGAGTCTTCACACTAGAAGAAGCATACCTGAGGCATTTTTCCGAAGTGACAATTCCATTCATAAAGGTAAAACCCTGTTTGGTTGAAATATCTTGACAAGGTGGGTTGAAATTTGTCTTCTCGAGAAGACTGGTAAGCATAATCGACAAATTTGAAAACCGTAAACCTGGTTTAGTTAAACTAGCTAAATTGGTATGAATGGGGCATTAATTCCGTTACAAACACCTTTCGTGCACCTCTTTCGTGGTCGATATATTTTATCTTTAAAACTTTTTTTAATTACACTATATATTTCAACAAAGTTGTCATGCCAACCATATTGAAAGAACTGTGACAATACATCCACACTAACCCGAATGAATTTAAAAACGCATTGTTTTTTGTTCAGTACTACTTTTGGTCGTTTTCATCCATACAAAACGACGTTTTCCGTTTATCTAAGGTGCGAATACGAAGAAAAAAGGTCCATTTTCGAAGTTATCCGCATTATATTGGATGTAGCCCCCCGATATAACTAAAGGCGCTGTTACACGCTGAAACTTTCCTCTCAAACTTGCCTGAATCCCCGTTGCGAGACAAGTTTCATAACGCATTGCACCGGCCGTGTAACATGGTCATTTAGCTGAAACTTTCCCCGGGTCGGTTTATTTCACGAGACGGTTTCACGAAAAGTAGGACTGCTTTCTACTCCTGCAACAGAAACGTGTGTCGCGAACAAGTTTCAGGACGAAATTTCAGCGTGTAACAGCGCCTTAACTTCAGTCTACCAAAATTCTTTGTAAATCTCTTCCATTTCAAGAAAGCAGTTTATGGCAGCAATTCATTACCAATAACATTCATGTCATGCTATATTCGTTTGCTTTGATGGTTTGTTTAGTTTTTAAACTAATCAGTATAGTCAGAACTTCAAATGAAGAGTGGGCAAAATCGGAGCTGATTTTTATAAAATTGCGTTTCATTTACAAGTTTCTTTACAAGCTTTAGTTATTCAAGCGGTGCAAGCAGATATTTTACACCAAGGGAATAAATAAATCATATTAATAATTATAGTTACAAATGATACTTTTTATTGCCGTATTGATTTGAAATGGCTTGGGAAGACATCCCGATGGTCAGCATGGTATATTTCCTGGACAGCTTATCAAGAGCCATTTTCCTGTCATATTAACACCCCTAATTACTGTCAGGATTTACGTCAAGGAAACATTTTCCATGTAATGTTGTCACGTTAAGTAACGATCATCTTAAGAGCGATAGCACGAACAATAAGCCTGCTGAAAATTTACTTTCCCCACATCAGAATTTCGTGATTTCATACTATTAATACGGAGAACATGTTTACGAAGAAAAACAAAAATAAAATTAAAATTCATTTCTAAAAAAGTTTCAACCAATCAGGGGAGACATACACAATAGAAAACAAAAGCTAACAATTTTCCGGGCATGATTATATGAACTGGGCTGGCCTGGTTAAGCGGACTGACTTCTTTTGTTCTATCACCCCCAGGGAAAAGAAAACCAAAGAAGTCTGCCCGCTTAACCGGGCCAGCCCGGTTTATATAATCAGGCCCTTAATTAGGCGGACCATTACCTGACATCACTGATAACCTCACTTCAACTCGTGTCCAGGTATTACGTTATGAGGGATTTGTTGTGTATGATATTCTAATATTTTATCACTCATGGCCACCTGTTTTGGTCAATAAGTAGAACTAGCACTGTGTACACGAACACCACTGACCTAGTAATAGAAATCAGGGCTTGGACTGAAAATGGACTTTGGATTGGCTTTCATGCTGTAAAGTTCTTAGTTGGTAGTCCATCGCAGGATCTAGCTCGTGTTTTAATACGTTACAATGCTGACTATCATTATTTCAATCTCATACCTTTCAGCACTTTACTCTTGCGGGTTCTCATTGTTTAGAATTTACTCCACCGCGATAAAACTCTTATACATCACAATTTAAAAAATTGCTCCACAAAAATTTCAACTCCATGGCCACAGATGAAACTCTTAAGGTCTCTTAATATACATCACAATCAAAAAAAGGATTGCTCCATAAAAATTTACTCCACTGATGAAACTCTTATAAATCACAAAAAAAATTGCTCCACAAAAATTTACTCCACAGATGAAATTATTATATTTACAGGTAATATCCTGGCTATTTATTGCAAACGTTTCTTTTTCAAAAACAACAACAACAACAACGAAACCAATTAAGATAAAAATACAACCTTCAGAAAATATACGGCAACCAGTCACTAACGTACACGTACTATAAGCTGCTATAAATGGTATTTTTGACACAATGGAAATCGCAATATAGATCCCACAAAACACAGAAAATCGATTGCCCGCAAGATAAGACTCCC
This sequence comes from Telmatactis stephensoni, assembly GCA_029948255.1. NCBI lineage: Eukaryota > Metazoa > Cnidaria > Anthozoa > Actiniaria > Isophelliidae > Telmatactis > Telmatactis stephensoni. Next base: position 527,889 of record JALIZF010001854.1, read on the forward strand.
TCAAAACTGATCGCAAAAATTAATCCAAGAAAAGGCAATCTTCGACAGACGCAAAAATGTTCCCGCAAAACGCGAAAAATTAAAATCACTTGATCCGCAAGATTGACCGCCTGCAAAAATGAAGTACGACCACACAGTAATCGCAGGAATAATCCTCCAATTACGTACTAAGATCTTGCCTCTTTCAGGAAGCTAATCCTAACCGGATAGGCAATATATACCACATATGATCCCTCTCCATGAAATTCACCATTTTCCGTACATCGGTTCAGTGGTCACACACAAAGCATTGAAGCGAGGCTCCAGGGTTCACACAAAGAATTATTCCAATTTGTACCCTGAAGCCTCGCTTGGATGCTTTGTGTGTAACCACTGAACCGATGTATGGAAATTGGTGTATTTGTGATCGCCACCCTCAGGGGGGAAGGGGTAGGAAGTAGTTGTACACAAGTTTGCATGTGACAAGTTAAAATGTAGCCTGGAATACACCGAATCGAAATATGGCGGCAAATTTGAATAACTATTGTTTTATACTGACTAGCCTCTCATTGGTGTGAAAACGCTTTGTGTTTCCTCGTGAACACGAGGCTAGTCAGTCCAAAACATTAGTTATTCAAATTTGCCGCCATATTTCGATTCCGTCAATTAGATCTTTGAATTTACGTTATGACGGTCGACAGGTTATGTCGAATTTAAGGTGAATTTACGTTATGTCGATATATATAGGTAGAGCGCATTTTCCCAAAGTCGGTAATCGGTGCAGCACATTTATCAATTAGGAAACTAATTTGCCGGTCCATCGTTAACGATGTCGTCTGCGGATAGGACCTATGTGCGCTCTCAAGTCAACTGAAATCTAAGATGGCCGTTTTCTAATTAAAATACTCAGCTAAAAGCAAAACTGGACTGAAAATTGATGATACTGAAGTACTGTTACTGAAGTAACTGTAATAGTATCCATGGTTACCACGCATGCGCGTGAATGAATTTGTAATACGCCACGTTGGAGCCAAGTCATGTAGTTGTGTGCTTATTATATGTTGTCAGAAGTGGGATATGAGCCGTGGAACACGCATAAAATCTCCCAGCGTGTCGGTGGCTTACAGATAAGACGAACACTTTGTATGGCTGGCCTAGACGGACATAAGGACTGTAAGAGCTGGTTCCAAGGATATCCGTCTTAGAATTAACTCGTTTTATTGAAGTGAGAAATCGAGAATAAAAAATTAAGACAGACGACCAGAATAAGGGTCAGTTGAAAACTTCAGCTTGGGCTACCTGTGTGCAAACGTGCTTCCAATGGCAACCACAGGAAGACAGCCACAGAGTTTAAACCCTTTCTTGCTGGGATGTGAAACACTATCGCTTTCATAATATCCTTATGAGCTTGCTGTGGCGTGGTAGTATATGATCTGTGGTTAATACAACAAGAGAATTCCCGCGTAGAGAGCAATTTGTTCAAAGGCTGGATTAAGGATAAATGGGTGAATTGTTTAGCGGGGTTTCTCAGTCAGTGGTTTACATTACGATATGGCTCCTCGTCCCTATTGTGTTAGCGAAATAAAAACTTTGACACCAACAAGTCAAAAGGCAAAATCAACATGAGAATTGCTGTAGATTTGGAAACAAACACTAGTGATTTCCACTAAATCATGTCTTTCAGCTCCTTCAGCTTTATGGCAATTGATGGCAATTCTTCGCATATATATGTCATATATGGCTTGAATTTGTAATCAAATCGACAGAAAAAAATGACTGTAGCCCCTCCTTCCCCTGTTCCCCCTTTCCCTCTCTCCAGAGTTCCTCTGGCTCTGTTTCCCCAGAGCCGCCCCAAAACCTCTCCGCTTCCCCCTTCCCCTCCTTGTAGAGTTTCCCCTCTGTTTCCTCAGAGCATGTTCACAAGCTATCTAGTTTCTATCTTCCCCATACTCGAATCACTTTGAAGAATTTAGTCTTTATAATCTCACTCAAGTAGGGGACGAAAAAGCACTAGCAAACTGATGAACTCGATTATCATTTTAAAATGCGTTATCTCGCATCTACGATACTTTCTGAATTGGTTTATTAAATGGTAAGGCATTAAGTCCCCGAGATGTCGCCTTTCCACCGATTAACGAGCACTTGAAAGAAAGATCACTTATCTCAGAGAATGTTCTAGAATTTGTGGACATACCAACAAAAATAGTTTTAACTGATTGTATATATTTTTGTCGTGGGTTCGAGTCTCACTTGAGTCAGGGATTTTTGTTTCAGTGTCTAGTCGAAGGGCGTGCAACCATGCAGGCACTTCAAATTTCCTTATTTCTGACCCATTTATCATAGTGCCAAGCGCCTTTCGCTATCAGTTCTATCTACATAGCTAGTTTTACTTTATAATTAATGCCATTTCCAAATATATATAGCACCAATACCCACGATCACTCCAGCTGACTCGATAGCTCAGTTGGTAGAGCACCAACTTGAGTCAGGGATTTTTTCCCTGTCTCTCGTAGCCTACAACCAAGCACTTCAACCTTCCTTATTTCTCATATTTTTGATTTGATAATTTTATGATAATTGTCTCTGTATTGTAATGAGTTTTACGAAATTCATTGATAAAAGTATTATTATATATAAGATAAAAAAATCCTTTGGGTATCACTCTTTGTGATCAGCTTCTGATGCTATTGCTTTGAATCGCGTGTTTGGGCGACACAGGGCGGGTAAATCGCAGTTACACAGTACAGTCTAGTACACTCATCTTTACTCCAAGTTGCTCTTCATAATCATAACACTCAAAATTCGTTCAAGATCGATAAAAATATTTGTAAATACAGTTTTGCTATCATTCCGTTACAGATAGTGTTTATATTCCAGGATAAGAAGTCAACTAATGCGCTGTGGCGATTGTAATAACAGTTTTGACTGGACATCAACTTACCAAAATGGCTTATGTCAACTTCTTTATCAGTTTAGCTTGGAAAATTTCAATCAGTTAGAACATCGTCACGGAAACTGATCCAATATCTATAGTGACATGAGACAAATGCCTTGTCGTTCCTCAGGTTATGATAATGATGCGATTTCGTGATTTTGCAAATCGATTAGCTGAAAAATGTCCAAGAAATTAAACTGACTTCAACTAGCGCGATGAAAAGATAATTAACGAGGCAATTAACTGTCCGTGTATGTGGACGTCAAATTCTGGTGAATTTTTTGAGAAAAATACTGTAAAAGACGACTCGCACACTGATTTTGACTCACACAACCAATTGTAGGGTAAATTTAGACGGGCAACTTTGGGGTCAAGAACACTTTTAAGGGATTTCATGGAGAATGCCCTCTTTAAACAACTGAAGTGGACATTTAGAGATTATCCCATTTTAAAGTCTATTTTTGCTGTGAACTCGCCGCCTTGGTAAAATAGCTGATGGCAGGCACGATTGGGAGATTTGATATTGATTGCGAACTCATCAGAGGAATGAAGAAAAAATCAATTAAAAAATTAATGATTTTCTACGTTATACTTAAGTAAAATACTGATCATCAAAATTACACTTAGTAAAATAGCTGATCGCAGAGGCGATTAGGAGATTTGAGTGTGATTGCGAACTCATCATCATGATCCGCAGAAGAATGTGGAAAAATCCAATTCAAAATCCATGTATTTCCTAATTTATACTTATTTTAGTACTTTCTTAGCGCCGTTTTTTACTTTTTCCTTAGTTTCATCCAGGAGTCTGTGTTTCATGTCCGTTTCAAGTATAACTTCCAAGCATTTTTAGCTTTGATTTTTAGTTATATTTGGAAGTTGGTACCCTAAACATTTAATTTCTTATAGATAATTATATAGTATCGGTATGACTCTACAATAAAGTAAGTTGTTGTTGATGCGCTATTAAAAGCGCTGTTTGTTAATTTCAAAATGGTTGTAATTCCTTTGTTAAATTGAGAGATAAAATGTAGGCAGTTTGGCTGATGACGGAATGTGATGGACTCTAAACGTAATGAAACGATTCCATTCCGTATCTAGAATGCGCAGTCAGAGTCAATTCAGCTATTTGTTGGCGACAATCAGATATAGAGCGGCGCATACTCGTGCAACTCCCCACACATCATAAAGGCGCGGTCAGCAGCCCTTGTGATCCCTTGCTGACCCATCTTCACCTGTTCACGATAAGATTGGAAAATAAAAATGTAATACCAAAGTGAATACATTTTTGGTACTATTTACATCTATAGATACATTTCACTTCATTCGTGATAACAATTAATAGTCTCTCAAAACCACTGACTGCTTCTTTAACTTCCTTAAAAACCCGCAGAAAATTTCCGCCACCACATTAAGAAACCTAATTGAAATTTGATAGAACGAAATTATTGTGATAACATTGCTTGACAGAAAAGCATCAAAAAACATGAGGAACCGTTTATTCCGCTTAATATGGTTGGCCTTGTAGAGATGCATACTTTTAATAATATATTATTAATAAAGATGAATAACTTTTTTTTACTAAATTGCAGTGTTATATAATGTATTTTTAATGATTGTGAAATTTAATAAATGATGATGGTGATGGTGATGGTGATGGTGATGGTGATGGTGATGGTGATGGTGATGGTGATGGTGATGGTGATGGTGATGGTGATGGTGATGGTGATGGTGATGGTGATGGTGATGATGATAATGATGGTGATGCATGCGCCAGCTAAATCCTCAACTTAACAATTTGACAGTATTTTTGACACAAAACGGCTTCAGTTCTATATTTCATAGTTTGCTTTGCGTGTTATAACTTACTCGATATATGTTTTGTAACAATATGTTACGAGAACACTCGTTGATCTATGTAGTTACTGGAAAGTTGCTCAATAAAACTGTTCATTGTTTGTGATAGTGTACAAATATTTATCACGTGACTCTACAATTCATGCCTAATATTTATCACTGATAACTGGCAGTTGGATGTTTTTAAGCCTTGCAGCTTATCTGGTATTAACTTGGACATCTTGTCCAAACGAATTCCTTAATCTTTCCTTAGCACAGATCTCGTTTGAACATTTTGGAACTTCTGAATATATATTATATTTATGATTTACACTTCAGTTATTCCAATGTGTCTTTAATTATATAATTTTTGATACACAAATTCCATCCTCGTAAACTTCATTGACCCTGGAGTTTCTTTTTGCCATGAGGGACGCACATGTTTTGACATCAATCGTTAACATTCCGTCTCTGGTAGTTGGTCCAGGATAGCCATTGTATTTGGGGGCAAAATTGGGGTTTCCGCTCCACTTGCAGTTTGTCCACCTTTGCTATCTCGTTTCAGTTGCTTTTTAATTATTTCAAATTCATCTGATGAAAAACTGCGGCCTATCTTCCGTTTCTGAGAAGGTTGTGTTTGTTGTGGTGCTAAGTTAGCAGTGTCTAGTCGACCGCTGTGGCTCGCAAGGTTGGGTCTAAAAGCCGGTCGCGTCTCACAGTCGGAACTTTGCACGACTTCTTTCAAGTCCATATTGTGATTGAAGTCATTGTTTTGTCTCGGATGGCTTGAATCATCTTTGTCTAAGATAACTGCTGACTCGTTATCTTGCATATTGGAGTGGTACGAGGAAATCTCATAAGCCAATGTGTGCTTTTTATTCTTTTCCTTGAGAATCTCATTAGTCGAAGATTCACTTTTCGTTTGGTAATCGGTACGAGTGGAGCATCTGTCCGGGAGCGCGTCACGATTGCAGCAGAAAATCAATCGAAAAACTCCTTTAAACCCCAGGCGAAAATCCCTGCTAAAAATTGCGAATATAATAGGGTTGACAACGCTATTCGTGTACGTAAACAACCAGCATATAATTGCAGTTTGCGCATAATCTTGGCCATTACCATAATCTACCCACAGCCAAAGGACTTGATTTGGGAACATAAAAACAGCGAAAACAACCACAACAGCCATAAACATTTTAGTCGCCTTCACATTAGGGTTTTCCTCCACGAGGGACAATTTCTTTTTCCGAAAGGTACTTTTGAAATTGATCTTTGAAACACTTTTCTTCTTGACCGGTGAGCCATTCATTTGAGAGTTTCTTTCCGCCCGCCGTGGAGGCCCTTGGATTGAACAATGTCTTACTTTTCCAGAGGTCGCACGCAGGTTGATGATCGCTAGGGTATACATGACTGTCATGAAGATTAAAGGGATGGCGTACTGAAATAAGAAAAGGCACATAGTATAAAGTTGTCTGTAAAGAAATCTAGGCCAGTATTCTCCACACGAGTCATCTTGGACGCTTAAAAAGTACGTATACGGCGATACAACCACACCGCAAAAGACATAAATCGATAGGATAAGAACTTTGATCTGATTGGAACTGAGTTTCTTCTTGAAAGGATGCATAAGCAGTCGATATCTATCCAACGATATCACAGCTAGTGTCAAAGACGAAGCTGTTGTGCTAAAAGTAGCTGCTGGGTATAGTAGCTTGCACATAAAGTCACCATAGAACCAGATGTAATTGTTCTCCTCCAATGCGAAATCAAATGGGATGCTTACAAGAGGAGTGAAGAAATCACATACTGCAAGATTTAAGATTAGAAGATGAGAGGCGCTTCGCATCCTCTTCGATGTGCAGATAACATAAATTACCATGAGATTCCCAAATGTAGCACAGAATAGAATCAGAAAATAAAATGTCACTTTTGTATATTTGAATTCCAGCGATTCTGCCGTCGCTACTGGATTCTTTTCACTGTTGTTGGCAATGCTTCCATTCAAAAGGCTGCTGCTGTTGTTCATAGTTTCAGCTGTAGTGCTTGCTTGTTTGATGCTTGTCTCCGTGAAAGTCTTAAGAATGACTGACGTTAACTCTAGGGAAGCTTTATCAGTGCTAATAACACTGGTATACCCTACGGGATGTCTGTTGAGCTTTTGTCCGCCTTACATAAACAGTTTTGATGACAAATCCACGAACAATCTCAAGTAATCACCATTCAACATGTTCCTTCGTTGTTTAGGCTTCTGCTATCAGTTTAACAATATAAAACAGCGGTATTTATAAAAGTAAACACCAAGGGATTAGCCAACCTCTGAGTCCAGATTTGTGTTGTCTTTACGTGAATTTGTTTGTGTTCTTGGCTTTGGAATCGATTATTAAACTTCTCCGAAACCACTGTGTTATTTGGTGAATGGTGCGTGCTTTCCGTCGGCTGTCAATCTTGAGCTCCGAGTTACCGATCACGCTATCATGCTATGCAAACTCGTCTAGTGAAGTTTCACTTTAAACAATTCGGATACAATCAAATTCCCCTTTCACGTTAATAACATTCGTATCTAAACTTGATAACACGCCACCAAAGTTGATCTGCTGTCGTGTCGAGTTGCAAGACTGAAGATAAAAACTCGAACTTTTAAATGAAAAACACACTTGAATTAAAGATTACAAAGGAAAAAATCGTTCTTGACTTGAAATTGAGTGGATAGAGCTTTATTCATGTCAAGAAGAACATTAAAAGAGCTTTGTTTTTTGTGGGATTAAAGCACGTCTTCATTTCTTATCAATGTACTATTGATTACATTAAATGAAATATTAAGTGCTGTATCACTTAGTTCACTTATCAATCTATTTATAAAAGAACTGGCGCCTGAAATGTGAATGGAACAGTCTTCACTGAGCTCACTCAGTAAGCTGTGCTGTAGCTTCAGCGTTTGCTACTTACGCAAAACAATCAACGAATATTTATTTCAAAGGACACTTGAGGTAAACTAATGGACTGCCCTTCTATAGCTTGTAGCTTTTAAAATAATTTGTTTTACAATTAAACCTCAAAGCAACGCCCACAAAAGGTGGTGCTGACTTGAATCACGTTTTCGAGTTAGCGGTTTGTGGTTTTCTACTCAAAACCTCTTCAACCATAGAAAACTTTGAATAATCCAGCCACTTTGCTCAAAAGTGAGCTTAAGATCCGAACCAGTTCAAAACGGCTGGATTAATTATAACCCTCTTTTTCAGACGCTATAGTTGTCTAAAATACAGAAAATCTAACATAATACTCAAACTTTAAGACTCAAATCTTATTTTACAATACAAGTTTCTACTTGATAATCTAATTACTAAAATGTTTGTGTATGTAATCGATTCCACTAGCTTGCTTTTCAAACAAATTTCAGTTGAGTTAACTGATGCCAAGTTCTGAATAGTCAAGTTAATAGTCAATAGTTCTTTAGTGCGAACTTGTTCTTTCAATTAGAACTTCCTTTGATTCAATAGCAGGCTATATTTTTGGCCAGTTTGTAAACCCAGACGAAGTTAATTAAATTTGTGTATTAAGGGATTTAGTGTGGATTAACTTCAACTATAGTTTCTACAGTTTCTGCAAGCGTAACTAACGCTACTAAGAGGTGGGCTGGACAGACATCATCGCCAGTCTGTTTTACCCCAATTCTCACCTTCAAATTGCAGAGTAATTATTCAATACAGCTCTATCAACAACTTAGTGCGTAACTAAAAATTCTATGTTATTAGAAAAAAACGATAAGTATCTAGTTTACGTATTTGCATTACGTAAACTAACCCAAACGCAAGCACAAACTCTCTCTTTTGCCCTGGGGCTATGATTTCCAGAATGACAACAATCATGCTATCTACAGACCACTTAAACAAACGAGCCTATCCAATTTACAAAAAAATAATATGAAAGAGATTCCGAAAAATGCCGTTCTCAAAGTTCTCTTCCTGAATATTTCAGTCACAGAAAATAAATTGTTATTTATGTTATGAATGCTAGTTTCGACTTACATTTAAGCCATGTTCAGGTATGACCGATGTACAAGCGGTGTTGGAAGGGTTTCTTTAGGAAAACAGAAAACATGTTAGACTAATTAAATATCGATAACCGACAATTGGCATGAATCATTAGCTCAATTTAAGCAAAACTGAAGAACGGCTCACTATAATTTTCTGTTCAGAAAAAAAGTTTACAAAATGATGACACATAGTACATCATGTTTCTAACGATATAATGATAAAATGATGAAGTGTTTGTTGTCATTTTTGGAGTATAAACACTAATTATGAGTATCGAAAAACGGTTGTGAGGACTGTTCAAAATTAAAAGGTTAAATGGGGCTATATGAGGAAAATTGCTTATACGTAAGATCGAATGTCGACTCTAATAAGAAACAGCCAGCGATCTGCTTCTGCTGTCATGATGCTACCATAAGCCTTGCTCAATGCAGAATACCATTAAAATAATCTCTTTAGGCACAATAGCTTAGAATATTTCTCTTATCGTGTCTTTTAAAAATAATTCGGACAAGAAAAATGCTACAATTTTTTCTGCTCTTTCTAGACCAAAAATAATGATTTTACTTGATCAAGACGTGGCTTGAGCCTTTTCAACCCTAATTGTTCATTCTGAATGCTAGTTCATTTTGATGACATTTTGTGGCAAAGTAGATCGCTTACATTCTGTCAGATATACATTGTCTGCTATTCCGTCTCAGACTCTCGACTCTCGACCCCACAGCTCGACATGTACATTGTTAACATCAATTGAACATATTTTGGGAAAATATTTTCAATTGGTTGTAAGGTGGTTGGGTCCGGTGGTTTCCGCTTCCGGTCTGGTGGGTAGAATAATAAATCACACCCTTTTTCACATGACGGACCACAAAATATTATCCATTCTTTGAGTTGTGATTCTTTGAATCATTTATTTAGGATCAGGACAAGAGAGCATAAATAAGAGAGGGAAACTTCTTAATACCGCGCGCGCCATGAGAATTCCCGGTTAGGCTATTTTTAGTAACCGCGCTGGATGCAGTTTAATTTTCGTCAACCCGGCTACTCCCGTGCATCGTAAATTTAAACAAGTGGTATTTCAAAGATTTTAACTTTTTAAAATCCCACGATCGACTTCAAATTTATTCCAAATTCCACGAGAAAGCCATGTGATTTTCTATTGATAATATGCATAAAAAATGATAGAAAGAAACGAGATTTTCTCGATCATCTTAATGAGCGAAAACTTTTGAATAAACTCTGCTAAGCGCGCGCTCAATGACTTGTGATATTTCCACTAATATTTCATTCAAAAACGCAACAAAATCCCCAACGTTCTTGCCTTTTTTTCTCATCAAAATCGTTATTTTGTGATCAGAATCTACATAGTTTTGATGCTAGATAATGTGAACAACAGCAGAACCTGAAGAAAACTTTAATTTTAACGCTGTTTTTGAAAACTTAAATCTGCACTAAACGGTTCTCTGGATCAGAAGTGCGAAATTATGACGCACGGAAGTAGGGTAAGACGAAAATTAAACTGCATCCGGTTACTAAAAATAGCCCAACCAGGAATTATCATGGCGCGCGTGGTATTAAGAAGTTACCCTCTCTTATTTAAGCTGTCTTGGACCAGGATTAACAGGAGGATTATTCCCGCTAGATAATTATTATAGGATTAGGATCAAATTTAATAGGATTTTTAGGCTAGGATTATTAAGAGGACTATCCTCTTTAGTCAAACTTAGGATTAGTTTTACTAGAATTTTTGACTCTTGTAAATTAGTACTGATTGAAAATCCCTGTTGGGATATGCTAATATTATAAATGTTTAAAAATTGTATTGTAATTTAACTCAGTCGACAAGATTTTAGAGATTTGCATTTGTTTACGCTGTTATTTCGAATTTATGGCCCGTCATTGTTTGATAACTTTGTCGTGTGAAAAAGAGATCCTGTCCACACGTACAAAGACGTTGTGATCATCTGTAAACACTTAAAGTTTTGAGCGTTTACATGTCCCGTCGACACGAAAACGGTGATCGTTTGCACCGTAAACGCTTATTTTTGAAAACGCCTTTCAAAGTGACTATTTCGTAAACGATCATCTCTCGTTTTCGTGTGGACAGTCGTAAACGGCTATTTTCGAAATGCTAGGTAAAAATGGCCGCTAATATAGCCACTGCGCATGTTCACTAGTATCCAAGATCCACGAGGCCGTTTTCACAGCGTTTTCATCCGTTCTCGTGTGAACAGGCAAAAACCGAAGTGAAAACGATCGTGTTGCGGAGATCTTTTTAATCGTTTACATTTAGTCGTTTACAAAGCGTTTCCGTGTGGACGGGGCCAGAGGCTCAATTCGAATGCGCATGCACGAAAACATGTGAATAGCCTGCGTTGCTTGTGGTCTGCGGTATTGTGTGCGGAGAAAAAAACTCGGGTAAGTACTTCATGGCTGAGTGCCATATAGTCGTCTTCCTATAGTCGTCTTCCTAATATTTACCCTAAGCCTAACCCTAAGAGCAACTATGTGGACACATTTCAGCCATGAAGTATAAACCGAAACTCGTCCACAAAAACGGCCGCAGACGGCTATCAACGTTAACGTAGGCTAACTTGAAAACAATAACTACAAAAGTTTAACAAAAATCTCTTGACCAGATACATAAGAAGTTTTACGTTCGTTATATTTCCTTTGCAGACACCTCAGTATCCACTGTCAAACCTTACTCTTCCCTTAATTCTGTTACCACAGGAGTGAAAAAAATCTGATGAATGATGATAACATTATAATAGTCATTATAATATTAAATACAATGCATATGTTTACTGAGGAGGCCTTAGTATCACTATAAAAAGTCATTTTCATAAAGGTCCTCGATGATGACGATCATGATGATGATGATTAATTATGATGAATCAGTGATATTATGACAATTAATTAATTTATATTATAAAATAACTCTTATATAACGCGCGCTCTGATTGGCTGAAAACTCGTGTTTGATGAGAGTATCAAACACGCTCGCGTCAATTTGTTTTTTCGCCGTTGTTTTCTTTTTCCTATTTTCGTCTATTTGCGTGTTAGTTATTTTATAAAAGAAATAAAAAACGGTTTCCCGTGTCCGATAGCCTGATCAAAACACTTGTGATGTTGGGAGAACACTCGAGAGCTGTGAAGCTGTGAGCTACGCTCTCTCGTGTTCTCCCAACATCAACGCGTGTTTTGATCAGGCTATCAAACACGGGAAACCGTTTTTTATTCCTTAAGTGATAATAATGATCTGATTCATATCTATATATATATATATATATCCTATTTGTTTGATTTGCAATTAAAATGATACGTCCAATGTCTTCTAGCGCTTGCGCACTATTTGGGGGGACACTGTACTCTCACACACACTACCTCTACGTTCTAATATTCTATGCACACAACTCTCGGTTCAGTAGTTCGTTTTACTGAGCGAGAGAGGAAAACCGGAGGACTCGGAAAAAACCTTCAAAGTAAGGGAGAGAACGAACACGAGTCAGTCACATGTTTCCGGTCGGGGAATCGGATCGAACCTGGGACCACAGACTTCGGCGCTCTAGATCTCACCGCTCGGCCACCCTCGCTTCCCGGCTTGCTTTTTAATCTCCAAAACTCTGGTCCGGCAAAAGGAAATTACTTAATATGAAAAGTTTGTCATGTAATAATCACGTGACAGGGGAATATATAGTAGTGTTTAGCATAATTTAATATGCAATTTTTCCTAGAAAATATTTGTTAGGCAGCTCGGAGCCAAGCCATTGAGGACTTTGTACATTTGTTTTGATTTCGACTTAGCTCGTTGAGTTTCAAGAGTTTCCCAGCCTCAGACATTTAAGGCCGATGTGCGCCTTTATAATCCACCTTTATTTGAACAAATTGCTCTCTACGGGATATTCTTCAAATCAGTGTTTGGGGGGAAATCTAGCGTTGTTGGAACAACTTTGGATACACTGGGGGGGGGGGGGGGGGGGAAGACATATAAAGGTTTTTTAAATTACACAAGGGATTTTAACATCGACACTGACTGAGAAAGCACCGCTAAACAATTCACCCATTTATCCTTAATCCAGCCTTTGAACAAATTGCTCTCTACGCGGGAATTCTCTTGTTGTATTAACCTACAGATCATGTACTACTACGCCACAGCAAGCTCAAAGGATAGTTATGAAAGCGATAGTGTTTCACATCCCAGCAAGAAAGGGTTTAAACTCTGTGGCTGTCTTCAGTCCTGTGGTTACCATTGGAAGCACGTTTGCACACAGGTAGCCCAATCCGGAAAAGTATTTCGACAGTATTTCAACTAGCTCTTATTTGTCCTTATTTTGGTACATGACATGTGCTAGGAAAGTTCACAGCAAGCTAAATAGGGTGTTATGAAATAGATAGTCTTCCATATCCCAGCAAGAAACCGCAGTTGAATCTGGCGCCAAGGAGAAGACAACCCGCTGCACGAGCCGGAAGCATGGCATACGCACCATGCATTTTTTACAGCCACTTTATTATACAATTCTCAAAAGACAGTATTAGTATAGGAAATTCCACCTTAGTTCTTGAAGAATTATTATAAAATATTTGAGATACAACGCGCGCGCTGATTGGCTGGCTACCATGTTTATATCAGAGGACAGAGACATGGCTCGCTCAAAAAACGTCGAAAATATTTTATAAAAGCAATATAAAACGATCGCTTATGTCTCTGTACTGAAATATAAACACTCTGGAAGATGTAGAGCACTCGAAAAGCAAGAGAAACACTCGGCTACGCCTCGTGTTCCTACGCTTGCTTTTCTCTTGCTCTACATCTTCCATCGTGTTTATATCACAGCACAGAGACATGCGCGCGCGTTTTATATTCCTTAAATAAAAAATACCGCGCGTATTTAATTGATGAAAGTGGCTTAATACCACGAGTGCCACTCTAGCTCATCAAATACGCGCGGTATTCTTCATTAATAACACACCTACAAAAAATACGCGTTTCTAATTACAAAAAAAAAAAAAAAAACGACGCACGAATTCGAAATTCGAAAAGTTTACAAATTCCGGCGAACCGCTCTTTTGCATTGACACCATGAAACTGAAACAGTGACTAAAACGAGTATTTTTTGTAGGTATGTAACATTCCTTTTGAATGGCTTCCCGGTGCAAGGCCGCGCGCTACTCAAAGTCAAAAGTGGCAATAAAAACGACATCATTTGTATTGATTTTTGCAGAATTTTATAATAAGTATGCTATTGGTCGATTAACCAGGGAATATAGCTGTGAATTTTTACTTGTCACTTGCAAAATACAGCGTGGCTCGTAAAAATACACAGCTGTATTAGCTGGTTAGTCGATCAATAACCTATATTTACTAAATATGATTCACACTCAACTCAAGAACCCGATCGTATCGAGAGTAGCAAGCTTGGCCGGCTAGTGAAGAAAGCCTTCAGCTTTCGTTTGGTATTCCTGTGGTATGTCAGCGGTTTTTTCTGAAAAAATAATAAAATGGCGGCAAAGTAGTTGGCAGTTTGAGTTTCAGTGCGTCTTTTTTGGTATTTATTTGCCAAATTTCTCCACCAAATACCTTGAAATTTCACAAATACTTTGTAATAATGTACAGGAGACTAGCCAAAAGCCAAAGTCCTGTAGTAAATGAATCTTTTCAACGTAAACAGCTCAGTAAAACTTCGAGATCTGCTGGAACGTGGATTTTTGTGAATGTGGCTCTTGCGTTCTTCTTTGTGACAGAACTGTGAGTACATGATTTGATTTTGTTTTATTTGAGAGGAATTGAACAAAAGGGTTACATATGTTGCTATAGCTCATAAATATACTGTATTCCTTCGAAATATGGAGGAAATACAGTTTGTACCGAGTAGTCAGTTTTGTACAATCATGAGTCGATCATTAAGCATAAATCAAATTAGGGACTGAGTTACAAAGATCTTTAGTCCTTTGTCTCTAGACCTTTTGATATTATTAAGTCATTTTATTATTACAAGTCTTTAAAAGGACCAAGAACATATATATCAAATTCCCCCAATTAACATCCAAATGGTCAGACCCCCTCCCTCTTCATCCTCCTTCCACCTCCCCCTTAAAGTGTATCTATTGTTGTATGTGAGATACAACTTCAGAAATTTCTTAAATGCCCCACACTTAAGTCCATACATGAAGTCCCCCCCCCTCCCACCCCACCCCACTCCCAAATGTCTGTTGGACATTAATTGAGATAATTCAAATAGAGTGTTTTTCATACAGTGTATGAGTGGACAGCTTACTGCACCATGCTATGATCATGCCAGCACTGTAAATTGTCTATAAAACAATTCCTGAAATTGAAATTCCTGTTTTAATTGTACTGACCATGCATGCAAAATTATTACTGTCAGTGCCATTTATCCAGTCATATGGTATATGCTGTACATGTACAGTGGTATACTACATACTGACCATCCCTAATAAATGACTATATTTATCCTTTGCAGATTGTGGGAATCTATAGCAAACTATCTAGAATGGCATCATCCTGTTTTATGGTATACAGGTAAAGCACTCTCTGTGATCAACCTGCAGACAATAAGGAAAATGATGTAAAATGTACTGTAGTTTTCCAAATTTGATGCACATTTTCCAACATCCTCTCCATCACTCATTTCTCACTTCAGGGAAGTACTCCTGAACACTTTCTTTGAGAGAACTTGTTTAGGTTGCAGCTACATATACAGTAGAGTTGCATGCCATATATCTGTGAAATAGAACATAAGGTGGCCCGCGGGTATTTTATTGTGGGGGAGGCTCGATTTTTTAGGTCAAATTTTGAGCGGGTAAATAGCAATTAACCAATTTCTGAAATTTTTGGAACACAGAATTAGATATCTTTCATTTTTAAAACGGTATAACTTTATAGACTTTTTCATAGTCATACAAAATCTGCTTTACTGATCAATGAGTACAGTAATACAGCTGCTAACTCTGCAACTAACCATTGCTGACAATTATAAAACTTTACTCTTTCAGAATGTGCCCTTGCAGTTTGGTTTACCATTAGTTTTCTATCAGATTTATTTCTTTACCTGCGTCCTGTGATAACCAATAACACCATCTTACTCACTCCTCGACAAAAGAAATTACTTGGAATCAAACAATCAGGTATTGTATATATGTTTATCAAAACAAAACTTTTCTTCAAACAAAGGGTTCAAGTTCAGGATGAAGTTGACATGATGATACAGAAAATAAATGAAAAGTGAAATTCCAAATTTTGGAACTATTGGGAAATCATGCAGGAAATGTCTCAGGATAGCATGTATACATTCAGTAATTTACATGTATTTATTAGTTCATTTGTGGTCTATCTCGAACTTTATTGAGATTTACTAATATACATTTTAACCAAATGCCCAAGTTAGAAGAACAATAATTTTGGTTTGCAAGCATATTCCCTGGAGAATGTAGAGACAAAAGACATGGCAGACATGCATTGTGGTGTTGACAAAAGAAAATCACTTGAGATAAAAACCACCAACATGGCTGCATGTCTTTTGTTCAATTCACTCTCCTAGGAATGATTGCAAACCATTAGAATTGCAAGAGCTTCTCCTTCCTGTTGATTTTTCACTTTATTTTTCTTTTCTCCCTCCAAATTCACCTTCACTCCACCCATCTATTATTATTCATCATTTTTCTCATAGATTTTTTATTTTTGTCTTTCATTGCATTCATTAAATATATTTCTCATGATTATGTTGTATCTTATTTTTATAGACAGTGGATTCAAACTGTTAAATCAAACCAATTGTTCACCAGTAGTTACTCAGTCCTTAACACCTTCACCTGTTGCAGTCTCACCTTTAAGTGCTGGTTCATCACCAAGACCTCGCTCCACCACCCCACCCAGGGTAAGTAAAACCACTCCACCACCCCACCCAGGGTAAGTAAAACCACTCCACCACCCCACCCAGGGTAAGTAAAACCACTCCACCACCCCACCCAGGGTAAGTAAAACCACTCCACCACCCCACCCAGGGTAAGTAAAACCACTCCACCACCCCACCCAGGGTAAGTTGAACCACTCTACCACCCCTTCCAGAGTAAGTAAGACCATTCCACCACCCCACCCAGGGTAAGTAAAACCACTCCACCACCCCACCCAGGGTAAGTAAAACCACTCCACCACCCCACCCAGGGTAAGTAAAACCACTCCACCACCCCACCCAGGGTAAGTTGAACCACTCTACCACCCCTTCCAGAGTAAGTAAGACCATTCCACCACCCCACCCAGGGTAAGTAAAACCACTCCACCACCCCACCCAGGGTAAGTAAAACCACTCCACCACCCCACCCAGGGTAAGTAAAACCACTCCACCACCCCACCCAAGGTAAGTTAAACCACTCCACCACCCCACCCAGGGTAAGTAAAACCACTCCACCACCCCACCCAGGGTAAGTTGAACCACTCTACCACCCCTTCCAGAGTAAGTAAGACCATTCCACCACCCCACCCAGGGTAAGTAAAACCACTCCACCACCCCACCCAGGGTAAGTAAAACCACTCCACCACCCCACCCAGGGTAAGTAAAACCACTCCACCACCCCTTCCAGAGTAAGTAAAACCACTCCACCACCCCACCCAGGGTAAGTAAAACCACTCCACCACCCCTTCCAGAGTAAGTGAAACCACTCCACCACCCCACTCAGGGTAAGTAAAACCATTCCACTACCCCACCCAGGGTAAGTTAAACCACTCCATCACCCCACCCAGGGTAAGTAAAACCACTCCACCACCCCACCCAAGGTAAGTTAAACCACTCCACCACCCCACCCAGGGTAAGTAAAACCACTCCACCACCCCTTCCAGAGTAAGTAAGACCACTCCACCACCCCACCCAGGGTAAGTAAAACCACTCCATCACCCCACCCAGGGTAAGTAAAACCACTCCACCACCCCACCCAAGGTAAGTTAAAACACTCCACCACCCCACCCAGGGTAAGTAAAACCACTCCACCACCCCTTCCAGAGTAAGTAAGACCACTCCACCACCCCACCCAGGGTAAGTAAAACCACTCCATCACCCCACCCAGGGTAAGTAAAACCACTCCACCACCCCACCCAGGGTAAGTAAAACCACTCCACCACCCCACCCAGGGTAAGTTAAACCACTCTACCACCCCTTCCAGAGTAAGTAAGACCACTCCACCACCCCACCCAGGGTAAGTAAAACCACTCCACCACCCCACCCAAGGTAAGTTAAACCACTCCACCACCCCACCCAGGGTAAGTAAAACCACTCCACCACCCCTTCCAGAGTAAGTAAGACCACTCCACCACCCCACCCAGGGTAAGTAAAACCACTTCATCACCCCACCCAGGGTAAGTAAAACCACTCCACCACCCCACCCAAGGTAAGTTAAACCACTCCACCACCCCACCCAGGGTAAGTAAAACCACTCCACCACCCCACCCAGGGTAAGTTAAACCACTCTACCACCCCTTCCAGAATAAGTAAGACCACTCCACCACCCCACCCAGGGTAAGTTAAACCACTCTACCACCCCTTCCAGTGTAAATGAAACCACTCCACCACCCCACCCAGGGTATGTAAAACCACTCCACCACCCCACCCAGGGTATGTAAAACCACTTCACCAACCCACCCAGGGTATGTAAAACCACTCCACCAACCCACCTAGAGTATGTTAAACCACTCCACCACCCCACCCAGAGTAAGTAAAACCACTCCACCAACCCACCAAAGGAAAGTAAAACCACTCCACCACCCCTTCCAGGGTAAGTAAAACCACTCCACCACCCCTTCCAGGGTAAGTAAAACCACTCCACCACCCCACCCAAGGTAAGTTAAACCACTCCACCACCCCACCCAGGGTAAGTAAAACCACTCCACCACCCCACCCAGGGTAAGTTAAACCACTCTACCACCCCTTCCAGAGTAAGTAAGACCACTCCACCACCCCACCCAAGGTAAGTAAAACCACTCCACCACCCCACCCAGGGTAAGTAAAACCACTCCACCACCCCACCCAGGGTAAGTAAAACCACTCCACCACCCCACCCAGGGTAAGTTAAACCACTCCACCACCCCTTCCAGAGTAAGTAAGACCACTCCACCACCCCACCCAGGGTAATTTAAACCACTCTACCACCCCTTCCAGGGTAAGTAAAACCATTCCACTACCCTACCCAGGGTAAGTAAAACCACTCCGAAACCCCTTCCAGCGTAAGTAACCACTCCACCACCCCACCCGGGGTAAGTGAAACCACTCCGACACCCCTTCCACAGTAAGTAGAACCACTACACCACCCCTTCTAGAGTAAGTAAAACCACTCCATCACACATTTCAGGGTAAGTAAAAACACTCCACCACCCCACCCAGGGTAAGTAAAACCACTCCACCACCCCACCCAGGGTAAGTTAAACCACTCCACCACCCCTTCCAGAGTAAGTAAGACCACTCCACCACCCCACCCAGGGTAATTTAAACCACTCTACCACCCCTTCCAGGGTAAGTAAAACCATTCCACTACCCTACCCAGGGTAAGTAAAACCACTCCGAAACCCCTTCCAGCGTAAGTAACCACTCCACCACCCCACCCGGGGTAAGTGAAACCACTCCGACACCCCTTCCACAGTAAGTAGAACCACTCCACGACCCCTTCTAGAGTAAGTAAAACCACTCCATCACACATTTCAGGGTAAGTAAAAACACTCCACCACCCCACCCAGGGTAAGTAAGACCACTCCACCACCCCTTCTAGAGTACCCAGTAAAACCACTCCACCACCCCTTCCAGAGTAAGTAAAACCACTCCACCACCCCTTCCAGAGTAAGTAAAACCACTCCACCACCCCACCCAGGGTAAGTAAAAGCCCTCCACCACCCCTTCCAGAGTAAGTGAAACCACTCCACCACCCCACTCAGGGTAAGTAAAACCATTCCACCACCCCACCCAGGGTAAGTTAAACCACTCTACCACCCCTTCCAGGGTAAGTAAAAACACTCCACCACCCCACCCAGGGTAAGTTAAACCACTCTACCACCCCTTCCAGGGTAAGTAAAACCATTCCACCACCCCACCCAGGGTAAGTAAAACCACTCCAAACCCCCACCCAGGGTAAGTAAAACCACTCCACCACCCCACCCAGGGTAAGTTAAACCACTCTACCACCCCACCCAGGGTAAGTAAAACCACTCCACCACCCCACCCAGGGTAAGTAAAACCACTCCACCACCCCACCCAGAGTAAGTTAAACCACTCTACCATTTTATTGTAATGAATAACGATTGTATCAGGGTTCAAGCTCACTGTCCAGAACACCAGGATCGTACACACCAACATCAATGTATGAAACCATGGTTACGCCAGACACCAGGCAAGTACTAAGCTAATGTGGTTAAGGTAAAGCACTAATATTTAGCATTGGTAGTTCATTCAGCATAAAGCTGATCTCCCAACAAGCCAATGGTGTTCTCTTTACCCCTTCTCTCCATCAGTTCTCCTTTCAAGGGTATTTAAAACTAGTTAAAGCTCTATAGAATGGTATGAAGTCAAAACAAGTGTGAGGTGGTTGTCTATATACTGTATAAGAAGTTTATGTGCAGTTGGATTGAGACAAAATGCCTTACCAAGGTGTACATGTAGGCACTTGTGCCTTCTGACCCTGCCTCGGCCTACAAAAACCTATTTAAAGAAAGTCTAAATAGGGGTATGCGAATCACACTTGTACATTGTGGGAATATGAACATTGAATAAATAAATAAATCTGGGGTAGCTCATCACCCTTCCTCGCAGCCAAGTGCTGAATTACGAAGGGCGCAGCTCAACGTGATCGAGTCGAAGGTTTACAAGGGCACTTTCATTACGAGAAATCAAACAATCACACATTTACATACAAATTTACATACACATACATGTAGCAGCCACCATATGACTCATGTCTGATCACGGAGCACAGCTTAGATCGAAACTAGTTCGTTTTTACTGAGGGAGGAAAAACTGGAGAACCCGGAGAAAAAACCCTCGAAGCAAGGGAAATAACGAACAAGAAACTCAAGCCACATGTGATGCCCCGTCCGGGGATTGAACGAGGGACCACAGTGGTGACAGATCGGCGCTCTCACCGCTCGGCCACCAAGATTTGCTTCCCAAATCTTCTCCAAAAACAGCTGCATGCAGTGGTTTCCTAACTATAACATGCATGTTTTTTTCTTTATCTTAAACAGCTTGAGATCAAGACATTCATCACCAAGAAAATCTCCTTGTAAGTTAGCAGTACTCTTTACTGTTTATACAGCTGTTTCAAAAAACGTCGAATACTGAATACTGCATTCTGCATACCGAATAGTGCATTCAAAGACCAAAATGCCTTGTAGTTCAGTTTGTTTTGGAGATGACATTGTGAAAATCCTCTATAACAGCTATAACTACATGTAGGCAAATAAGTCACTGGCAAAACGACAACAGAAATGATCAAAAATACAATTTGTAAGTCTTGGAATGCACTATTCAGTATGCAGAATTCAGAATTCAGTATTCAACGTTTTTTGAAATAGCTGTATACTAAACTACTTAGGTAGTTGATGTATGTATTAAATTTAATTGTATGGCTTTCATGATTGGGTTTTAGATTCACCAAGTGACTGTATCAACAACCTTGATAGTCTGAGAGATTTCTTGAAAGAGCAAGAAGAAGAAGAAAATAAGCTACAAAGAGGTGAAATACTTAGCATCTAATCCAAGAGCCATTTTAGGCTTTAAGTAATGCTCTGGGTAGAACTAGGTAAGATAATGGTAATAATTTGTTAGTGGCCTCAATGAAAATGAATACTTTATTGGGTTAGTGGAGTTTTACCAATATTAATTATTAGTACTTATTAACAATGACTGTAGATTTAGATTTAGATTTGTTTGTTTCCATTCATTGACTGTAGATTTATTGATGTTTTACTATGAAAATTAATGTAAATGATATTTGACGTTTCGATGTTGCTGACATCATTTTCAAGACAATGGTTTGCAAAAAGTTGAAAGGTGGTAATTATGACATTGTTTACATGTAAACCATACGTCTCTGATTGGTTACAACATGAAAATTTCCAAGTTCATAATATAGTCATCTTTTTATTTGATTCTCTTTTAGTAAAAGATTTCATCAGTAAAAAAAACAAATTGTACGTGGGGAATATAAAACATGGAAGCCTTACTTATCTGTTGTTTTGAATGCTAACTGTGACTGGATGAGGTTTTTCAACATAAAAGAATTATGTTCCAAAACAGACTGTTTGTAGATTGGTGTGCTTTCATTTGGAAAACCAAGGCATTTGAATGTATGAAAAGTGAAAACAATAGAGAGTTGCCTACTGTTAGTTCTTATATCAGCACAAGTTTTAACACAGGTAGCCCAAGCTGTACATTTGGTTGGAATTTCCAATTAATATGAAATATTAAAAAAAAGGGAAATAAAACTTGCCAAGGAACTTATCAAGTTGTTATTTATTGTTTCTCAATGTTTAAATAAAGCAATTCTGAACAATATCGTGCAAGTTACAGCGATTTGAAAAATTTGCCCAATGGTCTTAATATTACTTAATAAGTTATTTTTTTAATATTTCATATTCACTGGAAATTCCAGCCAAATGTACAGCTTGGGCTACCTGTGGTTTTAAGATCCATATTAATACTAACTTTTGTTCTATTCTTCAGCTCTTTCAGATTCCTTATCAACAGGTCGTGGTACCTCATTTTCTAGGACACCGTTCAGGAATGACTTTTCCCCACAACTTGGTGTTTATAGAATAGCTAGAAGGTTTGTCTGATATACATGTCTCTATAAACTCATTCATTTTATTTAATAATTGATATATAACGCACACTCTGATTGGTCGAGAACCATGTGTGATTACAGTACACACGCATAGATGACGTCATGGAATCTTAGTACGCTTGCTCTGATTGGTTGAAATGTTTCAATAAATATTATATAAAACAAATATATTCCATTTTTCTGTCGGTCTGTACTCTAATAGATGCTCAGAAGATGTCAAAATGTGGTGAGAACAACAGTCACGCCACTCAACTTCATATTATGGTATACATTTTTGGCATACATTTTGACGTCAGATGTGCATCTATTAAAGTACAGACACATGAAAAAATGAAATCTATTTGTTGGACACTTCTTTCTACCATTATACTACAATGCATGTTTATTTTCCTGTCCCTAAACTGTTCCCAAGGTTTAGGTTTATTTTAGAGTGATCGCACTTAACCCGTGAAAAAGTACAAAATCTAAATAGTACTAAATAGTACAAAGTTCTTTGTTTTCCATTGTTTAATAGTGCTATTTTGTATTATTTAGCTAGTACAATTTCACGGGTTTAGTGCGATTACTCTGCAAGATAAAGTAGTGTTGATGGTAGTTTTTGTAAATGTATTTTTAATGATTAACACCAGGTCTCCAGACTTAAGCTCATCTAGAGATGATGGTGACTCAGGGTATTCATCTAATCGAGCAGAAGAGGTATGTCTGCCACTAAACGAAATGGTTTAAAAATTTGAAAACCTTTGGGGCTCTTTTCTCGAAAAATCTGATAACTTTATGGGCCCGGGTGCCTGCGCACTCAGTAGTTTTTTTTTATGAATTAATCCATCGGGCCTTTCAAGAAACGGGCCCCAGGAGATAACAAATAATTTCACTTCCACTATAAACACTCTTATCATTACAAAGGGAGATTCATACTGCTTGTTTGTAACTCAAAGATTTTTTATTTTTATTCATTTTTATGGTCAGATGTGGCTTCGAATGGGAGTGACAAGAGATGATCTTGACCACTGGACAGAAAACTGTCGAAAGGTGAGAAGGAATAAGAACTCATCCTAAATGTTCTATTAAAATTTAGATAATAGTTGACATAAAACGCGTGCTGTGATTGGTCGAAAACCATGTGTGATTACAATACGCATGCACAGGTGACGTCAGAGAATTTTACGTCTGCTCTGATTGGTTAAGAGCGAGATTCAGTAACTTTTTAAAATTCCTGGACAGAAGTGAAAATTCGTACTCAAGTTTATTTCGCCAAAAAGTTCCTTGTTGGAAACTATTTTCGAAAAGCACCTTTAAAAACCCCTGCGATTTTTTTATTTTCTCAAAATAATTTTTTTCGAAAATACACCCTGGCGCCTTCCGGGCGCCGGCTGGAAATAGTCAAAATTGTGTATCTTTATGACCCTGTAACGCACTAGCAAAAAACTCCACCATTTATTTTGTTTTAACCGTGCATTAACAATCCCTTTCTCTTTGTTTACCTGTAAAAATAACTTTAGAAAGTTTACTTTTCCTAGTTCTTATGGTTCTCTGAATTCACCTCAGTCGATCGATCTAAAATCAGACGAAATTTTGAGCAATTTTTCAACTTTATATCTCAAAGAGTATTTCTTTCTAGATTAAAATCTTTGACCCAAAGTAAGGTCTATCACTCTAGTATCGCTGCACTAAATATCGTTTTTGGCCCGTTAAATCCCACTTAGCAAGAGCAGAGAAAGTGAGAGCTATTTTTAGCAAAGTCAGTAATTTGTCACGCAATGCACGATTTGCGTGACAATTCTGAAAATATTTGAAACATTGAAAACATTGTACTTTTTGCTTCAGCAGCCTATTTCTAATCATTTGTTATCGCTTACATGACTGTTGGTGCCCTAATCGCAAGAGCAAAGCTAAGCCAGATAAGGGAAGTCCACAAGAAAACAATAACCAAATCACACTAGACAAGTTTATTCTGTTTTTTACATGCTAATGACTCTGAATATTCTAATGAAATGTAATGAGCTGTACTACCTTGCGAAAACTAATACAAAATAACTGCAGAATCCAATACAATTTAACTGCAAAATGTGCGTAAAGGGCAATATATATAAAATCAGCTATCCTCTCAGAATCGAAAAAACAAAACAAACCACTGAGCCTTTGCTCACACCGGGTTTACTCAATCGACTTTTTGCAAAAGCTTATTAGCTATCCACTGGACATCATTTAGACATACTTCTTTTATTGACATGCATTTTTACGGTGTTTTGGGCGTTTTTCTTGTCCATTGAACTCCGAACAGCTCATTAGAATATATACATCACACCCAATCCAAAAAACGTTGTCGCAACAAATCCACGGTGTACACTCTAAGGGGCTGTTTATATGGAGGCGAGCCAGCCCGGTAAGCGGGCTGAATTCTTTTGTTCTCTGGCCCCAAGGGAAAACAAAACAAAAGAATTCAGCCCGCTTACTGGGCTGGCTCGCCTCCATATAAACAGCCTCTTAGACCGCACACAGGGGTTTGGTAGTTTTTCTTTTAATTAATCTATTTACTATTGTCTTTCGTTGTGTGATGTTTGAGCATTTTAAGCATTCCAGCAAGCGTTATGAGCAATTATGCCTTTTGTATTTATGTTTTATGCAACCAAAACACTACCAAAATCCTTTGCAGTCTTAGAATGTACACTGTGAGCTTAATGCATGCGACAACGTTTTTTGCATTGGATTAAGCCGGCGATACGTGCTGCAATCATTTCTCGTGATTGCAATGCACTTTTAGGGATTTTGTTGCGAGAACGAAATTGCCGAGTGTATCATGTCTGGCAACATAGGCGGCAACGATGTTTCGCAACAAAAAAAATTGTTGCAGAAAGTTCAAAAGTTTGAACTTTTTTCTACACCATTTTAAACATCGCACGCTCGTACTGAATGTTACAGAGTGATGCCAGACGCTGTAACTTTTTTTCTGCAACAAAAACTGAAATTGCATTGCCAGCGCGAGGAAAAATTGCAGCGTGTATCGCCAGCTTTAGGTATATATAAGCATAGTTTATTAGCATGTAAACCTGCGGTATACGAATAAGTGACGAATTTGCTCTACTAGTGCAGGAATATAGTGCACAAATAATGGAGAATTGTTCAGTTTTTGCTAATAGCATGATTTGGCACAAGCATGAATTGGAACAATGATAGAAGACAACATGCTGACTCATTTCTGATATAGCGCCACGCCCAAAAATCATTGATTACTTCCAGTTCTACACCAGTGGAGTTTATTTTCACTTCAAGATTGTTGCATCAACGAAGTGTTCCATTAAATTTGATAATTCTTTACGAGTACTTTTTTTACGAGTACTTTTCGAATACTTCCAGTTTTATGTTAATGGATTCAATTAAATTTAAAATTAATGAAAATAACTGTTTTCATCCACACTATCACCATCAACCTGTCCTATTTGGTAAGATATTGTGTCCCTTTCGTTTGAGATCTACAGCCACACCCAGAACTTGATACTGCCAATACAAATACACAGGAATATCTCAAGTTTCTAAAATATTAAAATATTTACCTTGTTTTAAAGCTAAGGAGATAGAATAATAGACCGATACGATACAATATCAACAACACAGTCATACATACACCTTTCATTGGTACTTACAGTAATAGTGAAGTGGAAATAATAATAATTTAATAATTTATTAACTTATAAAGCGCATTTTTCATGGCGTAATGATCAAATGCGCTTAAAAAATAATAAAAATAGATAATAATAAAAATAATTATAATAATAAGAAAAAGTAATAAGAATAACATTCATTTTATGAAATTTGCTGAATATTATACTAAGAATTATGAATTGCTAAAAAATACTATAAAATTTACTATGAAAATTCCTTTAAATATTCCTAATATCTTTATATGCTTAATACATCTTAATTAATAGACACTAATGAATATGTAGTACGTTGTACTATGGCTTATTGCCATGGCTTAATGGCGTATTGCTTTGTTACTGTAGCTCACTAGAAAAATTCAGTAATTACAAGAGGACTCTGATTAGCATTCTTAGGGACTGGTCATTATTTACAGGGAGGAGGGGTAGTGCAAATAGAGGGGGGCACAGATTTTTACGCTCACTCTGTAAGAATGTTATGTGTGTATGTATGTAGAAAGGGGAATAGGCCATCAAAAATTGAGTGGTTACCTTTTTCATTTCCACCAGCCCCCTCCCTGTAAATAATGACCAGTCCCTTACATATAGTAATCTGAACTAAAGCTACATGACGCATTCTTGTTTTTGTGCTTTTAGTGAATAAATTATGTATCGAGCCATGATGAACTTCACGTGCACGAAAAAGATCTCACAAGTAATTCGTACAGATACTAACAAACTCGTCAGATGAAAGTGTAGCAATACATGACAATGAAAGTTCCCTTTTTTCATTTTGTTTAAATTCTTCTCATGCAGCAAAATAATCACCTTATTGGTCTAGTTAATTATTTTTATAAAATTTTAAGGGGCGTTTTTTGGCGAGGCGTCATTTTTGCGCTGTCTAGTAAAATGTTACAAAATGTCGTTAATGTTTGCAACTGTGAATCGTTTGTCGTGGGTTTTTACTGCGGTTTTCGGTATTCTGCGAACTCTGACTTTCAAACGCCAACCGCTTATTTGCGTTTATGCTTCTGTCAATCAAAAGTAAAAATCACTAATACGAAGAATTATTAATACCACAATGATAGTATGGCTAATATATGTCGTCTAAAGATCTTACTTGGTCTGATTTGGTAGGATTTTAGGAACTTTAATATTGATTTTATGAAACCCCATTAACGGACTGTTTGAAGGTCAGAGTTCGCAGAATACTCGAAAACCGCAGTACTTTCACAATTGTTTCAACTAATTGCGAAAACCAAATTTAATAAATGAAGTATTAATTATTAGCAATAAGCTATTTCCACTTCACTATTACTATAAGTACCAATGAAAGGTGTATCTGTGACTTGCTCATAACGCTTGCTGGAATGCTTAAAATGCTCAAACATCACACAACGAAAGACAATAGTGATTAGATTAATTAAAAGAAAAACTACCAAAACCCTGTGTGCGGTCTTAGAGTGTACACCGTGGATTTGATGCGACAACGTTTTTTGGATTGGGTGTGATGTATATATTCTAATGAGCTGTTCGGAGTTCAATGGACAAGAAAAACGCCCAAAACACCGTAAAAATGCATGTCAATAAAAGAAGTATGTCTAAATGATGTCCAGTGGATAGCTAATAAGCTTTTGCAAAAAGTCGATTGAGTAAACCCGGTGTGAGCAAAGGCTCAGTGGTTTGTTTTGTTTTTCGATTCTGAGAGGATAGCTGATTTTATATATATATATTGCCCTTTACGCACATTTTGCAGTTAAATTGTATTGGATTCTGCAGTTATTTTGTATTAGTTTTCGCAAGGTAGTACAGCTCATTACATTTCATTAGAATATTCAGAGTCATTAGCATGTAAAAAACAGAATAAACTTGTCTAGTGTGATTTGGTTATTGTTTTCTTGTGGACTTCCCTTATCTGGCTTAGCTTTGCTCTTGCGATTAGGGCACCAACAGTCATGTAAGCGATAACAAATGATTAGAAATAGGTTGCTGAAGCAAAAAGTACAATGTTTTCAATGTTTCAAATATTTTCAGAATTGTCACGCAAATCGTGCATTGCGTGACAAATTACTGACTTTGCTAAAAATAGCTCTCACTTTCTCTGCTCTTGCTAAGTGGGATTTAACGGGCCAAAAACGATATTTAGTGCAGCGATACTAGAGTGATAGACCTTACTTTGGGTCAAAGATTTTAATCTAGAAAGAAATACTCTTTGAGATATAAAGTTGAAAAATTGCTCAAAATTTCGTCTGATTTTAGATCGATCGACTGAGGTGAATTCAGAGAACCATAAGAACTAGGAAAAGTAAACTTTCTAAAGTTATTTTTACAGGTAAACAAAGAGAAAGGGATTGTTAATGCACGGTTAAAACAAAATAAATGGTGGAGTTTTTTGCTAGTGCGTTACAGGGTCATAAAGATGCACAATTTTGACTATTTCCAGCCGGCGCCCGGAAGGCGCCAGGGTGTATTTTCGAAAAAAATTATTTTGAGAAAATAAAAAAATCGCAGGGGTTTTTAAAGGTGCTTTTCGAAAATAGTTTCCAACAAGGATCTTTTTGGCGAAATAAACTTGAGTACGAATTTTCACTTCTGTCCAGAAATTTTAAAAAGTTACTGAATCTCGCTCTTAAAAGGCATGTGTGATTACAATACGCATGCACTAATGACGTCAGAAAGTCTTACGCTTGCTCTGATTGGTTGGAAGGCATGTGTGATTATAATACTAATGCACAGATGACGTCAGAGAATTTTACGCGTTCTCTGATTGGTTGGGAGGCATGTGTGATTACAATACTAATGCACAGGTGACGTCAGAGAATTTTACGCGTCCTCTGATTGGTTAAAATATTTCAAGAAATTTTATATAAAACAAATAGATTCCATTTTTCCTTGCGTCTATTTAACAATTAGACCTCGAGGCCGAATGGACTACGAGTCAATAGCCCATGAGGCCGTAGCACTAGCACTAGCGCTTCCTCTCAACTCGGGCTATCACCAATAGCCCGAGGTTAGGGAGCCAATCAGAATGCAGGATTTGTAATAGCCCTTATGTTGGTGAATACTAAACTCTAATAGCCGCACAGAAGACGTCAAAATGTGATGAAAACAGTCACGCCAGTCGATTTTGTGTTGTCTTTTTTTATTTGACTGTAACTTGAATCCTGAGTTTTCCGGAGGGATTTTAGTTCTCCTTTCTCGCTTTTGTAAATACATATATAGTAGTAGTTAGTCGTCTGTGATTCATTAACCTTAATATTTTTCTTGTAACAGTGGCTTTGCCAAACAATTCTTATACGTTTGGTGGAACAAATCGACTCCGTTAATGACATACTTTGTAAAATTGGATGTCAAGAATTACAAGTTGGCAGTGAGTATCTTTTTAAATACAAATTTATCAAATACTGTACATATTAGTTTTAGGTCCCGTCCACACGCATCCAGATATTTTTGAAAACGGAGACTTTTTCTTCCGTTTTAGTCTTCCGTCCACACGTAACGGCGTTTTAGGTCGCCGAATACGGAGGTTTTCGAATACGCTCTTAAGACTGTAGATTTTTGAAAACACCGGCTTATCGTGTTCATGTGGACAGCCGAAAACGGAGATTTTGGAATAGGATGACGTCAGAAGTAGGATCCAGTCCATGCCGCGCTTAATTAGCATAAAAAATATCCAACATGAATCGTTTTCGCGTATTCGTGTGGACGGGTAAATACGATTTGAAAACGATACGTGTGGACGCGAAGTTTTTCAAATACGGAGAAAAAATGTTCGTTTTTAAAAATATCCGGATACGTGTGGAGTTAGGCGGTAGGTCCTTCATATATGGTACATTATAATGGGTCCTATTGTATATAACGAAATACTATTATTATTATTATTATTATTGTTATTGTTATTATGTTATATACAATAGGACCCATTATAATGTACCATATATGAAGGACCTACCCAGATTTCCGCCGTCGGAGTTTCGTGCGCCCGCGATACTCATCCCCGTGACATCATCCCCAATCTCGAGCCCAGAGTTTTGCCGGCGTCTGGTCAGCGGTACTGACCAAGAGGAACGTAGGCGCTGGGTTCGAGATTGCATCATCCCCGTCAAGATGGAGAGTGTCACAGGCGCACAAAACCCCGAGGACTGAAATCAGAGCCCACTGTAGAGGGGGCCTAGCCTCCTCCGCAGGCAACCTTTTGGGCTTCCTGTGCGAAATTTTGAGAAGAAAAAAGACTGGGGACGAAAAGGGGAAGGGAAAAAAGAAGAAGGAGGCCCAGCGAAAAAGTGAACAGTTGCCTGCGGAGGAGGCTAGAGGGGGCCTACTTCCGAGGTTCCCCTACTGATTTGTGTTGTTCTATATCCAACAGCTATCAGTCTAAGCTCGCTAAGACATGTATCACAAGCCAAGACAGACCAAGTGCCTTTTCTTCGTGTAATCATTCCTTACCTGGAAGCTTCGAATAACCAAGAATATTTAGTACAAAGAATTCGAGGTGAGTGAAGTAAAGGGGCAAGAGAGACAGAAAGTGAAGAAAATAGGATAGCACGTGGGAGATAGAGAAAAAGACATGTCAAATCCCCATTCCATGGTCCAAGAAAATTTGAAATGGGCGCCCACGATGCTTAATTGAGGGAATACGGTAGAAGGTAAAAAAGAGAAGATAAGAAAAAGGGAAAAATAGTGAAAAAGGCAGTAAATAGAAGAGACGTGAGATTTTAAAATGGTGGTTGGGTTTTATTTCCTATCACAAAAAATAAATTATCTCATCATTACCGGTTTTTTGTTTGTTTTGTTTTGTTTTGTTTTGCTTTGTTTTGTTTTGTTTTGTTTTGTTTTGTTTTGTTTTGTTTTGTTTTGTTTTGTTTTGTTTTTTGTTTGTTTGTTTGTTTGTTTGTTTGTTTGTTTGCTTGTTTGTTTTGTTTTGTTTTGTTTTGTTTTGTTTTGTTTTTTTTTTCATCAGAACTTAGTGTCGTGTCTTTCCGTATCCGTAGCCTGTGTAGTTGGCTCTTAAGGGGAGGGGGATGGAAAGGGAAAGAGGCTCCTCTAGGCTAGCTACGTAGGGTACATATCCACGTTTAATGCATGTGCTATATATTCTATAGAGCTTGCTAAGGGAGGCTGTATGAGTGTATATAGATGGAACTCAGGAGGGAAATTCCGCGCTAAAGACTGGGATTCCAATTTGTTGACAGATTCACAGGTAACAGCTCCATTCTCTTCCTTAAATCAATTTTTCAAGTCTTGCTTCTCTCGAACCCAGCAATTTTAAGCATGTTTAGACTCCCCTTGGAGTTCGAGATATTGGGATTCCACTTCCAACTTTCCTTCCGATAATACTTTTTCTACACGTTTTAAAGAGTCCGACAACATCGACCACTACCGTTAGAACGAAGCTTATGTGTACTGCATGCGACTGCTTGCACGATTTCACAATAAAATAAATTGTCGCAAGGGCAAAAATCCCATTGTAAAGTCGCATGAATTCCCGAGTCGGTGCACAGGAACGGCCTTGCTCCTTGAAAAATGCCAGATATGATAGCGAAACTTTAACTTCTTTTGATTTGTAGATTGTTATGCATATGTTTTGTACATACATGGACTCGAGGCTACCTGCTGATCCGAGGTTCCCGGATGGTGGGACATTTACTGGTCTTCATTTTCTGAAAACACCTGACAAGCCAGGTAAAAACTGAGACTGAGATTCTTAGGCCCTGTTCACAATACAGTTCTAGATCGATCTGAATTCGATCCAGCTTAAAGCGATGTAATTCAGATTGATTTTTATGCTGTAGTGTGAACAGGGCCTATATGTAAGTAAAGGTTTGTAGGTAATCTGTAGTCTCTGTAGCTAAAGGCATATGAAGCGACCTTAAGTTATGTCGACATAAACTACTGCGTTGACAACATACTGCACAGGACTCACTGGTTTGACGAACAACTAGGGTATAAATTTCAAACTCGGGTTTCTGTTTAAATTAGGGACGGACCATTAGATTTTTTAGGGAGGGTTGGGCAATAACCAAAAACAAATTCGAACACAGCCTTAAAGGAAGAAAACAAAATCGTGCACAACAAATAAAAAGTTCCAGAAAAAATTCGTGCGAAAAAAAAAATTCTGCACCGCCACCCCCACCTAAAAAATGTGATGGTCCGTCCCTTAAGGGATAAGTCTTTTGTTTTGTGTCCCCCAAGGAAAAGAAAACAAAAGAGTTATCCCTACTACATAGGGGCACCCTCTCTCATGTGAACGGGCCCTTAGATATTTTTCGAACATAGATATTTTTTAAGCATCCTCACAATTTCACGATTTTGTGACGTGAAAATGTAAGAAATGTCAGTATACATTTATTTTCTCTTCAGATGCAAGGAAAAGTGATCTGTGTATCTATATGTCACGTCCTCTTCACTACAAGGTAGGGTAGTGTCTTTCCTCGTCCCCAGGCAACTCGGGTTGCCTTTAATTTAGCAACGGTTATTGGGCTTCCTTTGTACTCCTCTTAAACAGGAATCCCAAGAACAAAGAAAATGCACAGTGATGCCTGCGAAGGATCGTGGTGTCTAATATGTATAATTATTTGAATAGCCCATTTTCAGTATCTTTCGTCTTTAGTAAAAGTAAACCAACTGCAGTACATATATAGTATAACGAATAAACTAATGTACCATAAATGACGTTTGTTTCCATCAACATATTTTCAGAATTTTGGTTGGAAAATTAATTAGTTCAACACCCAACAGCGTTATTATAAAACACCATCGTATCCACTTACTCTCTAATGATTTTCTAGTATTTCGGTAGTTTCATTCCAGAAAGCTTCGATATCGTGCTAGAATGTTGACGTGGCCTAACGTGGCCTATTGCCAGGGACCACGGAGCACATTGAAAAGTGGGGGGGCTGTCATTAAAAAGTGGGGGGCTGAAACCTCTCTAATCATTAAATTTTCTTTGTATTTCTCAAAAAGTGGGTGGGCCGTAGCCCCCCCAGCCCCCCGGCTCCGCGGTCCCTGATTGCTCATCCCTCCCTTACTATTCGGATAAAGTGCAGTCGGGAATAACTGCATGAGAAGCGAGGCTAATACATTGAACCGTCGTCCCTTAAAGGCCGGTACATGCACACGAGGGAGCTTGCTCCCGCAACACACTCATGGAGCAAAGCTCCCTCCTGTGTACCAACGATTTCTCGCAAAAAAATTTGTTGCGCAACAAATGCTCCCTGCTCATGCTCCTTGATATGAAACTGGTTAAATATGAGGGAGCAAGCTCCGGGAGCAAATTAAACAAATTTGAACCATGCTCCCTCGTGTGTACTGCACTGCAAAAACGCGCGAGCACAGTTACCCAAATAACTGAGTTAATTTACTCGGATAAGTGAGTTACTGTGTATGCATCGATTTACTCAAGTTTTTGAGTAAATTTACTCGCATGTTTTTGCAGTGTGGTTGTGCAAAATGATCCAGGAGCGTGTTGCGAGAGCAAGCTTCCTCGTGTGTAGCGTCCTACAACTCTATTAACAAGCCAATGCAATTTTCATCTTACTTTTGTTTCAACGCAGGTTGTTGTGGAGGATGAAGTCTTTGATTTATCTAAGGTACAATACGTCACTGCGCATGCTCCTTGTTGTAAGTCAATCCCACGAGGTTTATTGCCTGTATTCAATGTTTTTAACTGATTTTTCCTAGGGAAGGAACAATCTGTTTCATGCAATTATTTTCTTCTTGTATCAAGTCAAGACTAAAGAGAGTGGAATGTTAGGGTAAGATTTGCCTGTTTTTCATTGTCACGTTGCTAACCTTTGCTAACGTAATGTAACGCTTTATCGAGCTGTGTGTCAAGACTTAAGAGAGTGGGATGAACATCCAAACGATCCCGTGCCCAAAATGATCTATGAGCCCGAATCGATCCCCCAACCCGAAGTGATCCCCATCTTGTACCCAAGATGATCCCCAAATAATCTCTGGAGCGGACCTCAAATAAATCAGAGATTTAAGACGACTTTCATAAATGGCGGCCTCACTGTTCACGAGAACGAGGCCTGAAAGGCCTCTAAAATCATCATGGCATCAATGAGTCTAAGTATATCCTGTAAAATGCACAGAAAATAGGTAATTCAAAAGGAAGAGGAACACATCGTCGTCGATAGCAATAGAGGTGTCTCCACTCTTATTTTCTGGTAACAAGGTCTTTGTGGCCTCGTTCACATGTACTAGGCCGCCATTTTTGAAAGTCGTCTAGCTTTTCCAAGCTGAAACTGTCACTTCAAAAAACCTCAGGGTCGAAGTTAAGTTTGGAAATGAACATCGACACGACCCACAAAGATCTGTTTAGATCTTCTACTTGTCCTTTCAAAAATGGTACAAACAACAACAGTATGACTTCGCTGGTGAAATTAGAATAGTTTCGTTTGTTTTCTTTTCAGTCGAGTTAATCTTGGACTATCAGGAGTAAACATTCTATGTATTCTAAACAAGAAATGAACCAACTGAAGGCACGTTACAGCTGATACTTTGGCAAGCAAGTTTTAGTTTTGAAAAGAGAGCTAGGGAGGAGAAGAAATTTTGAACAATATGGGGGAGGGGAGGGTAGACCACGTGCAGTCTTCAGCCCTACTTACACAACATCCTTTTTATGGCAGGACACTCCTAATTCTTGGTACTCGGACTGATTATTATCAGACCAATAAATGTTTTGTTCACACTATGATAATTACGGGTGTTTTGCCAAGAATGGTGGGCCCGTATGTCTAGAATTAATTAGGGGTGCCATGCCATAGAAAGGTTGTCATGTACAGTCGGGCTTTATTTTGCTTAAATCTCTATTTTTTATCAAGTGTATACAATTCTCATAACATGAATAATGGAGAGGAAATCGAGTAAGTTTAAATTAATTAAACTTTATTAGCAAGCTCTTATTTAAGTTAATTACAAGTTAATTACAATGAGTGGGATCTGGGAACGAGAAGAGTGCACTTCGGTTTCCTTTGGAGTTCAAGTATTGGGTTTGGCGACTTCGATTCACCATTTCCCATACATCGGTTCAGTGGTCACAGACAAAGCATTGAAGCGAGGCTCCAGGGTACACACAAAGGATTATTCCAATTTGTACCCTGAAGCCTCGCTTGGATGCTTTGTGTGTAACCACTGAACCGATGACGGGAATTGATGTATTACACTGTTAATATTCGAGTTGGATTTTAGGATTTCTGGAGCTCATCTAACATAATTTGAAGTTCGATTATTGCGACTTGATTGAACCTATTTTGGACTTGAAATTGTATCATTCCATTTTCATTGATGAATTTTTGCAAGTCATATTTTTGTCCGTGAAAGAACGCCATAGCTTACAATAGTTTACAGATATTAATATAACCGATGGAAATTATTATAAACAATATACATGGCGAGGCTGACCATACAACAACTAACACAAATTTGTGCCAATCTCGTGCGTCGCTATAGTCACAAATTATTATTATTTTTTGTTAGCTTAGAACTGGATATTTTTTATTCGCAATGAATGTGTCGTGCCCTGACACTATTCCCTCATTCCCTCATTTTCTCACTTGTTTTTCATGCAATCAAAACCTAAAAACCCGATCAGGTTGGCCTTGCATGCTTACATGTTAGTTTTCTCAGTCCTGTCAG
Organism: Telmatactis stephensoni; assembly: GCA_029948255.1. Classification (NCBI taxonomy): domain Eukaryota; kingdom Metazoa; phylum Cnidaria; class Anthozoa; order Actiniaria; family Isophelliidae; genus Telmatactis; species Telmatactis stephensoni. Next base: position 563,780 of record JALIZF010001854.1, read on the forward strand.
TTATTTATTTGTTATTTTGTCTTATTCTTGACGATTAAGGTGGAGATCCTATTTCGATTTTGAGTAAGAGCAAAAAAACGTTTCACTTTAAAGTAATTTATGCAAGAAAATAAAGAGTACATAACATTGATTGAAAACTTTGTATATGTAAGCCCGATATCTAAAGTATCTTTCTTCCTTTGAGATAAACAGCAGCACTGTCCAAGACAAATCAAAAGAATGGCAAACGAATCTTGATAAGCTTGTTACTTGTCGTAAAAGGAAGAGGTGCTTTCTCTATACGCTACATAACACTCCCAGAAACAACGAAAATACAATTTGAAGGCCATTTTTCATTCTGAAATAAGCAGCATTTCTAAAATGAAGAAAGATACCTGGTAATAATAAACCAACATTGAAAGTGGTGCGGGTACCTATTTTCAGAGTGATCGATGTCTGAATAATGAGCATATATTAGGAGTTAGTTGCTGTATATAAAATGTCGATTAGAGCTAAAAGTTGCTAAGGTATTGTAATATTAATAAACCTTTGCCATGTATATCGATTTATCCACGATGTAATCAGGAACTGAATATTTGAGAGTGTTTTAGTTGTGTTGTATGGGCACCCAAGGCAGCCGTATTACTTCGTACTGTGTTTTCTTCGGCACGAAAAATTATGTTTTGTTAAGAAAACTCATCTCTTATCTCATCATATTAGACGGCCAGCATCTTCTTTTATGATGTTGAAAATACCGGTAAATTAGGCAGAAAGCATGAGATTGCTGCTCTGGCTGTGTATGTACTCGTGTTCCGCGAGTTGCACGAGACCATGACACACGAGCTATGTCAGTTGCAATTTGTTTGGCGAAAAAACGTATCGCAAGTTGCAAGAGCGCGCGCATGCGTAAATTGAGTCATTTGAAAAATTAGGAAACATCAAAAAAGAAAAAAATTTGGATAAGACCGCCGTGGCTTGCAAGGCGTGAACAAAGAGGTTGTTTTCATCAGGTATAGGTTTACATTTGCAGAACTTTCTGATAACTTGAATTTAAGCTCGTCGCGGAACTCAAATTAGAAGACGAAGAAGGATACTTCCAGACACATTTCCATATTCGACCCCTCACTATAACTCGTGGATTTGCAATCCACGAGTTATAGTGAGGGGTTGAATATGCAAATGTTCACTCGCCAATTGTTAAACTATGTTACTGTGCATGCTCGACGTGAAGGCAGGCCGAAAGTAACGTTGGCTCTCTGGGTATGAGATCGTACATTAGCTCTACTCCTATGCATCGATAGATCATGGGCATTCGTTCTACAGAATTGTATGGAAAACATGCTTTGGAATTTAACGATCTGAAAGGCGTCTTCTTTAAACAATATCTGTATTTAATTAATATCGCGGAGTGCTGAAATTCTAGTCGTGACTCCTCCATGAGTTGAAATTGTGGAGCTTTCAAGATGAAAATTTTTTAGGAATTTTAATTAGGTCCAACAAAAATGCACTCTAAAACACGAGAAAAAGGTTTAAAAATCACGAGACCTAGGGGAGTGATTGTCACCCAGGGGCGTATCCAGAATACTTCAAAGGGGGGGCACACTTTCCATTTTCCACCAAAGGGGGGCCACACTTCCAATTTCTCAATCTTTCTCCAGTCAGATTCTTTGATTTCTATCATCTTTTTGTTTTCAAAGCGGGGTCACGGGCACCCTAGGACCCCCAAATAAGGAATGTCTTTTTGCACGTGGGTGTCATAATTTCACCGGCTTTCAAAGCTGATGATGACCATAAGCCTTGGATAAGAAAATCAATAGGCGTCACCCACAATTTTGTATCAATCACAAAAATTAATGTTAGGGCTCTATAAATGCCAGAAATAGAAAGAGCATTTCAAACTTAGTAATCACTGAAAGTTTTGGATAGTTATCTTGAAAATTGAAAAACTGGTGAATTTTGGAAGCATTGATTTTTTTACAAAGAATGTATGATGTTTTTCGGTTGAGGGTCAAAACTGCCCCCAGTGAAAAATATCCATACATTCTTTGTAAAAAACCAAAAAAAACCCAGAGCTTCTAAAATTCACCAGTTTTTCAATTTTTAATCTGAAATTTTCAGTGATCACTAAGTTTGACATGCTCTTTCCATTTCTGGCATTTATAGAGCCCTAACATTAATTTTTATGATAAACACACAAAGGGTGACGCCTATTGATAGTAAGCAATATACACAATATTCTGAAAATTTATTTCAAATGCTTCACACGATATTTTATTTAAAAAAACAAATGGAATTTTAAAACACTACTTATCTACGTGATTTAATTAAACTCCAAAAATTGATACAACCAAACAATTTTCGTCAAAAGCTGCAGTAGACACACATACACTCTTTCAGTGCCTTTTGCTATTTATCCCCAAAGATAATTCCTTCTCATTCCTGCTGAACGCTTGCTTTGCTCAGTGGGTAGATTGGCAGTGAAGCATTCCAGGTCAAGAACACAATTACCATCTCCATCTTTAATGTGGCATTCTTCTCTGCAAGGGCTCTCGTTGAAAATGGCAGGCGCACGCTTGCTTTGCTCAGTGGGTAAATTGGCAGTGAAGCATTCCAGGTCAAGAACACAATTACCATCTCCATCTTTAATGTGGCATTTTTCTCTGCAAGGGCTCTCGTTGAAAATGGCAGGCGCACGCTTGCTTTGCTCAGTGGGTAGATTGGCAGTAAAGCATTCCAGGTCAAGAACACAATTACCATCTCCATCTTTAATGTGGCATTTTTCTCTGCAAGGGCTCTCGTTGAAAATGGCTGGTTTTGGTTTGGCCGATGAAAAGACGGCCAGAATTCCTAGAATCAGACAGACGGCTTTCATTTTCTGGAATAAAGAAAACAAGAACGGTTGAATTTAGCGAAAAAAAACATCAAGTTTTTCATTCAAAACAAGCATATCCTGAACTTTGCACAGACGACTAAGAAGAAGACGAAGATGCTGAAGCAGAAGAAAAAGGAAAGGAAGACGGACAAAATGAATAAGACAACTATTAGCAAAAAGAAGAAGACAAAGAAGCAGCAGCAGCAGCAGAAGAGAAGAGGAAGAAGAAGAAGAAGAAGAAGAAGAAGAAGAAGAAGAAGAGGAGAAGGAGAAATATAACTAAATAGATATACAAATATATAAAAATACATTTATTTACATATCACTTTGTAAAAGGGATGTTTTTTAATAGCGTTTTGCTAAATTGCTATTTTTTTTGTATTTTAAATATTACTCTTTTGGTCAAGTCGAATTACATTTCGAAATTATATATTTTGGAGAGCAAAAAAAGTAGACAAAAGGTATGGTCAGAAATATACCTTGAGTGCATGCGCGTTCTATTCCATGATAAAATGCACGCATTTTCCCCCAAAACGATACTTTACAATCAATTCAACTAGAGAAAATAACTCGAAATCAATAAATATTTTTCGTTTTTTCGCAGAGATCATAAAAATCGCTATTAAAAAAATCAATAAAGAAAGGAATACAACTACGAAAACAGATACCTTTTGCCAGGAAACTCGACATTTCTCCTTGAAAGAAACATTTTGGAATAAATTTGACCGCAGCAATAGTCAGAAGTGTAAACGTCCTAGGGCCCTTACTGTTTATATGACAACGATTTGTTTGCCAGGCAAACTTCTTTACTTTCTCCATTGGCCTTCTCTTGGGCCTAAATTCATCTTACTCGCAGCGAGTTAGGTAAAACTGATGGACCTCGCCCAACCCTCCTTTACTTTTACGAAATCCTAAGCGAGCGAAGGCGAGTTAGGTCAAGTAAAGCACTGAAAAAATTCCTCTTTTGGTACTGCGAGTCAAGGCGAGGTACCCCAGAGTAGGTTTTAACTATAACAAATTAAATAGACGGACGGCATGCACCTTAATAACAATACCAAAGTCAGTTAATAAAGAAACCGTTACCTTAACTTGTTAGATGAAGTTTTTCTTTGAGTCTTACGTCGAGCCCAGTGTCATCGAGTCTTCAAATGACGCCCAAGACATTCAGTGAATGTCTTATATATGCTTTTGAATTTGCACTTATCTTCATGATGGATTAGGCAACAATTGATAGATTAAGATACCGACATTTTCCGATAAATTTTGCAGCCAATATTTGCAATAGTACTCTCAAGTTAATTGACGTCGACTCGCTATTTCTCTACTAATCTAAGGGATTTCTACCTACGATTACACGCCCAAATGACTACATGGGTTGGTCAGTGGTCATGATCAGCAACCAGCGCTTATTGTCTGCAGCTTGATATAGCCGTTGACTATCGAATAATATGGCTTTAACTTAAATTTCAAATTGAGAGCGGAAAATGGAACAAAACTGACCTACAAATATATGCAACCTAATTTCGTGACTAAAAAGTTGTAATTACTTTTATCGAATTTGAATTGAGATTAAGTGAGATTACTATTCTAAGACTGTTTAGGCTAGTTTTCCTCGTCACACTATGCTTTAAGCTATCGGATGAACAATTTTGAAACAAGTATTTTCATGGTAGGTATGTTTCCAAGCTAGCAATAATTGTCGTGTTTAAAATAAGGGAAAAAACCCCACTGTTTTCATTAAAACATTTTCAGGAGTGGATCTAGGATTTTCCAAAACTTGACAAACATTTCGTCAATGAAGTTCTCAAAAATAATTTTGGTAAAGGATGAGGGTGCATTAGAAAGAGGTTAGACGTATACCAAACGCTGAAATATAATTGCATTTGAATCAATCAATTTCATTTTACTGAGCGCAGGATCGGAATCACAAGAGGGTTCCATGGAACTCACGAAACCACCCTGGCATCACGGCCACCACTGATTTCCCATTGTTCTTGCCCACAGTTGAGAAATCCCTCTAGACTGATGGATTTTAGTTGTTTTCTTTCTTTTAAGCCTCATATACACGAACAAGATTTCATGACACGCAAAACACGCTCGTGTCGTTGACCAAAAATATGCCATTTTTCCATCTCAAGGAAAACTTACACGTCTCATTGATTTTTTGTATTTTTTTTTGTATTTACAAATAACGAATGTACATATGTACAGTAACTGTAATAATCTATTTAAACAAATTATTTATGTAAATTTGTTCCGACCCAATAAATTTTAGTTTCATGATGCAATCCAACTCCAAGCATTTCTAGCTTTTAAATTATTTTTGGAAGTTGGTACCCCAAAACATTTAATTTTCTTTTAGATAACTATGTAGCAGTAAGACTGATAAAGTACAAACACTAAAAGTGTGCAACATAAATAGTACTAAATAGTGCTAAATTATGCAAATTCTATTGTTGTCTATTCTTTAATTAGTGCTATTTGGTACTAAATAGTGCAAAGTACTGCATACTTTTAGTGTTTGTACTCTAAAGTGTTACAGACAGACAGACATATATACATCAACATTATTTTGACACGATAAGAATTAACGCTCAGTGTTTATGGGGTCGTGTATCTAACTAACTACTATAGATAAGACATAAATAAATGATAATGGTGGCATGGTTGGCCGAATGGTGAGAGCACCGGCCTTTCACCGCTGTGGTCCGGGTTCGAGTCCCAGCTCGAGCGCCTGGATCATATGTGAATTGAGTTTGTTTGATGTGTTGTTCTCTACCATGCCACGAGGGGTTTTTCTCCGGGTTCTCCGGTTTTTCCTCCCTCGGCAAAAATCAACATGTGAGTCGAGTGATGTATGAAAAAAAAATTAATGTAGAGGTAGTGAGTGTGAGTGCCAGCAGAAGAATAGCCACTACGTGGATCTGCAGTAGAAGATTATTCTTTATTTATTTATTATTTTTATTTATAACAAAATTTCTAAATTACTAAAATATATAAAATCGTTATTTGTTGTGTTGTTGTTTTTACGTCTAGACAACCAACATATTGTCATCTTTTTCCATGTAATGGGAAACTTTTCAAGGGAAACATGTTCCAGTAGATGAGGCTTTAAGAGTTGCCGACTTAATTCAACCATTCCCTCTGAGAATGAAAAGAAGGGGCGTTAGCCATGTTGGAATGATGAACGATCAAGCGACGTGAAGGAGAATTTTCCCAAGATGCATGGCTACCGTAACTGCCGTGACGTCACCTACGACCCAGAGGCGCCGACACCCTACTGAATATCTTTGTTTGATACAGTCGATCCCGAAAAGATTGTTTAGTTGAAAAGACATAAAGACAACAACAAAGTCATTTGCATAAAACTCTTTTTTAAATTCTCGACAAGTTTCAATTTAAAACTTCAGATAAAATTGCTTATTAATGCTATCTACAGCAGTACATTGGGATTTTCCAACTTGATATTGAAGATTCTTGTAAAAACTTAAAAACATGTAATATGCAAATGACTTTGTTGTTCTCTAAACATCTTTTCAACTGAACAACCTTTTCGGGATTGACTGTATATTTTCGTGCTCGATATTTTCAAATCAAGACCAAAGTCACTGAAAGAAATGGTTATTTGTTAGACGAGGTTTTTCTTTATTTGGTCTTACTTCGAGGTGCGTTTTCGAATGACGCCCAAGACATTCATTGCATGTCTTATATATGTTTTCGAATTGACTGCACTTATCTTCGGGAAAGATTAATATACATTAATATGGCGACTTGGCCTTAGTTCAAAACTGGCAGTTTTAAACCAAATTGACTCAAAAATGACTTTTATGATTAGGTTGATCGAATTGGAATTGAGATTAAGTGGGATTACTACCCTAGGATTGTTTACTAGTTTAGTTTTCGTCCTTAATCCATACTTTAAGCTATCGGCTCATAGATTTTACAACAAAAGTATTCATATCAAGAAATTTGTGTCGTTTTCGGGCTTCCTGTGGTAAAATAAACTTGGGAACCCTGTTTTTTACTTTCCAGTCCTTTTTCGGCAAGAAATCAAGATGGCTGACTTGGTTAGCATGTTTTCACTCGAATGGCTGTAAATTTGGGTAGAATTTTCGAAGAAAATCGCTTTTTTAGTGATGAAAATTTATTCCAACTTCCAAATAAGGTAAGTACAAATTTCCTTATATGGAAGAAGGAGCTCGAGTGAAAACAGCACATTTTTAAAAGACATTTCGTATAGATATCATGGGTTTGCAAACTAGCTTACAAACTATACTATAATTGTCATGTTGAAAAAGAAACCTGGAAGAAAATCCTTTTTCGTTAAAATTTCTCGATGTTTTTGTCCACAAGCATGGCTGCCATGAAATCCCTCTATATATTATAGCGGATTCTAGTGAAATTTGCACGCTTGACTTTATAAATTATTTGATTTATTGGAAAAAAGAATTCACTATTAAATTCGTCACATCGATATTAGTACAATTGCAAAGTTTCTGGGAGATTGCTCTTAAACCGACAAAGATATGAGTTTTTAAAACTTAGCATTTTTACAAAGAAATGTACGGTGGACGTGCATCACATTCCCGGCGAGCCTCGTTATCATGCTAAACATACATTTCTTTATAAAAATTCCACAAGAATATCTAGCTTCAAAAATTCATAACTTCGTCCGTTTAAGGGCAATCTTTACGAAACTCTGCAGTTTTACTAATATCGATGTGATGAATTTGATAGTGAATTCTTTTTTTTTCCGATAAATAAAATATGTTATAATATCACGTTAGCGTGATAAGGGTCTATTTAATCATTAATTCCTCTGAGAATGAAAAAATGAAAGAGCTTAGTCATGGTGGATGAACAAACAAGAGACGCAAATGAAAAATGGTTTGTTGAAGTTCATTCATGATGGCTGCCGTAACGTTTTTCTTTGAGTATTATCTTATATGTTGAATTGATTGCACTAATGTATGTGATATAGATACTGATGCTGCCAATGAAAGATTAAGATAGATTATACAGTCGTTATTCCTCAAGACGCAGTATAGAGGCTGAGCACCATCACGTGACGGCAGCCACGACAGGAGGCAGGAACAATAGAGTCTGGACTTATCTTGTTTACATGAGAAAGAGTTCAGTTTCCCAGGGGGAAAAGACTCCGTCTATTGTTGTGCCTCCCGTCATGGCTGCCATCACGTGATGGTGTAAAGCCTCTATTTCTCTACTATACACTAAGATTACACGCCGTTATCATAGATAAAACCTATGAAAATCCTATATTACTAGTGTACACCATGGCCGTAACCAAGGGCGGTGCACAGGGTGCACGTGCACCTCCCCATTTGAAGTCAAAGGTCCGCTTATCTATAATTATGCTAGCTGTCACTGAGTAGCAGGTCCACTTCCTTTCCCCTCTCCCCCACTGCAGCAAAATGTTAGGAAAAAGGTAAGGTATTTAGATAAAGCAAGCATAGAAATAGGTCCATTTCCATTTCATGTGCACCCTCCCAGCAAAACCGCTGGTTACGGCCCTGTACACAGGAGCCATTTCGGTCTCAGCTTCTAGCTTCGATGATTTTGAAAGGGTCAATGTTTATGCAAATAGGTATATAGCTAATTCAATTAACGTTGTCGCTGAAAAAAGCCTAAAGCTTTGAGAGCGGAATCACGAAAACTGTTTTCATCGTGATATCATTAAAAAGAAACTCGATGTATGCTTGCAAATTCTAAACCTTGGACACATATTCCTTAATTTCTCAGATAGCCTACAGAAAAGTTTCAGTCAGCACACAAAAGATATTTGAAAGGCTTTAGCCTTTAGGCTTTTCAGTTTCAGCCGACAACGTTCATTGAAATAGCTATATAGCTATTTCAAAAGAGGTTGACGGGGCGGATGGCAATCGGCGATTGGTGATTGCACGACCGAAAGGAAGTTTTGGGTAACAGAATTGCTTCATTTTCATTAATTAAATACCCAAGCAATGCCGGTACCATGCAGTAAAGACCTTAATGGACAAAGTGGTCGATAGGCGATTCATATCTCCGCTCCGGATAGCGGTCTAATAGCGTGACCACAGTTCCTTTCGGTCGTGCAATCGCCGATCGCCATTCACTCCGTCGACCTTTTTTGAACTAGCTATGTACACGATGGGAGATGTAGAGTACAAGAAAAGCAAGCGTAGAAACACGAGGTGTAGCCGAGTGCTTCTTTTGCTTTTCGAGTACTTTGCATCTTCTAGAGTGTTTATATCACAGCACAGAGACATAAGCGATCGTTTTATATTGCTTTTATAAAATATTGTCAAGTGTTTATATGATAGTACATCCACGTAAGTGATAATCGTTTTGATATATATCATTGGTGTTAGTAGAGCGAGCCACATCTCTATCCTCTGATATAAACACAATAGCTAGCCAATCAGCGCGCGCGTTATATCTCAAATATTTTATATAAATGGTTTTGCGTGTTATATAGCCTGATCTAAACACGCGTGATTTTGGGAGAATGCGAGAGTGCTTTCCTAGCTCTTGAGTGTTCTCTCAACATCACAAGTGTTTAGATCAGGCCATATAACACGGAAAACCGTTTTATATTGATTTTATAATATAATTCGATTCATTGATAATCGAGGCAATTTTGATATAAAGCGGCTCTTTAATTACTAATCAGAATTGAAACGATGAGCATCTGAACGAAATTTCCAAGCAAAGACGATTCATTAAGTGAACCAAGGAGAAAACTTTCGCTAAAATGAAAGAAAACCAATACATTTCTAATGATTGGATTATTCCTAGAAGCATTCAGACAATGGAGAGGAAGTTCTTTAATTTGAAGTCCCAAGAGTGGTTGAAAAACTATCCAGTTGTTTCCTCCTTTTGAATAAGAAAAGCAATAGAGCAAGCATCACAGCCGAGGATAAGCGAGCCGGCCAAAGGTCATGTTTTCGTTTATGAATCTCTAGAATGTCTAGTTAGCTGGACAAAACTAATTTTGCTCAAACAATACGGTTAAAGTTCAACGTCTATCCTTTTGAAGTGCTCAATTTGACTTTTTTGTCGAGCGAGAGGTGGTTCTCTTCCCGTCGTCAATGAAAAACAACTTTCCGGCGATGAATAAACTTGAAGAACTTGAAGTGCAAAAAAATTATTAATCCAAATATATATCTTCGTTTACTATATTCTCTTGTTTTATGTTATTAAGATTAGCTTAAACAAAATAAAAATGAAAAACGTTTTTCTGGTCTCTTGCCGCCATTCAGGGTTCAATTTTTCGTTGAGCTCCAGTGTTGCGAGTTCGTTGAATTTTTGTTAGAAATTGACGGCCAGTTCCTTCCTATCAGCAAGGTTTCGTTTGTCAGTTTGTTTGTTGGTTGGTTGGTTGGTTTTTCTCTTTTGTTTTTATAAAAAGTATTTGGTTTGAACAAGCATTAATTACAAAAAGATTTTAGTTTACGCTTTTAGTTTGCAACAAGCGATTGATCCGATAGTGTTTACTCGCCACTGGAAGTTTTTCTCATTGCTCAACTCTTTTGGAGGCTTTTACACATTTTTCCCAATCTAGATTGCTTTCCTTTGCTTTCTGATCTGCTATCACGAATATTGGGCAAACGTTCCGTGCAGATAGCATTTCTTACGTTTTCAAACTGGTATATTTGAAATTGTGATGTTCAAATCATGCTTTCCAAAGAAACTAACCGTGTTTGTCACTAGATGACGTACGTAGCGTGTTTCCGTAGCCTCATCTATAACGCGTCTGGGCCAATCAGAGCGCGCGTACTATCCAAATTATTTTATAAAAAACGATCGCTTATGTCTCTGTACTGTGATATAAACACTCTGGAAGATGTAGAGCACTCGATAAGCAAGAGAAACACTCGGCTACGCCTCTTCTTAAGCTACTTCTTTTGCTCTACATATCTCGGCGTGACACAATACAGAGCCATGCGCGCGGCGTGTGTCATATTGCTTAATTTTCGACGCACTTAAACAACTAGACGAAGAAAAGATTTGATTGGCTACTTTCTCCAAGAAACTCGGCATTTTGCAGTTGACTACTTCAAGATCAAGTTCTCTTTAAGTGCTTATCGTGTAAGCTCAGTTTGGAAGCTACAAATTTGTCTGGCATGCATCTGTTGGAAATATCCTGTTAATGATTCCCTCCTTAACTGAAAGCCACAAACCAGGGAGATCAACACTGAGACATTCTAAAGGTTCATAAACGGCAACTTTCACGAACACTTGCAGATTACTTGGCGAGATAGAAAACAACTAGTGCTGGCGTCTTTGAAACTACGCAAAAATGGCCCACAGAATTTTGTACCACGAAAAACTCCTGAATAAATGACTACAGAACTATCTTACAAAAGCCAAAAAAGGAAAACAAAGTTGGAAGAACATTGTTAACGGTAAGAACTATATATAATCTAAAAACGTTGAGTAAATTTTGGCCATTTTCACTTTTTTTTCATTTCCAATCGCCAAAGATCCCATGTGGTTGTGTCGGTCCATCGCGCAAAATAAAATAAAATAATGGTATAGGAAAAAACAGGTCAGAAAAACGCCAGTATTACGTAAGTCCTTCCGCGTGCTAGTTACGTTGGGATTGAAAAATACCGTCGACGGAGTAAACTATCATTTCTTGGCGTCTTCGTCAGTTGACAAGAGAAAGTCAGCTCAGTCAAACAAGATAATTTTGTCTTGTGATTCATTAATCGGTTTTGATTTACTGATTGCCGTTGTCGCAGATTGGGGGTAAGTCGCTTGCCTTCTCTTTTAAGCCTACTTATTTGATGAATAAGTTTTTCGAGTTCAAGAACTTTTCCACTGCATTATTTCTGGTATTCACTGGCAAATTTTTTACAATAAAACCTTTTTTTTTTCCTTTCCGCCCGTTCATTTGGTGTATTTGGTTTATTTAAAACTGGTGTATTATTCTCGCTGTACGTCAGTATCGTTTTTGCTCTTTCAGTGATTTTGTCAGGATTTCTTTCGTGGCCGCTTTTTAGGCTGTTTAGAAAATATGTTCCCTTCTTCAGTTTGTCTCTTGCGGTTTTTTTGGGTAGCATTTATCATTTTATCCCCAAAAAATTCGTTCTTCATTACAAAGTTCAAAACTAGAGTTAAGTGGTAGGACTGAACGCGTTTTAGGTTAGTTTTACGGCCACGTCAACCTCTTCGGCCCCATCACGTGACTTTCCCAAACAAATAGCGCGCGAGACGGAAAATACCGGTCATATATATGGTAATGAGATAAATGAATATTATGATAACTTTATATGGCGCATTTTATGGGCTAGAATAGAAAAATCAGTGGGCTAAAATATATTTTGGCCCGCTGGCATCAGCCAATAAGAAACGAGAAAAATAATCAGTCCAACCAATGAGATGAGGGAAGCCATTCAAATGTTATTTAGCTTGGTGCTAGGTTTTTGTTCACTGGCCTCTTTGCTGCAGGGTGAGAGCTGCTCACAGAATCAAGCAAAAATGACAGAAGAATCAATTGAGCAAAATTCCCAGTACTCAGACCTAGGGGAAGAAGATCTAAAGAACCTTGAAGAGGAACCCAAAAACAAGAGAAAACGAGATCAAAATCACTGTCATTTTCTCTGGCCCAAAATAATAAGAATCAAACACTATGGGGGCTTAAAAAATTCAGAGTGGTGCTTGAAGAGACTGCCACTTTGTGCACACTGTCATTCCAACCGAGTTAATTGATATTCTTCAGCGTTTTTACGTTGGTGTCAAGTCAAATAAAAAAAACACATCAAGTACCTAAACTGGCATTTTTTTTTTAATATTGCCTTTTGTGATGCTTTATAAAGATATAATAATAATCGCTTCGCTGTTTTCCTGGGAGTGTGAGAAAAACCTGTGAGTGTAAACTAAAAGCAGTTGAAGCATGCAAATTGCTGCAAGTTCACCAAAGATCGTTAAAAACTTAGAGGATTCCTCATACTTTTGGTTTGAACAACATTTTGCCCGCGTGTGTATCACAAGTTACACCTTGAAAATTTTGCAGAACTATATATCTTTGATGTTTTACAAGATACCTCTCCAAATCTTGTATCCGGTGCGTTCAATTTTAGTATGAAATTGTGATATAAATAGTACTAAATAGTATAAAATCCTTTGTTTAATTTGTGCAATTTTGCACAATTTAGTTTGTGCTGTTTCATGCGTATATTCGCCATTTGCAAAACGGGCGGGTAACTGGGTTCGAGTCTTGACCGCAAAGCATGCATGGATTGTTTGCCACACAGATCCTTATTAAAAACGCGTTTGTTCGTGCGCGCGCAGTCATAGATGAAATCTAAAACGTAAGGAAACTTCAACCGACGTTCCAGTGATAACGGAAACTTAAAAAAGCGCGCTGTTTGACTTCTCCGCGTTCTTATGCTCGCGCTTTTATCAAGTCGAGCACTGATTGGTTTGAGTCATATTCCAAGCTTTGTTACGTCACACTACGTAATAATAAACAGTAATTGCGGACTTTCTCAGCTCATCAGTTTTGATCAAAGGAAAGAAAGATTTAAGTATCTGTCACTTTCAAACGGCCGTCTATCAGCTCACACTTTTGTCGTGGACTGAGCCTTAAATTTTAAAACTGGTCTTTTCTCTTCGCAAAAGGTGACGTTTTTTAAGAGTGGGAAAAGTTCTACTCTACTTTTTTGATATTTCACAGTCGTTTTCCATTCAGCGGTTCAATTACAGTTCAGTTCGACCGATGGTTGTTGGTGAAAAATCCGCACAAAGTTGTCTTCAATCCGTAAGTGAAGCTCAGAATTCTGGATCAGCACTTAGAGAAAAATCAGCTACCATTCTTTAAAAACTTGTCTATGAACGGAAAAGAGACAGGATTTCCTTCTCAACATGATAAAAGTGACAATCCACCAGCTCACGATCAGAATGGCTTAGAATGTGATTCTATGGAGTTAACCTTTACTACCATAACACCTCTACCATCTTTCCCAAATTTGGATGATGATGAACCCATGCAGACCGCATTGACAGCAAGAGAAATTACTGACCTCGACCCAAAGACGAGGCAGCATGGTAAGTACTATGGTTACACATTCCTTGTAGCCTAGCCTAGCCATAGCTGGCGCCTCTGGGGAATGGAGATGGGGAGAAGAGTGGAAATGAGCGCCTCTACCTTCACCACGCCTTTCCCCTCTCCCCTCCCCCTTTCCCTCCCCTTTCCCCTCTCCTCTCCCCTTCCTCCTTACCCTCTCCTGAGAGCCGGCCACGCAGGTTACATTCTTTACAGCAAATTTGTGTTCCTGCCAGTCCGTAGTCCGTAGTTCATAGTCCGCAATCCGGATTTTATTTAGATCTTGTTGCATTAATCCTTTGCGGTTTGTTCCCTCAATTTAATACAGAAAATCGGAGTTTATTTTTTCGTAAGAGAAAGCTCTTTGAAGTCAATGTTGCCAAATCAGACGACGAGTTACAACAAAACTCCAAACGACTTCGTGCAGGTCCAGAGGCAGAACAGTGAATTCAGGTAATCAAAACTGATATCTCGTGAAGAATGACCGAATTAAATAATGTGTCTTTAATATATTTTTAGTCTAGCTCTCTCTCTCTCTCTCTCTCTCTCTCTCTCTTTCTTTTTCTTTTTCTTTTTTTTTTTTTTTTCTTTCTTTCTTTTCTTTTTGTTGTTGTTGTGATTCATGAAATTTAGGCTCTACCATGAAATCGAGGCTCTGTCATTAAAACGAGGCTAGCTGAAAAAACACCTGTCCGGACCTGTCTGTTTGATGACATTTACGCATAAATTATGTAAATTATTTCTTTATCAGCACAGAATTTTAATTTGAGCATTTGATAAGATCAACGTTTTGACGAAAACTGATGAATGAAATTTTTTGTTTCGGCCCTCAGGCCGAAACGTTACTGTGTTTGGTTTGCTAACCCATAATTTTTGGCTCGTCTGTCAATTAGCTGTCATACTTTTATAACACATCCAATTATATGTCGCATTCTTTTCACGTCTATTAAAAAATTGTTGGTGAAAACCTACCAACAAATGTTATTTGACGTGCCTGTCACCGACATCCAATCGCATGAAAGGAAGCGCTAAAACGTTTTGCAAAGATTGTGTTATCTATTGTTTATTTGACCGTGGGAACACCCCTTTCTGATTGGTCGGGAATAGAACTTGTAACAATCATACACGCCCTTTTAATCACTTGTGTGAAATTAGCCAATCTGGCACGAGAGGAAATCATAGAAATCTCGATGAATGCGTTTACGCTCTATTTATAATAGTCATTGGAAATTTTATGGCAAAATTGTCATTAAAACACACGGATTTGCAGGATTTACAGCCCTAAACTAAAGGCCGTTTATCGAGGTTTGTTGCATTGCTGCATTGCAACATTGCTTAAAAACTTTCCGCTTAGTTGAGTCACAATGAATCCCGCTGATATTAATGAACAAATTTGATTTTCAGTTTACATTTTTCTTTGCAAGTTAGAACTCCAAGTCTCGTAAAGGAATCTAAAGGGTTTTGAGCGGGCCGAAACATCATTGCTTTGAAGCAATATAGGCTTGTTGCTATTTAAAACAAACCTTGTCGTCAGATTTTGTATTTATTTAACCAATTAACTTATTTACTTTGAACATTTACAAACTATGTATAAGTAAACATGCATTTGAATCTTTTACTTTATATATACAATAGTACTGTCACTTTGTTGTAGATATGTTACATAGCTAGAAACTTAGTATAGTTTATTATATATTATATTTGTACAGTACATATAAAAAATTCTTTAATTTCTCTCTTATTTTTTCTGGCCCAGAATTTTATGTGAGTTGTGTTAGTTTTTTAAAGAGCGTTGAATATGACAGCTCCGATTTGTCTTTTAGTAACCCTTGTTGAATGTTGTTACTACGTAAGTCTTTAATGGCGATCTGAATAGTTTGAAATCGACTCCCACTCTGGAGTCAGAGTATTCATTTTACACTCTCAATGCCGAGTGTAAATCAGAACGAATTCGCTAGAAATGTAAAATAGGTTCACTTGTTTCTTATATGATCTAGTAGACAAAACAATAATACTGTTTTACTGAGCCGAAGCGTTTCTCCTCTTCTGACATAAATTTTGTCCTCATTTAGGGAAAACAATTAGCTCTATATGAGTGTTGTTAAGGATTAATTTTTAACTTAGTTTATAAGTAAATAGCTAAATCAGTGTCCCACTGACAGCAAACTATATAGGATAGTTTAGACAATTAGAACATTGCAATTCTTGGCTGAGTTTTATGGCGGACAATTCTCAATTAAAACACTTCTTTTTTTAAAGAAAAAAACTCACGTTGTAGGAGGTATATTCGCTAGCTTCAACTTGAAGACTGAATTCTTTCCTCTTCATATTTCCAATATTTCATACTGTAGATTCCGACCGAAGTGCAGGCGAAACGGGAGAAGGATTCGATGCATCTCTCAATTTCTCATTATTTCCTCTTTCAAGAGAATTATTATTCCCATTCGCTTTTGCCAAAATTGAAGGTTCATCCTGCCAAGAGTGTCGCGGATTTTCTGAAACGTCCGATGAATATTTTGCTTTATAATCTCGAAATTCAAGTTTTAGTCGCTCAATTGTATTTTCCTGTGCACTGTCTAAACTGATCCTTGTGCGTTTTCCTGGTAAAATCGAGTCGTCTATAGCATGGTAAGCTCTTCCTGCGGAGCCATTTTGCATCCTTGCTGAATAACGTTGACGAAGGTCAGGAGATGAATTCGATCTCCTTGCTGGATGTGGTATCTTTATGTTCATTATGGCTGCCCACTGTGGTGGCAAACCGATATATTTTCCACTTTCTCTATCTAAGGTGACATGTACTCTATGTTCAAATCCAGTAGGCAGCGAGATACTCTCGAGTCGTCGCGATTTCCTGCTTTCGCGCCGGCTTATCCTCCTAAATAACCTTCTAAAACTCATACTACTGTTTAGACCCACGATTCGAAGGGAAAAGTCTTCCTCATTGCAAAGTTCAGACCATATCACTAAGAACTTTTGTCTTTGGAGAAGCGGTTAGGATCTCAATAGATTCGTGGTCTAGCTAACCGCTACACTTCGCTCTATCGATAACCAATCATTTTCATGTTGATTCGAGACTGTACGGCTCGAAAGCTAAATAAAGTGAGTGATTTGCATATCTTCTACAAAATCGATGAAAACAAAGCCCTTAGCAACTTCATAGCAACCGTCGCACCATATATGGACGACCTGATCTATACCCTCTAAAATGTTGAATTTATTTACATTAAAACGTGCTATTAACAGTGACAAATTCCTATCCTGAAGTAGTTGATTCTTCTAAGAAAGTAAATATTGTCTCAGCGGGCAAATATACTCGTTTGGTAAATACAAACAGGGAATCGATTTCGACAGATTTTTCATATTTGATAAATAAAGATAGGACCTTTTATAATTCACATTGTATACACAAAACGGTCATCTTTTCAAACTTCAATGCTTTTGGTATTTCAAAATGAATTACAATCTAAACGCTTTGTTTTGTTTCTTTATTGTCATTTTCTTATTTTTTGATTCATCGGCTTTAGGCACACAGTAATGTATATGTTTTTGCTAAATATTTCTCAGAAAAAGTTTGTACAATATTAATAATGAACCTGTCTATTTTGGCGTTGCGGTTTCCGGAATAAAGCATAAACAAATAGATTAATTTTAAGCTTAATATTGTTTGAGGCTATTCTACTGCATAAAAAAACATGCCAAATATATCTGGAAAATTAATGAATCTGTAAACTATGATGGATCGACAATTCAAAGCCTGATTTTTTCTTCGTGTCTTTTCTGTAAGCTTTAGACCCATGAAATTCGGATTTCTAATATTATATATTATTATATTTTGAAAATAATTCAAGAGTTTTGATTGGCTAAGAGCCACCGGATAAATTACCATAGTTGCCAGCTAGCTGCCCAAATTTGGAGTTATGAAAATGTTGAAAACCATTATTCGAAGTTATGACGTAATTTTCTCGAATATGGAAAATTAGCTTGCGGTATGACGTCACGCTAATTTATGCGGTTCATACCAAAAGCGGGAAAACAACAACAACATGTATTCTTGTCAACAAAGCACAACTGAGAAAGAATTATTTTCAAAAAATAATAAAACAATTATTGAATTCGTTTCTCGTAGGATATGGGATATCCTACTCGACCTCATCCAATAATTGCTTAATATGACCTGACAATTTTTCTAATTAACTCACTCAGGTAGGAAATTCTTGATGTTCTGCTTCTTATTTAAATTTTGCTTTTCTAAGTCAATATTTAACCGAGAAAAGGTCTTCTTGTTGCTTGGTAACGGAATATAACTGCTATATATTATTCAGAGAAAAAAAGCCTTTTCGACTTTTCCATCTTATTCGGGAAGGCCAAAAAAAAGAAAAGAAAAATGAAAGAAAGAAAGAAAGAAAAAAGAAAAGGGAAGTTACGGTTTTGCTGACAAGGGAGGGGTGGGTGGTAATAGTCTTTGTGTGTACGTACACGGCACAAGAGGTGCGCACAAAGCCATTCTTTAAATTCTGGGTTTCTTTCCTTCCTTCCTTCCAGCAGAAATTCTGCAATTTTATGAAGCACTTCATGTAATTAATTTTGGAACCAATCGAGATGAAAGTAAGGCGGTGGGAACAGTCATGGATCATCCTTTTCTTTTCTTTCCTTTCCATTCCTTTTCTGTTTTCATTTTTCTCTTCTCTTCTCTTCCCTTCTTTTTCCTTCTTTTTCCTTCTTTTTTCTTTTCTGCCTTTTTTCATTTTATTTCTTCTTTTCTCTTTTGTTTTCTTCTCTTTGTCTTTCTTTTCTTTTCTTTCCTTCGCTTCCTTCCTCTTTTCTTCTCTTCTTTCAGTCCGTTTTTTTGAAACGTATTTATTATTTTAATTTTCTGTCATTGTCATCAAATGACTGGTGTTGTGCAGAGAGCAATTAAGAGAAGTCGTTTAGAGTCTCTTTCACCACCCTTCGCCCGCCCGTCCGCCCTTTTTGTAATGGATATTTTTCTCTTTTTCTGGCAATTAACAATTTTAATAATTATAGTGGCCGGTGGTTGTTTAAAATTATTTGAACATAATTATATTATCCTGTATACTTCTAGGAGCGAAAAACTGTTTGAGCATTGAACAAGGATAATAAGTTCAATTTAACCATCCATCCATGCATCTATTCATTCATTTATTTATCCATTCATTCATTCATTCATTCATTCATTTAGTTAGTTAGTTAGTCAGTCAGTCAGTCAGTCAGTCAGTCATCCATCCATCCATCCATCCATCTATCCATACATCCATCCATCCATCCATCCATCCATAGATTCATCCGCTCTGTCATCAGTCCAGACATTTTGTCCACCCATCCATCCATCCATTTCATTCATTCATTCATCCACCCATCCAATTTGTTCCAGCATTATATAGCAATGTCCATCAACATAAATAGCCCATATAACAATTACATTCCAGTCCACAGTCCAGTGACTTTGAACAAACGTTTCAGGTCCATACTTTCGAGCAGGTTTATCTACAATTCTTGTACTTTTGGTCTCACATTCAGTGCGACTGCAATGCATCTGCGATATCAGGTATTTTTAGTGAATGTTTTTCCAAAGCTTGAAACTCGTACTAGCTACCGTACCGTAGGTTTTCTTACGATAAATTTGCTTTAGAACTACTGCTGAAATGACCATCATTCATTGGTGATATGCGAGACAGCAGGACACCGTTTTATTGATGGTTGTAGTCTCTTGTGCCATTACAGAAGGACTAGATTGATGAGAAAACGTGAACGTTTCTAATGTATTTATTTAATTACGAGAGTGAAAACGTTTCTAATTTGGGCTTCCTGTGGCGTGTCCAGAAGTTCGTTCTTACGTGCGGTAAGGCTTCAGTTTCAAGTTCGGTGTAACGTAAACGTGCAAACGTAACTTGTGGAATTGTAAAGTATTTTCTTTGATCATTCACGAACATTCCTTACCTTTGCACTGACCATTACCAACATTACGAGGCTAGTGAGCAAAAGGAACTCAAAAGGAGTACAAGGCAACAAAATCGTTCACCTTTTCGCATTGTTGCGTTTGTTGTAAATTAGAGATCAAAATTGCTCGAACTAGCACTCCACGTGAATCTGATTCTTTGGGGTCTTCTTCGATGCTTTCGGTTCTTAATTAGTTTAAAGATCTTGCTTGGTCATCAAATTTTGTGACTCAAATATTTAGCTACTAAAAGCCACTGCATTTGCAATTTTTAAGTTATTTTAAATATCCTGTTTCCGGGTTTTAAAGTGTGTTGTCGATTCTCGATGAATTTTTTGTGCCACGCCTTTTTTATGATTATTATTTTTGACCCTGGCCGTAAAAGCTGCTATCTTGCCACCCGCCTTGGCCATAACTCTAAAAGAAGCAATACTGGGCTGGAATGCTATTTATCTCCGACAACTCCCGTCACTGGAGCGCCACAAGCGATAACACTATCTTTTCAGCAAGTTCTAGTGTCCATTTACACCCCTCTGTTTCTATTCTCTTGGGCATACCTTTTTTAATGAAGATTTTGAAAGTCAATTCAAAAATTAAAATCACCATCAATTTTTGCAAACTCCGTTAATCGCCTTTCCAGCCAGCATTCGAGTGTGCGTTGTTGTGTATTTTGTGGTTCGTTCGATTGCTGGTATTTTCCAAATAAATTTGTGGATTTGAGTTTGGTTGGTGGACTCATGTTGTTTATATTATTGCGTGTTCAGTAGCACGACAATAAATTTTGGACTAACATGGGAGCCAATATTGCAAAAACGGAAATAGAAACCTGCAATTTCCCGCTTTCCAATAAGACGGAACTACATTGACAAGTCTAAAGTCAGTCCAAAAGCGAAAATGATTTAACTCCTATCAGAAAAATGAATATTTCCCCTGAGAAAGTTCTTCAGTTTGAAAGCCTTAAGGGCATTCTCAGCCGAAACCTGACGATTGACCCCCAACAGAGGAACGAAGAAATTGCCTGAAACAGCCCTGCAGCTAGGGAAAACAAGTATTGGCTAAAATTAATGACTTAAATATTGTAAACAAAATCTATATTTTTATATATTTACTGTTGTGTCGATACAGTAATGGTCTGCAAGTCACTAGGTTTTTTTTCAGCGCTCTAAGGGGTACAGATCACACCCAGAGACAATTGATTAAGGGGTTTTCAAAATCTCCCCTACTGAGATTGGCAAAACGGCTGCCTGATTGCCTCCCATGGAAGTTATTGTCATTTCAAGAAATACCCTTCAAATGGCTTTCCTGTCCATTAATGGAGAACATCATTTGGGCAGAGATAACGACAATACCTAGCTATCTAGAACATTCATTTGCCACTCGTATTTTAATTTTCAAAACAAACCACATCAAATGTGTAAAATTTTATTTTTTGTACATAAATGTAACTTCTCATGGCACCTCGTCGTTGCTTAGAGCGCAGAAATTCCAAACAAAGAAAACAAACCGAGGTTATTTGCTTAAATTGTTCAAAAAAGCTTTCAAGTCGATTTTATACAATTGTATAATTCGACCTTTTTTCTCAATAATCTTTCAAGATAGCTCTAGATCAAAACAAATTGAATCCTTCCGTCCAAGATGCAATTTATCGATGTTCATATTATTCAATTTGTGAACTAAAAATAGTTATTGCTTCATCTTGTTTTCCCGCCAAATGTTGACCTTCAAATGACGCGCGCGTCAATTTCCTCCAATTTCCCGCCTTAATGTAGAAAGCGCACGCGCGTTGATACTTCAAAACCAATTAATCAAAATAAACAAATAAAAAATGTATATAATTTGTTCATAAACTTATTTTCCTTTATTTAGTCAATATTACAAATTAAATGGCCAAAAAGGTACAAGTTTTTGAGATTTTACAAAGAAATGTATGGTGGATAGGCAAGTATGCTAGCTGGCCTCCATACATTTCTTCAGTGTAAAATTTCTAATTTTCAAACTTTACATGATAGCTTTTTCATTTAATAAGCAATTGCAATGAAAACTTTGCTATGTTTCATTACTGATTGACTCCTTTTTCCACTTAAATTACTATTTTTGAACATCACCCAGCGTGATCAAGGTGAATTCGCTCTATAACAAGTATCCATATTCGCAAAGATTCAGTTGTGTTTAAAAAATGTCTTCAAAATCAGTGATAAAATAAAGAAAATCATAAATAATTTCTTTACAGCAGCATATCCACATTATTGTGGTTCTTCATCTGGCATTCACACTCACTACCTCTACATTAAATATTTTGGATACATCGCTCAACTCACATGTTGATTTAGTACCCGCAGAAAGAAAAAACGTGGCAAGACAGAAAACAACACAGTCAAACAAACAGTAACGCAGGAAAAAACTGTTGTCAAGATAGAAAACAAACAAACAATCACGTAGGAAAAAAAACTCATGGCAAGATAGTTTACTCGACACATCAAACAAACCGCAGTTACTGACGCAGAAAAAGAAAAATTCGTGGCAAGATAGAAACAAAAAATCAAACGTACAGTCACGCAGAAAAAAATTCGTGGCAAGATAGAAAACAATAAACAAACAGTCACGCAAAACAAAAACCTCGTGGTAAGATAGAAAACTCAACATATCAAATTAAACAGTCACAGACAAACAAACATACAGTCACGCAGAAAAAAAATCGTGGCAAGATAGAAAACAAACAAACAATCACGTAAAGCAAAGTAATACCTCGTGGTAAGATAGAAAACAACAAACAAACAGTCACGCAGAAAGGAAACCGCGTGGCAAGACAGAAAGCAACAACTGAAACAAACAATCAGCAGAAAAAAAACCTCGTGGCAAGATAGCCAAAACAAACAAACAGTCAAGCAGAAAGGAAACTTCGTGGCAAGATAGAAAACAACAAACAAACAGTCGTGCAGAAAAATACCTAGCTAGCTCGTCTCGCTGAGATTTCTAACTGCTCTCACCGCTCAGTCAACCACACTACCTGAGCGAGAGTTAAAGTGGGAGTCAAATTGCGCGCAGTGGCAACGTATTTCAATGAAGGTTGTCCGTGATTTGTTGCGTAATTGAACTCCCAGGTCGAAATGCATTAAGGATAATGTGTAATTGTGCAACACGAGGTTATAACTGTTTGCTTCCATGTCAAATTTCAGCAGACTTTTGCCATAACTCAGTTTTTTTATTTATGGAATAATATAAGATAAATGTCTCAGTTATCCACAATTCATTTCAGTCTTAGCACAAAATACGCAACATGTAATCACTGCAAAAACGCGAGAGTAAATTAACTCAAAATCTTGAGTAAAGTGATGCGTCCACAGTAGTGCAGATTTCGTATGAGTGTGAAAAGGACCGCGCCGTGCCGTGACCGTGTCAGAGTGCCGTGTTTCCTATCAAAACATTCGAAAATTCTGCCGTAACCGCGCCGCGACCGTGCCACGGCCTTTTTAACACTCACACGGAATCTGCACTAACTCACGTACAGTAAACTTACTCAGTTATTTGAGTAAAGGGTACGAAGTTACTAAGTTATTCGAGTAAAGGGTACTCAGTTATTCAATTTTTTTGTCTTAAATCATACAATACAACAAAATTAAATATCAAGTAATTCAACGCCAAAAAAGTGTTAACGAATAATAGCTAGGCCCTAACACGAAAACAAGTTGATTTAGGGACTAGGCATTTAATTAAGAGCCCTCAGAAACAAATATACGTATATATATATAATTTGATAACTATAAAAAATAAGGAAAACTATTCATTTATAATGTAAAATCTCAAATGCACAAATAAACATTGTATTGTATTGTATTTTAGAGTGCATGCACTTAATCCGTGAAACAAACACTACTAATATAAGTAGTAAATAGTGTTGATTAGACAATAGGAAACAAAGGAATTACCATAATTTAGCACTATTTTGTACTATTTTTGTTTCACGGATTAAGTGCGTGCACTCAATTGTATTGCATTGTATTGTATTGTATTGTATAACTGAGTAAATTTACTCGAATAAGTGAGTTACTATGGATGCACCGATTAACTCAAGTTTTTGAATGAATTTACTCGCGCGTTTTTGCAGAGATAGAGTCGATTTCGTATGCGACTACGGCAAGAATTTCAAATGTTTCAAATAGAAATTCACGCCACTGACACCGTCACTGCTCGGCGTGGTCCGTTTCACTGACACTCATGATCATACGAAGACTGCTTTACGAGCTGACAAAACCAAGGACAATTAACCCGCTTTTGATAAATCAGTAACTATAAACACCAAGTATATTGAGTGTTTTCATTATATTAATCAGCCAGCGAAACTGGGAAGGGCGTCGGCAAAAGAGTGCCTTCCTTGCCGACTGTTAGTCCTCATTCCTCATCAACGTTTCTGATTGAATTTCGAAATGTTACAATTTCAGATCACCAAAATAAACTAGACCTTACTGGCGTCCAACAGCATCGAGGAAGTCCTCTTCTCCTGCATGAAAAAGAGCAAGTATAGTTTTAGCAAACAGGCTATTATTTGAAATGTACCATCAAATAAAATGCTCAAAACTCACTTCAGTTCATTTTATAGAATTATGGAGAGCATGCCCACAACTTTCGCAATTCTTTTGTCACCCCCCCCCCCCTTCCCCCACTCACCCCTCCGTCTCTGCCTCTCACTAATTTAATAGAGCGTGCCATTATCGTAGAACTATAACGCAAGAGTTTTTGAGCAAAATTTCAAAATTGCCATTCGTGATGTGGGCTTCCTGTGGCAGCCATCAACACAACCGTGAAAAATAACCTGCTAAACATGTAAATGCCAGGTCTCCAATGAAACATCACAGAAAATTTCAGTAACTATCAATCTTTATTTCTGTAAAACATTAAGAAGAGATCAGTTTTTTCACGCTCAAGCATTATTGGGCAACAAAAACTATTCAGTTGAAGAATAACTGTTGTACGAAGCTAAAATTATTACTTTCAGCTGAAAGTTTAAGTTATTTGTAAGTGGTTTTGATTAATAAAAGTTGCATTAAAGTGTTAATCCAAAGTGAAAATTTGAATCGAAAATGAGTTTTAGGGCCTTCATTCGCTCCATTGCCAAATAATTCTTTACTATACATTCACCTCGAAAGTTACTAAATTTGAGAAAAATACAGGATAACAATTTTGTACAATTCAAAAGACTGTTTTAAACAGGCATTGTATCTTAGTAGATCAATTCCTAACTGATGACAATAGAATTTGCGTGTCAATCCAAAACGAAAATTTGAATTAAAAGTTTCACGAGGGGCTAGTTTTTGGCACTTATAGCCTTTATTAGAAAAATCTCTTAAAACACAAGATCACTAATTAACAGGGTTCCCTATACCCCTTTGCAAAATGAAATCACGCAAAAATATTTGGTCTTTTCACGTGTCACGGATAATTAAAATATCTCTTTCACGTTCACAAAAAAAAAATCAAAAGTTGCTTTCACTGTGGACGCAAAAAGATTTTAGACCTTAAATCACGTTTCACGTCAAAATGAATCAGCCATTCACGTTTCACACAAAAGGTATAGGGACCCTGAATTAAGTCTAGAACTGAGTGAAATTCGAAATCACATAAACAGGGCTGAAATTAAAACTTACTAATGTATATATGATCGAGATTTTCAATAACAAATAGTTGTAGTACAAGCCGTAAAAAAGGTACTTATTAGTATAAAATCAAAGCTAGTACTATAATCTACAAGACGGAGTATATGTTTTTTCCCCTTAAGCTTATTAAAAACAGGCTTAGATTTTGCACTTTTGTCGACAAGTTTGGCCGGTTTTCAGTTCAGTCTGTTTCTTCATGTAGAAATGCTTCAGCTGCCACAGGAAGCCCATGCTTGTTAGTGCATGTGCTTTTACTGGCAACACTACTACATCTTCTCCTTTAAATGGCACAGAAATGGAGAAAGAATTGCTGTTTCTAAGTTGCAAATAGTTGAATTGAAAAGACTGGCTGCACGGTGAAAAAATGGTAAAATCAGCGAACTAATCGCATAGGCAAAGCGTTGCACTCTTTACAAGTAAATAAAATTTTGCATTCAATGACAATTATCGTTTCTTCATCGAAATCAAAATCGCAAAAGAAAACTCTTCGTAAACAACGTAGAACCGGCTGCGTATACAAGGATTTCAATCAACGTTGCCGGCAAAAGCCTACGCGACTCACCCGAAAGGGAGTATGGGTAGAAATTACTATAGAGCTATAAAACCACACAAATATTCACACCATGAATTCAACTTCAGCTTGCCATGACCTAATACATCCAAGAGCTTCATTTGCTGACGCTAAAATCAAGACTACAATGCGAAACAATGAACGAGAGTAAAATTTTGCAACTCCCCATACTCCTTTTCGGTCTAGTCGCGTAGACTTGAGACCTCTCATACGACAACCTTTTTTGAAATAGGTATATATATATATTTCTGGATATAGTAGAAAACTACGTACATCAGCAATTAGACTAAATATCTACAGTCGCGTCAAATTTTCACACAGTGTAATCCACTGAAAAAACTGACACAGGAATGTTTGAAGGAATTATTGCCGAAAGACGCCGACGAACCCTTTAAAACACATTTCAGAAAAGATTGAAAATCAGAGCTATTTCGGCTTTACGGAATTAAGAAGTTCAGATTTATTGACCTGATATATTTGGTGTAGACCACCGACCAATTTCAAATTTCGAAAGCTTCAGGATTACGGAAATAATCGTATTATAGTGAAATTTGCTACAAAAAAACTTCGGTCAGCTTCGAAATTAACACGAAAAATTACCATGAATCGCCATAAGTTGCGTTTGTTTGATCAACATGAGTCACTGAATTCGCAGAAAACAGACGTGAAATACTTTTTCAAAACAAAAAGCTCTCAATTCATCAAATTCATAGAAATAAATACAAAAAGCGAGAAAAGATAAAACTCCAGGCCATGTTTTAAACAATGGGCATGACGTCTTACTCCGTGTCACGTGGTACAAAACTTCAATTTGGAGGACAACTTGAGATAATAGAGACCTTAAGATTGACGTTTACGGTAAACCACTAACGACAAACGGCAAAAATTAACTTTGATTTTGATTTTATAATTTTCTTTAATCCTGAAATCAACCAAACAAACAAATAAAGAATAAGTGTACAAGCAGCTGAGGATAGACGGCTAAAGTTTGCCGTTTGACGGTTGCCATTTGCCGTAAACGTAAATCTTAACTTAAGGTCTCTAGCAATTTTTGTGCCGTTTTTGACTTCTATCTTTCGCTGTTAATTCGAAATGCGTACGAACAAGTTTATTAGCCACTAAAGTTTCCATTCATCTCTTGTAGCCATTAATAAAGTGGTTAGGTAAGCAATTAAGCGGCTAAGACGACAGGAAAACAAAATCAAATAAAGCTTTTGTTTATATTGGCGAAATTGTGTAGAGCTAAAGTTGTTCACCCTGAAGAATCAAATTAAGGCTTATTGAAAATATGATATTTTCTGTGCTTTTCTTAACATTTTGAAATTGTTGGTTTATTCATGTGCAAAATTTGATGCTTCTTATCTGAGCTTGTTAATTTTAGTTGATATTAATCACTGTAACTAATTAATTCTGTCGTTGAACTGTATAATTTTGTCCAGAAAACAAGAAATATCACGTAAACCTAAGCTGGAGTATTTTAGCCTGTCGCTAATCTTCTTAACGCGCGTGGGCGTGATTAAAACATACCACATTTCATCCCGCGGTTTCACGTACACTTCACGGACGGAACACGACGAGACATGACCCTGTGACGTCACAATATATATATCCGTTATCGTGTGGGGTTTTTGTTTAGTTTGCAAAGACATGTTTAATCGATATAATATCTGTGCACTCCGAGCCATAACTTATGTAGAGTTAAACCTCACTACAATGAACACCTAAGAATAAACCACCGCATGTGTACAAAAGTTTTTATAATTGTTTTGAATACTGACCATCTTATACTACTCTTTCTCCAAACCATTCTCCATATGTACTTTGACTATGGCCATCTCAGATAAAGCGATGAAGTGTGGATGGTATGCTCAGTTAGATATCATAAAATAAGTATATCAATCATACTGTATGATCGGATAATAATGAAGCTAAAAATTGAAATAATTATTTGTCTATTTCAGGACTTGCGTCTTGCTGCCCCTTGTAATAACTTGCTTCAACGCACAAACTATGTAAAAATGTTTATAAATGCTATAATGATCATCCCTCCGAACCGGAATGCTCAATATAGTTATTTTGGATTAGGAGTATTTTCATTAAAGATTAAAGATTTGAGCCTCTTTAAAATGGTCATCGTAGATAAAGATAAGGCACGGGTGTTCAATAGAAATAAATTTAGGAACACAATTCAATATATACGTGATGGTGGCTGTCAGTGGAGATTTACTGTGTTTATAAGGTTACATTGTATTTGCTTTTGTTATTATTTTGGGCTTTTATTGCTCTATTTGGCTAGCACAACATAGCGCTTAAAAGACTGTGTATGTCACTAGTGAAAAAGAGGTGGTCGTTGTATTTGATGCTCAGATATCGACTACAGTAGAACTTCTATTATAACGACCATTTAAATTAAGCGAACGACACATTCTGTGTCAATATCTCAAATATTTGCTTACACAACACTTTTAAATGAGATCTCTGATTGAATCATCCAATATTAGGCTGTTATCAAAAACAAGTTCCACTGCATTACAAGTCTGTAAATGAATGTAAATTATCCATTTTTTCTGGCAAATTTGTAACAAAATACAACAAGAAGGCGATTTTCGATTGTGGAACTTTTAAACCATCTAAAAAACTTTGTTACTGAAGCAATAGTACACAGGACATTCCAGTTATAAACATTCCTAGTTCTGTAGCATTGAAATATCCAATACCCAATATAATTACGATTGTTGAGATTGCTTATAATACTGACGTTCCAAACAAAAGTGAATTAAATTTACGTTGCTATGGTAACCTTTTTTGGTAATCAACAAGACCGCATGTATTTGGTGTGCTATGACATCATACTATTTTGATGAATACGATACTCTTCAGTCAAAGAATATACATAATATTCCACTCTTTTGTCTTGGTAAGCACTTTGGGAATGATTACAGAATTGCGCTGACGTGACGCTCGCTCCAACGTCATCAGAGATCACGTGATCACGCTCGCGAAGATTTTGGAGACACACAGCGGGAACTCCATCGACTCAAAACACAAATTTGCGAGTTCGCACGTGCCTTCTTGCGATCGACTGCCAAGAGTTTCGTGAGCACATTTGAATTTTTATAATAAAATCTAGAATCTTTGTCATTTCTGGCTTTAGAAAGTTGATACTTTTGAAAATACTAGGAATGGTTTCAGAACGTGATTTTTTGACGCACTTTGGAAAGTGACGAACATAAATAAATGATCGAATTTCACATCGATCCCTGCTTCGAACACCATAATAAATTATAGCGATTTACAAATAAGAACATAGAAACTTTAATACGAACTAGAGGCGAAACAAGAGAACAAAGAAACAATAACTTTTAAAATCTATTTGTCCGAACACATTGATGAAATAAATAAATGATCATTTCTCACATTGATCATTGATTCTAGAATGCCATAAATTATACAGATTTACAAATACAGACACGAAACCAGTCAGTAACAAAAAATAACAGAAAAAACTTTGAGAATATTTATCTCGTAATTTTCCAATAAAATTTCGTTCTTTGTGTTGACAGAGTCAGCCGATTGGTGTCAATGCATACTGTTTGCCGTCGCATATTTGTGTTGTCGCCGATGTTAACGAGCAAAGGCAGAGCCGCTGTTTCTATTGTACTGGAAACACCTTCGTTCAGATAAGAACAAATACCCACAACAAATAAAAACTGTTAGTCTTCTCTGATAAGCAAATTTTTCTCTGTAATTCGCAAATTTACAGCAATATAATCAAAATATTTGGACGCCTGCTTTATCGCCTGGTTTAAATGCGAGGATTCCCGGCTACTTTAATTGATAAAATCGCGTTTTCATGATGGGAACCCTGTGGTGCGAGTGGAACGTGACTCACGTGATACTCGTATTTGACCGATTTGAAGGTCACGGTCAGTGCTATCCCAAGGCCATATCCGAACTCCGTCAAAATCATATGTACATTGTCAGAGAGAGAAAATTCAATCATTTAAGTCGCGAATTTTGTCGATCTTAATTTGGAAAAAGCACGAACAGAAGCTCGTCTCATTGGTGTATATGCATTTTTGGATTACACAACGAAGAGTGTCGATATGTTGGTCATTATTGACACTTGTTCTTCGCTTTGTAGGGAAGCAATTCGACGTCTTTTGTTGCTTAAGTAATAAAGCTGTGTTTACGAATTTCCAGTACGACGGAGAATCGCCGCTACTGCATGCTGTTTTGTAAAATGTAACTGTAAGTGAATGCAATTGCCTTTCAATGGTATGTGAAAAGTAATACCAAAACCATAATGGAAGAATGAGAATTCACACAATTTTGTAATCGTGTTCAAAGTGCACGAATGCAAAAATGGCACAAAATCCTATCGAAAAGTACACGAAAACGCGTGTAGACCTCCGATGACACTCAAACGATTCTAGACAAAACCCAGAAGTATGAAGTATCGTGAGTGAATTATCTCAATCGCTAGTTCTTTAGTGTTAATTGGTGTCGTCTAGTCTTTACATCGAGGCTATTAAGTGACAAATTCAAACCGCAAATAACTGTAGCTTGAAAATCACCATTATTTCAATCATGCCTTTGTGCGGATCATTTAGACATCTTCCGTTTTCACTTTTGTCCTACAACACTCCATTCGCTTGCTTCAAGTGTTCAGATAGCAAAAACTAAACATGTTTTCGCGAGGTCTAATCAGTTGAAATTCGCGTGTAATGTACTCGGTGTTACCAAAGAAGAGCTCCAGAAAGCTGCGATGAGGTAACGTGTTGACGTGCTTGGAGTTTTTAGCACCGTTTCTAAAGTCATGCAATCCAAAAAACGAGTTTTGCCATAAAAATCAATATCATTTGCTAATATATATGAAAGCGTATTTTGTTTGTTTGTTTGGTGTTTGTTTTGGATGAAATTCAGATTGCTACAGTTGCGTCTACAGCTACAGAATTGCGTGAGCAAGATTCTGTCAAAATTTCTTACCGGCTTCTTCGATCTTTTGTGATTTTGCTTAAATAAGCGAAAATGCAAAGTTACTCAGCCACAATAAGCTGCAATCTGTTGAAAAGCTTTCTTACTTATAGTATGCCAGCGGCACTACAAAAAAATCAACACGATCACGCACTTCACGAAAATTTTCTTCCCGCGTTTTCACGCGCGGATCTCGCAAGGTAACTAGGAAGTTAAAACAAACGTTTTTTACAAATGAAATCCCAAAAAAACAAGTAGCAAATGCTAGTCCTTTCTAGAGAGGAAGCACATTGTGTTGTTATTGCAAGAAATACTCAAAATATAACAAATCTGATACCAAAATAAATGTGCTGCCTTGCGCATGCTCAATGCCGGTATGTTTGCTGGAGCCACACTCCCTCCCGCCGAGGCAAACCTGACTCGGTCTCGAGCAATGTCGGCACGATGAGTAAAAGAAGGGTTTATTTTCTTATGCTGGTGTTACCGTGAAAGAAAGCTAATTGAATCAACTACAAAGCGACAACTCGATGTGTTAGTTTTTGAGCACAGAAGTCTACAGCGAGAACGCAACCAATTATTTTCGTCGTATTTTTCTGCCTTGAAAAGAAAGACGTAAAACAATACCTCATTAAAATGATCCTTAATACGTGACAATGTATATATTCTTGGTGAGGCGATTATTGTAATGCTAGGTGAATCACAGGGCTGAAATCACGAGGTTTCGTGGTTGATCGTAGTAAACAAACTCGAATGAGTCATGGGGAACCCCCTTTAGTTAGATCCGGTAAAGGGCGTGGATGCAACTCTTCAGCTTCATTGATTTCTATTTCGCTTCATTTTCTAGCCCTTTGCGCTGCAAGGTTGTTCCTTCGATAGTTTGTAGGGGATAATTAAGGATTATAGACTATAACTAGGTTTCGTGATCGCCGACCGTCATCCACGCGATCCAGCACCCTCGACACACCAATCATAGTGGAGAAGACAATCAATTACGTAAGCAAACGCAGTAAAATATCCCTCAGTACTGTCCATACCAAGCAGAACTAATACAGTGTCGTTCAAAGCGGTCTTTTTACTAAAGTTAATTCCAAAATCTCCTAAGAAACTTCCAGAAGACCCACTTTGTCTCTCTGAAGGGTTCTTCGGTTCTTGTAGCTGCGAGATTTTCATCCTACGACTCCAAGACTTGCAGTAGTGTCAGAGAATCATTGCCAACACGTGGCGAGGGCACAACGCGTTGTAGTGTCCTACAGTAACCAACGGCAATACCTTCGGACTGCGATCCATCATCGAACAAAAGGGATACTTTACAAAAATTTAGACTTTTACCGCAAGTTTAGCGTCGAAATGTGTAGGCCTAAAACGCCTGAAGAACGAAAAGGCCTTGGAGGTGCGTCAGGCCTTCATTTTACAGGCCATAACCACGACACACTAGTTATTTCTCATGTGGCTTCACAACTCGCCCAAATTGGTGACAAACTGGAATTAACGTACCAAAAAAGTAGAGAGAAAGAAGAAAAATATATTAATGTAAAAGCTGTTTGTGTTGTGGCGCTGTTTGTCGCGCTACGTTTAGTCCTTTGACCAACTAATCGATTGGAAAGCGTCACTGAGGTGAACTTTGGACAAACGGCTATATATTAACGCTGACGACCTTGGCTTGTCCATCTGGGATGGGTAAATTGCCAAAAGTAGGACTCTTTAGTCTAGTTTCTACATCTTCATTGCCATTCTACGCGCCCAAATAAATTTTATCGGCGGCACACAAGATCTTACCAAGCAAGGACGATGAGCTCTCAACCATAAGAGCAGGAGGACTTATATATTTTGCTAGCTCCTCTTCGAGAAAAAATGACAGTTTTTTGAAGTCTTGAACACAGACACAGGACATTGAAGAGAAAGAATGACTTTAGAAACTTAATTTTATTCAGACAAAATCCATGGACGATGAATTCAACAGCAACACGATCTACGATCAAAACACACAATTAAATTGACAGAGGGTTCCGGGTAGAGTCACTAGGTGTGAGCTGAACTATATCATCGCCTTATTATTTTTGATTCAAAAACGAAGAGATATCCAAATTCGATTATTTGCTATATTTGCTGTAAAAAAAAGCTTAAAAATTCTCCCAAAAAGAAGACGAAAAAATTCAAAAATTTTGTGGAATGCTCGTCGGTTGCGCTGTCCTGCACACCTAATGAAATAAGCAAAAGCAAACTGTTCTGCTGTCCCCATTTCTTACCCCTATACAAAAAGCTAGCCAAAGAAAAGATTTCTAGACCAAGCTTGACCTTTGAATTGTTTGTGTAAGAGCAGCGCGGGGTTGTGGTTATGGGTTTGAGGATAGTTGGGTTGCTAACCGTATTAAAGGACAACAGCTTTCATTACAATGTACTTCGATATCCATCAAGCTTTCTGCAGCCTTGCTAAACCCGGAAGCTAGGACATGCAAAACCCGGGCATTCCCACAAAAATCTTTAGCGTAGGAGTTGATTTTCAACAAAACCTGTAAATAGTTTGATGAAGATGTAATATATCATAAAAGTTTAGAAAAATTGCTCGCTATCAACGGTACAGAACATCAGTGCAGAAATAAAGAAGATGACAACATTAACTTGACTTGTATCTCCCCATTTATCTTTCTCTGTATTTATCAATTTTAAATGCACATTTGAGGACATCTATTTCCAAAGAATGACTTTATTTTATTTTTGGTGAAGATTTTCTGTTAGTAAAGCACTACTTATGCATTTGTCACACCAAAAGGACTGTAGCTGGTATAATTCATGGACTTTTTGGCGGTACGTAAAATGCGACGAGCAATCAATCGCAAATCCTCATACAATATACAGCATTTAAGACATTTTTATTTTCCATCATGATAAAATACATCTCTTTTGTTCTCTAGTCAGGTTAGAGATTGATTTGCTCAAAAAATATGCGGAAATCCCGTAAAATAATATCAAAGAGTGCAAGAGGCTGTCGTAAACGTTTCGTCTTCATTTTTGTCATTCACACAACGTGTTTCCTCATCTCTGGCAGTCTCTTTTCGCTTATTAAAAACAACTCTTTTTACACAAGAACGTATGCTCTTCTATCGTTTGAATTTATCGTTGATATCATACAGTTTATGAAGAAGTTGACTGGCTTTTGAGAAATGCGAACACTTTTACGAGGTTTGCCAACGAACTGGCTAGCTGCTTTGTTTTGATGCTACAGAATGCATTACGTTTCTGAAGATTTCAACCTAAAAATATTACTTTTTCTTAGTTTGAGAACAAAATAGAAACTGAAAAGGATAAAAAAGTGGTCTTTTCTTGCATACCGGTATAATGTTGGATTTGCTAAAAGAAAACAAAGCTATTCTCTGAATGCATGTGAAATTATCAACAATCTAACTCCACACTTTGAACGTTCTTCTTGCCTGAGAATTTGTACAGAGAACTGCGTAGGACCACAGCTCACTGTACATCCTTTTGCGTCTATCTGAGTAATGTAAACTGTCATGATTACGGCTTCATGTAAGATCGTTGTAAAACACTATGGTTTGTCTAGACCACAAAACACTAAAACGAATAAATACGTTGGAACCAGACTGTCGCAGCCATAACATTGTAAAAATCATATCCCTTCCACAGAAATGTATAGCCATGAAAGAAATGCAGTTGTTTTAAGGACAGTTTTGATTTCATCATTTAAAGTTGTGTAGCAAGTAGAAGAACTATTTCTCTTTTTGGAAGTACGTCTTGTTTATGGATATAATTTTTGGGGCTAGTTTTTATCACATAAAAGGACCAGAGATTACATCGATGCGTTCAATTGAACACAGTTTTACTTTGATTTCAACGTCTACTGCAAGTCAAAAACTTGTTCCTAAACAGTTTTCTTATGAACTTATTCTTGCAAAGCCATTTTGAGGTAAAAATAAGTGATTTTGATCGAAAAAAATGAAGTTGTAACATTTGAATGCTGCACAGAAAAATGTCTCCATTTTGGCTTTAACATTTGGATCCTCAATTTATCCAAGAAATATCTTCCTAGGAGAATTCCACAAGTCACAAAATAGTTGTCAGCTTGCTACTGAACATCTTAGGACTACAGCTTAGAAGTTTATCACAAAATGCGATATTTTATCTTTTTAAAATATAAGTTTCTTTGAAAAAGCTGAACCCAAAACATGGCCTTCCCCAGAACTAGGCACCGAATTTCCAAAGCTTCGGACATTTCCATGTGTATCTGTTTCTTTTGAGTGAAAAATTTTCATTTGCAGAAACTCAAACATGAAATCCGTCGATTGTTTCATTTACTTTGATGTATTTTTGTTTTTGTTTCCAAGTTACAGCCCATTGCTCTTGGTACATCTAGTGTGAAAAATGAATTTTGCTGAACAAGGCATTTTTAAGCCCACGTCATGCGTACTAAAAATAAAGAAAAATCCACGAAAAAATGTCCCAAATAAACCCCAAAACTACCCGTCCACCAGCTAACAGCAATGCTTTATTTAGTTGAATATAATTCTTGCGAAATATTTGAGTTTCAAACGAGTTCAAGGAAGTGTTTTTTCTCGCTATTTGGTTTCAAGTTCAAGGTGATGTGTTGGCAATGAAAAATCATCCTTTTTTACTCATCTCAAAGCACGTCCATCGGTGTTGCTAGATTCTCTTGTAGAAAATATCGAATAAATCTATAAAAATACTATTTTTGCACCGTATTCTCGATAATCTAATTTTTTTATACAAAAATATTTGTTTTGGAAGAAAAAATGATTTATTTTTGTGGATGTTGGAAGAAATATGCATAAGGAACTATGTACGTTTTTGAAAATGTTCTCATGTTTCTACGATTTAAAACCATTACCCAAGTGAACTTTGTAGCGATTTTATTATCATTTTCGACGAGATTTTCAATATATAAAGAAACTGTAGTCAAACTAAGATTCTGGTTGAAAAAGTGTCTAGCTTATCGACAAAATTCCAGTGATGAGGGATATTTCTCTGCCTATATAAAATCGGCCATGGAGCAAGGCCAAATGTAAACACATACGGGTTTTTAACATAATTTTATATTCAAAACTACAATATATTCACTAAATCCTCTCAATATCTATCGCATTTTCCATATCAACCGAAAAATCCACTATGAGAAAAATTAAACTACTGAAATCTCGTCTTATATTCTTCTTTGTAAGAAGAAGTCCAAAAGCATTCCCTCGATTCTTCACAAACATTTATTATTCAGCAGGTGTAGTTCTTTGCATTTTAGAAAAGCAAGCCTACGTGTTATGATAAAAGAGAAGATAAATAATAAGATCTAGTTGGCGAATCCTCGATTTTCTATTGGTCCCTATTTTGGGACGTGTCATATTGGATGAATTCTAGTATTCTGATATGTTCACTCGATTCCCCACTAAACCTTGGCCCTTTGGTAACAATAGCACTTGACAACAGCTCATTTGGGCAGCCAATCGCTTCCAAGAATGCATACAAACATATGAATATGTCTCCCTGTCAATTGATTGTAATAAAAAATATTCCTAGGGTCAGCACCGATTGTCGGAGAGAGCCGATGACTGAGAATTCAGTGGTTTCCGTACATCAGCATTTCAAATTCTCGAAATTAGAATTTTGAGCAGTCGAATTTTATTTTTGTAGAAGTTGATTTATGAGCTTTTTAAGAAGGAAAAAGAGTGTCTAGTTTTGAAATTGTGCAATGTTTACCGAAAAAGGCGAAGAAAAAGAAAGTTAAAAATGGAAAAATGGATTAAAATTTGCCCTTCAAAAAGTCATCCAAATTTTTATTTCTTCTGTAAAAATTATAGTGTTTTTATTTTAAAGCTAAACTTCATTTCCGGGTCTCTTCCATTGTTTCCAGTTTTCAACCGTTTTGCTTGTAAAATCTGGTCATCGAGCGAGCGACTTGTGCGCTGAGGGGTACTAAAGG
The DNA here is from genome assembly GCA_029948255.1 of Telmatactis stephensoni. Classification (NCBI taxonomy): domain Eukaryota; kingdom Metazoa; phylum Cnidaria; class Anthozoa; order Actiniaria; family Isophelliidae; genus Telmatactis; species Telmatactis stephensoni. The sequence goes on from JALIZF010001854.1 coordinate 600,780, forward strand.
TTTCCCACATTACTCCCAAAATATCTCAAAATATCTTTGTTTGGTTTAATATTTCGCTATTCATAGATCAGCAGACACAGGTCACATTCTCCGAATCGTTGCATTCCTAGAATTTCAGTTTTTCAGCTCTTTAGAATTTTGGTGTTTAAAGAGGCTTACCTTTGGCTGCTGTCGATATCGTCAAAGGGTACAAGGTTCAACTTCTTGTCCCCAGCCAAATTAACCCCAGAAAGACAAAGGAACGAAAACTGGCTAGAAAACTGCCAGTTAACTTGCTTTACATCCATGTAAAAGAAATTCTCACTCGGAGTGATTTCAGAGACAGACTGATAGAGAATAATTCTTGTTATGCGCATGCGCAGTCTTAGGACGTGACATGAGAAAAATGCAGATTTCAGTGATTACGTCACGACATCTCTGAGTCATTGTGACCAATTGATGTTTACTGGCATCTGAATGGAGAAAAGATAATTAAAAAACTAGATGATGTTTTCTTAATAGTGTATGGTCAATGCAAGCGATAAATGTCAACATAATGTTTACCACACGAAATTAAAATCACCCAGAAATTGAAACATTTTTTTGAGGAAAATCTTCATAAAAACTCTTCTATAATTTCTCAATGACTTCGCGTTATTATTTTCAACTTTTAGTTTTTAAAGAGGAGATATTCAGTAAGCATAACGGGCTTTTTTCCCTTTAAGTGGTCGCCAAATCAAAATAGCTTAATTTTAATATATGCGCAAATTGTCAACAGAATGGTAATTACCGGTAACGAAATCCACAAAAATTCATATTTACGTGGGCGAACTGTCACGCAATCTGCATTCAGAACATGCACCTGAAAAGAACAGATCTGGCATTGACGTAAAACTCTGTCATTTAAAAGACCACCAAGGAAGCCAATTTTCAAAAACACTACTTTAATATATTTTTAGAAATAAAACATTGCCAGATATTAACTAAAACGAACACATTATCGTTAAAAAAGTTAAAAAGATGGCAAAGCACCTTTCAAAAAAGTAATTTTTGTTTTAGGAAAAAAATATGAGCAGACGTTTGCCTTGAGGAAGGGAGTTAATTAATGATTCCCGGAGGGGAAAATCGTATATAAATACTTGCGTTAAAATTGTCGTGTTTTTAAAAGTTTCTCGAATGTTTCGCTGAGTTTGTTTCAAAGTTTAACGAACTAACAAAACTTTAACAAAAACTTTCGCCGACTTTTTCACTGCAATGGAACGTAGACATGCGCACTACTGTCCTCGTCATTTGCGCATGCGTCTGGAAATGAACAAAGAAGCATGTGGAAGCAATGTTGAGAGAAATCTCGCTTCGTGCCCTCAATCTCATTCACACGAAAACCAACGTGTTAACGCGCGATTTCCTTCCGTAGAAAAGACAAGAATTCAAATCCTGATCTGACTAAATGTTTGGGTGTGTCTAAAGCTTTTTGGTCGAGACATTTTCTTCTCTTCATGCAGTATTCGAGCGGCAAAACGCGGCCAAAAATGCGTCCAGAAGTCGCGTTACATTGGGATGTGAATCGGGTCTCTGCTAACACTCTGGGATGATTTACAGCCAAAGGAGATATTGCCAAGGTTTCTCCTTGCAGATTAGTGCTCATCAATTATCGAAATGGATCTGATTTTTTGGTCTTGACCTTCGATCAACCGACGCAAGTGTCGCTTTTACTTCATGTGGCAGCCATAAAGTGCGACAACATAGCACTCTTCAAGCTTTTAATCATGCCAAAAATTACATAAAAGATTTAACTCAGCAAGCTGTGGAGCTCACATTAAAAGATGGTGAACGGGACAGCGTCAGCAGGTCTGTAGTGAAGTGTCTACCTTTGTGTACAGCTTTGTCGATTTTCTTCTTCAAGCTCGAGAAGACAAAGGAAATCGCGTTGGGCGTATATAGCTAGTGACGCACATCATATACACCGTCTACAAGCAAGAACTTTCTTTGGCAGCATTCTATCTAGTCTTTGAAATGGTTCTACATAGTTTCTTTTGAGATGATATAAAGCGCGCTTTAATTGAGGTTTGGTTGGTGAAATCGTTCTGCCATGGTATGAGTTAGGACAACAATTGTTCAAATGTGGCTCAGTTGAACCTTCCCTTGAATAACAGCTCATGTGTCAAAGAACTTTAAAGCAGTTGTGACGTCGTTTTTGACTTCAGGCCCAGTTGTTTCTATATATGTAAATTGGACGGTTAGTTTGAGAAGAGAGTGGTGTTTACTTCTGACGCAACGTAGATGATACAGCGGTGCTTGCAACTAATTTACGTTTTCTGCTTCAAAAGTTAGTGCTCAGAATACATCTTGTTTAATTTTAAGATAAAAAATGAAACAACTCGCATATTTTTCATGATTGAAAAGAGGGCATTAATTGTGGGCGCGCGGTTGTTCACGTCATGCATGTTTATATGTCATCTCCCTTGGCAGACGAAGTAGTGTTGGATGAGCTCAGCCAGACGGCATGTTCTTGCTGTCTATCTTTCAGTCAAAACTTTTCAAAAAGTTGAGCTTATCTTTGTTTACGTTGAACGTTTTGTCATGATTCTCTTGCAGTTTGGCATACTAGACGATCGCGTTGTGAGTTTAAGCCGGTACAATCTCGTATATTAGACTAGAGGTCTGTATATGCCACAACAAAGAAAAATTTGAGAAGTTTGAGTGCTTGCCCAATGCTAAAAATGGTGGTTAACCAAGCGTTTTGAAATATAATTTAACCTCTTGTCGCAGTCAACCAGTCCCGACCGAGTTAATCTTACTCTTGAAAGCAAATGAATGGATGCGCTGGGTATTATAAGCTATGGATTATATTAAATGTTCTTAAGCAATTGTTTGTGTTAAGGCTATATGTCTTTTGTTCTCTATTGTGGAATTGTTGTCTAAAAGAACGATGTTGGCTCATTGTTTTATTCCAGCTTATACAGTTCACAAGAGCATAATAGCCCAATTGAGGCTCACGTGAAAACATGATTTTATGACAGACAGCTAGTTTGAATTTCTACACAACTTTACAGCAGGTGCGAATAATTTCACAAATAAAGAGGGGGGGATGTTCCAAATTCTCGGTTTTTATTTTTCTTGAGTTTCCTATAAACTTTTGCAAACTAATGCCAAGATACAAGTTATGTATACAATGCAATGATGACACATGTCAATTTCTTCCAATAAAAGACATAATCAAAGATTCTAAAACTTTGTTTGTTTATTCACTGGAAAAACGAAATATTTGATCAATAGTTCTAGAACGTTTGATCAATGTTAATTCAAAATTTGAACAATTGAAATTGGCTTGGGTCAGTCAAGCACAAGTGAAGCACATGGAAAATATTTTCTTTCCATTTTTTAACATACGTAATGCAGAAGTTGTTTTTGTACATTGTTAAACCAAACTATCTTTAAAGCTGAATGAAAAGTTATGAACAAAGCACGATGCGAAGACGCATGTGTAATCACGTCACAGATTTGCCTGACGTACCTAAGTGGCAGCGCATCTTCCATTGGTTTCTGCGGAGGATCCTTTCCACCTTTCCCACCATTAAACTTCTTTTCCACTGTTTTGACTTGGTAACATTGGTTTTTAATCAGATCAATTGAAGTTTATCTTTCCAATGTAAGCTTTGCTATTCATAGAAGACAAAAGAAGATCAAAGCAAAGACGTTTGTACCCATAACATGACGATGTGCTACGCACACGTGTGTTCCATTGTTCGACGTCAACCTAGAACAAAAGGGCTTAAATCAATCCAAGACCTTCAATAAAGACGGTATATTCAAACGTTTAATTGCTGGTGAGGTTGTTAATGAGCTACCCACCCCTTGGTTGTGCTCGTTTTCAGTACAAACACCTCCTGCTTGGCTTAGTTCCATGAAGATGATACTCGATGGATTCCGCCTCTTGACATCTGAGAAAAGGCCCACAATGACCGCGCCGAAGCTACTGTAAATACCATTTCATCTTTGGGTTTTTTGTCATACTCAGTATTTAAAGATAAAAAGAACAATTGACGTTATTACTTGATATCTGAGTTTTTGTCAAATAGGTATAACTTGGTATCCGGTTGCCATGACAACTAAGAACTTCTGACTTTGCAGCATGCTTGCGTTTCGTACGATAAGCGTTCACAGTAATCACTGGCGACCCGCCATAGAAAAAACATGTTTCAGCAATCGTCTGCGATCTCGGAAATAAAACGTGTGCACTATGGCAGCGACTTGTAAGTCAACCACGACTATCAACCTTCGGAAGAGTGTAGCGGATCCAGGATTTTTCCAAGGGGGGTTCGATTTTTTAAAGCCAGCTGTGTATAAAACTCTATTATTCTTTGGTCGATGTTTGACAAAAAATGGCTTAAAACCTTCAAGGGGGGTTCCGTGGAACCCATCGAACCCCCTCTGGATCTGCCACTGTACACTCCTAGTGTTAGCGGTTCTTGCGATATCCTGAAAGTCTGCTTCTTGTCTACTGTAGCTCCTGTCTAGTCGGCTTTTGATTACTTTCACCGTATGACGAAATTGTGTTGTATAATGTGTTTTGGGGTATCACCGGCGAGTGCAGGAAATAAATGCGCAAAAAAAAAAAAAAAAAAAAAAAAAAAAAAGCAAGGGAAGAAGAAGAAACTGAAGAAGAACGAAGAAAGGGAAGAAGGAAGGAAGGAAGGATGGAAGGAAGGAAGGAAGAAAGAAAGAAAGAAAGAAAGAAAGAAAGAAAGAAAGGAAGGAAGGAAGGAAGGAAGGAAGGAAGGAAGGAAGGAAGGAAGGAAGGAAGGAAGGAAGGAAGAGAGAAAGAAAACGAGACGAAGGCGAGAAGAAGGCGAAACGAAGGAAGGAAAAAAAGAGAAAGAATGAATGATGAAAGAAGGAGGGAAGAAAGGAAAGGAGAAAAGGAGAAAGGAAGGAGAGGGAAAGAATTAAGAAATGAAGGATCGGAGAATTATCTTAACAATAGATAATTTCAAAGGTAAAGAGTAAGACGAAATACCCAAAGCAAAGTAAAAATAGACAAATTGACGACGGAGAGAATAAAGAACTTCAATTGAACTGGAACTTGAAAGAAAGATCCGCTAGAATGGGAATGAAGACTTGATCAGGAAGATAAAGGTAAGGAGAAAATGCAGAAAAAGAAGCTCAGATAGCTAATAGGTGAGAAAAGAAAGAGAAAGAAAAATAAATGAAAGATGCATTTGTATGCACGAGTGAATAAATGAACGAACGAGAGAGAGAAAAGTACAAAATTAGTGTACTCCTTTGTCCGAATTGTTGCTATAGAACACGTCACATTAAACAAATCTTGAACGTATTCTTCTTCTCAATTGCTGTCAGTCATAAATCATTGATCAATGAACAGGTATTGTAATAAAACACAGGAATCCCAGTATCATTAAATCAGAATGCGAACTTCGCTATTTTTTAATTCACTTTCGTAAACAAAACACAATATTTGAACATATTTTTGTTGAACAACCAGAGATAAAGAAGATATAATTATTTCCTTCTGAAAAAAAAACACTGTATTCAGGGTAATCTATGTTGTTGGGATACGGGCAAAAAAATTTATTAGTAGTGACTTTTGTGGTAGATAAAAAACCGCTTCATAAAAAAATTAAAAATATATCTTGACAAATGTTAATTAAATTGGCCGTTTTGTTTTTATATTTATCCTGTCGCTTCATCAATAAAAGAACCGCAGTTTACTTCCACCAGCTTTCGTTATTGCCACAGATTATATTCGATTAAGAGAGACTATAAGTGATTTGACTGTGTAGGGGGCTAGCAGACATAATCTTGATGAAATTAAATTTTGAGAGCCACTGGGAGTGACTTTTTGCTTCACTTTTTTTCCTTTGTTTTCTTATCTTTTCTTTTTTTTTTCTTTCTTTTCTTTCTTTTTTTCTTTTTTCTTTTTAATTTTGTTTTCTGTTTTGACTTAACTTTTCTTATTTATTCCGTTTTCTTTGCTTCCCTTCCCCTTGGCTCTTTCCTTGAATATTTTTTTCCTTCTTCTTCTTCTTCTCTTCTCTTCTCTTCTCTTCTCTTCTCTTCTCTTCTCTTCTCTTCTCTTCTCTTCTCTTCTCTTCTCTTCTCTTCTCTTCTCTTCTCTTCTCTTCTCTTCTCTTCTCTTCTCTTCTCTTCTCTTCTCTTCTCTTCTCTTCTCTTCTCTTCTCTTCTCTTCTCTTCTCTTCTCTTCTCTTCTCTTTTTCTCGAGATTTGCCCACCCACTCCTCCCTCCCCTCCCCAAGTATACTCTATCGAAGTCTTGCCGATCACATGGCGACGAGACGTCAAACACGCACAGAGTTGTAAATAATGGCGGGGGAAGTGTGGCAGTTGATACAACTCAAATACAGTTGAAAATCTCCAGCTTTGAAACAACTATAAACCCAAATAGAACTACCATGATCTCTCTCAAGAGTTTGGTGAGCTTTGGAAGGCTTTTGACACAAGTAAAAGCCGAAATTGAGCTCATAGACAATGTGTAATTATGGGTATCGCTTTGAGTAATCAAGCGAGAACACTCGACAACACACAACCAAGAGATGGAAGAAGACCTTCACTTAGAGGTAAACGAACTAGTCTTGCTTACAGTATTTTAGAACAATGCCGAAAGAAAACACTTATGTTGTTTTTTTGGAGTTTGATATGTTAAATAATGTTTTTGTCGTTGTTTTTGAAATGGAACCGGTTGTTGATGTAAGCCAAAGATGGATCAATTTATGCACTTTGCAAATTCAATTGAATACTTTTTTCCTCTACAGATCCTTTAATAATCCGTATCCTACAAAATGGATTTTATCCTAACGGCGTAGTTGTCTATTCTGGGCAGGTAAAGCTAGCCATAAATTTTATATTTACTAAAAGTCTTCGTTGTACTATTTAGTTTTCGTGGAGTTTTTGAATCCATGATATTTTTTTGCATACTGGCCCGCTTATTTCAAAATTTTATTCAGGATATTTAGCCTAATCAATTTCCCGTTTAGACAAAATAGCGAACCGGAATTCGTTTACCCCGGTGATTAAGTTTTTGTCAGTTATTTAAAAGGACATTGAAAAGAAATGAAAATATTGTCATTTGTCAGTCCAGTTTTATTGAACGAAATAATTAATAATTAATCTAATATCGGCTGAAAACAGAAATACAAAATTAAAGTTTACAACGATATTTTCACGATTTTCTGAAAAATGAATATTTAAAAATACAAAAAAGAAAAACCCCAACCACAAAACTGGCATAATGTAATTTTATGCTATTTCATGAATAATTAATTGATTGATATAAATTTAATTTTTATAATGACTATACAATGAGGCAAGTAATATTCCTTAGAAAAAAGAGATTCAAAATATGGCTTCATTTTGAAATTTTTAAAAGAAAACACATCTTCTATTGAGATATAAATTAACATATAATATATATTTAATGTAGTTTATGGCAATTCTCAATCACAGGCACTGTTCTACAATTTTTCTCTCACCGAAAAGTGAGTTTTCATGGACATCATTCAAAAGTGTCTCCATTACGATTCGATCCACAACATGTGCAATTTAAAGCTTTGTTTTTGTACAGTTTTGGTTAATGGTTGATATCTCAATTTACTAGGTCTGAAAATGACGATGGATACGGAAAATTCACTTTAATTAGGAAAAGCAATAATGCAAAAATATGAAAAATGGGTAATTCATAGAATTCATTTGTGCCACATCGTGACCTGATGATTGAGCATAAAATCAGTCGACCATTGATAACAGATGGTCTCAGTTTCACACATTTATTAGTTCATGAGCTAAAATTGTTCTGGAATTTAAGTATATAGATTTAATTTCTATAATTATATTTTTGTCTGTCTATTTGGCATTTTTGATTGTTCAACAAAAAATTGTAATCAGGAACAACTTCATGAAAATTCCGTTCAGTAAAATAAAAAGAAAATTGTCATGGAAATGCTTTGGATTGACATCCACAAAAACTCAGTTCTTGAAAAAAAAAATTGTTGGACGGCACGTGATTGAGAACTGCTGTAATGCAAATAATAAATTAGTGGGTAACTGATAAAAAAAGAGTACTTAGGCCCATGCCATACAAAGCCTGTCACACACCTGATTGCTGCTGTACCTATTAGCTGATTTATTTGCTGATTTTGTTTATATGCTCAACAAAAGAGTGGCATCTTAATTAATTTGGTGAGGCTGTTTGAAATTGGTGTGGTAACTGTTGTTGGCTTGGACAAGGTCTGTTGTAGCAGTGGTTCAGCAGAATTAAGTATGCTGCTGATTAACTGCTATTCCAAAGGCAATCTCAATAGTATAGATCGTATTGGTATGACATCACTAAATAGCTAATACCTAAACTACAAATCACAGAAAACTGGTTGCCTGATCAATATTTTCTTCATATCATTAAAGGAAGCCATTTCTGGTTATGGACTTTTGAATTGTGTCATGTCATATTGTCATGCATATTAGTTTGATATAAAAACAAACCAATTTGCGACAAATTTCACTTTATTTGCTTGGTAATGAATTAAGTTGCTATTTAAAAAATTAAGGAATTGGATGAAGTTATAATACAAATTTGATGATCTTTTGTGGCTGCCATTGGTACACCTTTGAGGTGCACCAGCATGGCGGCTCCATACTTTCTTACCAAAAATTAGAGCACAATAAAATGTTCATATCTTGGCATCAAAGAACTATTTTGACTCAACATTTTGTCCATAGAAGCATGATAGTTTTAGTTGTTCTTATAGGTGCAAGTATTTTATTAATTTAATTCATTTAGTGCACTAAAAGGGACTATATGTTTTTTTCAATGATGTCAGTGAATACAGTCAATCTATTAGGTAGATCAGTAGTTAGACACGTGACTAAGGGCTCAGTGCATGGGACAGGCCTTAAATTACTTAAGCTCTAAGCCTAATAGCCTGTCAAGTTGCTTTGTTCAAGGATCTGGATGTCTTTCAAATATGAAGACTTTTGTTCAGTAACTAATGTATTCTTTGTTTTAGGTCATTTGTTGGGAATGGGAATCAGATGACCCTGATATTGAACACAATGTTAAACAGGTATACTGTATAAATTTGTACTGTATATGAAATGAAATTGCTATTAATAGTCCTTAATTCAAAGACATATAATTCCAAGTGGTAGGGGTGATCGGTGGTCCTTTGAATTTTTTTCCCTGTGTGTACCCTTTGGTTCTGACCGAATTGCCTGAGTTATATAGAACTACTCTGTACTATTTAGGGTGAATTTAGTTTGGATAAACATGACAAAACAGAAGAAAGCGGAGTATCCCCCTATTATGACTATACTCTTTAAATTAAAATACATTTTGTAACTTGACGGTTATTGTCCTGAAGCATTGGATTATGTTAGCAATATATTCATAGAGGGTACAGCCTGAGGTGAATATAAACTATGAGATGAAGGCCAATAAATGACTTATTTTTATCTTGGGGAGGGTTTTGAAAATAGAAATTTTATGAACTTCTAAAACAGAAAATGTATCTTCAATTGTGGCATTGTACACTGTATATCACAAACCGGGCCTGTAAATGCATTTCGTGCATCCCACATGTGTTGAAGTGCTCTCAGATCAATGTTATGACTTGGTTATCAACATTGTATTGAGTTTCAAACCAGGTCTGTTGCAAGAGCCTCGGGTTTTAGGCATGTAAGGACTATTGACCAGTCCTCTCACTGGTAATTTCAGTGTGAGGAGAATGACATTAGTTTGCAAGGGGAATATCCACCTTGTATTAAAATTAGCTCTTTGTTCAAAGCAGGGGTTATGCGATGCATTACACTGTGAAGAACAAAGCAAACCAATTAAGCCAATGTGAAAATAAGGGCAATGGAGTCCCCACTTGATATGAGAGCCCAACATCTCCCTCAGATCTCTGCTCTCCGCTCTCTGCTCTCTGCTCTCTGCTCTCTGCTCTCTGCTCTCTGCTCTCTGCTCTCTGCTCTCTGCTCTCTGCTCTCTGCTCTCTGCTCTCAACTCTTTACATTACTACAACAGGAGCAAGGATGGCACAGTTGGTTAGTGTGCAGCCTTCGGTGCAAGAGGTCCAGAGTTCAATCCCCGGATCTCACATCCTTGTTTCAACTTCTTTCCTTTCTATGCAGCTTCAATAAGGAGCTTTAAATACCCTTAAAACGGAGCACTGATGGAGAGAGGGGAGTAAAATGAGAGCACCGTCAACCTCAAGTTTATCAATTACTCAAATTACTATCATGAGTTATCGACATAAAATATTGTCGCTTTACTTTACTTTACAGTTTATAGGAAGCCAAAGAAACTAGTTTTTACTGGTGGATTCCACTTTGAATAAAAGTGCAGTAGATAATAAATTCTTATATTGTTCAAGGTTACTCTGAGTGAAATATCTGGACAACCCCCTATTTCAGTACCACATGGTTTGTGTAGTGGTCAGGTGTGTTCTTCTGGGTCACACCAAGAGACAATTTTCACCCCAGGGTGTTATTATTTTACAAGGTAATTAAAACTGGTGCAACAGATAAATAATGTAGTTAAATTATTGAATAGATGTCATCATGGTAAATGGTTACTTAACTGGTCAGTACATTATTGATAAGTGGTCAGTTGTTAAGGTGTCAGTAAGTGGTGGGTAAGGTGTCAGTAAGTGGTTGGTAGGGTGTCAGTACGTGGTTGGTAAGGTGACAGTAAGAGGTGGGTAAGGTATCAGTAAGTGGTTGGTAAGGTGGCAGTAAGTTGTTAAGGTGTCGGTAAGTGGTTGTTAAGGTGTCAGTAAGTGATTGATAAGGTGTCAGTAAGTGGTTGTTAAGGTGTCAGTAAGTGGTTGGTAAGGTGTCAGTAAGTGGTGAGTAAGGTGTCAGTAAGTGGCTGGTAAGGTGTCAGTGGTTGGCAAGGTGTCAGTAAATGGTTGGCAAGGTGTTAGTAAGTGGTCGTTAAGGTGTCAGTTTACAAGTGGCTGGTGAGGTGTCGGTAAATGGTTGGTAAGGTGTCAGTGAGTGGTTGGTAGGGTGTCAGTAAGTGGTTGACAAGGTGTCAGTGAGTGGTTGGTAGGGTGTCAGTAAGTGGTTGACAAGGTGTCAGTGAGTGGTTGGTAGGGTGTCAGTAAGTGGTTGACAAGGTGTCAGTAAGTGGTTGGTAAGATGTCAGTAAGTGGTTGGTAGGGTGTCAGTAAGTGGTTGACAAGGTGTCAGTAAGTGGTTGGTAGGGTGTCAGTAAGTGGTTGGCAAGGTGTCAGTAAGTTTAAATCAATTTATCTGATATTGTTATGGTTTGTATACAGTGATGGACATCATTCTGTTAAAGTTGGAACTGTAAAGGTTATAGCAAAACCCACAGAAGTCATCAAGGTATTTCATGGCAGCTGTTACAAATATTCTACATATCTAAAAATCTAATACTGTAGTTATGAACTGACAGAATAAGTGTCAGATACTTACAATTACATCAATTAATTTGTTTCATTGTGTCTCTCACATTTACATGTAGTTCAACACTTGTAAATTGTACAGCTTGAACATCTGCAAGGATGGAGCAGTTGGTTAGTGCATGGTCTTTCGTGCGAGAGGTCCCGAGTTCAATTCCCAGTGACCTCACATCCCTGTTTCGATTTCTTTCCTTTATGTGTAGCTTTAATTAGTTATAAATACCCATATACCAGGCTTAATCCGCTGATCCGCAAACTCCCATCAATTGTTTCCCTCCAGATTGCTTAGTACATCTTAATGTGTGTGTTACAATTTATTATTTAAAACACAATTATTATTGTTTCAAGGTGTCAGGGCAAGGATTTACACCTGAATTTGTTGAGATCAGCGAGGGGGATTCCATTTCTTGGAAATGGGAGGTTTTGAAAGGCAACTTAAACAAATTAGAGTAAGTGTAAAAGCTTCACTCAATAATGTTATAGTTGGTTCATTGAGGGCTAAGCTTCACTCAATAATGTTATAGTGTTATAGTTCATTGAGGGCTGGGTACCAGGCAAATAGATCGGCTGTGAACACGACTGGGTTTTGCCCAGCTATTATGAGAAACTCAAACGAATTTCTGAGAATTATATCTGAAGTCTTGCCTGGGTGTCACAGTCAGATGTACTCCAGTATAAAAACTCAGTGAACTCCCTGATAATATAATTGAGTTAATTGATTGAAGGGAAGTGAATGGATTTAATGAAATGAATGGATGAGTAGGAATGAATGCATTTTGTAAATGGATCATTGGCAGAGTTCTGGATAAGATATGGGTCTCAGCCCTAGCTAGTCAGCCTTAGCCCAGCCGATAGAAATGGTAACCATTGTGGTTGTATCTAACCCAACAAATTTTATTTTAATTTATTAATAAAGTATTATAAAAAGTGCTTGGATGACCCTATGATACACTGCATAGTTACCACTTTGCTTAAAATGAACTGTAACACAGGTTGAATAAATGGATGAATACGAGAATGAATGAATAAATGGGTGGGTGGAACGAGGAAGGTAATGGGTGAATAAAGGAATGGTCACATGAATAAATGAAAAAGTGAATGGATGAATGAATGATTGAAGAGATAGATAGGCAGCTGGATGAATAAGGAAATGGATGCCTGACAGGATGAACAAATGAAGGAACAACAATAAAGAAGGAAAGAACATGTGGCTTAGCACTGAAGAAGATCAGATGAATAAGTGAACAATTTTCTTATTAATGCTTATTATTGCTAGGTTTTGCTCAAGACACTGTGGAATAATATCAACGAAAGTAAAGTAAGTGCAATGATACGCATTCATCTTAGTTACTAAATTTCAATATTATTCTGCTTCTCATTTTACTAATATGGATATATAAACAACTGTATGTGCTTTATTTCTTCTGGTAGTCTTGACAGCAATAATACTATGGCTCATACAGAATGTTTCCCGTAAGTCTTTGATCTTAATATTTTCTATATGTGTATCAATTGGATAAATGTTTATAGAATAATTACGATCATAATTTTAGTATATGCTTATTTTTACAAAAGCTTGTCAGATGAAAGGCCTATATTAGACATTACTAAGACCAAAATACAGTACAATATTGTACAGTATAAGATGTTGCAAAATGTTAAGGGCGTGCCGAGGGCACCAGCCTCATTCTCAACTAGACACGTGACAGGCTAGAGAATCTGACATCATAGTATAAAAAGAAACGGAAGGTCAAATTCAGCCTCTTCTCCAACTCCTAGCTGTCGTGCAAAGACAAGAGAACTCCATTCAACAATTTTAATGTGAAGTGTTGAGTGTTTCATTCGCCAAACTGAGCTTGCTCCCGGCACACAGCCAAAATAATACAATAGATATGCTTTACTCATGACAAGTGATCTAGTCACAGCATAAAAGATAATAACAAGTAGTTCTTCAAGGAAATACAGCAAATGTCTTTCTCATAATAAATTGTAGATATCCAGGGATGTACTATTTTACTGGAGACAAGGATGGTCAAATGTGTGTTATCAAGGTGATACAGGGGCCAAGGTGCAATTCTTACATATTTAAAGCTTGCTTTTCAGGAGCGATGGAAGCAGAAGTGGATTCCAAAGCAACATATCCAGACTTGCAATTGGTGTTGTATTTCTCACCTAGGTGTGAAAAAAAGATGAACATTGCATCACTGAGTCTGTGTATGTTGCTTCTGCTTCCATGGCTTGTGAAAAGCAGTCTTAATTAATTAATAACTTTCATGTAAATTTATAATTATGATCAGTCAAGTCAGTGAGGAAATAAATGAATGAACATGTATATGAATGAATGGATAGATGAATGCCACAGAATAAATGGATGGATGAATGAATGGATGGATGGATGAATGGATTAGATGAATGAATGAATGAATGGATGGATGGATTGATGAATGGATGGATGGATGGATGAACAGTGGATTAGGTGAAGGAATGAACAAATGAATGGATGAGTGAATGGATGGATGGATGAACAATTACCATGATTGAAAAATAAATGGACAAATAGGCTGATGGATAATAAACATTTCTGAGTGAATAGTTCCATTATGCTCTCCATTTTGATTCTACCAGGCCCTACTAGAAGCTATTGAATTCAGCATTCGAATTGTGCAAAATGTGTATTTTGTAGTCAAAGGCAGACTCGAGCTCAGTTAAATGCACTGCTTATTGCATTTGTCTTCACTCACAAAATGCAACAGTGAGTCTGCATAATTTTTATGTTGTTTTCTCTTCTGCTTCTGTTGCTCATAAAAGCAGGCCTTACAAATAAAGCTCAAACTAAATTTATTTTTTTATTCCTATTTTTCAGGGAACACTGTGTTCAGTTTGTTGAGGGTGTTGCCAAACCATCTTTGGTAAAGGCCAGTGTTGGTGACAGAATCTGGGTGAAAAATTATCTTCCTAAGGTAGGTCCTTCAGTTGTATGTACATTCAGTTCTATTCATGCAGTGTTGTTTAGCCATTCAACTTAGTTGATCTTCATTACCTGTGAAGAAATTTTTAAAGGAGAACTGCAGTTTGCTAATAATTTTCATAATCACAATTTTGAAAGTTTTTGTTCAGAATAGACCTTTTTCGAGTTTGTTTATACTGCAGCTGTAAAATTAGACAACAGACGTACTGGTGCAGGGTTAGCCTCAAGTCAAGGTAGATTATTCAAAAATACCAGCAAAAAAAGCAAAACATTTTTACCAAGAACAATACAGAAATCGATTTAAATCCCATGGGTCTTTCTTGAAAAGGAGGCTAACCTTGCATAAATGCGCCTTTTGTCAAGAAGCTCATCAGCGGACTCTAACAAATGGAAACTGGACTATTTCAATTCAATCCATAGTTTTTTAAAATGAATTAAAGTTTTTAGTATTATAGCTAATTGACTGCATACATGATCATGTACATTTACAGTAGACGATACTATACAAATGTAGTATATAGTACATTTGTCAAACTCCTTGACATGTAATACATATGACCGTACATGTAGGTCAGGCCATAAGTTTTAGCTTTGTGAAGATAAAATATTTATTGTTTTGCAAATAATGATTCACAGCAAGCCAGTGGTATCATGGCTATCAAGTCAGAGGATGGAGGAGTACTTGTAAGTATATGTCCATGATGTGAAAAACAAACAAATGCATTTGCCATAGTCAGGTTTCATTTATTAAATATTCTACTTGCATTCAACAGGTTTCTTCAAGAGGAACTGGTTCCAAAAAAGACAGGTAATGAATGCTGTGACGATTTTTTTCATTCAGTTATTTATGTATCATTTCATCTTTTCATTCATTCATTCATTCATTTGTTCATTCATTCATCCATTGATTCATCCATCCATCCATTTTTTTTAATTTCATTCATTGGTTCATTTATTTATTCTTTTGTCCATTCATTCATTTATACTTTCATTTTATACATGTATTTGTCCATAAATTTACTTATTAAATCATTCCCTTGTTTTTTCATGTATTCATTCATGTAATTCATTCATTCACCCATCCATCCATCCATCAATCCATATTTCAATTCATGGGTTCACTCAATCATTTTTTTTTAGATTTTTTAACCTTTCCCTCCCACTTATTCATTCATGTAAACATTCTAAATATAGTTTATGATTAGTGGTACACTCTAGTTTTTGTTTATCCATTTCTTAATTCTCATTCTTCTATTGTTCCTTTTCAGGCATCCCAATTTGTTGTCATATTGTTTTGCATTTCCTGGTATCTACAGAGTTGTGTATACCCAAGGTTTCACCCGTTTATGTAGTATTGTCCTTGTAAAACCCAAACTAAGTGACTATGTGATAAACATTAGTCAACAAGGATTTGAGACAGGTTTGTGGCTTACAGTATATTTTGCGAAAAACTCTTTGCTAGTGTCATTTGTAATAAATTGTTATGCAGTTCTGTTTACACTGCCTTGTAACTATTTAATAAACTTGTCTTTCGACGTACCTGTCTGTGTGTCTGTCCATCCATCTGTCCGTCTGTCTGTTGCTCCATCTGTCTGTCCATCCATCTGTCTGCCTTTGTGTCTGCATTTTGCTCGACTGTTCAATATACTGTATCATGTGCAACCTGTATCTTAATATTTACCTACCTACCCCCTACCTACCAGACCACCTCCCTCCCCTCCCTCCCTCCCTCATCAGCACTCTGCAGTCCTACAGTTGTTTAAAGTTAAACTAAGCAGATAAGAGGATAGGTAAGGATGCAAGAATTGCACAGAATCTATTTGCAAAGCTCAGACTAGTTGCAAGACTGCACAATAACTGAGTCACCCTTGCATTGCAAAAATGGTAACTGCAATATATAGAGTTAAATTGTGTACATGTAAATAAAATTAATCTGTGTTAACTCTTCCTCAGAACTTGGTAGTCTGAAACAGGGAGACAGATTATGGTGGGCGTGGTCTGACAAGGAGTTGAAGCAACAGAGTTTTCTTATTGAAGAGGTACACATGTATGTTAGTGATAATTGCATTATTTAGTGATTTGACAGGTACATGTAAGCAGATTGTGTTAGAGATCACAATTTTCAGTGCTTAGAATGTGTAATGGAATAATGGTTGTAAATTTGAATAACAGATGGAGAGTATGGCTACAGGAAACAAAGTGAAGAAGGAAACAGGTATTATAGTTTGCATGTATGTGTACATGTTATGTAGAGTATAATGAATTTCATTTCATTGATGCATTTTCTACTTAGTAATACATGAACATGATTGTTGTTACCTAAAGTGGTATATTTGTAGCAATAGACCTAATCGGCTAATGCGTTGCTATGTGCGTTTCCACCCATTTCAAAACCTCTGGGAATAAGAACTTAATTTGTTCCAAAAATTTCCATGAGATAAAAGACAAAGAATTATATTCCCAGAGGTTTTGAATTGGGTGGAAACATACATAGCAACGCATTAGCCGATTAGGTCTATTTCTATCCATCCATCCCTCTGTCCATCCATTCATTGAGCAATCATTTTTTCCCAACATCCATCTATCTGTCCCTCAGTCTTTTCATTCCATCTGTTCATATAATCATTTATGAACCATTTGTCTGTCCATCTATCAACATTCCACCATCTTGGTTTCATGTTCATTCACAGATTGTAAATGTATCAAAGACAATGAATTGCTATCTTCTATTTGTGGTGTTGGTCTAATAACTACAGTGACTGATGCACCAGGCCTGTTTACCTACCATCTCAAGGCTATAGGGGACTGGACACCCTTGAATCAAGTTGTTTGCTCTGTGATTGTACAAACTGTTTCAAAGGTAGTGTTACAATTATTAATCCATTAATAGTTTAATTGTGATATTGTTGAAAGTGCTCGTGACCCCTTGAAAAGTGCATGCACATGCTGTGACATGCATATTTAGAGTTTGCAGTATACACGTTCTTCGGCCAATGAGAGCGTGTGTTATATGATGGTTATTTAGAATCAGTAGTAATCATGTTCATTTTCAATTGCTTTGTTTTCCAAGGATCATATTGTACATGTTACCGATTATGGATTCCAACCTCAAATAGTTAAAATAAATCCTGGGGATAGTGTGACATGGTTATGGTGTGACAATGTCAAGTCACACAACATCCAGCAGGTATTCAATAGACTATGTTGCTATTCTGCCACAGCAATATATTGTGGGACTGTTATCTAAGTTAAATAACACCAAGCAAAAGATGTCATGGTTTGTAAATCTTTTGTTCAGTATTATTTTACTGAGCTAACAGTCCAAGAATGCATTGCTGTGGTAGACTAGTGAAGATATAGTCTCTGCTTTGTGCACGTGCTAATTTACATAAACATAAAAAGAAATTTCCCATCTTACCAACTTTATTACATTTTCTTACATGCACTACATGTACAAGAAATATCCTGTTTCTTATAACTGTCAAATACATTGATTCTTTACATCTTTTTAAGGTGTCTCATGAAAGAAAAGAAGTGGATGATGGTTTCCATAGCAACTTCCTAACTCATTCTCCTGATGCTTTTAGCCATGTCTTCATTGATCTTGGAGTTTTCTATTTCACAAGGTGGATATCTTCATGTTTATTTACCCCATAACTTAGTACTGTACATATATGGCTATTTCAAAAAAAGGTGACAGGGCGAATGGCAATCTGCAATTGGTGATTGCATGACTGAAAGGAAATTTGGGGTAGCAAGAATTGCTCCATTTTCATTAATTAAATACCCAAGCAATGCTGGTACCATGCAGTAAAGACCTTATTGGACAAAGTGATCGATAGGCGATTCATATCTCTGCATTGGATAGCGGTCTAATAGCGTGACCACAGTTCCTTTCAGTCGTGTACCTTATTCTCCTTAATTTTCGCGGGTTCTTAAATTTGCGATTTTCACGATTTTAAAAAATTCGCGAACTTAAAGATCCGCGAAAAATAACTGACCGCGAACTTTGATCTCGCGAAATTTAATGGACATACAAAATTCATGTATTTGTGTTTTCAAGGGCCTAAACAATTTTTAACACAAGGTGTAAGTACAAGGAGCTATCATCTATCAACTTTAGATGTTAATCAGTGTCAAGATTCGCCCAACTATTAGATGAATCGTCTAGTCTTCCCCCTGAGGATCCATTTGAAGAAATTGAAGGTTCTATTGAGATCTCCTAGAAAGGACATGTAACGATACTCTCGATACTCGGAACTAAAAAGAAGACTTTTTGATTACCTCTGTAAGACTGACTTTAGAGGAATACAGCTGCCGCTAAGGGACAGCATATAGGTTTTGTTACAATTGTTGATTAACGTACATTTGTTTTTGTACAAAAGGAAAATTTTAGTCACTTAATCGTCAATTTCGCGAAATTCAATTCCCTGCAAACACAATTCTTCTCCGCGATCGCGAAATGTGCCGAGAAAATTTTCACGAAATTTAAGTCCCACGAAAATAAAGGAGAATAAGGTAATCACTAATCGCCGATCACCATTCGCCGTTCACCCCATCAACCTTTTTTGAAATAGCTAATTATATATAATAATAGCCTCTTTGTATCTTATACACCATATGTACAAGAATATAAACTTTTGTCTTGTTTTTGACTTGCAGTTATACCATGTCTAATGTGTATGGTGCAGTAGTTGTGACAGCTGGTCACAGGGTATGTTAAGATTGATATCCATTTTTTAATTAATAAAAACAACAGTTTACACTGTACCAGATCCAAACACAAACATTGTTGGCTTTAACATGCATTTGAATACTATACCTTCAGCTGACATTGTCCAACACAATGTCCATTTTGACAGCCAACCATCAACACTTCCAGCAATGCAGGATGTTGCTGGGAACATTTGGACAGAGCTTAAGATGCTCTTTATAACAATTTTCTTCCAAGACCTCTGTCAACAGTTATTTTGGTATATATTATGATCTTGCTTTAGAATCACATAGAATTTGTTACAGAGAAATGACCTTCACCTTCACTTGCTTGTGGTTGCTCACTCACTTTTGTTTTCACATTTGTATAGGTTCATAAAGTGGAGGTGACTTTACATGGCGTTGAACCAGATCCTCTGGGGGTGAGGGTAGGAGATCTTGTTTGCTGGAGGTGGGGCAGTGATCAGTTGTACAGCATAAATGCTATACAATCAGCTGATGAAATTGATGAGATTGTAAAAAATCAAGGAATTCCACAGAAAAGGTAAAACTTCAATTATAAATGTTTTAACACTGATATACATGATTGTATAGTGCCAGTTTTGTTTGCATGTTAAGTTGGAACCAAAATGTTGTGGTAGAATGGCCGCCTTAAGTAGGGTCATTGTGTGCTGTGTAGATTCCATTTGTCTGTGTGTCTGTACTCTTGACTGTCTAATACATGTAGATGCACATAATTATGTTGTCAAAATGTGGTGAGAGCAAAAGAGTACACCATAAGATGAAGTGGAATGGCATGACTATTGTTGTCACCACATGTCATCCTCTATGCACCTGTTAGATTACAGACCCACAAATATCTATTTGTTATACATAATTTGTATCTAAATGTTTTCACCAATCAGGGTATGTGTAAGATTCTGTGATCAGGGGCATACATGGGGTACATGGAACAATTCACAGAAAATAAATATGTCAAATCACGAATCTTGGACAACTGTCTGATATGTTGCTGAAAGAAAAGAAAAAAAAACTGCTTAATTATCTCTCAGTACACCATTCATGCATTCTTTACGTAACATAAATTGCTGTGAGATTGAATAATTACTAAAAAGTGCAGAACTGGAACAATTTGATTTACTTTTTCAGTGATTCATGTAGAAAAAGACAACAAAATCCCAAATCTCCAACAATTATTTCTGTTTTTCTTGTGTCACGTAAATAATGTTTTTGATAAATCTCGAGAAATAATTTTTTCTATTCCCGAATCACGAAAAATGAAATTATGCTTGACCACAAATCATGAAAAAAGTACGCCCCTGTGTGATGTCATTCATGCATATAACATGTACATTGTATGTTAACTTCGACACACATGGTCCTGGACCAATCAGAGTGCAACATCATATATTACCAATTATTATTTAATTGACGAATGTCATGCTGCTTTATTAACAGGCGCTGCTGTGGGAGGACATTTACCCAAACTGGTCTTCATCATGTTGTGGCCATAGCATACATACAGGATGATGATGAGGTAGTGATCATATTTGCACAATTTCTCGTCACCTATGCAGAACCAGCTAGAATCCTCTAGTGGGATGAGAAATGGATCGGAAAATGTTTATAGGAGCAAGGATTCAAGAGATCCAGAGTTCAATCCCCAGATCTCACTATCCTTGTTTCAACTTTTTTCCTTTCTGTGTAGCTTTAAGTTGCTTTAAATACCCTTAAAATGGAGCACAATGAGCGCAGCATTGACCTCAAGTTTATCAGTTACTCAAATTACTGTCACGAGTTATCGACATAACATATGGTCACTTAACTTTGCTTTACTTGATCATTAGGATATCGAAACAGATATCCTAATGCAGCTCATTTTAGTCTAAGCTTCAATGTTTTGAAGGGTCAATGTTTGTGCAAATATAATATCACCAGTTGAAACTTCAATAAGCATCAACATCTACATTGATAGTATAGTTATTAAACATGTACAGTTACTACAAATAAATAGATGTTACATTTTAAATGCTATATTGGTTATTTTGCAGCCTACTCTACAGCCTAGCGATTCTTTTATCCAAACTATTTATGTTGATCATGCACCATATGCATGCCATGTGATGGTATCCAGTGATGGTTTCCAGCCCAACTTGGTTACTCTTGCCAAGGTAGGAGTGTCAACTGGTTCCATTCACCAAATATCATTGTGTAGAGAAAGATATAAATTTCTAAATGGAAAGACTTAAGTGAATTAATTACATGTACATTTTCTTTTTATGATGTTTAATTATCAAAAGCAGTAGACACTTATATTATTGCCAAAAATACACAGAACAGAACAGAACAGAACAGAACCAATTTTGCCCAATAATTTCAAGGGCAGATTCAGGATTTAGGGTGTGCAGTGTTATAAAAATTGGAAACCATACAGAGGATTCAAAGAATATTTTGAAAAAGTAACAAGGAGAAAAGAGACCAAAGTCATCTCAGGGGGGTGTGCACCCCCAGCCCTGCACCCCCTCCCAACCCCCTACATCTGCCGTGAATTGTACTTGTACATGTGCATGGCTCAATATTGTTTAAATCTTTTTTATTTGATTTCAGCATGACAGTATCCTGTGGTACTGGGATGGTAACCATGACAACAATCACAACATTGTACTGGTGGAGAACCCTAAAGGTCGTGCTCGTCCAATGTCAGTACATGGTCCATCATTCTTTGAGAGTGGACCAGTCACTAGCTGTAGTAGTTTCTTTCATACCTTTGATACTTCAGGCTCATTCTGGGTTACATCACATGGGACAGATGGCAAAACATGTCAAATTGATGTGCTTAATGAAGGTAAGAGCAAAAATGATTCCTGGGCCTATTTACATGTGCAATGGCCCTGTAAAATGTGCCAGAATTGGCACAGAATTAACTGTTTACTGGTCAGAATACATTGATCCAGCCAATTGCAACAGTAGTCTGCACAAATCAGAGAAAATCCAGATGTAAACCATCTGGATTTCAGAGAAAGTTAAAACATTTATTGGCTCTTTTCCAATATTTCCACAGGATACAGGATATAAAACTAAACCCTATATAATATATATTATTCTTAGAAGTGAACAATTACTTTGAAATGCAAGCCAAAATTTTTGTGTATAGCGTATGTGACAGTGTTTTTTTAACTTTCTTGTAGCAAAGCGTCTTCTTGCTCCATCAATTGCTAATGATAAAGATGGTGGGAATGTAAGTATACTTTTCGAATAGTAAATTGAATCTTTTCATGGGCTTCTATAATCATGAAAGAGCAATGCTGGTTATTACTTCGCCTTCTGTTTAAGATTACAAAGGTCAAATTGTCTTATAATTTTGTGTTAACAGGTTGAGTTAGGATACCAAGTTTTCTTGTCGAGTGATGATAATGACGTGCAGATACTCTACACTTTGGATGGACATCAACCCCTTAAACAACACCCTTTCACAAAAGTGAGTTTACAACATCAGTGCTTCGTGGTTCACTCATTGCAAAATTGAAGGGGTGTCCTT
This sequence comes from Telmatactis stephensoni, assembly GCA_029948255.1. Taxonomy (NCBI): domain Eukaryota; kingdom Metazoa; phylum Cnidaria; class Anthozoa; order Actiniaria; family Isophelliidae; genus Telmatactis; species Telmatactis stephensoni. Next base: position 623,434 of record JALIZF010001854.1, read on the forward strand.
AAAAAGAGCCTAAGTGACGTTTGGGTGACAGTGCGGGTACTGATATGTTATATTATTTGGCATAGGAAAGTCCATTATTCCTTTTTGGACCATTCGGAAAAAAAAGAAAGAAAGAAAGAAAAAAATAGAAAAATCAATTAAGCCATTTTCTATGGCACTTCTTCACTTCTATGTAGTCCTTAGTGAGGTTGATTTTTATGCTGTTTGAATGAAATTAAAACCCTAGTTATCTTGCTGATCTTTCAGTTGTATGATAGTCGGGAAGGTATTGCACTCTCTGAGCCTGGCCTGTACCTTATAAGAGCAGTATCCACTAAAGATGGATGGATAAACAGCAAGACATTCACCTCCAAGTAAGCACACATTTAGTTGTTGTTATTGTTTTCCCATTTATACAACGCTGCAGCAAAATAACTGCGCATGCACAAGTTTTTATAGGCGTACATCTGCATCTTCACCACAGGAATCCCAACCATATTTAAAGAATTTTTATCAATAGATAATCATATCATATCTCTGAGCTTGGTAAAAGCAGAAAAGTACGTACTATACACTACAATGTCTTCAAACTCATTTTTGGCTTCTGTGGCTTAGTTTTTGCTACAAGTTTTTTGGAGTTTCCATAATAATAATAATAATAACAACATATTTTGACAGGATAACCATATACACTTGAAGGGTTCCCTGTGAAAATGACCTAAGTGACTTTTTGATGGATGTCCTGAGCTTCGTTTTTCCACCATAGGAAAGTTAATTATATCATTTTATACATCCTTCTAATAAATCCCACAATGCTTGTTTTCCGCACTTGACATCAAATTTATTCTTTTCAATTGCATTCACATTGTACGAGTTTCAAAAGAATAAATTTGACGTCAAGCGCGGAAAACAATGCGTCGTGGCATTTATTAGAAGGGTGTATACCATTAAAAAATATCATCAAAGTCACTTAGGCCGTTTTCACATGGAACCTTCACTTTAAATCTGCAAAAAAACCAGGGTATAAAGACCTTCGATCAAAACCTGAATCCTCCTTACGAATTGAAAGATTTTTTAGGAGAACTTAGAATTTGATCATGTATCACTCGTTCTGTTTTTGTGGGGACCATGGAATTATTGCATACATTGTTCACACATCACAGGTACTTGTGTCAAAATTGCTGGGTTCCGCGCAGCCATCTTGGATGGACGTCTCTTGTTTGCTCATCCAACATGACTACTGTTTCATTGTCTTTTGATTCCCGAAGGTTTTTGGATGAAATCAATAGGGTGACAAAAGGGGATTTGTATGATGCTTAACCCCCAAGCCAACTTCATGATTCTCAAAATGTGACTGAACTTGCATGTAATGTATCATTCTTTAATTTGTTTCAGACGGTTCTGGGTTTTCAGTGATCCTGATAGTGACATGATTGAAGCAAATCAAGAGAGAGGAGATGAACTTGGACTTCGACAAGAGGTAAAACAGAGAAAGAGAAAATTAATATGCTTCACAATTATTTTTCGTTCATTTTTCTCATTTTCATTTTTTCGTTCATTTGTCATTGCTTGGTATTAGAAGTGGTACTTCAGTGAATTTATAATGAACCTTGTTATTAGTACTTTTGATACTGAACTGACAAAATTATTAACTTCTGTTGGAACAGCAGACATGCACATACACTGAATCGAAATATGGCGATCAATTTGGATAACTATTGTTCTGGACTGACTAGCCTCATTCATGTGAAAGCGCTTTTGTGTTTCTACATGAACACGAGGCTAGTCAGTCCAGAACAATGGCAGCTCAAATGGACGCCATTTTTCGATTCGGTCAATGGCAGACAACAATAGACCATTTTACAGTTACATCTTGGTCAACCACAGCCTCTAATGCGCGTAATACATTTTTAGGAGTTCGGTAACAGCCCGTGAAAAGGCAATGAATGTACAGGAAGAAGTAAATGAACAAAGCAAATACTTTCGATTTCGACGGGTTTGTTCTTTGTTATTTTACACCTCTCTGGTTCATTTGTGTGCATTTCTCGCCTTTTCACGGGCTGTTACCAAACTGGAAAGAATATGATTTATTACGCGCAGTTGAGGCTGTGGTTGACCAAGATGTAACTCTAACATGGTGTATTCAATGTTGGTATACAATTCTTTAATTTTACTGCTGCATTGTTTATGTTTATTTTCCACAGATAACGAACTGGCAGTGGTTCAGTTGCATTCCATATATCTCGTACTTTTTTGTCTATGATAATGTTATCCATATCGATATTGTGCTGCCCAAAATGGCTGACAAGTCATTAATTGCTGGCTTTCAGGTGAGCATAAAACTGCAACACAGATTGCCTTGTTCTGTCATTTCTACAGGGCTGGTGTGTTTGTTTGTTTGTTTGTAAATATAGACAACTTTCAAAAATGGTGGGCTCACTGTTCACGAGAACGAGGCCAGAAAGGCCTCTAAAATCATCATGCATCAAATGAGTCTAAGTATATCCTGTAAAATGCACAGAAAATAGCTATTTCAAAAGGAAGAGGAACACATCGTCTTTGATAGCAATAGAAGTGTCGGCACGCTCATTTTCTGGCAACAAGGCCTTTGTGGCCTCGTTCTCATGTACTAGGCCGCCATTTTTGAAAGTCGTCTGATATGTATTTTATCAGTAAAAATAAATATTCATAATATTCTAATGTCACATAAGTAGAATAAATTTTCACTCTATATAGAGGCATGGAATAGAAACCTTTCTTTTTACTCATCTTTGTAGCTTTATCTTAATGGCATTGCTTATGGGGGTTGGCTCAGCGCCAGCTGTCCTGGAATCCAGGTCAGCGGTCTTACAGGTGACAAAATCTATCATGTAGTACTGGTAGTATTTCCTATTAAAGAAGAATTCAAACCACAGCTATCCAATCAACTAATAGTAAGTTGCCCCTTATTATCATCGCTTGGGGGTCCTGTGGTTTCCTTGGAAACGTGCAATCGCGTTGATGCTGTTGTCATTTTGTGGCCAGCCAATCAGAGCTGTCAGTATACAGTGCTTGTAAATGGTCAGCCAATGGGAGAACAGGTAAATAAGAAATAAGCAAATACTAAAATAGTGTCGATGAGGTTGCTGTAATAGCCGTTTCCCAAGATACCGTTGAGTGTATCCTGTACTAGCCAAAGCCTCAGTTTCAGTACATACTATCGTGTACTGACAATGACGATTGCCAATATAGCAGCTTTAGTCGCTAATTAAACAATATATAATTTACATGATAAAATTATAAACGGCTAGTGTAACGAGAACGAAGCTTTGGCTAGTACAGGATTCTCTGAACTGTATCTTGGGAAACGGCTATTGATTGATGATTTTTGTTAATGATACTTGTTTGCATTCAACAAATAGTGTTATAAAATAACCATCATATAACGCGCGCTCTCATTGGCCAAAGGACGCGTATATATACTGCGAACTCTAAATCTGCACACAGCACGCGCGCGCACTTTTCGAATTTTTGGCCAGCGTAAATGAACACTGAATATGCTTGAAAACAATGTATTTTAAAGATGAAATAGAAAACTTGCCCGCTGTGCTGTGTGCAGATTTAGAGCACTCGGCTACGCCTCGTGCTTCTCTTAACACTTCTCTCGTGTTCTGATCAATCCACGCGTAGTCTAAATCTGCACACAGCACGCGCACGCGTTTTCTATTTCTCCAGTACTAGCGTGTTGGATGACGTTAATGATAATGATGAATATTGGAGCAAGTGTGACTTAGTTGGTGGAAGGTCTCGATTCACAATGGCCTTGCACACTTGTTTCAACTTCGTTCTAATCCTTGTAGCTTTAATTAGCTTAAAATGATACAATAAAAGCAAGCAATGGTGGAAAGCGTGCACGCCTCCAGCCTCGGGATGATGATGCTTCTGCTAGTGATGATGATGATGATGATGATGATAATGATATTTGTGAAGTATGATGTTGACAAATAGTACTTTCCCATCGATCTTTATTATTTATTTCAGTTCTCCCCTGACCCAGGCATCGATTACTGTCGCATCTTGTTTGAAATGGAAAACGCAAAAGAGGAGCAAACATTCCTGATATCCATCATGATGAACCACCAAACAGTCGACCAGCCTTTATACTCCAATGAGATACAGCTACCTCTTCCTCTCCCACAAGAACTTATCACAGCTAACTCCAGAGAACGTTTTAATGATGATCATTTATCTCTTCCTCCTCCAGAAGAATTCATTACAGCTAATTCTAGAGAACTTGCCAATGACAACCAAGCAACAGAAAATGGGAGTTTTTCACCTGCTGTGACTAAAGAGTTGATAATTGTGTCTGAAGTCCTTGATATGCAACATCCTTCACTTGACAGTGAGGTTTCTCCTGGTGCCCTTTCCAGCTCGTTTAAGAACAGTCTTGTTACTATAGATGAGGACAAACAACTAGACATTACCTTCGTTCCCTTGGAGGAATCTCATATTCAAGAAGAATTACAAACTGTTTATGAAGTTCAAGGTGTTAATGCTGGTGAGAATTGTCATCTGCAAGATGAGAAAGATGTTGCAAGTGAAGAAGACTCTCAACAACGTCAAGGTGTAGACACTGTTGACAACAACCTTCAAGATTGGCAAGATGGTAGTGACGGTTTTGATAGTGGTGAGAAACTGGGCAAGAACACTGAATCTGCGGAGCAAGAACTAGTTAATATGGAATCCGATTTTAACTTTATTCAGAAAGATGACAGTAAATATGATGAGTTTAAGTCCAGCACTGGTGCAGATGAAGAAAACTTTACAAAATCTTGTGAACACAAAGAACCAGAAGCTTTAGGAGCTGATAGGCATGATGAATATATTAGTCAAAAGACGTATGAAAATGAGAACATTTTCGAACATACGGAGGTACAAGATGGAATTAATGAAGATAAAGAAGAATTGAGATTAGAAACTGACTCACATAGAGCAAATTCAAACCAACAAACTAACTTTGAAAAAGATAAAGGAGAATCTTTTGAAGTCGATAAAACTAAACGAGATTCATGTAAAGAATTTTCAGAGGAAAACACCAGCTTAAACAAACAGAATGACAACACTGAAAAATACGATGAGCAAACTTCTGAATTTAACAGTAAGGATTCACGCTGTATTTCTGGCGGATTAGAAGAGAATTCTGGAATGAAATTCAAAGACAATTATTTGGACGACAGGTGTAGAGAAAGAGATGAACCAGTGTGGGAATGAAGAGGAAGGCATGCTCGTGGGTCCATTTCAAGAACAAGGCACTGTATTTGACTGTATTGAATGTGGAGAAGAAAAAGAAGCAGCTGTGGAAAATTGCGAAGAGATTGTTCAAGCTGGCGCTGCTAAAGTGCTAACAATTTTCTTTTTTGCTGAAGTTATCGTTGGCCATTCAGCCCCTAACATATCTGTAAAGTCAAAAACCACATTAGACTTTGTTCAAGTTGATGCTAATGAAGTTCTTATGCACTTAGTAGAGCCTGTTGTCATCGAGGTTCAGCTTACTTGGCAAGAACACAGTGCTGAAGCTCATTATGTTCAGTTCTTTGAAGAGACGATATGCAGTGAGCTTTATAATGTAGAAAACGACCAATTTTTCCATTCGAAAATTATAGACCTTGAAGTGAACTTAGCGGATGAATACTATACTCCAGTGGTCAACAGCGTTGAGATTTACTCCTGCTTAGGCAAGATGGAACTTCAAGATTTTGATCCACGATGCAAACTAGACATAGATGAAGTTTTAGGGGAAAGTGATGAAAGGAAAGAGGTTTCTAAAGTTGTTTATAAGTTGTCACCGGATTTGAGGATTGTCGTGAAAGGTACATCATCTGGCAAAGTCGTCCTGGAATGGGAGGACAACACCAGCATTAGTTTACCTGAGTATTCTGTTATGGTGCTTGGTGAAAAGTTTAATTTCGATGTGGATAGTCAAGCAAGGTACTTGCAGCTTATTTATCTCTACCGTACATGTACAGTAATAAAAAACTTGTTTGCTGTCACGCTCTATTAACTTCACCTTTCCCTTCTCTCCTTGCTTATTTTTGCTACCTTTTTTCCTTCCTTCCCTGCCTCCCTGCCTCTCTCCCTGCCTTCCTCCATGCCTTCCTACCTCCCTCCCTCCCTCCCTTCCTTCCTTCCTTCCTTCCTCCCTCCCTCTCTCCCTCCCTTCTTTCCTTCCTTCCTTCCTTCTCATTCTAATTGATTTCTCCCCTTTATCATCCGTCCATGCATCTTTCTGCTCTCTTTCCTTTCCTCTTTTCTTTGCATATTTGTAGCGTATTACCTTGTTAATGTTCACAATTTTACTTACACAGATATGATTTCACCAGTAGCCCAACACCTGAAGTTTGGCCAAGTAATCAGGTAGATACACAATGAATACCAAGTAATAACAACTTTATTGAAAGAACAAGAGTGAACTGACAGCTGTCCTTGTTCGTGTTTTAGACTTCTCTTGTGCAACATTGCTGGACAACAGAACAAACCATCATTGAACTAAATGGATTGAAAGCAAAGCATCGTTACAGGTACCAAAAGTACAAAATTCTTATCAACAGTGGTTGTGAATCATCATATAGTCAATTGAAAAGACGTTGTCGGGTCTAAAAACATAAAACATAAGAAGCTGAGACCGAAATGGTGCATGGGTTCGGTGAATAATTATATTCTGATATTCCGCCAACGCAGGTCCTGCATTTTGCATCGAAGGCAAAGCGTAAATGAATAAATCAGAATGTAATTATTCACATCCCATGCGCCATTTCTGTCTCAGCTTCTATGTTTCAATTGACTATATATTCCAACGATTCCTGATTTCAACGAAATCAGTTTTCCTGACTGAACCATCAAAATTATTACCGATTAACAAGGCAAGGGCGAATGAATCCAAACAACATTTCTAAATATTGCAAAAACCATGGTAAATAGATCAGTTATCACAAGGAAGCTATCGTAAAAATTGTTTTCTCACTGCAAAAACCAAAATAATAAGCCGAAATAGGGCAAGAATATTTATTAACGGAATTGCTGGGTTTCATCCATTCCTTTGGAAGTCAAAAGACAGAACCGGTAGCCATGTTGGATGAATAAACAAGAGACGCTTTTGTTGAAGTTCATCCAAGATGGCTGCCGTGACGTCACATGCAACCCAAGAATTGCGATAGCGTATGACGTCACTTGGACTAACTCGTTTGTTTCCTTTCCTTGGGAACACTAAAAACAGTGATATCTTAATACTAGAGTTACCCTTCCTTCATGTAAACGGGTTCTCAGCCTTTGCTGCTCATTTCAGAATTATCGTCCTTGCGAGATCACGTGACTTGTCTGCGTGTTTCCGGTCTGACGTCGTAACAGTGTCTATGCCTGGTCGACCTAAAGCACCAGTAATACGTGTTATAACACTTAAGGACAGAGAGGTAAGGAGTAGTCGGGAGGTCTTAGTGTAACCCAAGTATCAGAGAGGAAGCAATGGCTCTTCGCTAAGCGTGGGAAAGTTCTTAATTCATGTGACTGTCGATGCAAACATGACTCAAATAGTTCGTCTCATATTTCATAATAGGACTATGTTGAGTATACACCTATTTCAAAAAAGGTTGTCACCGCTAAGAGCGATAGGTAATAGGTCATTCCAAGACCGCAAAGCACTATTGATTTCTAATTGATTTACATATGAATAGCCAAATATTTGATGGAAGAGTGTAAAGAAAGATTTAGGATGGCTTAATTAAGAAATCAATAGTGCTTTGCGGTCTTGGAATGACCTATTACCTATCGCCTATCGCTCTTAGCGGTGACAACCTTTTTTGAAATAGGTGTATATCCATATTTCAATCATTCATTTCCTCCTACACTGATCGTGTTTTTTCATGATTTATTTTCTGTGTTGTTTAGTTCACAATAAGCTGGAGAACACCATGTTCGTATGGTGAAGCGAAGATCGTTGGGTACAAGTTACTAATCAACGATAGCCAACATGGCGACATGTTGCCACACGATGCCGTGCAGCATACAGTGAACAACCTACAACATGGTATGTATGTATGCCAGTCTAAATTACACCGTCTGTTTGAAATCTGAATGACCAACGCCAGGTGCGTTGTTTTCATATTTTTTGAATTTCAAATATGGTAAAATGGAGGGTAAACTTTGAATGCGCGAAGTTACAAAAAGAACGTTATATTTCGGTATATATAAACCTTCGATACGATCATTGTATATATAATTGACGTACAAATGTTTCTTCTAACAGGAACATTTCAGCACGTTTCTCTCATTGCTGTAACTGGTCATAGTGTTGGCGACAGTCCACCATCCAACGTGGTTACCATTGCTTGTCCCCACCCTCCCCCTCCTCCGGACATCGTTGAACACCCCAGCAATAGTCCCAATACAATATCCATATCATGGTCCCCAGTATCCATAGCAACGGATCCTAACCAATTGAGGCTACTTTCAAGTTATGATGTATTTGTTGATGACTGTACTTCATGGAAGCTTGCCCTGTGGGTGACGTCACTGATATCTTCCTGGACAGTTTTACTTATGCTATCCCAGAGTGCTATGCAGGCAGGTGTGTATTCATAGTAACAGTGAAATACAAAGTGAGATCGACCACACGTGATTCGTAATGAAAACATACAGCAATACAGTGGAATGTATCCTATGACCACCTCCCCTAGCAACCAGTTTCCCGGATACGAAAAACTGTTTGAGTTTCCTGTTCAAGCCACTATTGTAAGAGCCTCTCATAGGCTACTGGCATTGATATTTTGAGTGGTCACTTACTGGGGATATTCAACTGTATAGCAATATTTCAAACACAGAGGTCAAGTGCTTGCTAACTCACTGGCTTTAAAACGATCGTTTTCCCTTACCATACATGAATTGACACAAATCGTCATTATTTTACCATCTCAGGGAGTATTCGATCTACGTCAGAGGTCACGTGGATCCCCAGATGATCGATTCCAGTCCCCCAACCCATATGTGTGGTTGCTATGGTGACATGTCTAACGTTCTAAACATCACATGTGAGGGTGAACTTTCAGTTTCTTCCTTTGCTGTTGATTATATGGACGAAAGTAAAGTGGTGTTGTCATGGAACAACTTCCTGAGAGTACCCTCCACGGGATTAAGGTGAGCCAGGAGTGCCGTCTGTATAATCCAGACACTGAATTATCGTATTTGAGCTTAAGATAACTTTAATTTTAGAGTGTAATAATATTTCATTCCGTTGCTAGGGCTATGTTCTCTGTGTTGACAACCGTATCCAAGGCAACATACTTGGCCGAGAGACCCAATCAGCTACACTTACTAATTTGTCACCAGGCAAAAACATTACGGTCACACTAGCAACGATACACAACGAACGTAACGCTGAAAACCTTCACGAAAATCTCGCGCAACTTCACGAAACACATGATAGTGGTGTCGAGAGTAGCTCCAGTGCGTATATTGATAACCGCATTACTACAAGGGACACGGGCCCTTCCACTAGCCTTACCCTACACGCGTGGGGATTTGTACGAAAGATTTATGACGTTCAAGTTGTTAAGGTAACATGCTGCTCAGCAGAGTTAAGATGGAGTCTTGTAGAAGTAGACGAGAAGAACGAGGTAGGGCCCCATCCTTTGTTCGTAGAGCCTGATGGGTTTAGAGTCAAGTTTTGGAAAAGTGGAGAACTCGCAGAGTTGGAGTTAAAGACAGTGGAAACAAAAGGTAAGATCTACATTTCAAATCTGTTTTTCAAAACAAAATCTATAAGCTTTAAGTATTGACAGAGCTTTAAAGGTGCTTTTAAACAGAGGTTAACATTGCAAGGGCTGTGATACATACTAGTTAATTATACAATGATTTCGAGTGGAACTAAGAGAACCAAAATCATTTTCTACTTTTTAGGGCAAAATTGCTGCTCACAATTTCAACTAACCTATATCTTATATAAGTATTTTTAGTATCATATTTATTCTCCCAGTACAGTTTTTATATATCATGTATATTCTATTGTAATCTATTTCCACAGGCCCTCGTGGAAATCGGCGCCAGTTGACGGGGCTAGCGTGTCTGAATAAAGTTTTAAAAAAAGATACCGTGGAATATCCCACGAGTCACTTGTATTTTCTAGTATATACACACGAGCCTTTAGGTGAGCCTTTAGGCGAGTGTGTATGCAAAGAAAATACAAGTGACGAGAGGCAAATCCACGGTATGCCATGAGAAACCGTTGTATAACTATTTCGTGACAGTTTTCAGCATGGCATGACAATCTTAAACATATGGAGCAACTACTACATCTACGCTCTAGGTTTCATTTTCATAATCATATATTTGTAACAAGATTATTTGTTTTGATGTAAATGTATCATTTAACAGTATTTATATTTTGGTTCTTAGACTCCACCATTTGTGTGACAGACTTCGAATCGTCTTGTAGATACGCCGTGGTTGTAGAAGCCTTTGCTGACCATCCAAATTACACAACAAACAGTACCAAGTGGAACATTTCAACATCAGAAAAGCTACGATTCGATACTAAACCCCCACCCTACCCCCCTGAAAACCTAAGGATTGTATCCAGTACTCTGAACTCCGTCTGTCTGTCATGGGATCCGCTAGATACTACACAAGACTTTAGATTTCTGTATCTTGATGTTCACAAGGTGGATAACGACGAGGAAAGTGTTTCGCCCGCGTTAATGCATTTTACAATTAACTCTCATATGACGTCATTCACTATTCACAGCCTCGATTCCAAGACACTGTACATGTTTAAGTTAAGAACTTCTTATATTCAAATAGACTCTCTAAATATACATCCACATCGCTGCGAGATCGATAGTAGCATCAACGCGTGGACCAGTGGCGTTGATAGGCCATGTGGCCTTCATGCAACCAATCGGACTCCATTTTCTGTACACGTTGCTTGGCAACCAGTTGTTACCTATGGAGACCTTAATGTGTTATATTATTTAGTACATTATATTGAAAAGAAGAGTAGATCTGTACATGGTGGAAGCCCAACGTTAATAGATGAAAACTCTCTAAGGGTTCCCCAGGGATCAGTTATTGGGCCACAATGTGAAATAAAGGGGCTCGAACCTGGAGTTGCTTATTATATCATGGTAGAGGCAGTGGTGAAATTAAACGACAAAGAAAACGATGAAACGGAGGACAATCAACCAAACGATGCCGATGAAGTAGCATCTAGTATTGCTAGCTCGGAGAGTGACTGGCTGTCTCATATTGCACATGACTGTACGTCCAAATCAATTACAGTCAGCACAGTGGCACGTCCTGGTAAACCCGTACTTCTGATTACTGGAATGTCAGCAACACAGATCCATCTTTCCTGGAATAAGCCTTCTGCACTCCAGCTAGGTACGTTGTTAGATATTGTTTATAATCAGAATACTGAGAAGCGATGTCACGTGACCGTTGCTCCTCTTTGGGGATTTTTCAAACTGCTTTGCAACTGCCAGTCACATTCACAAGCTGAAACATTTTGAATATTACAGTTTTCCCTCGCTTGCCCTTCCCGTCTTATTCTCCTTACAATTCTTATTCTTCAGTTTATATCAAATGATATTACTGCTAAATAAGCATATTTTTGTATGAGTGTAGGAAAAAAATTACGATATAATTTCTGTCGTAGAACAGTTTTCGAATGACTGTGGATTTGGCATGGTTACGGCAGGAATTTCGAATGTTCTTGTAGAAATGACGGCGCTGACACGGTCACGGAACGGTGCGGTCGGTTTCACACTCTTACGGAAACTGCTCTACTATAGCCGTAAATCCTTGTTACTCGAACTGCCTTGATAGACCGGGTCTAAATCTACGGTTAGTGTAAACTACCTTTGAATCATCAAAAAACGTGCGGTCTGACACGGGTAGCCCGAGTAAACGCCAACCAGTTTATTTTTTGTAGCGTAAAACCTTACGTTACAAAAAATATACTCGTTGGCGTTTACTCGGGCTACCCATGTACTACCGTATGTCAGTGCACACGTGAAATTTGCTGTGTGTCAATGTCTACAGATCTTGACGATCGACGTCAAGCCATAGAACAAGATCTTTGTGGACGTATTCGTCAAGTAATGGGGTATACATTGGAGGTCAATGGACGAGTAATCACCAGACTACCCGCAAACAAACACAGTTTCACATTAAAAAGATGTAAGCCAGGTATGAAGTACACGTGCTATCTAGTTGTCATGGCAACGACAGGGGGTACTGGCAGGAAACAGAACAAGAAGAATGAAGCGAAAAAGGTAACTGCGTTTCACTTTATGTAGATGTAATCAAGAGAGAAACCGAATTTTAAAGTGCAAACACGTATAATATGTCGCGTAACCGATAAGACAACTACTGGAATACCACCTCTAGAGTATAAATGTAGGTTATTCATTGTGGTCGACTAACCAGATAATACAGCTGGGTATTTTTACGAGTCACGCTGTAAAGGCTCGCCAAAAGCAAGTGACAAGTAAAAATTTACAGCTATGAGATCGTATTAATTTTCTCGTAAAAGGTCTATTTACATTCCTTAACTCAGTCAGTAAAAAACGCTATGCGGATATATTTTGCTTGATTGAACTAGTGAAAAACTCCTTAAAAACTCCTGGAAATAATTTGAAAATCCTCCTTGAAATTTCTGGATTTATTGAATTTTCTTGGTATACGAACCCTGGTAATTGAAGGGCTGAAAAAAAATCAAAGTGAATCTGGCCAAAGTGGTCTTTGTGTCCAGGAATTGATATTTTGGATGAAGGAGGTCTCCGTTTGCTAGAGGAAAGTCCGTTAAGACCACTCAAGAAAATCATCAGAAAAGCCACTTTAGCCGTTTTCATGGCGGCTATCTCTTCAAATATAAATAGTCGATTATAAAATATTTCAGATATAACGCGCGCGCTGATTGGCTCGCTCAAAAAACGTCGAAAATATTTTATAAAAGCAATATAAAACGATCGCTTATGTCTCTGTACTGTGATATAAACACTCTGGAAGATGTAGAGCACTCGTAAAGCAAGAGAAACACTCGGCTACGCTTCGTGTTCCTAAGCTTGCTTTCCTCTTGCTCTACATCTTCCATCGTGTTTATATCACAGTACAGAGACATGCGCGCGCATTTTATATTGCTTGAAAAGAGTTCATCGCCCATAAAGGTTGTACTTTATATTACAAATGATTACGTTTATCTTTGTGCTGTAAACATATTGTCAAACAAGTTCTAAACCTGTTTTTCAGGTTATTACCGCCGTCGGTAGTACTGAATTCGATTCAGACGACGAAGAAATCAGAAGCTTTCAAGAAGCGAGATCAGATCCATTGGAGGTAATAATTCCCCGACAGGACCCCCCATTAGTACTAAACATCTACTACAACCCAACTCCTGCGCATGTGTCGTCTGAGTCTTCCGCTGGTAGCGAGGAGTCTGAGGATGGCTGTGTAGTTTTGGAGTGGAAGAGTAGTACCCCTCTAAAGGGCGTGGCCTCGTATAGGGTACACTGGACGGGTACATTGGACGACCAACAAGAGATTGAAGATAGTCTATCGGCTTCTAGTAACAGTTATGAGATATATCCAGTAAAGCAAAGGTACGGACAGAACAAAGGATATGGTCATTGTGATGATCTATCATGAATAGGCCCTTTGCAGCATGTTGGAATGCAGCTCAATTTGGAGGGCAAGACAAAATAATTTCAATGTCCTGTTAGCTGGAAACCATTGTTTTTACCCTCCAAAATGCGCTCATTCCCAGGTGCTGCAAAGGGCCTATTGCATAAGTATTTTTATTGTAGGATTTATTTGACTAGATTAGAAAAATTGGTTCCGTTATTTGTTGTAGGTCCTTGTATTCTGTATGGCTTCAGATGTTTCGTAAAGAAGGCTCCATAACATACGGCCCTCTTCATTGCCAGGTAAGAAGACTTTAAAACGCCTTCTGGCTTCGGTTGCATGAAGGTGGATAGGGCTATCCTGATTTATCCTACGAATAGTGCTACCCACCTTTAGTGCAACCGGAGCCAGATTATTACCAATACCGTGGAACCTCTCTAATACGGACACCGAAGGGTCACAGAAAAGTGTCCGTGTTATGGAGGTGTCCTTACAAAGGAGGTCGGGCTTATGACGTCAAAGTTTCTTAAGATAAATACATTATTAAGTGTTCTTTTTGATCTTTTATACACCTATTTCAAAAAAGGTTGTCGTATGAGAGGTCGCAAGCCTACGCGACAAGACCGAAAAGGAGCATGGGTAGTTGAAAACTTTTCCTATCTTTTTGGCTTTGGTTTTTATTTTAAGCATCAATGAATAAAGGACTTTGTTTTATAAGCTCAACACAGGTTGGTAGAGAATTGTCGTGTTGATATTTATGTGGTTTCATAGCTTCTAGTAATTTCTACCCATACTCCATTTCGGGTGAGTCGCGTAGACTTGAGTCTATTTGCCGACAACGTTAATTGAAATAGGTGTATGTTCAAAAAGGCACAAAATCATGTGTCTAATGGGCCCGCACTATGTACATTTGCTTTCTTGTATTACTCTTTTACAATCATGATAATATGTATGAATTTTGCCATCTGGGGCCGAGATTAGGTGTTCGTTGTTCGTAACAGAGAGAGTCCGTAATATAGAGGTATTTTTAACAAAGAATATATGGAGGTTTTGCCGGGATCAAAATATCTGTCCATAATATGGAGATATGGAGACTTGGTTTATGCACGCCACGTTCGAGCTTCGACGGATGGGGGAGGTGGATTAAGAGTGTACTATTCGCTCCCTGAAAGAACACATCGATGAAAGGGGAAGATAGATCAATCATTATATCATTGTGTAAGGGGTCGTGTCCCATTGGGACGTTGGGGCCCCCTGGGGGATGGGAGGAGTATATGAGTCGGGGCGATGCGGGGGATCGGGGCTGAAAACAGACGTCAGTGAATACACTTGTGATCGAGTGTAAAGCGAGTAAAACTCCACAACTCCAGCCAAAGAGTCTCATCGCCGTGACTTAAAGAGGGATTGAGATAACTGTTCGCGAGGAACCTGTAAAGTATATATGAAGCATAAAACAAGTAGTTACAAATAAATGCTACAATTGGTTCTTATGAAGGTGTTACTGTTGTTAGGTACCTGGTCGACCTGACTCCCCCTGGATATGGTGCAGGAGCATCACAGCATATCGTATACTCGTAGAATGGAACGAGCCCAAGACATACGGCATTGATACTATACGGGCCTATCAAGTAAGTACAACACTGTGTGACTATACGGCATTACGGCATACGATATACGGCATTGCAACCATACGAGTATACGAAGTTCGAACGAAGACAAAAACAACATACCAAAAAATTACGTATACCAGTATTCCTCTGAGCCGATATCAGACTGATTTAGCAAACACGATGTGAAAGAATATTCCACGCGCACTGACAGATTTTGTTCAAAATGACCGTTCGTTGACGTCACGGATGCAAAAATAGATGAAAGAGCGTGTAAAAATTAGCATTGTGACGTCATCGCGGTATATATGCCACGCAGCGAACGATTATGATATATTTATCGTCATCTCACGTCCTCGCCGATTTGCTAAATTAGCCACTGAAAACCTCGCAACAGGGAATTGTGCATTTCAAAACATTCTGAGTTCCATGTCAGTATCAGTATCTGTATATTTCCGTAACTTAACCGTGATGTGCCGTAACTATACTGTAACCGTCTCGTAACATATCCGCTTCGTGCGTAACCGTGTGGCAAACTTCCTTTGCCGTAGTCACGCCATAGAGTCGATTTCATATGACTGTGAAAACGGTACCGCACGGTCACGGCACGGTTACGGCAGGAATTTCGAATATTTTTATAGACAACACGGTCAAATCTGCTCTATTCCAATTTTCTTGTGATGCAACTGTAACATTGTCGTGCCAGTAATTTAGTGCCCACCACAAACAGGTGTTATCTTTGTTTTTGGAATTTTAAGCAATTTTAAATGATTAACAGTTATCGATTCGTTACTTACTAGGTCAACCTGAATGACAGACAACTTGGAAAGCTCCTGAGCCCGCAGACTAATAGAGTTGCGGTTCACTGTCAACCGAACAGGTAAGTACTTGGTGTATTCAACACCAATTGTATGCAACACCAGATGTATCAAATAGCTTGTATATCAATGGATGTATCATCTATTGATACACTTAGTGCTGCATACACCAAGTACTTGCTTCCGAAGGGTTAAAGTGCAATTAGAGAGGTGTGTGTAATACAGAGGTGTCTGTTTTATAGGGGCTCCATTACTTCATGTATGGAGATTCCCATTTTTGGGATATATAGACCAGTCCATTTTATAGAGGTGTCGGTATGTCCCGAAAGAGGAGGTTCTAGTGTATAAAGCGGCTCGTGACCACCTCTATTATACAATCAATTTTTTGTGAGTCAAGGGAGTTGGCTTAATCAAGACACTTCTTGATCTGAATTCCACTCTTTGCGTCATTGCAGCGTTTACAGGATTGCTCTTCTGGCGCTAACCACTGACCCACAGTTTGGAGACGCAGAATCGTCCAATCTCCTTACAGTTTGTACGCCAGGAGTGACAGATAGGAGTCTGGATCCTAAGCAGAATATTCGACTTAGACCTTTATGGGCTGAGAACGACAGTTTGACCGTTGAATGGAGTGACGACAATGGTAAGGGTTTGTGTGTTTATCAACTGCTTTTGTAGCCTCCTTAACAGGGGAGCAAACCCGTCATGCACGCTATATCAAAAAATATCAAAGAAAAGAATCAATCATATCGGGGATTTTCTTCACAGATCTCTTGACGATAGATCATTACGTAGTCAAGTGGAGCTCAGTCCGTCAACCTCAGGTAATCACTTAGCAATAAGGAACCTAAATGGAAACCAAATGCCTTAGTGTCCGTCAAATAGAGGTGTCCGCTAAGTAGAAGCCCAATTTACAGTAAATATGTGAAGATATTTTGGAGCGAACTGCACTTCTCGGAAGATTTCATCCAATTGGTGGGCCACCCGAGAATCTAAACAATGACAACAATAGATTCTTTTGTTTATCAGACCAATTAGATGACATCTTACGACAAGGTACAGATAACCTGGAAATTTTCTCCGAGACGTGACCTAGCGTCACGCTTAATAAGGGGCCCGCTTAGTTAATACAGAAGGAGCAAAGAAAATATCCATTGTAAAGAACCGGTATTTCGAACCTCCTTCAATAGGAAATTTATTTACGGTCATTTCAGTTGGAAAGCATTGTATTTTTCAATGAAAAGCTGTTTGAGCTATATACAGGGTTCCTCTCAGTATTACTGATTATTAATTGTAAATTAATTCATCCTGGTCATTTCTTCAGTCACGTGAAGAAATAGTAACAATAGAGGAAACGTCATACACTATCGAGGGCTGCCAAGCTGGTACCAGGCATTTTATTGCTGTCGCGGCCGTTGATCATCGAGGGAAACTGGTATCAAAGTCGCCACAGTTAATTATGCAGACGTCTGCACCTTTACAACCACCAAGACTGCGTTTAACGTGAGTTTTAATTTAATTGCTATTTCATTTGTAAAATGACGATCGATCGATAAGGGGACGAAGATATTTCGCTGAAGAACATTAGTTTAAATCATTAGTTTATGATTTAAAACTAACGATTATCGAGAGTGTACTCGGAAGGTCTAAAATAGTTCCCTGAGGAACACCACGGAAAAATGTCTTGTCTTTATTTATCGATTGCGCGCGCTCAAGAGCCCAAAGTTAGTTCCTTGAAGAACACCGTGAAAAAAGAACCACCCACTTTCAAACAGTATTACCATTTTCTGATTAACACCTCACACACGTTTGACATCCCCTTTATGAGTGACGCCGTTTGCTGGTTCTTACAAGGCCAAACCATGTACTTTGTTTCAGTATCGTTTATTTACTCAAATCACATGGCATTATCGTCCAACTGTTTTGTCTTCCTTTTCATTTATAGTTCAGCTTTGCCGTCAAGTATCATTGTTGAGTGGGATAAACCGCTGCCTATGGGAGATGCTGCAGTGGACGCATACGAGCTCAAGGTATGTCCTATAGAAAGTTGTCGGTCTCATTGAATCGTCAGCCAAAGAAATGCTGTTAGTTTCCTCACCGTAGAAATTTGTATCTTTTCTTTTGTCAGGTGAATGGCGTAATACGAGATACACTAGACAGCACTGAGCTCTTGTTTGAGTGGACGAATTGTTTTCCTTGCGAAGAATACTGTTTCCAGATAAGAGTAAGTATAAAGAAAACTGTGGTAACCGGAAGGGTTAGTTCTAGTGGTCAAAAAATCATTATCATTATCATTGTCGGTCACCGGTGAGACGAAACCGAGTGGATTTCCACTAAAATGGCGAAAAATCGTGGTAGATAAGAAGACTCCCGACAAATCTCCAACACACATTTGAGTTTTACCAAAGCAAATGAAAATATTAAACATAAAAGAGTTAGTGAATTTGAAAAAAAGAAATGTTATTCAAGCTTGCACCGATACCCTGCGCGGGCGGAGACTCCATGTTCATACGATTTTTAACCATCCAAAGGGCAAAACATTGGATAAAATGTCTTTCCACATGTCCCGTACGGCCCTACTCGCGCGCTCTTAATAAGACCCTCGGAAAAGATGACGTGATCGGGGCCTTAAGGTTTTGCGTGAGCGGGCCGTAAAAACCCGTAAGGCCCTACTTATTTCCGCGCGCTGTAATATTACAGAGATTTTTAGTACTTTTTTCAACAAAAATCAGGTTACATGATAAAATGCTTATTGATTGAATTAGGTCGGGCCGGACGGGGAAATATTTGGTTCTTGGTCATTTGTACGGAATTGCCTCCAGCCAAATATTGTGCCGTCCGGCCCGACCTAACTCAGTGGTCAATAAGTACATAGTAACTAGCTATTCTTTGTCCTATTTCTCGACCGCAGGTTCTAAGCACCAAAGAAGACTGTCATAGTGGCTGGTCAAAGGTACTTCCGGTTGTCTGTCCAGGTTCCTCCCAACCAATAATATCACGTGCACCATCAAGTCACGTGAACTGTATCAAGGTCACGTGGGACACACCTCTACTTGCTGGGGGAGCAACAGTGAAGACGTATAAGGTACCATTTCATAACTGAAATTTGTAGAACTAAAGAGCACCTGTTTCAGAAAAAACGTTGATATAGACTTAAAGCTACTAATTATATGCAGGTATACTCTCAGCCTCACTCTGATTCAACAAACAAAAGAATCACCAAACAATGCCATTGTTTAGTGGAGTGAAAACGAGGCGTAGGATCTGTTTGCATATGATTAGTAGTATTATGCAAAAAGTCTATTGGTCAATCTGAAATAGATAGTCTGACACCAAAATGAATATTTGTGTTTTAAAGTTTAGTTGTATTCTGGCTAAAATATGAAAACGACAAATTCTTTACTCGGAAGTCATGTGTAGTATTCTAGAAAAAGAAACAGCAACCAGCAAATACGTCTGACAAATCCACGATCCCTGAATTTGTACTCCGATATCATACGAACCTGTTACAATTTCAAGTGTACCTACAAAGGGAATTCGCTTTATTCACGAGGCGCCGTCTTGAATTTGCATTGTTTGACGTCTTTGTTTCTAACATGGAAGCGAGTTCAAGCGCTTGACCTCGTTTCTATGTAAGAAACAAAGACATCTGGTTCAAGATGGCGTCTCCGTGATAAAAGCGAATGTAGGTCGGTAGAATGGGCTTGATTATACAAAGACAGTTAGACTGAAACAAAGTTCTACTTGCAATAAAAAGACGCTTGCGAGATGCCCGTTTGATTATGCCGCGTGTACTCGGCGGGTTTTCGACACTCCTCGCCTCAACATGCATATTGTAACGTACAAATAAAAGTCTTTATATTGTGACTTGGACGTCTGCGTCCGCCGAGTGGACTTCTGGATATTTTACGTGATTGATCTTCATTATATTGCTCGTTTTGACATCTTGTAAGCGAATAGCCCCTTTATTTAATTGTCTTGTTGCAACAGGTCTATTACTTAGCCTGTGAAGACCATCATCTAACCCACGATGCTATTATTAACGATCCCAAAACAATCAGTCATGGGCCACTTGACCCAGCCACACATGAAGACACGTTAGACAACGCCCTCCCGTCCCTACCCTACTGGGTAGTACTAGAGGTCCATTTACTCCCCGATGGATGCTATAGTGGATTCTCTGAACCAATCAGAACTCGAGTAGCCGTTCCTCCGGACCCTCCCAACATTAGTGTAGCGATTTTGGGTCTCAAAGAGAGACGGACGTTGGAGCGATTTCTGACAAGACTGGGTCTCCTCAAGGACAGGTAATGGTGGTACATTTGTTTTTCGTTTATTCGTCCATCCACTGTTTTCATCTTTCTCGTTCGTTGTTCGTTCGTTCCTTCGCTCGCTCGCTCGCTCGTTCGTGCGTGAGTGCGTGCGGTCGGTCGTTCGTTCGTTGATTCGTTCGTTTGTTCGTTGGTTCGCTCGTTCGTTCGTTCGTTTACTCACATTTGTTTATCCACAGAATTTCTCGCAAAATTCAACTGTTGCAGAATTCCGTGGTTGTCAAAGGATCTAAGCAGAAGGAAATCCAGGTGCTAACATTTTTTCTATTCATATACCATCTCAATTTTTTTGCCGCCAAAACATTTTACTACTACAGGCCCACGAGCCACGTAAGAATTTACTAAACCGACTTATAATATCCGGGCAAAATAACTAAGCGAGTCTTCTCGCGGAATGCCGTTAGATCTGAAGGTAAGTACTTAGTGTATGCTTCACCAATTGTATGCAACACCAAGTGTGTCAAATAGATTGTATATCACTGGATGTATCATCTATTGATACACTTGGTGTCGCATACACCAAGTACTTACCGACTGTCTAAACTAGTTTTCGAGAAAAAATGTTGATGGCAAAAACAATGCAAACTTCATCATTAAGCAATATAACGCGCGCGCATGTCTCTGTACTGTGATATAAACACGATGAAAGATGCAGAGCAAGAGAAAAGCAAGCTTAGGAACACGAGGCGTAGTCGAGTGTTTCTCTTGCTTATCGAGTGCTCAACATCTTCCAGAGTGTTTATATCACAGTACAGAGACATAAGCGATCGTTTTATATTGCTTTTATAGAATATTTTCGACGTTTTTTGAGCTAGCGAGCCATGTCTCTGTCCTCTGATATAAACATGGTAGCCAGCCAATCAGCGCGCGCGTTCTATCTCAAATATTTTATAAGACAGTCATATAAACAATAGTTTATTATTCCCACAGATCACAAAGAACCGTGCTACTCTTCACAACCTCAACATCGAACTCAAAAACTGCACCAAAGACATCGAAAATTATACAGGGTCGGTAAATGCCGAATTGACCTGGACGTTGCCATGTGACGATGGTGACGCAATAGTGACTGGTTACCAAGCCTTTGTTGATGGAGTCGAATACGGGCAACCGTTGGATACCAGTTCTTTAGGAATCACTTTGAAGGTACTGCTTTTAATACGGTAGAATGTGATATCGTTAATATCTAGGGAAGATGATTACTGATTTGAGTTAGCAGGAAAATGTTAATTATGGTCTGTTCACGAGGCACAGCTTCAATGTACGGTAATGTGTATAACGTGTTGCGTTGTAGAGCAAATGTCACTCGTATAATCAATTAATTTTCTTTTTTACATGAAGTACGTAGAAGCCCTGTCTTCTCTTTGCAGCAAGAAAATTTTGTTGCACGCAGAGTAGTAATACGAGCAATATTAGCTCTTTACCTTGCAACGCAACATTTTTCCGAGTGACAATTTCATTCATAAATGTACGAAACATGTTTCACGATTTTGTTGCCCGTATTACCGGGATGAAAGCAACATTCCATGACATGTGAGGTGACTTGCCTTTTGGATCCTCAGATACCGTACTTCTTTTTAATCTTATTTTGTCTTTTCTCTCAGTTACCCGCCTCATCAAATGATCACGTGGTATACGTAAAAACTCTAACAAGCCATCCCATCGGTCCTAGCGAACCCTCCAACCAAGTAACTCTTCATGCCAAGGACTTTTTACAGTTTGTGCAATTTTGTTATTTTGGAGCACACTCTGAAACAGATGGATGTTACTATGGAGACAGCCTGGACTACGAAATTACGAATAAACAAATAGCTACTCACAGGGGGTCATTTGGGAAGCCACTCCCCTCCCCTGTGTGTTACGTTACAGATATATTGAGGTCCTGCACTCAACCTTTAGTTCAACCTTCAAGCAAAAAGGCCAAGAGCGATTTTATTTTGGACTGTATGGTGAGTTTTTCGTCTGTATCATACATATTTGATTGTAACGTAATCAACTTGAACGGTTATTGTTGGCTATTTGTCACGCAATCTGTCGTTTGTCACTAGTCGTTACTTGATGTCACGCAACCTTCGGTCGTCACGCAATCGTTACATTCGTAACTACACATTTCTTATTACATTGTCACGCAATTTTATTTACGATCGCTGAGGTAAGAAATTCCTTCGATTATTACATGATTGCGTGACTACATGTATCGTCACGTAGTAACGCAACACTATTTTCAATACTATACTCAGATTATTTTTCAAGAGCATCACATTTTCTATATTGATTGTCAGGTGTCATTCATCGATAAGAACAATGGAAATGTTTTTAAAGTTTTCACGTAGTTATCACCACGACGTAAGTGTTTGTATTTCATTTCTTAATTGCTTCATTGATGTTAAACTAAGGCCTGGTTTTCACGAGCGATAGGAAGCAGCAGTCGCAGCAGCATGAAAAGACCCGGTATTACTATTTCGTGAATGAAAACAATGAGCAGTACATTACTGAGTAAGTTGTTTGTGCTTATGTCACTAGTGAAAAGACAAGCACTGCTAATGAGCAGTACATTAACTGAGTCTGTGTATGTTGCTTGTGCTTATGCTTATGACACTAGAGAAAAGTACAAGCACTGCTAATGAGCAGTACATCACTGAGTCTGTGTATGTTGCTTGTGCTTATGCTTATGCCACTAGAGAAAACCGCAGGTTTTTAAGACCTTGCTCGGCCATCAGAATGCATTAAAGTTTGGACAAACCAATCAAGCTTATTTTTTCACTTATTTGTATTCATTTCTAATGAAGATTGACTTTATAACGTGCTGTGTTCAAAGTGGTCATCCTATCAGCGGTCACTACCAATTTCTTCAGGATCAGCTCAAATCACGTAACTGGCTGGACCAGTCCAATGTGCACCATTTATGCGGCTGTTATCCTGGTAGTCAGCGGTCTACTCTAAGACGTTCCGATGGGGGTGGTAGTAAGGCTAGTGTTTGTCATTTGTATGGTCTTGTTGGTGTGCCTATCATAGTACTTTGCAATCAGGATGGTGAGTGATTCCCATTGATTTTGCTGTCGCCTTCCTATACAGCTCCCTTTCGTTCAGTTTGCAGCTTTGTTTTCTTCCTCTTTTTCTTCCTTTCCTTCCTACTTTTCCTTCTTTCTCTTCCCTACTTCTTTCTAGGGCTACTTCGGGCTTCTTTCTTCACTATTTCTACCTTTCAATAGCTTTCTCGTTTTTGCTTTCTCTTCCTTATGCTCTCATTTTTCTACCATTCCTCTCCCATTCCTCTCACTCGCTTTTATCACATATTTCCTTCATTTTTGTGTCTTAACCTGTTCTATTGTCCTATTAACTACTTTTGTTTCTTACAGGTTACATGGTGTGGCAGGGTCGTATTTGTGTACAAGATTACCATGACTACCACCAATGTTTACTACACGCTTTAAATGAAGGTCTTAACCAAACGTGCACAATATCAGACTGTGATCAATGCTCTTTAGATCACGAGCTTGACACAACGGGTTTGCCATCACAGATATTTTCTGATCCCAATGAGCGATACAATTGTCGGGCTACAAAACTTGACTCGTCCCTGGAGGTGACAGGGACGATTGTCAAGTCGCTCTAAAGCAAATCAGAAAAAGCTGCCGTCTCTCACAGATATTTTTGACTCAAGGGGGAGTTTACCCCAAGTTAGTAGTTCTGAAATAGTGGCATCTACCACAAAAACTGTTTCTTCAAGTACGCTTGAAAGCACGGAATATTTACACCGACGCTTGCACGATACACGTCCCCAGACTTCCCCCTCTAAGGACAAAACACAACCATCTGACGAAGCAATGAATTCTCTTTACACTGATATGCAATTCATTAAACAGAGGCAGAGCAAGAACAGCCAATCAGACACGGTCTTCTGTTTTTCAAAATCGGTTTTCATCATCGATGACGTCATCGTTGCCAAGTCTTGGATTGGCCAATGAGCGGGAGTCAAAGAAACCACGTGGGATTCCTGTCAAACCAAAGAAAGTTAGACTTTCAGTCGATGAGTTTTCTGCAATTTAGAAAAAATAAGCATTGAACTAATTATTCTAAAATTATTTATTTATTTAGAGCGCTAACACTATAAAACGATGAAACAACTTAGCAACTAAATAGCACCAAATAGCTAGCAAAATCCTTTCTTCTCCACTATGTTTAATTCGTGCTATCATTTGTACTATTTTATTTAGTACTTGCTTCATAGTTATATTGTTTTCACTTCGATATAAAATTCTTTGCAAAACAAAACATATTGCTAAAATTATACCAATGAAAGATTATTCACTACAAGTGATTGTAATGTATCGTTACATTGAAGCAAGTCTTCGAACGTTTTAAGAAAAGAGATTTAGTTTTTCTCTAAATTCATGTGTGTCTAGCCTGCGTAGCGGCGTAAGGGGATTGGGGAGAGGGGAGGGAGAAGAGGGGAAATTGGGGAGAGGAAGGGAAGTTCCCTCCTCTTCCTCTCCCCGATCCCCTTTATTCCCCCCTCCCCTTACGCCGCTACGCAGGCTATGTGTATCTGAAAAAAATCAAAAAGTTGAGGAAATTAAAAAAAAAAACTTTGCTTGTGAATGTTTTTAAAATTTATATTTATTTTCTTTTAAAATTAAAGTATTTGCTGACATTAAACATCTTACGGGGTGTTTACACGGCACTATAGGAACATCCTAGCAGGTGAAACAACTACATTTAGTTTACATGACAATTATCCGTCACCCGAAGCAGAGTTTAAATGAGTGGCTACTAAGTCTATCATAGGGTCCTAGGTCACCCGAACTACCACAGGGGCCCCAACAGCGTTTCCTAATCCTAGCTGGAGTATCTCTACTTTTTTCCGTTTACATGATCGAAGCATACTCTTAGTGCAAGGATTTTCCTTCCTATAGGAGGCAGCATGGCCGAGTGGTCAGAGCGTTGGTCTCGCAATCTGGCGGTCCCAGGTTCGATTCCCGCTCTGGCCACTAGCTGAGACTGAATTTGTTCCGATTTCGATTAGTTCAAATTCAGTTTCTCGGCCATGTTTGTAATATAGCCAACTGGTTTGCCTCCTTGCCAGTTGGGATTCTTAATCCATTTATGTTTGATTTATATGATTTAGGATTTGTAAATTGAGCTGAAAAGCCCTGTTGAGGGAGTCTCAATCATGTATGTATGTATGTATGTATGTACCGGTGAGACAGGATGATCTGACCCTAGTACCCGAAGTAAAGACAGAAATTTCCATGTAAACCGCAGAATGCAGTAAATGTATAGCGTAGCTAGTAAATAACTAAGGATAACTACTAAAGTGCCTGTTTATATGAAGGCGAGTTGTCCACGATTAGCCTTCTTCGCACGCAGGTAACTCTTTTTCTTTCCCTTGGGCTCCCTATTGCAAAGATGAGAGACTGGGGGCGAGCAAAAAAGGATAAGGGGGGAAGGGTAACTTCCCAAATTGTCGCCTTCAGTCTTCGCTCTTCCGGGTTAGATTCCACAGGAAACCCAGTAAAGGAAAGGGGTAATTAACCTGCCGAGGAGGCTAGCTAGTCCACGATAGCAGGGTAAACTGTTGTTTTATAAGTTGAGTTTGAGTTATCCTGGCTACCAGGGACAACTAGCTTTCACATAACAATTGCCTAAGGTACCAATCGTGCCATTGATCTTAAAGTGGTCCTAAGTCGATCCTTGAGGTACACAAACGTTTCTTCTCAAGAATAGATGTCAGGTTGTTTTGGTGGTAAATTTATTATAGCCTGTTGCCATAGGAACACAAGGTACCTCAGTTTGGATCTGTAAAAAGGATAAAAGAAAATTGATTTAACACTTTAAAAAGATCATTAAACAAGAACTGAATCACACGATAAAGCTTTAAATACAATGACAAATAGAATATTAAGGAATAGTTTTTGTCAAAGAAAGCGATAATCATTAAATTCGTCTATTTCGAGACGGCTGTCTTGAAAACGAGGCTAACCTTGGCAATGCGACTGAAATCAACACAGCGGGAATGTAACAAACAAGAAAATATTTTTGTCCAGTTGAATTTGCAATGAAATAATCTAATTTCTTGTTGATGATATTAGAATGATTTCAATAAACCTGGGCACTACTAATTAAACAAAAAAATTATTAGGTGCTAAATGTTTTGTTTCCTTTTCCTTTGCATCTACTGGTAGTTACTAATTAGTATTGCCCAGGTTTATTGAAATCACTCTAAGTCAATGGAGACACTAGTGAAAAACGTCTGCGCATGCTCGTAGTCACGTCTTCGTGCTTTTGTAACTTATGCAAATTTCGATTTTACGCTTGCCTTCAACAACGGTTTTCACAAAATGTCAAAACTTGAGATCAATTCTTGAAACTTAGGGCCAGTATTAACATAATGTCTTCATAAATACAATATCTTTGTCTCACAAAAGTATGCAAGAGAAATTTTATGTATACACCGAGAACACGAGCATTTCATTTCAGGCTAAAACTCAAACATTTCTTAAGAAAACATCGTAATATGCACGCATGCGCAGACGTTTTTCACTAGTGTCGTCAATGGATGTACGTAACTAATATTGTCTATTCAAATCTGTTTTGAGAACTACGCTAGAATTGGTCTCTGACAAACGGCTATAATTGTTGTTATTTTAGTGAAGGAATGTACGGTTCGATTTCACGTGAAACTGAAAACAACATACATATTAAAGAACAAAGAGAAATATAGAGAAATATTAATATCGTTCATTGAATGTAAAACCAGAAATGGACGCGCGCTCTTTTACTCACTACATTAGCTCACTTTAATGAGACTACATTAGATTATGTTAGAATCTCGAAATCTGATTGGTTAAATGAAACAAGGTGTGAGTTTCACAGGTTATTGATCACCTCGTTAAACACTAGTTTCGGGGTAACGACTGCACGCAATGCATGAGTGCAACATGGCTTAAAGTGCATTTTTAATAAAACACCAATCTTGTGTTGAGTTCCATGTTCGTTAATTTTATCATCAACCGTCGGACTGCATGTTGCAAACTCGGGAAAATTTGAATTTGAGTCTGGATTGATGCGATCCTCATTAATTTTATATTTATTTTAAGGAATTGTATAGAAAGGACAGATAGAAATACTTGTTTTGGCTACAGAAAGTCTTTGTTTACAACGACAAAAATTTTGTAGTTTGATTATGGAACACGACAGATAATAAAAATTGCAAGTTGCATTCAAATTTGTGGGAATGTTTTGTCAACACAATCATCTCCCTAAGACTTCCTTAGGCCATATTATTGTCCTTTCGGCTTCGACAAAAGGTTTGATGTTCACTTGCAATTTGGGTCACCTGACTTAATCTATTCGAATCAGTTGTTTTCCCGTCATTACGATAATCATTTATATATGATAATTGTTAATTAATTTAGCTCAAACATACAAGGAGCTAGAAAGTTGTATATAGCTGATGGGTTGGTTACTCGAGAAGATTTGCCATGCTGTTGCCCGTAAAGTTTACGCCCTGGGCACACGTTGAGAAATGCCCGAGGCACTTTTCTCACCGTGTGCTCTTTTACCTGCCTCGCGAGGTGATACGCCGATTTTATGTTTTGTTTTATATGTTTGGCCTCGCGTAGCCAAAGATGCAACGTCTGCGGCGAGAAATCGTCTGAGCCAAGTGCCTCGCGTGGCAGTTTCCTCACGCAGTTTCTCAACGTGTGCGGCGGGCTAATGCACCACACTGAACGATTTTTAGCGCATAAAATTTGTCTTCGGCAACAAATTGTGAACTCTTGATTTGAAATCAAAATCTCGCCACGCAAAACGACGAATTTGTCACGGTGCTGCGCGAAAAATCATCGTCGCATGCGAATCGTGTAACATCAGTTTGGGTCGGCAAACTTACGTGATAGTTATGTCGGAAACTTAAAAACTTTAAACAATGAGTGCAGGTTAAAGAATCGATCCGTTCCAAACCCGGCCCACGAAACCTTTCGAAAGGCATGATTCAACTCCCTTATTTTGTTTAAACTGTTCGTTTCAAACTCTTTGTTTCTTGCAGATTTTAATTTTAAAGATATTCGATTTTCTGATAAAATCAAAAGAAATGCACGAAGTGAAGGTGGCCCATGACACTGGTTTCCGTCATACTTGTATTGTCGACCACGCAAGAACTTGTTTTCCAGAAAATAGTTCCATGAATAATAGTCGTACCAAAAATCATTACAATTATAAAACTTTCTTAACAAAACGTTCAAAACTTAAATTTGATTCTTATTTGGATGTCGTGAGATCTAGCGTCTTCATTAGAACGACTAGCCAATCAGAGCAGCCCATTTCACTACTCCTCTCCAGTGGCGTGACTTGAATCTAATGTGAAAACTGGAGTGTTGTTTTTAATTCTAGGAATGGTTTCTAGTCATTGCTAACTGGTTTATCCTTCTCAAATCTATATTGATAGTTCACAGCAGGAGTTGTAGGGAGTTAAAGAATTCGAGGAACAAATAGTCTTATCGTTTTCCAGCCAGAATAGACAGCACTGCAGTAACGATTTTGTTTGGGATTGTTTTTACCTGCTGAAGTCTGGACGTCGTCGTTCACATACAAGAGAGATAAAAGAGTCAAGGTTATTCAAGAAATGTTACAAATATTTGTACCGAGGTGTTAATTGATGGGAAGGAAATAGTAGTTGACAAACAAGTCGACCAAGCATTTCTTCAAGAGAAAATCGACAACAGCGCATCAATACAAGTAACTACACTTGATCACGTAAGTGACTATAGTTTAAGTCCGCGTCAAATGTTTAACCCGACTAGTTCACTGATGTCTAGTTTCAGCAATCTTGTCTAATTATTTCAAATATATTTTTAGTACATATTTGGCAAACAAATCTTTGTTTAACCTCATTATTTTTGTTATTGCATGTTACAGTAAACAAACAACCAACCAATGAAAAGTCAAGGTCAATGTATATGTATCTCACACATGGGACTCTACATACTGTGTAGCCAAGCCCTCCAAAGACAGGCCAGGAACCTAAGCTTATCGAACAATAACATTCACTTCAATCCGCAAAGTATCCAAGAAGTGTCCAATCAGCTTAGAGTTATCGGGGATGAACTTTGGAGTACGTACTGCCGATCACGTGACCTCGAAAACACGTCGTTGCCTTGGCGAGAAATTACACAAATTGGTTTCCACGTTTTTCTCATCCTTCTGAATCCGCCTTCATGATTTGGATTTCAAAGCATCTAATTTTACTAAACGATTGAAAATTAAAAGCAAATGAATGCTGCAACAACTCGTGCTCACTATAAAAAGCTTGACTGATATGTGTTTGTTCCATCTATGTACCCATTTCAAAAGACGTTGATGCAGCTGGTCGGTGCGAAACGGCACCTCACCTGAGATCCGTAACAGATTTTTACACAATTCTAGCTCAAAGCTCTTAGCTTATATTCCCGTGCAATATTACAACAAACTTCATCATTCGGTCTTGTATATATCAAAATTTGAAGCTATCCACTCGGTGTCAGATTTCAGATTCAGGTTTCCGACCGTCAACGTTTTTAAAATCGGTGTATTCATTCACTGGGAACCATTTGATCAACAACACTGAACTTTGGAGGACGCTTAGCACGGTCCTTGAAGCAAAATATCAGTATGAATTTTATTTCTAAAGATACGAGCAAACATTCTGAAGGTCAAAAATCACAAGGAGTCACTGGCAACTTTTTGTTTAAAACATTCTTCTATTTTACAGCTATTGAAAACAGCAGTAATTTGTACATAGCGTGTTTTGCGGTTATCAAGTTCTTTTATGCTGGTTATTCTAGCTTGTATTGTTCCGATTTCCGGGTGCTTTGAAGAGCTTAGCTCGGCTAAATCGTTTCCCCGATGTTGTCATCAGTCTAACCTTTCACATGCATTCAAATATACATCTCTGTACTGAAATCAGTAGCGATATAAGCTCCGTTACGTTTTGTTTGTTTTTAAACAAATAGTTTTTTAAAAATAACATTTTTTTAACGAAAACAAGAACCTGTATAATAACGCTAAACTTATTGTCTTCCAGTGCTTCAAAGGACTTGTAGAAGTTGAATAATAAAAATATTAGCCTTACAAATATTAGCGATGTATACGGTGATATTTCCTAACGGGACTCTTATTCACAATCAAACAAAGTTGCCGAAAATAGAACTATCAAATTTTAAAACTTGAAATGTAAACTTGTGGATTTCCCTTAGGGTCTTGAGAAAAAAACGTGGTTAACAATTATGGCTATTGTGGAATTAATAATGTCGTGAAAAAAAAGAAAATAATAAAAGTCTTGGCGTGAGGTTCCGCCGACTGTTGGATTTACAGGTGGTTGGAAATCTCGATTTCTAATTGGTTGGTTATCAGAGCTGGAAGCCCTTTCAGTGTTGTAGTAGTTTGGGGTATATCCCCTCGACGTTTGCACGTGTTTGTATAAGTAGTGTTCGACTGTCACAAACAACGCAAAAAATAATCAAAACCAGTAGTTAACTTGATATCTTTGTTTTCCTAACAAAAATACACACTTACGAGAAAGTGTCAAGGTGAAGAAGAAACTCAGTTAACACTGCTGAGATTTTAAGTGTCAAGGTGAAGAAGAAACTCAGTTAACACTGCTGAGATTTTATTTATAGGCCTTAATTTTTTTTTACTTTTACTAGTTTCTCCCCAACTGAAGTTTTTAGCTGATAAGGTGTTCCTATTGATATATAAGAGTTATTATTATCGCATTTAATTTAGTAAAGAAATAAAACTGATTTCTCTGAAGTCAGTTAGTGGTTTCAGTCTCTGCGAAAAATATACTTTTTAACCTGTACAATATATTTATGTAACAAGCACTAAAAACATCTTAGATTCTGTAAAATGTGACTGATATTTTAAAAAGGCCAACGGGCTCAATGTACTATAGCCACGGCTTTCCGAATAGAAGGCATTCAAGTGGGTGTTGAGGAGAAGTATGGAACATGCCGCCTACTCACAACAAATAGACTATTAACAAATATTCAAACACATTACTTACCATTTAGTAGGTGTGTAGACAATTGGGACACTTAGTTCTAAAATAAAATGAAATTTTATGGTATAAATTTAGCATTGAAATATCTTTATCATATATGTTGATGAATTGAACTACGTGAACATTCTTAACTTAATATATCTTAACTGAGAACTTAAAAAAAAAAATGATGAACATTCAATTTTTGAGTAAACAAAGTTGAGGTAATTTTCTATCTTCTCGGCTTCTACTCATGATTGCATGTTGCTTCGAAGCTGGTTTCTTTTTCAATAAATAAATTTGGTAAATAAAAATTCTGATGTTAATACTGACGTTCAAAAATGAAAGTAATTAAATTGAGTTTTGACGTGGCTCTCCCTTCAACAGACCATTCAAATTGTTTTGGAATAAATTACCAAACACGCCGAGGCAGGACTTTCTTCTCATCAACAAGCGTGCAGAACAAGATGAATATCAACTCCAAACGCGTGAGATTTACGACGTAAGATTCGTCATGTGATAGCTCAGTAATATTTAATATCATACGGAGCACGTTGAATACCTGTTGTAGACTAAGTATAAATACAGAGATTTGAAGGCTAATTGACAGTCGTTAAACAACTATTGATTCATTAACGTGGGGTTGGAAGAAAGTTAGAAGAAACAAGCCTTTATTTTTCAAGTACATAGGTAAGGTGATAGTAGGTTTATTTAAGGTTTTCAAATATCTGCCCTTCAGAGATTGCTCTCCATATTAGTTCAGTATATAGGACTTCTATAATTCTCCTAAACTATGATTATTGTATTTATAGTGCAATTGTGAAAAATATAGATAGAATCTGATATGAATCCACTTTAGTTAGACAATTGAACTAGTCCATTTTCAGTTTTGTTATTCAAAAATTGTGGGAATGTTCCTTTATGATTCTTTTTCTTGTTCTTTTTATTAGGTTTATATACATGATTCATCTTCAAAGGAAGTTTTTTCGTCGTCTGAATAGAGTGACTGTTCTCGCTGTATACAATCAAGGTTCAGTTCTAGAAACAAGAGCACAAAACCGAGTCACTACTGGAGCAATCCCTCCAGCCACTATATCAGAAGTTGCAAATCGAACTGGCAACAATTGGAGATCAACTGACACTCAGATACGATTACTCGAATCTTTTATGTAGAATATCGTGGTGGTTATTTGCAAGACTAGCCAATGGTTTCTTGGTTTTACTATGGACTGATTAATAGACGCTATTTAATTTGCGAGGGACAATTTAGAGACAATTATATTGATACCAAATAAGTAGCAAAAATCCGTCGCCAAAGATGCTTGGCAAAATTTGAAAAACAAACCGAAAATGCAAGAGAGTCAGAAACAGAGAAAGTAAAATTGATTGAAACTGGTCGTATATATATATATTATATCATACGTACAATGATATCTCTACCGTGACCGTAGAACTTTGGCAAGTTAAATAATGTACTGAATTCGTTGATTCAGTTAAAATTGCCAAGTACAAATATAGCTGATTATTTATTATACATTATGCATCATACTGTCTAGCCAGACAAATTTCACACCGTTTGCCTGAG
The DNA here is from genome assembly GCA_029948255.1 of Telmatactis stephensoni. Lineage (NCBI taxonomy): Eukaryota > Metazoa > Cnidaria > Anthozoa > Actiniaria > Isophelliidae > Telmatactis > Telmatactis stephensoni. The sequence goes on from JALIZF010001854.1 coordinate 656,421, forward strand.
TTTAATATTAAGCACAATTGCTGGCATGTAATTAGTCAGTAGAGTTAAGGTTGAGAGATTATATCAATTAGCCAACGACTTTGCTTTGCCGAAGAGTCAAAACATGATATGATACTTTCAGTATAAAGAAATTGTTTTATTGGCTGAGAAAATTACATTTAGTGAATATCATACGTAAAATATATTATATATGTCAGGCCACACTCTGGCATATATATACTAAATAAGTTAAAATATAGTTGATTATTTATTATACATTCACCATATAAACTGTCTCACAGCCAGACGACTAAATCTCACACCTTTTTGCCTGAACTTAGTATTAAGTAAAATTGCTGGTTTGTAATGATCGTGTCTAAAACTCCACACGGGTACATACAGGTAACATACGAGCAACATACGGGTACATACGACTACATACGAGTACATACAGGTGACATACCAGTACATACGAGTAACATACGAGTAACATACGACAACACACGGGTAACATACGACAACATACGAGTAACATACGACAACATACGGGTAAAAAAAATTATTTTTCCCTTTTTTTCAATCTGAACATAATCAATAAAGCACGTCTATTTCTTCAAGAAATATATACTATCAAACTGAATGTCACATTGCCTGTAACACTGTAACTAAGAATATACATGGTGCTTGTTGAGCATAGCACGTTTTTGTCTTGTTTTTTTACTAGCGTCAGTCAGTCAGGCCATCATTGTCTCATCATTGTCATATGGTTTGGAATTTTCTCTTCTGGTTCATGTATGTGATTCACAACTCGATTGTATGACTCTTAGTTTTGTATAAATACGCACTCACAAGCAAAAGGAAAGAGAACAACATCATCTCAGAGATCGATAGACGTACTAGTCATAGAGGTCTATATATTATTTTTTTCTGTGAAGTTTCTAGGGTTTTCACGGTGAATGTTTCTGAAGTGTTTTACGACGTTTCGACGATCCTTGGAATATGAGTCAGTGTTTGTAATCGAAGACCCAAGGATCGTCGAAATGTCGTAAAACACTTCAGAAACATTCACCGTGAAAACCCTAGACTGACACTTCACAGAAATATGAACATACGGCGAACAGAAAGCTTCAGATCATTGTTCTATATTTTATTTCTTCATTTTGTCTTTCGAATCCAGATTCAAATACTCCTGGAAACTTCGGTATCGATCGATGTCAAAGCCGTGGCCTTTTTGAATTATTGATTTTATGAATTTTGTGATTGAAAAAAAAGTTTAGTATTTTATTGAAATAAAATTTTTTACCCGTATGTTGTCGTATGTTACTCGTATGTGCTCGTATGTCACCTGTATGTACTCGTATGTAGTCGTATGTACCCGTATGTTACTCGTATGTCACCTGTATGTACTCGTAGTGTACTCGTATGTACCCGTATGTTACTCGTATGTACCCGTGTGGAGTTTTAGACATGATCGGCTTGTAATTAGTCTAGAGTTAAGTGCGATAGATTATATCAATTAGGTTTGACTATTTTCGTAAACACATATTCTTTGAAAAGCGACCACTTGAACATGAACTATTTCAGACTCCAAAAAAAAAACTATCATTCAGAAAATCACCCTTGATTGGTGAAAAACTGATTTACATGTCATCAATTCTAAAATTCAGACGATGCGATTAATAGGTGATAATAATTCCTGTTTTTACCGGTATTCTGTCGGCTTGTTTGTCAGTTGTTTACGAGTAAAGTTCTTAAGCTTTTAAAATATTTCAAGGACCAATCTAATTCAAAATAGTGTAAACAAACTTATTGCCAATTTATACCGTTTTTTAACCAGGCATCAATAGCTAAATTCATATTAGAGACGGGAAACTCGTCTGACAGAAAACTCGTCCTACTTTCCCGGCCAAAACGACGAGAAAGTTGGACGGATAATTAATTCGTCTAATGATAAAAACCGTCCTAAATTCCCATAAGACGTGGAAATCGCAACGGGTTTTCTGTTTATAAAGATTTTTGTGCAACGAAATTCCGTCTGAGACGAGTTTCCCGTCTCTAATATGAATTCAACAAATACAGAAAATATATAACTCTATATATTTTATTTAATAAAATCCAAGCAGTTCATTGAGAGTACTTCTAGCTAAATATGATGTGTTACATTTATCAAGTATATATTCTATATATATCCTATATATAAATTTAATTTAAAGAAAATATTTATCAAATTTTGGAATGTGCTTAGAAAAAAGTGCCAAATATCAAAGGATAACTGAATCTGAATAAAATATATACTCATACTGACACTCATACGTTATAATACACACCATATTAAGCAATAAATTAAAATGCTAAATGTTGTGGACAGATTTGATGAAACACGAAACACTTCTAGTTGAACATAAAATATAATAATACTTTCATGATCAGTCTCAAAAATGTTCTGTTTCACTCTAAGAAAATTGCATTTAGTGAATATCATAGTACTAAAATATATTATATGTGTCAGACTACAGATTTTAGAACTCTGGCATATATATATACTAAAGAAGTTAAAATATGGTTGACTACTGTCTCACAACTAAATCTCACACCTTTTTGCGTTAACTTATAGTATTAAGTAAAATTGCTGGCTTTTAATTACGTCTAGAGTTAAGTGTAATAGATTATATCAATTAATTGACTATTTTCGTAAACACATATGCTTTAAAAAGTGACCACTTAAATATGTACTATTTCAGTCTTCAAAAATACTTTTTTCATTCAGAAAATCACCCTTAGTGAACTAGACTAATTTACATATCATCAATTCTAAAATCTAGACGATGCGATTAATAGATGATAATGATTTCTGTTTTTAATTCACCGGTAAAGTGTCGGCTTGTTTGTCAGTTGTTTACGAGTAAAATCCCTAAGTTTTTAAAATATTTGAAGGACCAATCCAATTCAAAATAGCGTATAAATGAATTTTCACAATTAATTGCCAATTCATACGTTTTAACAAGGCATCAATACAGAAAATAATTCTGAATTTTATAACTTCCAATCAGTTCTGTAAGAGTACTTCTAGCTAAATGCGATAAAATTTGTTACATATGTATATATATATATATTCTATATATGAATTTAATTTAAAGAAAATTCTATTGTATTTATCAAATTCTTAAATGTGCATATTTAGGAAAATATACAAAATATCAAAGGATAAAATCAAGAATAAAATATATACTCATACACTCATACATACGTAATAATACACGTCTGTAAATTACACACGAATTCAAATGCTAAATGTATTGAGCAGATTTGATGTAACACGAAGCACTTTAAAGGTATCTTTATCGACCAATCATATTAAGGCAAAGATCGATCGCGAACAGTTGGGCAGCTTTGTCCATTCACGTTGTTCAACTGTACAACAAAAAGGCACGTTTTTAAAACGATAAAAGAGCATTTCTTCAGCATGTTAAAACCATTATTCGCTAAAAATAACAACATTTCGTAAGCTATTCTCTAATGAGTTAAACTGGACGTCATTTTTGGGGTGAATTTTGAAATGACTGACGTAAATCATATAGACTTGGTTCGGGTTGACTTCGCGGCCAGTTTTTCAGTTAAATCTGCTGGATTTCTTTATCGGCTGTAATTAACTCGCACCCAAACTTAATTTTACAGCTTTTGCTCAATGGAAGTCTATCTATATGTACGCAACAACAGTGTTTTATGGCGTTTTGTGCTACTTTTTTCTGTCACTTCAGCGAGCGGCGAGAATCCAACTAATGATGACCGAACTGAATGGCAGTGAGTTTAGAACCATATCGTTGTAGTGAGTTTAGACCATATCGATATAACTGGTGCGGATTTGAATAAAATAATGATGTCTTAATTATCGACGAACGGTTCTAGCCAGCAAAAATGTAGTATGAAGTTGATTGATTCTTCACGGTTAAAAAGTAGTGTCATTTTATAGACGAAACATCCGTTTTGTATATCAAAGGTATTTCTCGGTACTGATATTCAGTCTCAGTACTGGTAGCTTATCCACTCAAACGAACCATTTTCACCAACTTTTCGTTTTCAAAAATAAAGATATCTCAAATCATGACAGTATATTCGCTGTATTTTAGAATATAAATACTTGAAAATGAAGAAATACATTCAAGTATCTCGTTGATATGATCGCGGTGTTGATAGATTTGCAGATGTTCATTGGGCGCGTAGTTGCTGGTCAATGAAACTACAGCTCGCTTTCTGATTGGCTGTCTCAAACTTGGATTTCAAACTCGGCTCTCTATTGGCTAACCGAGGCGACAAATTCACCGGTTTTAGAAGCGAAGTATTCACCACTCTCACGCACTGAAATTTATTGTTAGTTTCGCTATTTTTCTCTAATAAAAAGTATTAAGACAAAAAAGAACTTCATAGTCGGTATTTATTCAGAAGGTGTTTTTTTCGGTAGATATCTTGGTTTGTTCAGCTGATCAGTTGAACCAAGCGAAGTTCTATAGGTTCATTGGAACTAGAATCCCAACAAAAGGATTTAAAAAGTGAAGCCGAAAATAAAAATGTTATGTCAATATTGCTCAGTTTAAATTTAAGACAAGAGCGGTGGCTATTAGACCCTATGATATTAAATCATTCGAGTACTTGTGCTTATTTACTTCAGTGGAATAGTTAACGAGCTTTACCGAGAGCATTACACATTCTCACTACCAAATGGGATCAATATCCAATGTCATTGAGTAATTATTATAAACTTAGACTGATTTTTAATGCTACAATAATATCAAAACTATGTTACTATGGCGACAGTAATAGTGCATGCTATTTATCTATCTTTAGACGTGATGCAATGACTAGATAACATGGTAATAAAGTGAAAAACTCAGTTTGTTGAAAGGCTCTTGATACCATCATTAGGAAAATTACCTTTGTTCTTTTGTAAACCCCTACTGACTGGGTCAAGCATGTACATAGATATACAGTTGAATCCCCATAACTCGAACCCTCAATAACTCGAACTCCGGCCCGATAACTCGAAGCGATTTTCGTTTCACTTCAGGTCGTTTTTTATATAATTTTATCCTCGATAAGTCCAACTCTCAATAACTCGAACCTTTTTACGTTTCCCTTCGAGGTTCGAATTATCGGGATTCAACTGTAGATAAAAGAGGAAATCATTGTAGCGACTAATAGAAAAAAAACCAATTTGTTTAATGTTTATAAATAATAATTTCAAGTCTTCGTGTTTACAAGTGCACTTGAGCAAAAGTGTTGAATTTTTCCGTGACAGACCGCACTAGGACGAGTAACCTAGGTTGGGACCTTAACTTTTTTTTTATATGTATAAATTAAATACCTGATTCATCAACAGAAAATTTAGCTTCTTCGTTGTTAAAGCTATAAGTGGAACATAGCTGAAGGTGTTAACTTTTTCCGTGACAAGACGGGAAACTGCGGTTGTCCTCGGTCGGAACGTGCCTGGTCGGCGACGTAAAGTACCGACGAGTGCCCCTGGGTCGCTAGTTCTAATCGATACCGCTGTACACAAGGATTTCATGAACACGTCCTACAACATAACACTTGAAAAATTCCCGATATTAAAGTCTTCTCTAAGTTAGAAAACCAAGCATTGCAATGGTTGTAGAATTGGATCGAAAATTGAAGAGTCCAATACAGTAGCTGGTCAAAAAGAGGGTGTGCCATTGTACCTCGATGGCTGTTTCCCGTTGGTCTCGGAATTTGCGTGAGAGAGCGCAGGCCGTGAAAATTGAAGGGACAACACCTCCAAACTTCTTCGACCAATAGGAAAGCACGATTTCTCCAAAACAAAACAAAAGTTCGCGTGATGAACGTTATCCGTGATTAAAGTCCCCTTGAAATCGTGATCTCGAATCATGAGTCAGTCAGGTGCTTGGATAGCGTCGATATTTAAACGGAGCAGTGTTTTGCTGCGGGTAGAATTTTATCAGAACAAGTAAGCTAGAGGAAATACTACAAAACACTCTGAAGTACGAAGAAATTTTACTTCAATTGTTAAGCATTGGACACCGATAAGGTATTTGTTTAATTTGTTTACTTCTACAGTAATCATATTAGCTATGGAATCTACCAAAACTCTGGATTTATCCGATCCTGCTGTGAAAATGAAAGGAAATTAATCTTAAAGAGACGATGTGAGTGATGTTCTGGAACGGTGCTGGAACTATCGAAACTTCCAAAGCAAATTTGAATCAAAAATTACGTACGCTAATCCAAAAGACCCAGTTTTCCTTCAAATCTTGTTATACGAAAATTTAACAAAAAAAATAACATATTTGAAAATTCGATGTTTCTAACCGTCCGTTTTTCGTTTTACAGGAATTAAAAGAGACAATGGAAAACGATTCAGAAGCAAAAACTAACGACGTTGCTCCAAACGAAACATTGAAAACGTTAGCCCTTGAATTGGCAAAGGTTGGAGACGAATTAACAGAAAAGTACGAGCCTAACTTCAAGAGACAGATAACGGCAGGACTAGTAAGAAATGTGATGACAAGAATTTTCTTGGAAGCTCTCGTTATTCTTATTCAAGATGGAGCAATTTGAACGAAAGGCGGCGAAATGCTGTTAAAATCAGTAATATTATAAAAGCAAGTTCCAAGAAGATATACATGGCGCAAGCCGGGATCCCGTACAGGCGATATGCTAACTGCTGCAGACTTTGTGTTCATAAACCACAAGTTCCGCCATGTTTGAAATCAATAGCACACAGTCACGACTCGTATCAACACCGAAACTGATAGTGAGTCAAAGAAGTAGATGCTATCCCGACTGAGCAAAGTCAGTTTCTGTTGCCTTAAAACGTCCTTAAGTACGTATTTTGCTGAAATGCAGTTCTAGAATTGTAGTTACAAAATACCATAAAGACGACATCTGAATGGCTTTCCTCACGGATAATTTCGTGAGTCAAAACAAGTCTACTGACGAGAAAGATATCGATAGAATACGCGTGTAAATAGTGCAATTATTGATGTAAATATAGTCAAGTAAAATTGACAAGAAATAAATATCTTACCTGAGTATGAGTTGCATATTCTCATATATAGAATTCAGGTTTTGTGTGTTTAACTCAATACCATATTCCAGACACAATCACGGGACCATCCTCTCAACATTAAATCACTTGTTTTTGGCATCAATAAACGTAGAATTGAAGCCACCAAAACGATATTTAGGGACCTAAACCTCAATAGCTGAAATCTAAAAGGGAAGAGATGAAGAATTGTTCTACTGGATTGATTTTTGGGGGTCCGAAACACTCCCTACTGAGACAGATGTTCAGTGAAAAATACCCTTTCGCAGGCAGAGACTATGGAACCACAACTCGCTCTGTGATTGGCTAATCAAGGTGAGAAAATCACCGGTTAAAGTGAAGCCTTTGTTCTTGTCACACACGTGAGGTTATTAGTCGTCTGTTCGTAATGCTTTTTAGGATTATGCAGCGCTAACGAATATTTAAATAAATATAAATAACAACCGAGCAACGTAAATATACTTAATTTTTAAATATTTCTTGGTATCAAAAATTATTTTTATAAAATATCTATATTATTTACTCAAAAATATTGTCATTTCTTGATAGTAGAGAATCTCAAAGAAGCTTCTTATTTTGTGATTTTGAGATACAAAATTACTATAAAAGCCGGGTTATTTGTACTATTACGAATATGCAAATCCTAGCTAGCGAAAGTGTTCGCAGTTCTCAAGCCACGTTTAACTGGAGACACGATATTCTTATTATGCATCATAATACCTCCATATGGGACACTGCAACAAGAGCTTTCACTTCCGAATTAAAGGAAAAAGCACCAATATTTCTTCTATTCAATTTTTGTACAATTTGCGGTTTGGCAATTAGCAAGTTTCAAAGCTTAAGCACATACTATACCGTTTAAGCTTTCAATCAGTTCAAAAAATACACATTATGGACAGATAATGGTTTGGCTTAAAGAATCCCTAAAATGTTTCCTATTTTTTTGCAGTATTCCTTGTTTTGAATCAATAATACCCAAATTTAAAGATATTTAAAGGTTGATTTTACAAGAAGGAGATATTCAGAGAGTCTTTTAAGAGGTTTTCACTGGGTTATATTAGTAATTGACCTGTTAATCAGTTTTTGGGTTTTGAGAACGTTTTAGTTGGATTAGCGACTTTGCCATATTAAAGACGACTACCTATCGCGCTATCATTTTCCTTGAACAGTGTGAACTATATTTCGTCAAATATTTTGTGAATAAGTTTTCAAATTGATGATAGTGCGATCAAGCAACTAAGTTATTGTTCCGAGCCATTTTCATTGTTCAACGAAACTAATGTTTCTGTTAATGGCGGATTAAGTATGTTCGCACGAAAATATATTCCGTGCAACGGGAATTTTTCCTTGACAGTTTCAATTTTGAGAAGCAAGCATTTCTTCGCTCGAAGAAAAGAGGCAATTAAAAAGATGCCGAGAAAAAATCGTCAAAGAAATCATGCTTGCTAAAGGTTTCATATACACATCTTCAAAAATCTGTTCGACATCCCACACGCAAACAATAGAGTTGCACTTTCAAACGTTTAGCCTAGCTCAGCATCTTCAAAAGTTTTCGTCTTAATTTCAGTAAAAATCGCTATCGTTTACAAGAACGCAAAACGTACTTATATACTGCTTGTGTTTTGTAAAAGAAAACTGAACTGAGCCACTGATCTTTGTGGGGGTCTCTCTATTGTATACACGTGCCGAACCAACCAAATTAATGGCCGTATTTATACTATATAGAGACGAATTGTTCGTCCAGACGAATTATTTGTGTCAGACGCGGAAATCGTCTCAATATAAATTCGGACACAGGACGAATTATTTGTCTTAAACCGTCTTAATGTACTCTGTCTAAAAACACGTCCAAATGACGGGCTATTTGATGAATTACTCGACAACCGTGGGATGTTTCTAGCCTTCACGTGAAACTGTGCGTCTTCGAATTTATATCTAGACGAATCAAACCCTTTGAATTGAATCGTCTGGACGAGTTATTCGTCTCTAGTGTAAATACGGCCTATGTAGAAAAATAAACGAGCTCTCACTTAAAAGCTGACGTAGATTTTGCCTGGAAGTCAGTCACAGTTTATGCAGTATTCAAAAAATAAAATAAAATAACACCTTGATAGCACATCTGAGGCCTTTCTCCCCCGAGGAAATTTTGAAGAAGATAATGAAATTGTTAGACAACAATTTAGGGACGTTTAATTTTGCTCATATCAGTGCCAACAGGAGGGAATTTTGAATGCGCATGTGCAGACATGCTTCGCTTACCTTTTTTATTTCGTGTTTGCAGCCTATATTTACCGGTACTTTCAACGTCATAAAAGAAGATGCGATTAGTTTATCTGCTGGTCATCTAATATGATGAGATAAGAGATGAGTTTTCTTAACAAAATGGAATTTTTTCGTACCGAAAAAAACACAGTACGGAGTGACACGGGCTGCCTTGGGTGCCCATACAACACATGCAACTAAAACACTCTCAAATATTCAGTTCCTGAGTTACATCGTGGAGAAATCGATACACATGGCAAGAGAATGTTAAAAAACCTCTCTCGCCTGCGATCAGATCGCATTGTTATGATTTAGCGGATAAGTGAATTATTGGATAAGGACGTACTTGGTGTATGCAACACCAATTGTATGCAACACCCGGCAAGTGTATCAAAAAGATTGTATGTGAATGGATGTATCATCTATTGATACACTTTGGTTGCGTACACCAAGTATGTTCAAAGTGTGTGTTCAAATTTTAAGATATTTTGGTAGCTTTTGACAGAGATACTGTTAGGCTGGTATCAAAGTACGCACTGGTATGAACATACTTCCCTAAATTGTTGTCCAACAATTTCACTATCTTCTTCAAAATTGTTATTGTTATTGTTGAATTAAAAAAAAAATTAAAATTTCAGTAAAGAGTGACTGATGAAGATCGGTCAGAATTGGCAACTGATTATTCCGAGCGGCCCCTAAAATTCCGGATTTTTATGGAAACTAGACGCACAATGGTGCGTTTACTCGTGCCCAGGTAGAAATGAGCCTGGTGTGGTATGCAGTACATCATAAAACCTCTTCCAATCATATCATTAGATGTTGCAGACCTCCGAGGAAAAGGACGTCTGTGAAATTTTTTCGATTCGCTTTAGTTTCTGAAAGTCTTATGAAAATGAGTTTGGGATACCTGTGGTCTTACTTTACCTATTTGCATTTACTCGGGCTATGGGAGAGGCACCTGTTATTGCTGTTTTAATACACAGGCGAGCTGTCCATGGCAAGCTGTCCAGTGCAGCAGCTCTTTTGCTTTGATTTGAACAACTTGTGTTCATTTACAACATAAACAGGTTGCCAGTTTATTTCATTTGTGTTACAGCTAGAATAGAAATGTTTTAACAGCTCCCAGGAATTTCTTCATATAATCGTTTTTGAAAACTACATATTCTTGACTGACCCAATTGTTCATGCACAAGCAGCCCCAGAACACATTGAACTATAGACACAAAATGTTGCATTCACTCAGGCCAACCAGCAAAGGAGCTTCTTTGCTTGTAACCCAAGCAAATGCAACACCTTGGATTGGTAAGCTGTCATCATAAGTTTTAATTTCTGTTAGTACAATTTGAGCCAAAACAGAGCAGACAACTGCTCCTGAGATATTTATCGATGACATCAAAAATCCTTTAGTTGCTTGTTTACCTATTGAAGTTGTAATATTTTAAAATATGAATACACTCTAAGTGATTTTCCTTTGGCGTGAAAGAAAAATGACTATTTAGTTTGTATTAGTTGTTTTTGAAAAGAACAAAAGAGTCAGAGAGTTTACTACAAAATATTATTATTAGTTAGCCTATTCTTTGACAATGAAGGAAAACCACTGGAGTGTATTGCCTAAGCACGAATTGGGGAACAATATTCTAATATTCTATGCATACAATTAAATCTCAGCTCACTAGTTTTTTTGTTTTGTTTTTCTGAGATGGGAAAACTGCATGATGCAGAGAAAAGCACTCAAAGCAAGGCAGAAAACAAACCAAACACCATTTAAGGTTTCTCATTAAGTGATATATTGTGCACCAAACTTCATTTTATACATCTTCTTCATTAAAGACATGATATCATGGCCTGGCTAATACATGCTAATACATAAGATGTCCCTTGCTGAATACTGGTTGTGTGGTTGTCTTGTGTAAATTATTTGTATAGCTGTAATACAATTGGGATTTGATGAGCACAACAAACATTGATCGAAAAAGGCACTTATAATAGCACATGTAGCTATAGCTTAGAATATCAAAATGAAATAAAAGACATAAATATTTTGTTCTGCAGAATTCTGCAGAGTACTAAAGTACAACTAAACACTTGACGTGGGCTTCCTGTGGTTAATATCACAACATTCCATAACATGAACGCTATTAACTGCAATACTCTGCAATAGAAGAAAACCCAAACCTAGACTCGTGCCGGCCTAAAGGCCTGGGCACGAGCAAAAAAAAGAAACAAAGGTAATTTAAGGCTGGGCCACCACAAGTGCCCAGTAATTAATCAGCTGGCGTTCACGTGACACCTTTTTTCCGAGAATTTGTAGAAGTTTCCTAGTAGCCGTATAAAGGATAGAGTTTCATTGCAGCGTCGAAGCCCTGACTAACCAAGCCTCTTACAGATAAATTTGCTTTGTAACAATCGAGAAATCTACAGAACATTGTCTTTCTGGTAAAGTATTCCATTTGCTTGAATTTTATACACAAAATCAGTTTCAGTGAATTAAGCTGATACCGTGTGATCTTGAGCTGTAGTATTTTGAAAGTGCAACCGAAAGAATGTGCTCTCATAACTCCAGGTTAAGTCATCAGTATAAAATCGATTACATGATGATGCATATGGGTTTTATCATTAGTAGCGGTAACTGCACTTTGTTGTTTTCGTTGGCTATTATCTGCTGATCGGTACACAAAACTACCACGGATTTGTGTGAGAAAAGGGCGGAAGTAGGGCCGGTTCGTCTGGCAGAAAATCAACTTTACTTAATATTCCATGCAGATGTTCTGATTTCCATGTCTAAAATTCTCCACTATGTGAACTAACACATAATTGGATCGAAAATGATAAAACTATCAACCCGTCAAGAAGCTATAAATTTCAAATTAATTATACAGTTTATATATAATCCTGAATACTTGATCGTCGCTCTTTCCGTTGATAATTAAATCAGGCCAAAAAGTCAAAAGTTAGCAACTTAGTTGTGTACGTAAGTATGTTACTAAAAGAATGCTATATTTGCTTCTTTTGAAATATCAGTTTTGGCTCGATAAACATCATAACGGACTTCACCATCCCTTAGTATGAGCTCGTTCGTGTACTATCACATACAGACCTCCTGCTGTCTAACTCTCCGATTCAAAAGAATTTTAATTATTATACTAAGTACAAATAAGCTTGACACTAATAAGTCACTCGCTTTAGGACACAAATGATTGACCTTAACGCAATTAACGAGACAAGAATTTCTAATTGATAGGGAGCTAAAGATCGATCGAACTGCTATTTGCCTTCAGTAAAAAAGTTGTATGTTTAGTTGTTGGGGTTGTCTATTCCAGGATTTTTCCATCCATTTAATTAAAGCCCAGAGTTTCAAAAAACTGAACTAAACTTGGTTATCAAGATGGGTATTTTATCGTATCTTTTTTTCTTCTGGCAACATTTTTTTTATTGCACTCATCCGCGAAAAGAAGGCAACTTCTAATAATTAAATTTGTTTTTGACAAGTGGAATCTATTCTACCTGCCTTTAAGTCTTTTTAGCGACAAGATATGTATCTTGCTCATTGGCCTTTTTGTTTTTTTTACAGGTATTAAGCTTATCAGATTGTCATGGCTGATCCTGACCCAGAGGCAATAGTTCCAGCTGCAGGTATATACAAAAGTTTAATGCTATACTAATTCGTATACTTATATATATATGCCTCTTTGAAAAACGGAAGTCATCAGCACACTATGCAAAAGAAGATGCAATAAAAGTCAACTGACCAGAACTAAATTATTGTGGTTTTGTAGCTTTAGTCTGTTTAGTGATAACCTTTCTCAAATTTGCTTGAAAAACAACGGATCGAACAAAATACATTTAATTAAGGTGAGAGGCTGAATATGACAGTCAATGTATGGATTTGAATTGAAAAACTTCAGTTTCGACTCGAGTCCATGGTTACATGGTCAGTCATAGGAATTTGGGAAACTACAATTCTACCCATGTGTGTCTGCCCATTTCTATTTCAGTCCATGCACCCATACTTTTTTCGAGTATAGTATATTCAAAGCAAGTGCTTTATGCAGCTATCAGATTAACAAATACATTTCTTTGAATCAAAATATAAGTCATATGACAAGTTTCTTGTGTAAACTTGTATAAGATACGGGTATACTTGGAAAATAGTATTTCCAAGCAACGTTGAAAGAGGAATATGTTCTGTTATGATCTAACAGCATTACATTTCTGCTTCCAGATAGTATTTTGCATTCATATAAATGTGTCGTATACTGATGAAAACCACCAACCCTCTTGATACTGCTGCAATCTGTTGTACGTAATAGTTAAATAATTAAGGTACCAACGCGTAGGGAAGAAGTGTCATGATAAAAAGCCATCCGTATATGATATATAAAGGTTTGATAATTAAAGATTTCGCTTTCATTTCTGATTATTTTGAATTTGCAGCTAGGATTGACACACTGAAGAAGGTCCGCGTTTGGGCCGAAACGTCTGTCAACTTTTCATCAAAAAATCGAAGCTAGAGACAACCAAATAAATTATCATTTTCATTTCTGATTATTGACTTTTGTTTCCACTACAAAATTTAGAGACTGAGAACAATAGAGAGCCGTCTGAAAAAGTTCATAAATCCCGGAACCCTCCCGAGAACCCTAACATCACTAATGGTAATGGTCACCAAGGACGAGGTATGTTTAATTTGAGATTTACATCACATGGCAATATGTTTTATCATTTACAACGAAATGAAAGAGAGAGAGAGAGAGAGAGAGAGAGAGAGAGCAAGCATTTTTATTTAGTTGCATTTGGGTGACATGATTGTGGTCAAGCGCGTAAGAGCGCTATGGCCGTTGACCACTGTGGTCCGGATAGTTGAGTCCCAGCTCGGGCGCCGGGATCATATGTGAACTGAGTTTGTTTTAAGGGTTGTCCTCTACCATGGAGGTTTTTTCTTCGAGTTCTCCGTTTCTTTCTTGACCCTCAGCAAAAATCAACATGTGACCGGAGAGTTAGCGTTGTGTGCCACGGGTACAGTAAAATATCTAATGTAAAGGAAGTGAGTGTGAGTGCCAGAAGATGAAGAACCAGCTAGTGATAAAACCCGAAGAGTGAACGAATACTGCGAATAGTAGCGAATGGTGACGAATAATAGTAGCGAATAGCGACACGCGGATGAAACCATTGGAGGGGTTTAGTAAATCTTGAAAGTTAAGGCTGTACGTTCGTGAAAAGTTAGCGCTTATCTTTTCCTCATCGATTATTGCTTTAATTTAGTTTTTCTCTTTCCCTGGTCAAATAATACCCGAGAAATTCGCATGATACAACGACAGTTGAATCGAATCTGTAAACACGAATGCGTCCTCGAAATATCCCGCCGAATTTTCGATCATGTTTTTCATGCGTGTAGAATAGGTACGAATAGTGAATTATAAAGATATTTATAAAACAACAACCAACAACTCTTTTTTGGGAAATAAATATAAGTGCACATGGTATTGTGTTACCCTATCTTTTACCTTGTATTTGCAAGATATTTCGGAAATATTATGTAGAAAATTCAATACCTATATACCGAATCGAAATATAGAGGAAAAGTTGAATAACTATTGTTTTATACTGACTAGCCTCTCATTCGTGTGAAAACGCTTCCACGTGAACACGTGTTACGAGAGGGAAATCGTAAGGAATCGCCTGCTCTGTTAACTCGTTTATTAGACTTTGAACAAGAGCTAATTACAAGCTAAGCAAGGGTTGGTACTACAAGGCGGGATAGAGCCAGGCCAACCAGAAAGACGTTCCTAAGTCGGAGTGGCTGTCAGAAGGAGTTCCTTACTCGACCACTTTCCTTACTTAGGGCTGTACTTTCCAATTAACACTGAGTCGAATGCCAAACTTGCCTCGCTAGTTTGTACAAAGACTAAAGAGTGTGCGAGTGTAACAAATATCGACAGTCCTTAAATAAAAACTAAACTAAATCTGATTTCCTGTTTACATCACGTTTGGAGTCAAACAGTTCTGCCACATCACCCCATGCTTATTTGAGCTGCATTGGCTTCCCATCAAATTCCGGATTGATTTCAAGATAATTTTACTGGCATTTAAAGCTATTTATGGTTTCGCACCCAAGTATATATGCGACTTGGTCACTGTTAAGCCTCAATCCAAGTACAGTCTTCGTTCAAACAATGAGCTGTTACTAAAACCCCCAGATGACAAGACCTTGGTAACTCTTGGTGACAGAGCATTTTCTGCCGCAGCACCTAAACTTTGGAACTTGTTGCCTCGTGAACTGAGGCACATACAGTCGTTAAGTAAATTCAAGAAGGAACTTAAAACGTATTTATTTAGATCTGCATTCTCTTTAGCTTGATTTTGCAATAATTATTTATTGGTTAATTTTTTTAGGATTGTATATTATATTTAATTTAATAGGATTACAGGATTATACATCGCAATAAGTATATTTATGAGATTATATATCAACCAAATGAGCATATTTTATAGTGTTAGGACTAGCAATCGTCAATGAGCACATAATATTAGTATATATTTCATCAATCGAATCAATGAGTAGGACAATAGTTTTATCTTATAGGTCAATAGTTTTATATCTTATAGGATTAGTTTCATATTTAGCGCATGTGAAAACGTATGTTGAATATGCGCTATATAAATACATATTATTATTATTATTATTATTATTATTATTATTATTATTATTATTATTATTATTATTATTATTATTATTATTATTATTATTATTATTATTATTATTATTATTATTATTATTAAACAGAAACCACGTTGGTCTGTTTGGGTTATAGTGAGAGAGGGTGCGTCACACAGGATCAAAACAATACACAAATCCTACAATCAAAACGGTCAAGGTTACAACACTTAAAATGCTTAACTAGTAAATTACTGAAAAATACATTGAGGTTAATAAATACATAATTACTGGAAATCTGTAGCGTAACACACGAGGCTAGTCGATCAGTCCAGAACAATAGTTATTCAAATTTGCCGCCATATTCACGCGATTCGGTCAATTATTTTCGGGTTTTATCGCTAGTCATGAAGAACTGCACTAAGAGGATATGCTGCTACGAAAAGATTGATTGATTGATTGATTGATTGATTGATTGATTGATTGATTGTCTGACTGACTGACTGACTGACTGATTGATTGATTGATTGATTGATTGATTGATTGATTGATTGATTGATTGATTGATTCTTTGTTTGTTTGTTTCTTTGTTTATATCTATTTCAAGACTTTAAGTTATTTTCATTTATTTTCTTTTTAACTTATTTTATGTCTCCTAGTATAAGTTAAACTATTTGGGAGTTACATCTTCCAAGTTCCAAATTTATGTTATATTTATATCAGGGGCGGATTTAGGGGAGGGGTGCAGGGGGTGCGCCCCCCTCCTGAGACGATCTTGACTCTTTTTTTCTCAATATTTTTCCAAAATATCCTATAGGAGTTTCCAATTTATATGATGGTGCACCCCCTCCTGAAGATAATCCTGGATCCGCCCCTGTGTATTTATATTATATTATATTATTTATATTATATTTAATTAGTGACTCAGTTTGCAATTGCATTTATACTAGATGGATTCAAAGCAAGATGTCGTGCGTGCTGTATTCGAGTTCTTTCTTGCTTTTCGCTGGCACTGGGTAAATGTTGCTATGATCTGCTTAGTTCTAACTTTCTGGGAGAATCCTTACCCTGGTTTAAAAATATAACTTTTTCATCATTCTTATATTTTCTAGATAGAACCAAACAAAGATGCCAACCGTGCTGTACTGGTATGCGGTCTTGGTTTTCAAAGCTGGGTCGAAGTTGCAGTCACGCTTTCTACCGATCAGGGAGAACAACTCTTGGTATGATCTATTTGATCTTCGTACTGTCTTGTGGGGTGGTACTTTCTTTGTCGGTCGTAATCAAAAAACCGTTTGATGTCGATGAAAGATACATCCATTACTTCTTTGTATTCTGCATGACTCCAGGAATGATATGGATGATAGGGGCGTGTGCTTGTCCCATGCCATCTTTGGGATGTTGCTTTACATCAAGAGAGCCAGGGGCACAGATTCCTTGCTATATGATGTTCGGCGTTACAGTATTTTGCCTTGGAAGCTGCTTCATCTCAGGGGTTGATTTCCTCACTTTTGTATATAGTTTCTCTTGTAACAGTTCCATAACGACAAACATCAATGAAAAGGTGATGGTGAGCGAAGGCGTTTTTGATCTGGTGAAGCTCTTGTTTTTGATCTCTCAACTGCAATTCCTGTGCCGATTCTCCAATGTCGGTTTTCAAAAGGAATTTTTCACGAGTTTCTTTATTCTACATATTATAGCAGTCAATCTGAGTACATGGTTTTATTTCATTGTCAATGAATCTGTGTTTGAACCGCGAGATAACTACACTCATTGCCCCACTTTGCAAACTATGAACTCGTTTGTGAGAGCAGCTGATATTTACTTATATCCCTTTAACATTGAATACACGGTTATGTCCTCAGTTCTTCTTTTTCTTATGTGGTACGAACTGTATGATAAGGATAAAACTCAGGATGAAACTCAGAGAGAAGGCAATGAACATCGCCCCGAAACATGCTGCTCAAGACTCTCCTCATGCTGCCTGAGAGAAGCATATACTGAAGACACAGAAAACGACCCTAAGACCATGTTATTCTGGAAATCATCGCCATTTGGATATGTTGCTGGTATTCTGATACTGACAATTCAATTAGTAACAATAGCATTCTCAGCGTTAGAGTATGAGGACAGTGATCCGAGTGCAAGGGCCTATTACTGGATAAGAATTCTAATGTTTTTTGTCATGACAGTCTTTTCGATTGTGGGATCATGTTGCTTACCACAACATAGAGCTGGCCCGAAAGGCAAGCTTCACAGCAAAGTCGATGCAATATTGGTCGTAATAGGAGTCAGTGGTTGCTATGTTATGACGGTTTTCAACGTGGTGTCTGGAAGTTCTGATGTGCACCAATGCCATACTTTTGGAAACACCAACAGCTCCGATCAAACCGACCTGAGGAAGATTTGCAACAGGCCACAGGTACTCTTGGAACTTTTCCTTGCCGACAACATTGTGGGTCTATTTCAATTTACTTTTCAACTGATTTTTATCACACAAGCCCTAAGACGAACTGACGTAGAAGTCTCCTTGCAGGGACCTTTGGCAAAGAAAATCATATGCAACGTCTCTGCCGTTCTAAGTTTTGCGAACATCGGCGTCTGGACGATGGATACTTTTGAACTCAAAGGAATTTATAGTGTTGCCTCTATTGAAACCGCTGCTTATGGTGAAACGGCATGGCGGATCCTTTCTCACATTGCCTTTCCTTTGTGTATCTTTTTCCGTCTTCATTGTGCTTTCTGTTTCTTTGAAATAAATATCAATCGCTTTGGAATAAGAGCTAAAACCAAAAAACGTTCAGATGGTTATCGTCCACTACCACAAACAGAACACCGAAGACAAAGACGTGCGTCTGTTCAGTCTGACACTGGTTTGGTTTTTCGTTCGTAGTCCTCTTCCGCTTTTTCTACGTCGCCAAGACATTTAAAAAAAAAACTGAAACTTGCATATTCTTTTCATCATATTCTTTCATTAATTTCATATTTGTAACTTTATGTCTTTGTGATTTCTTGTAATTTTTTTTTCTTTAATTTAAATTTATGTACTCTGCAGGACCTCACTGAAAACCACGTAATGTGACGTGAGCTTTCCTGAATAAATATTATTATTATTATTATTATTATTATTATTATTATTATTATTATTATTATTATTAGATGATTTCAATTTAAATGTAAATGCAGCAGAAATTGTTTATTAATTCTCAAGTGTCCGAATTTTTTTAGTTTTTAGATAGTTTTAGGGTTTTCGTTTTTATTAAATAATTTCTCTCAGTATTTTAGGAATTTTTAGGGTTTTCTTTCTAGCTTTAATGAACTTAGCTTTTCTTAGTAATAGTGAAATTTAAATTTTCTTATAATAATTGTTGTAGTAGTTGTGGAGTTTGTAAATAGAATTTCTAGTTTTTCAATAAAGTTAGTTATTATTATTTTATTATTATTATTATTATTATTATTATTATTATTATTATTATTAAAAAGACGTGAGTCATCCCCAAACATTGTGAAGATGGTTACCATGGTGACCACGTCAACATTGTCAAGATGGTTACCATGGTGACCGTGTCAACATTTAAAGATGGTTACCATACGGTGACAGTACAGTATAATTTTATTAATAATAATAATATAATGATGTAATAATAACAACTTTATTTACTTTTAAAGTGGAGTTTTGGAATTAGAATATCAGAACACTAGTCCAGAACTGAGCCCACTTTTCTCAATAACAGTAATATACATAAGCGAAGCAAATAATGGAAGCGCGCGCAAATCGAAGAAAATTGAGAAACTAGACGCACAATGGTGCGTTTACTCGTGCCCAGGTAGAATACACCGATCCTGGCTTTGCTTGAATGGCCACTAAACAATGGATGGTTTTCCCAATGGAATAGTAAATGTCCGAGCAACAAAACTCGAATTCGAAGACGTTTTAGATATTATCACACGATTTCTTGATGTTCCTTTAGAATGCACTCAGTCTCAGAAAGACCTTTACAAATTTCAGCAATCGGGTGCCTGTATCAGGTTGTACATCAAAAAACATGTTAGCTTGTCCGACGTAGCAACAGTAACTACGGAGGCAGAACAATGGATGCGGGATCGGTGAATTGAGCCTGGCGTGGTATGCAGTGCATCATAAAACATAACCGAACTTCATCCAATCACATCATTAGATGTAGCAGACCTCTAAAGAAAAGGATGTCTGTGAATTTTTTAGATGTGCTTTAGTTTCCGAAAGTGTTATTTCCCCATTGTTTGAAGACCGCAGAAAACGAGTTTGGGATACCTGTGGTCTTACATTACCTAGATGCAAATATTGCTTTCACTCGGGCTATGGGAGAGGCACCCGCTACTGCTGTTTGTACACAGGCGACCTGTTCGTGGCAACCAGTACGTAGCTCTTTTGCTTTGATTTGAACAACTTGTGTTCATTTACAACATAAACAGGTCACCAGTTTATTTCATTTGTATTATGGAATAGAAATATTTTAACAGCTCCCTGGAATTTCTTCATATAATCTCTTTTGAAAACCACATGTTCTTGACTGACTCAACTGTTCATACACAAGCAGCAAAATGTTGCATTCACTCAGACTATACCAGCAAAGGAGCATCTTTACTGGTAACCCAAGTAAATGAAACACCTTGGATTGGTAAGCTGTCATCAAAAGTTTTGTTAACTAGTACAATTTGAGCCAAAACAGAACAGACAACTGCTCCTACAACTGCTCCTGAGATATTTATTTATTGATGAGATTAAAAATCTTTTAGTTGCTTGTTTGCCTATTGAAGTTGTAATATTTTAAAATGCGAATACAATCTAAGTGATTTTCCTTTGGCGTGAAAGAAAAATGACTATTTAGTTTGTATTATAGTTGTTTTTGAAAAGAACAAAGAGAGAGTTTACTACTAATTATTAGTTAGCCTATTCTTTCGTGACTTTCGTGGTGGAGGAAAACCACTGTATCGGCCTAAGCACTAATTGGGGAACAATATTATAACATTCTATGCATACAAATCTCAGCTCACAAGTTTGTTTTTGTCTGAGGTGGGAAAACTGCATGATGCAAAGCACTCAAAGCAAGGCAGAAAACAAACCAACCACCATTTAAGGCTTCTCATTAAGTGATTTACTGCACCAAACTTCATTTTATACAATCTTTTTCATTAAAGACATGATATCATGACCTGGATAATAAATAAGATGCCCCTTGCTGAATACTGGTTGTGTAGTTGTCTTGTGTAAATAATTTGTATAGGAAATCGCACGATCTTGAGTACAATTCGGAATTAATAGGTCGAGTAATGTTTTGAAATTTCTCAAAATAGGACGAGCCTTTAGGCGAAAATAAAAAATAAACTAGCCATTTCTAATAGAAAGTGAAGTGCTGCGAGCAGAAAACAGCTGGTGTATCCACGTTAGCAGAACTGTTCCCCTAAAACTCACGAAAGTACACCGCTTTCTCTGATATATGAAATGTTTCTTGTCTATCTCTTGTGCGTTGTGTGACGAACACTGCTAGTTGACCTTCAATGTTGAACTACAAAACATAATTCTCCAGGATCAGTGTCGGACACACACAGTTCAAAATATTTAGCACTGAGTAAAAGCAATTTTTCAAACAATCACAAACGGCTAGCGTTGGCAATGATTATAAAACTAACTGATTTTAAAAAGCTAGTTGTACGTTGCATCACGGTCAAAGATACCGCATTGTCTACTGTACTATTTGACGCTTTAGATCAAACGAATGATAAATACAATTCCATCACATACAAAATATAAAATTTTCTTTCGTGGGGTAACCAAATATATTGTAGAGATTCTCAGCGCGACCTCAGTTCATACTTATTATCTTGGCTTGAATTGATTCGGCCCGTAGACGAGCTTCGATTCGAACAGTAATACGCAAATGACCCGTAACAGAACATTGCCCTCTCGAAAAAATATCATTTAGCATTTTGTAACCCTCATTTATACTTCGAGAAACATAAAACCTCTCGAATGGAATCGCACAGGAATCCCAATTTATCCCTGTGACGTCAAGGCTCGCCATGAACATACCACCGTACATAAAAATCGAGTTCGCGGATCAATATTAAGGTGACGTCATAAATCGCACAGGAATCCCACATCAAGAATAGTATTGCTGCTCGCTTCGCTCCCAGCAAAAATAATAAATAAAAAATCGCACGATCTTCTCATACAATTCAGAATTAATAGTTACTCGTAATGTTTTGAAAACTCTCAAATAGGACTCGCCTAAAGGCTCGTCCTATTTTGAGAAATTTCAAAACATTACTCGACCTATTAATTCCGAATTGTACTCAAGATCGTGCGATTTTTTATTTATAATACACTATACAAAATTTCAATTAAGGATTGTCGTTGCCGTAGCGACTTAATAGGTACTCTGCAGAGTACAATTAACGATTTAATTGTACTCCTCTCATCCAATCAGAATCGAGTAATTTTGTATAGTGTATTATAAGTATAGTAATACAGTTGGAATTTGATAAGCACAACAAATATTTATCAAAAAAGGCACTTATAATAGCACATGTGGCTATAGCTTAGAATATCAAAATGAAATAAAAGACATAAATATTATATTTTGCAGAATTCTGCAGAGTACAAGTACAACTTAAAACTTGATGTGGGCTTCCTGTGGTTAATACCAAAATATTTCAAAACATGAACGCTCTTGACTGCAAAAGTAATATAAGCTTAATTTCAGAACAGATAAGGTTTTAAATCCTTCATATTTTTCTCTTTGAAGTACCAAATAAAAATATCTTGACCTCATTCGTTTCAAAGAGCAAACTCGAACGTGAGAATAAAAGTCGGCAGCCAGTTAAAAGGTTTCAACAACATTATGAAAATGACAGTCTTAAATTTCAAAAGTCATCTCTATCCCCTATGATAGAGGAGATAAATAAATAAGTCTAAAAGGCAGCTTAGCCACGTTTCGAGTTCGGTACTGAAGCGAAATATTTGGCTGCTTCGCCAGCAAGCTAACATTTTATTGTGAACTCATGGAACTGTATCGGCCTCTTCGATTGCTCAATTTCAAATGAAGAGGCTTAAATTTTACCTTGATTGAGACTCACGTGAAGCTGCTACAACGCAATTACTGTATTTATAGTGGAGTTTAGGTTCGATTTAGGTTATTAAATGCCCATGACTCGTGAAAGATCCTGCACTGCTTTTGCTGTAAACTTGCTGGATCGGAACGTGCGCTGCCTCGTTTTCATGCCTGCCTCGTTTTCATGGCACATTCTCGACTACGACGATAGATAGATAGATAGATTTAGATAGATAGTTTGAAAACCCAAACCTAGACTCGTGCCGGCCTAAAGGCCTGGGCACGAGTAATTAATAGTATACCGAGAAATTTGGTTTTAAGTTAAAAGAATAATAGGGTTGAATACGGATGACTTCTTCTTCCAATTTAGATTCAAAAATGTCAGATAAATTTTACCCTTCGATTTTGAATATGAGATCAATACATTGATTGGTGATCATTTAGGCCCTACAGATAACTTTAAGCAAGTTTTAACTCACTTCCAATTGTGATCGCTTTTCATCATTCTCATCACCCTTTAAATTCCCATAGCATTCTAGTGATGCTTTCTTGGGTACTTTTCGTATTCTACGCCTACCTTCATTTTTATTTCAACGGCCGCCATCTTGAAAGCTAATGTGCATGAGGAAACGTGGGATGGAATCGGAACTAGTGCACACTGGCCGTATTTACACTAAAGACGAATAACTCGTCCAGAAGAATCAATTCAAAGGATTTGATTCGTCTAGATATAAATTCGAAGACGGACAGTTTCACGTGAAGGCTAGAAACATCGTGTCGAGTAATTCATCAAATAGCTCGTCATTTGGACGGTGTTTTTAGACAGAGTACATTAAGACGGTTTAAGACAAATAATTCGTCCTGCGTCCAAATTTATATTGAGACGATTTACGCGTCTGACACAAATAATTCGTTTGGACGAGCAATTCGTCTCTAGTATAAATACGGCCATGCCAGTTTAGGGAAGGCAGATCTCTTACGTCTCTTCTGAAGCTGTGCCAAACTGTACTTTTCACTTATCAGTTGTTGTAGTCATTGCTACTATATGAGTAATTATTACGTACGCGATACTGATATTGTTTCTGGTACACACTTGATTCGTTTATGGGACAAATTGTCAGTCAGTTCACAAAGTCATCAAATTTTGTGTTGGTGAATCCCGAGCCCGCCACGAGAAAAACCCGTAGTATAGGTTATAACAACCCAAGCTAAGGAATTAGCAATTGACAACAAGAACAGCAAAATGAAGAAGTATTTACACATGATGATTTTATTATTCAATATTTGTCTACGTCCACATTTACCATGATAAATTTGAAAAGGCATCTTTTTTACCTCGAGCCCTTCCGTTCACAGCAAAATGGCCTTTTTTTCTATTCTCCAGGTACGAAAATGGAGGGGGGAAAAATGCGTTTTCAAATATACCCGTATTTGTGTGAACGTAGCCTCAATTTCCAACCAAGCACATTTCATCCTCACCTCTTCATCCATGCGACCGTCTAGTCCCTGTATTTCTTCTATTCTTAGAGGCTGCTTACATTAAAACGAGCTGTCCATGGTAGAGTGCACGCACTTAATCCGTGAAAAATAAATAGTACAAAATAGTGCTAAATTATGGTAATTCCTTTGTTTCCTATTGTCTAATCAACACTATTTAGTAGTAACTAGACGCACATAGTGCGTTTACTCGTGCCCAAGTGGAAATCAGTCTGGCATGAGAATAAATATGTTTTAAAGCCAGTTTGGTCACGTTTTGAGTTCGGTACTGAACGGCGGAATATTTGTCTGCTTTGCCGGCAAGCTGATTTGAACTCATGGAGGTATCGGTCTCGATCCTAAATTTCCAATTAAAAATTAAGGCATTTAGATATGAGCTGCCTTTATGTCTGATATTTATTTAATTTTATAGCTGCTAGGGTAACAGCGGTTCACATGTTGACAAATGCCTGTACGGCATGATGTTGCAGACTCATTGTAGCGTCACGAAAGCACACCGTCCTGTTGCTTTGTAATAGTTGACTTTCTAAAAGCATTT
Organism: Telmatactis stephensoni; assembly: GCA_029948255.1. Lineage (NCBI taxonomy): Eukaryota > Metazoa > Cnidaria > Anthozoa > Actiniaria > Isophelliidae > Telmatactis > Telmatactis stephensoni. The sequence goes on from JALIZF010001854.1 coordinate 681,518, forward strand.
ATTTTAGTTTGTACGCCAAAAAATTTCAGCCATACCATTTAATTACAGAGAACATTGAAATACATAATGTTTTTAATCGTTCCTTTTATCCTTAAAACGTGTAGTCAATGATAAGAAATTCTCGAAATTCACAAATTTCACCTCAGCCAGACAAGCTGTCGCTTGAGTCAAAATATATTGGAAATTAAATCAAATCAAAAAACAGCTTAAAATGCTTCAAAACCAGAAAAAAGCATACATAAAAAGGAAAAGATAATATTTACTACATAGTAAGGCGAAAAAAAAAATTTTTTATTCCATGAGGATTCGAACCCGGACCCGTCCATCTCCATGTGCTTTATACGCACGCTGCTCTAAATGATTGCCTGGGGTGCCTGTGGTTTGCCTCGTTTTCATGGCACATTCTCGACTACGACGATAGATAGACTGATAGAAAACGTAAACCTAGACTCGTGCCGCCGGCCTACGGCCTGGTCACGAGTAATTAGTAGCGTTTGTTTCACGGATTAAGTGCATGCACTCTATAACCATTTTTATTCATTTTTTTAATTTTATATTCTTTTCTTTAAAATAGGGCCCCACTGAAAACCACTTTTAGTGAGTGGGCTCCCTGTTCAAAGATTACTATTGTTATTGTTGTTGTTGTTATTGTTGTTGTTGTTTTCTTTTCCCTGGGGACACTAAAGACAAAAGTTACAAGGGCGGATCCAGGGAGAGGGTCGCGGGGGTCAGGACCCCCCTGTTTATCAATGAATATGTCATGAATTTGCGACAGCAGTAATTTTTTTCTGTGAAAAGACTCACTTTTAACATTCATTGAAATAGCAATGCCAACCCTCTACCCATTCAGTTGTAAATATAATATTTCTTTTCTAATAAAAAGTGTTAAAAAATCACTAGTCTAGCAATTAATGTCATATTTTCAGCGAGTTTCAATGGATTAAGACCTTTTCGTTTGGGTTCCCTGTTTGTAAACGTCACGTGACCCCCACCTTTGAAAAATCCAGGATCTTGAGTTATCCCGCGGGCTACCAAGGACAACTCGAATTCAATATAAACAGCTCCTGAGGCTACATACACACTAGTCCCAATAAATTCGAAAACGCGCGATTTTATATTCTCTGTTTTCTCACCCTAAACAAAGCAAAACACCAGCCTAGTCCCCAGGCGTCCTCTGTGACGTCACGTTTTGTAACGAGAGGCGGGATAGCCTGGGGACTAGGCTGGCAAAACACGTCGTATTTGTTTGGTTGACAGGATTCAACCGTAACAAAAAAGACGAATTTTTAAATCTATCTTGATTAGTTTGGATGCATTTTAAATTCTTTTATTCGTATTTACGTTCTATTGTATAGAAGACGTTTGTCTAGATTAGATTATGTATATATTTTTGATATGTTCCATTCTTGTACTAGTTCTCTTTATAGTATATCAATTCAAGATTATTTAAAAAAATAAACCCTTAGGAATCTCAATAATTAGTTGGGTTTTTTTTAGAAAATAAGTGTATCGAGAAAAAAAAACTAATCCGAGCCCTGAAGTGGTTTGAACCTGTTTCGTACGGTTATATCTTTTCGAATAATTTTTCATATTGGAAATTTTTCAATATATAAAGAATTCTTACAAGATGATGTCAATCTTTCGATATATACATAGTATTATAGACACTAGTGAGAAACGTCTGCGCATGCTCGTACTCACGTCTTCGTGCTTTTGTAAACTTATGCAAAGTTCGCTTTTACGCTTGCCTTCAACTGCCGATGGTTTTCACAAAATGTCAAAACTTAAGGTCAATTCTTGAAACTAATATTCAGATAATGTCTTCATTAACGCAATATCTTTGTTTCACAAAAGTACACAAGAGAAAAATGTATATATACACCGAGAACACGAGCATTTCATTTCAAGCTAAAACTCACACATTTCTTAAGAAAACATCGTAATGTGCACGCATGCGCAGCGTTTTTCACTAGTGTCCATAGTATATAGATACTCAATCTCGTACCCAGAGCCTGCGTTCCTCTTGGTCAGCGACCGAGAAACGAGAGGCTCTGGCCAACACAAATTTTTAGTCCGCTATTTGCGGACTTGGCTTAACTGCGCATGTCAAGCTCAATCTGTGACAGGAAATTGCTGATCGAGAGCTTATTTTATGCACCGTATTTAGAAATATACTCAGAGGTAAAGAATGATATTTATGTGAGTCATTTGTGTGATTTATTTCACGTTTTGAAGCCTGTCAAGTGAATTTGAATCGATAGTCCAACGGCCCTCTTCGAAGCACGACCTTCAACGACCAACGGGCCACAAATCTCCTATTAAAACTGCACTAAATCTTATCGCTTGCTCACATCCTCTCGACATGAAGTAGTCTGACAATCTTTCTATATTCTGACAATGGTTCAGGCTACCCTGAACAATTTTACTTATCGAAAATCGATCTGGAAGTAATAATTTAGGATAATTCCGGGAAATCTCGATTCTCAAAATATGCGAAGAATGTAAAATTCAAACGCTCCTTCTATTGTTCTGTCAACCAATCAGAGTGCTCCAAATAACTGTATTGGCCAGAGCCTCTCGTTTCTCGGTCGCTGACCAAGAGGAACGCAGGCTCTGGGTACGAGATTGATAGATACTTAACGCATGCGTTCTGGAAGTACATCCAGTTGAATATTTGTTGTCAGGTTAAAATCACCAAACTGAGACTAAGGGAGTGTTCGTTCCCAGACCCTTTTCCTTCGCATTCCCAAACGAAGGGAAAGGGCCTTTGAACGAGGTTATATATGGACTGTTTCATCCTTGGCTGAGTTCGTCACGTGATGGGTTTCACAGGATTTTACGTGGAGACCAGGACAAGAATTCATTAACGTTTACCACAGGCAACCCAACCTCGAAACTAGAGCCATTTGACTGGATTTTTCAGTTCAAAAAAACTTTCAAAATTTCTTCAAGTGAGCAAAAAATTACATAAATAAACATAGCTCAACAACAGAAGTGATATTATGTCATTTATTTGCAAATATTTCTTTACTCATTCTTCTTGTAGCCACGTGGAAATTTTGAAAGTTCAAATTCTGAACTCAAAAATTCAGTCAAACGGCTCTCAGCTTGGGTTGCCTGTGTCCATGCTTGTATTTTCTATCTTATTGCCAAATATGGTAAATGTGCATCTCAGTAGTACAATTAAATACTTTCCCAGATTTCATTTTGGTCTCATCTTTGAATGATTCGACATTTTCATCTGACAACATTCATTTGATTAGTTATATATACATTTATAAAATATTTGAGATATAACGCGCGCGCTGATTGGCTGGCTACCATGTCTATATCAGAGGACAGAGACATGGCTCGCTCAAAAAACGTCGAAAATATTTTATAAAAGCAATATTAAACGATCGCTTATGTCTCTGTACTGTGATATAAACACTCTGGAAGATGTAGAGCACTCGAAAAGCAAGAAACACTCGGCTACACCTCGTGTTCCTAATCTTGCTTTTCTCTTGCTCTACATCTTCCATCGTTTTTATATCACAGTACAGAGACATGCATGTGCGTTTTATATTCCTTAAGTACATCTATTTAAAAAAGTTGTCTACAGTTATATTGCACATTATATATTGCATCATTGCATTCCGGCCGTAAGCCTTCGATGAGGATATGAAATTTCTATAAAAAATTATTTTTCACACCGAGAATACACAGGAAGCTGTTACTGAGAAAGTCTGCTGTGATTCAACCCCAAAGTGTGAAAAGTAAACGGAAAGTCAATGTGGTAAAGTCTCTTGTTGACCAATTACACATTGTCAATAAATGTTTTCTGGTCTTGGACTGTACAATATGCAATACATTGTACATGCAACAAAACTAAGAACAACCTATTATGAAATAGGTGTACATCAAAAGAGCTAGTCATGGATGATAGTTGTGACTGGTATAGATAGAGATAATATTAATATTTACACAAAGATAAAATTATTAAAGAGTTTCCTGTGCCTAAACTGCTTACGGACATGTTTTGTCAAGTTTTGCCATCTATGTTTTTCATTAGCACATGCTTAGCTTTATCATAGAATCCAAAGAACACAGCTCCACCCACTGCTATCCATGTCACTCGGATTGAAACACCTGCAAAGAGCCTAGAAAAAAATGGAAAATGATAGTTCAGTTGTGAAAATGATGTAATCATTGATAGTGATTGAGAGTGATGAGGATGGTGGTGGTGGATGATAGTAATGATGATGGAGGTCTGGTATCAAGAAATGAATTGTGATCATGATGATGATGATGATAATATCCAGCTTGTTGGACTTCCTTCTACTCAGTGAGATGAAGCACTGGTCATTGGAGGGAGGGGACATAGGACGTCTCTTGTAAGAATAATCTAAATTAAGTTAACTGTGATCAAAAGTCAACTTCTCCTATAAAAATAGAGAATTTTGAGGGAAAATTTAGTTTTTGATCACGCTTCACTTAGTACATTATTTTTGAATTTTTTGGTGCAGTCATGGATGTTGAATATAGTCAATTGAAGAAATGTTGTCGGGTCTAAAAACATAGAAGCTGAGACCGAAATGGTGCATGGGATGTCAATAATTATATTCTGATTTATTTAAAAAATCGATAAAAAATCAAAGCCAAACGGCCCTGACAACGCAGGTCCTGCATACGCTTTTGGCATTTTGCATTGAAGGCAAAGTGTAAATAATGAATCAGAATATTATTATTGATATCCCAAGCACCATTTCGGTCTCAGCTTTTAGGTTCTATGTTTTTAGCCCGACAAAGTTTATTCAATTGACTATATCATCCAAGTTTATACATTCTGACAGCTCTAGAGACAGTTCAACTTTTAAAATGCTCACCCTCTAATGCCTTGTTCCTTTCTAACCAGCCTCAACATTCGATAAATACTGAGTCGAGCTTCTATACTATCTTTCTGTGGCATGAGAAATAACACATTCAAATGTAATGAAGAACATTGCCATAATATTTTGTAAATGATAACTTACTGGTGCCAGCATTATTCTTGTCTTTACAACATCAAGGGGTGTAGTAACACCAGCAGCAACTCCACCTAGATATGCATTATATAAATCAATGTTAGTAATAAATAAGTGCATGGGATTGAAAGCAAAAGAGAAGAAAGAGAGGGAGAAAGAAAAGAAGGAAGAAAAAGGAAGGAAGGAATGAAGCAAGGAAGAAAGAAAGGGGAAGGAAAGAAAAGAAAGGAAGGAAAGGAAGGAAGGAAGGAAGGAAGGAAGGAAGGAAGGAAGGAAGGAAGGAAGGAAGGAAGGAAGGAAGGAAGGAAGGAAGGAAGGAAGGAAGGAAGGAAGGAAGGAAGGAAGGAAGGAAGGAAGGAAGGAAGGAAGGAAGGAAGGAAGGAAGGAAGGAAGGAAGGAAGGAAGGAAGGAAGGAAGGAAGGAAGGGAAGGAAGGAAGGAAGGAAGGAAGGAAGGAAGGAAGGAAGGAAGGAAGGAAGGAAGGAAGGAAGGAAGGAAGGAAGGAAGGAAGGAAGGAAGGAAGGAAGGAAGGAAGGAAGGAAGGAAGGAAGGAAGGAAGGAAGGAAGGAAGGAAGGAAGGAAGGAAGGAAGGAAGGAAGGAAGGAAGGAAGGAAGGAAGGAAGGAAGGAAGGAAGGAAGGAAGGAAGGAAGGAAGGAAGGAAGGAAGAAAGGGAAAGTTAGTTTGCACTTTGTTTTACCTGCCACAGCTCCACACACACTTGATTGAAAAGCATTCACATTGTAACCTTGATAATTAGACCAGCCAATCTGAAAATAGACAGAGCAAAAAGTCAACTCACAAAATGTATGAAAAGAAAGAAAAAAGAGATGAAAAGAAAATGAAATCATTGAAGCTGAGAAAAGTACCAGCATGCACTTATTCTAGATGTCATAAACTAATCTAATAACTAGTGTTTTTTGCCAGAGGGAAGGGAGCCCGCCCTTCCCTCACACTGGTGTTTTGTTACTTTCTCTACTAAAAGCTTCCTCTCACTTTCCCTATGGATAACAAGAGGTGTTTTAAAGAAATACAAAAATCAAAGAAGGTCACCTTAAGTACTTCCCATAATGGAATTTCTATGAAGGCGAATGGTACCTAAAGATAAATGATACAAAGAGAGTCTATTAACATACATGAAAAGTTAAAAGAGAAAAGTGAATGGGAATAGATGATGATGATGATGATGATGATGATGATGATGATGATGATGATGATGATGATGATGATGATGATGATGATGATGATGATGATGATGATGATGATGATGATGATGATGATGATGATGATGATGATTGATGATGATGATGATGATGATGATGATGATGATGATGATGATGGTGATGATGATGATTGGTGTTGATGATGATGATGATTGATGATGATGATGATGATGGAAATAAATAAAATCATATATATGCTTCATTCATGTAATATACCTCTCTGACTACAGTACTTAAGAGACCCCTGTACAGTCCAAGGAATCCCTGAAACCAAACAATGAAATTTTTAGGAGGATAAGAAGACAATGATAGCTGTAAAAAGTGAGACATTCAAGAGCCTTGACCACCCTTGCTCCCCACACAACTGATGTGCTATTGACCTTGCAGTCATCCTACCTCTTGAGCTAAAGTATATCTCAGTGCCTGTATGCTGGATGTGTTGGAGTATGCTTGTGCTCTTTGTTTTACTACTTCAAATGGAACTCTTACAACAAGAGAAGCCTGTAATACAAACAACTACATGACTTGTATTATCAAAATCAAGGGCTATAAACAAACAAGAACATTATTCACACTTTACATGTAGGTGATTGATGCATGAGAAAATGTCAAATTGCCAGACAAAAAAACAGCCCTACAGGGAAACATCTTAAAAATGTTCAATCTGTATAAATTAAACCATGGGGGAGTTTGAAAAGAACTTGAATTTATATATTTTTTCTAAACAAATCATGACATTAGAGCCATTTCCCAAGATACAGTTGAGTGAATCCTGTACTAGCCAAAGCCTTGTTCTCATTACACTAGCTGTTTATATATATTAATTATTTCGCTATCATGTAAATTGTTTAATTAGTGACTAATATAAAGCTGCTTATACTGGCAATCATCATTGTCAGTACATGACAATATACACTAAAACTAGAGCTTTGGCTAGGTACAGGACTCACTCAACTGTATCTTCAGTTGGGCCTGGGCCGGGTACTCCCCTATATTTTGCTATATGGATATGTGCTGCCAAACAGGGTATGGTTTTCAACATTTTTACTCTGGAATAGGGTCTATAAATAAATCACTCTCTGGAACAGGGTATCTATTTTACAAAGTGTGTAACTGCACAACAACTTGTAAGGAATAAAATGAGTCAGGAAACCAGAGTAAAGATCTTGATGTTAAAATGCCTTGTGTACGTAATCAAAAATGTATCAAAAACATATGTCTTTTGGAACAGGGTTAGTATTGTTTTAGAGTATTTACTCTGGAACAGGGTATTGATTTTGTAAGTAACTGGATGCATGCATGGCCTCAGTGGTTATTGCATTGATGACTTACCACTTCGCCTATGGTAGCTGATACCATGTAGATACCAGGTAAAAATGACGTTGGAAGGTTTGGAGTTAGAATGTTTTTAGTCAGCTCATAAGTGGCAAAAAATGTTGCAGCTGCAGATACCAACAATACAAAAACAAATTAGCCACTTATGTGTGTTTGGTCTACTTCCTTTTTTGAAAGGAAGCTAGGGTTTTTGAATAGGCCTCCATTGTCTTATTTATGAATTCAAAATAGTGAAGAATAGAAAATTTACAGTATTTGTGATTAGTAAGTAAGTAAGTAAGTAACTTTATTTGCTGAGGATAACACATGACAGTAATAATAACTGATGACCCAGTGGCCCTCAAAAATGATTCTTAAAATGGATTAGAAAAAGTAATTTCAAAAATTAGTGAAAATGGCATTTTTATGATGTGATTTCCAAGATTGAGTCACAAAAAAAAACCACAAAAACCAAAGTGGTCAAACATTGCCATAGAGTAACTGTTGCATGTATGCATGCAGACAGACCCTTTTTGTAAACATTTCACTTAACTTGGATCTTTATTGTTGCATAGTTACAATTATGATAATGGAAATGATACATGTAGTGATGATGATGATGATGATGATGATGAAATTAGAATTGAAGCTTTCCATGTGAAAATGGCCTAAGTGACTTTTTTGATGATATTTTCAGTGGTATAAAATGGTATGGTTAACTTTCCTATGCTGGAAAAATTAATCTCGGGACATCCATCAAAAAGTCACTTAGATCATTTCACAGGGAACCCTTCAATTTTATAACAAAGATGACATTGATGTGGATTTCTGATGATGATGACTTTATGAAATGACCATGGTGCCCTAATAGGTCCCAACTTAAAAACAACAAAATAATACAGTTGACTCTCTTTGAATGACTACTCTCGTAAGCAACCATCTCCCCTAAGCGCCCACCCTTTGAATTTCCCATTTTGTTTCCCATATATACTCTATTAATAACAAATCTCTCTCGTAAGAGACTACTATCTAGATTGTAAGCTGACCGTAACCACCTTTGGGGTTCAATTTTTAGAATTTTTCATTGCTCATTACAATTTTTCATTTCTCGTAAGTGACCACCCAGAGACTGTATTAAATGATGACAGATCCTTACTATAAACACAAATGTTGAGTGTTTTTGCATAGAAAACTACTACATGTCCATCGTGTCTGAGAAGTCATAATCAAGTTCTTTTAATTGTTTCTGAAGCCAAGATATTGATTTTTTTCTTGTCTCCATAAAACAATGCATTCTCCATGGACATGTATCTGGATGTATTACATATTATGTATGGTTTGGGCTTCCTGTGTTGGGTTCTCATAAGTGACCATCACTCCTAAGCAACCAGCTTCTCCTTATCCCAATGGTGATTGCTTACAAGAGAGAGTCAACTGTATTTTTCAGTTTTACAGCCGAAATCATTGCATCATGACCCGCAAGTCACACCAAGATCAGTTTGATTTTGTTATTTTCTGCATTCTAACAATAGGCAGCTTGCAGAAAATACTAAAATCAACACAACTTAGCGTAATTTGCAGGTCGTGAAGCAATGATTTCAGCTGTAATAGATGTATAAAAGACAGCTGAATCTTTGGACACCCTCTACAAGTAAAGGTTATTGGGGCATCTCACTAAATAAAAAACACTCTAAAGGGTACCAGCTTAGTATCAGTGGAAAAAAAAAGCATTTCTCAATCTCTGACAAACCTCCTGGTGCAGATCCAGTGGCTGCTGAACCAATTCCCCTATAAATATTTCTAAAACCACCGGCTTTGAAGAAGCCTTCAGCTGACTGCATACGTGTCTTCATGGTATCCAATGGGAAGAGTATGACATCAACTGCAGTTCCAGCTATACCTCCAGACTGTAATCAATAAATGCTGGAAATCATTAATCATCATCAAAATCAAAATCATCATTCCTACCAGCCATGGGAATGGACTACAGCGGAATGGGAGCATGACTAATAACGGCTGTGACGTAGACTATAGTGGCTAGCGGGAATGCACTGCAGGAGAATGATAGCGAGACTCATAATGGCTGCGAAGTAGACCAGTGGCTGGCAGGAATACACTGCAGGAGAATAATATAGCTGTGAAGTCAACTAGTGGTTGGCAGGAATGGACTGCAGGAGAATAATAACAAGACTTACTGTATAATGGCTGCAAAGGAGACTACGACCCCTAAGCCCACAGATACAGTACATATAGATTGCCCTGTAATGTCAGTTCAATTGTATCACCATATCATCATCATCATCATATTTATCATCATCATCATCATCATTGACACTATCACTATCTTAACCTTAATTATTTGAAATTCAATTAAGCTAAATATTCAATCATCATTATCTTTAAAACTCAATTTTTGATCACTGTCATCTCATTACCATGCATCATTACAAACTGTAGAAACCAATTAGTCAACAAGGTGGTTCACAAACAACAAGTGTCAAACTTCAAAATACTTAAGATGATAAATTTAGCTTAAATTTATAAGCTTAAATTTTCAGAAAGTATTAACAATCTTCTTAACTTAAGTTTATAAATATCGATAACATTCACGTGCACTGACGGTATTTGAGGTTAAAAGTTAACTTCATATAAACCGTACGTACAAGACAGGACTGCGGGGGGAAAACATTTGGCAAACGTTACTGTTAGTGCACTTATAATACACTATACAAAATTACTCGATTCTGATTGGACGAGAGGAGTACAATTATATCGTTAATTGTACTCTGTAGAGTACCTATTAAGTCGCTATGGCAACGATAGTGTATTATAAATAAAAAATCGCACGATCTTCTCGTACAATTCAGAATTAATAGTTACTCGTAATGTTTTTGAAAACTCTCAAATAGGACTCGCCTAAAGGCTCGTCCTATTTTGAGAACTTTCAAAACATTACTCGTACCTATTAATTCCGAATTGTGATCGTGCGATTTCCTATACAAATAGTAAAATAAACAGTTCAATCGAGAGAACACAAGATAAAATAACTTAACTTACCACGAGTGAAACACCAAATGGAACGGGACTGGTCGGAACAGAGCCTCTAGTCTGTTTGGTTCGATCTGTGCTTACGGCACACATTTCACTCCCCGATTCAGCCATTTCCAGTTCAGTAGCAAAATAGCTAACACGCTGTTAGCTTAAGTAACAGGTTAAGATTCATTTCATCAATATTGCTAAGTGTTGTCCAATAGAACCCAGTCTCCGTTGTAAATTTATACAACAGGAATCCCAATGGAATGATTCTGGGATAACTGTACGGAGGATGGTGGTGTACCAGATATGAGTGCCTGCAGGAGTGACAGTTAATGGAAGATATTCAGGCAATATATTCATTGAAATTTTCTGAAAGAGTGTTAATCAGTCTGTTGATATATTGTATTTTTGGGGTTAATCCTTGCGGTGAGAGCACAGGGAGCCCAAGCTATACTTCTGAGTGAAATAACGAGGATATCTAAAAAGGAGAAAACGATTTAAAATAAAGTTGAAACCTCTCAAACGTTTTTGTGTATTATTTATTTGATCTGACGATTTTTAAAAAATCCCCCTCCACAGTTATAATATATGGCAAGCGTGTTATCTCTTGGTGGTCTTAAGAGACGTAATAAATTGCCTCATGACACAGGTAACCTAAACTAATATTCATAGCGCGCGTCAGCGTGTAAAACGCCCTCTTTCTGAAACAGAGCCAGGAGTGCCTGTGGCTTGTTCGCTCATTTATTCATTCTTTCGTTCATTCATCCTTTCATTCATTCGTTCGTTCGTTCGTTCACCACATAGAACAAGGTGGGGCCTGATAAGAAGAAGACAAAATGTACCTTTAATTTATACTCAAAAGAGTTTCAATATTGGCAGGGGCACTCTATTGGCAGGAATATGAAGACAGATTGTTATTAAAGTTAGAAACAAAGAAGACTATTAAAATCTCTCACGAAACACATTTACCATACAAACCAGTCAAATAAAAAGTGGTAACATATTCAAGAAATAAATAGAACAAAATTTGAATAAATTAATAATGATACAATTTAATTTAATGTTTATATTTAAAAAAACAGATTGCGAAAAATTAAACATACTCAAAAATTACAGAAAATGCTAAAATCTAAGTATTAACAAACTGAAAAAGAAAAAAGAGAGCAAAAAGGAAGGGAAAAAAGGGGAAAAAAGAAAACTATTCCGACCTGCACAGGGCTCGAACTGTAACCCTTAAATCGGACCCCCCGGAAATGGAAAAAAAGAATAACAAGATGATTGCAAAATTATTATATAGGACAAAGCTAAAAATGAAATTTGGGACGATTCTCCCGAGACATTCAAATGAAGCTGAGACATCGAATCGACTTACGTTACGGATGAAGATTTCGGCCCCATCCACGCTATCCCGGTGCTCTATATTACAGTTGACTTAGCCCGAAGGCCAGGGAGGGAGACGATATCCGGACCCTAATCCAAACCTTTAGATATCACCTTAGACCGCTGCGCTACCTAGACACTTAATAATTTTAATGTCTAATTGGGGTAGTCTATTCGGCGAAGTTTCATTGTGATGCTAATAGACTGTTCCAAACCCCTGGGGAAATAGGAGAACCAATAAAATTCCAGTATATTCGTAAGAATGATTTCATTAATAGAGAAAATAGTAAATAAAAGAATAAATTTCCGTAAACATTTCTCAGTGCATAAGGCTCCTTTGCAACGGTAATACGCTACAGCCAGAACAGTGCTTGTGATTTTCATGGATTTTACGGTTTTTTCTTTTGCTGGATGATCATCAAAACTGATTTCCTATTTCAAGAACAACCTTGAGGCAAGTTTGAAAGCTTAAAACGTCATTAAAGTTAAGTACTTTTAAACAATTTTAAAATTTAGATAATTCATGCCAGCTTGTTAGTTTGTTGATTCTACGTAAGGAGCCCATACAAATTCATCAGCTGAGACTAAAATGTACTTTACAAGACCTCGGTCTGATATTTTTCCGTAATAACCGCGCTTTCAGTTAATAAGAAGCAATATTATTAACTCCAAACCTTTATTAGATAGGTTCATTACTGGGCTACCTGTCGTAGAGTGTGCAAAATATTTCCCAAGTGGCCTTTGCAAGCAAGCTTTGTTGCTCGCGCTTCCTCGTGGCCCAAGTAAACGCTATTATAGCGTCTTGTTTTAAGTAACAATGCCATCGCGCGCAATTAGCAGGGCTCTCGAACAGAATCTCAAACAGTAGAATTTGATTTTTGACGTGCGCACGGACGAGACCGTTTGCTTTAATTCGGCATTTGATATCATATTGCTCAAATTAAGGCCGGTTTACTTGGTACGAAATGTCGGCCCGATTTGAGTTTTATTGTTTTTAGCACTCGATCCTTTTTCATTCAAACGATCGGCCCGACACGAGAAAAATCTGGAAAAATATGTTGCACTGCAATAGATCAGATTTTTGCGAATCGAGCCGATTTCTCTAGCTCTTTTCCCATACGAAGCTTATCAAAAATCGGGCCGACATATCGTCCCGCGTAAACCAGTTAAGAGCCTTACGCGCGCGATGGTGAAGTTACTAAAAATAGCCTTAGTCGTCACGAACATCGCACAGACATCAATAGTGAGTTTCGTTCTCTTAATATTATTGTCTCTTGTTAATTCGCAAAAATAAATTCCAGTGGAAATTGTACACGAACATTTGAATATAAGTTGTGTCTGATAATAGCTACAACTCAGTTCGAATTTTGTACACATGGGGTCACTCCTTGCTCATATTTGACTGAAAAGGGATTCAAACTTTGGTGGAAAAATGAATGTTTACCCGTCCCGTCTACCTGAATAAAGAAGAATATATTTCTATGGCCCAGACCTGAATAAAGCACATGATATATTGTTACCTAAATGTGTTAAATATTTAATGGCATAGAACAAAACTCGGGAATCAATTGGCTGCTGATCGTGTACTATAGTACGAATCATCTCCTTCTTGGCTTAAGCAGCCGATTTAGGTTGTAGACAGGCTTGTTTTAAACTAAATATTTAAAAAAAGATTTGTAGCTTTTTCTGTTTGTGTGGCTTAGAAAATGTAAGACAGCATAGGAATTTTATTGATGAAGTTGAGTCGCTGCGATCTCACTTACAACCTTTGATTCCAGCCACCTGCAAACTCGTCGCATATCATTGTTGGCGAGAAGTGTTGAAAACGTCTTTTGTTTATTTACTATCGTTGTATTATTATATGTATTCCATATAAGTTCAAGTTTTTTAAGGTGTTTTTCAAGTCGATAGCAAAATTACCGGCTCTTCTGTAACTTTACTCGTAATTGGCGAATTTCCTGCTTGCCTAACAACAAAATTAATATTTCTTTTCCAAAGGAAATGTAAACAGAAAGATGGCAGAACACTTAACCTGACGAAACATTGAAGATTTTGGACTCATAATTCCACGAAAGCTCTGTAGCTTATTTTACTTTTATAAGTTTTTAGAAACGTATCAGATTTAGGGTATAAATGGAAGAAAAGGAGTCAATATCTTTTGACGTCGATGAATTATCCCGTCACAGTTCTCTTGAGAGCAGTTTTTTGTTTGAGAGTGGTGAATTTGGAGACATTTGTGAACTTCTCGAAGATTTTGAGAAAAATCGAGACGACAAGAAAAAAGAAGACACTCAAGGACAACAAACAATAACAAAAGGTGTGTATACAAATATGATTTAAATAGGAATAATTTAATTATGTAAGAAAGTTCTAAAAAGTATCGTAGTTCTCAGAAATGCAATTTACTTTGCAACTTTTTTTCCTGTGAAAAAGAGGCTTTAAAGTTTAAGTAACAAAAATAATTTTGTAATTTTGAAACGTCAACCGAATTTATTAACTATATAGCTTCGTTTTTATTTGAATGTATTTTGAAAGTGCTTCAAATCCATCGATTTCTCATACACTGTCTATTGATAATTTGCATTATATACACACATACGGCTAAATTGTGTAATCATAAAAAAACGAATTGCGGTTTTAATTGTTTCGAACTATAAACAGATCAAGTAAATGATGTTTCCATCAGCTGTAGCATCTTTTGAAACAATCAAAACTTTACTTTCAGATTCAAAAACGAAGCCAACAGATGTGGAAGCCCATAAAACAACGGAAAATGAAGCAGCAAAACAATCTTCTAAACAACCACTTCGTAAACAATTCAGAGAGAGTTCAATGAAATTGCAAACTGAAGATAAAAATTCTGAAAATAACGAAGAAAACAGTCAAGTTTGTGAGGATACTGTAGATACTTTGAAAGACAAAAAGAAAGATCCGTTGGAAAGCAATGGAAACGGCAAAAGCAAATCTCACGCGAGAGAAGAACTCGCACAACGATACCACATCACAACAACAGAAAATATGAAGTCGTCTACTTCCAAATTAGCTTTTTCTGGTGATGAAAAACTTTTGAATGAAGCACAAAAAAGAGAAAGAAAACTTGAAGAAAATACAAACAGTTTTCAAGAAAAACAGACTGAGATTCTGCCTTCCGCACGATTAAACGACATAAAAGAAAAGGATAGACGAAATCCTCATGAACCTTCCCTTGATAGTCATTCTCCACAATCATCACCCTCGTCTCCTTCGAAGTCAGAAAACAGTGATAAAGAATCGACAAACAACTTGGATTCCAAACTGAAAACTGATAGAAGAATACAAAGAATTGAGTCTGAAAGCAGCTTAGAGTTAGAGTTTGATGACAGTGAAGAAAGTGACAACGATGTTGTTACTCCAGTGAATGATGTTCCACGTACAACGTACAATGACAAGAAGGTAAAAAAGAAAACAGCAACTGATGAACAACAATCTGGAACAAGCATCTTGTCAAGGAGCAACTCTAACAAGTCTAAGAATGACAGTGATAGGCATCATGATGATGATATTGATGGTGATGATGATGATGATAATGTACATGATAAAACTGATCGTAATAGCTCTCATAATGGCGCAAATATCAAAGACAAGGAAATTGCGCACAAAAGTGAGAATAGTAATCATGACGATGAAGAGATCGTTACTATGGAGACTGAGAAAAAAGTAACTCAATTTTCAGACAATGAAAACAAAGATGAAGATTATAAAGAAACAGATATTGTATGCAATCATGACGACAAAGGGAAGGAAGAAAACATCATGGAAATCGAATCAGGCATTGCTGACAAAGGCATTGTGTGCAACTATGGCAACAAAAGCATTGTTACCATGGAAGCCCAATCGAGCAATAATGACAGAGATACTCCATGCAACCACGACAACAATGTCACTGTTACTATGGAAACCGAATCAGCAATTGATGACAAAGATCGTCCTTACAACCATGACAAAAAAGATGCTGTTACCTTGGAGACTGAAGCAGAGAAAGTTAATGCGTGCACAAATAATGAACTTAAAGACACAGAAAATGATGATGCAGATAAGGGGAGCGATGGAATGGGTTCAGCACAAACCCTTGCAGCCACCAACAACATTAGCAGTAGCGAAAATCCTGAAGACATTTGCAATGATGAAGATGACATTGGTGATAGCGATGAAAATGTGCACGTTAATGATGTGGCTGCTGCCAACGGCGATAAATATGATGATTATGATGACGATCACGATATTGGATGCGATGAAAGTCTTGCTGAAGGTGAAGGGGATGCCTCACGTGACTATGAAGCAGGAAGTTGTGATAATCGCCATGACAGCAGTGATGATTCAGCTTCCAATGATGGTGAAGTTAATAATGACGCTCTCAATGTTCCCGCTGAGAATCCTGCCAATATCAGCGCTAACATCATCGATGACTCGGGTTGCGTTGGTGATGAGCCAACTTATGATGACGATGAAGATATCATAAATGCAAATATTGCTGCTGCTCGAGATGAAGATGATAATCATAATAATAATAACATTGATTCAAATGATGATGATAATAGAGTGGATGAACAAAATGATGTTCATGTCATGGCCGCTGTTAATGGCGGTAATGATGCAAATAGTGGTGATACTTATCCAAATGGAAACTCAAGTCCTCATGACATTGATGCCCATTCTGCCAGCTATATCAAAAGAAACGAAGACAGTGAAAAAGCAACTGATGATGATGATGATAATCGTGAACAAGACAAATCTGACATGACACGTGTTCATTCCCACAGAACTATTGGCTCCAACCACTCTACAGCAATTGCCCAAACCTTCCATAATAAAGGTTCTGACAGCACCTATAAGGAGAAGGATTGTGTAGATGAGGATGATGCAATTTGTTCTGGTCAAAGTGATGTCGCTTATTATCATACACAGATGGATATTAATTCCGATCAAACTTCCTTAAAAGAAAGTGCTTATGGTGCTAGAAGCAAAAACAGAGAAAATGTTGTTGTTGATGATGATGATGATTATGGTGGTGGTGGTGGTGGTGGTGGTGAGGATTCTGGTCATGGTAGTAATGTTGACCGCCGTAATGTTGATGCAGTTGAAGAAAATCGTTATGATAATGATTGTGGTAATATTGGAAGTGTCAAAAACAAATCTGATCACAAGGACGAAAGTGATATCAACTCCCTCCACTCCTGTGCAAGTTCTAAGGAATACCATAGTAGTCACACCAAAGCCAGTTCCACTGGTCCCTGCAAACAAGAGAAAGGTGGGAGCCAAGATGATACCGACACTAGCGCGGTTTCCTCACACTTTGGCACAAAAGATAACATTGACAGTTCTGTCCTTCTCTCTGGTTCAGGTAATAAGAATACCTATGATCACAACATTCTTGACAAACATCGTAATAGTCTTCAAAACGCCTACAGTCATATTGTTACAGATGAAGTAAATATCGCGCACAAAGACGCACTTCCTTCTAACCCAGATTCTAAAACTGGGGACTTTGCAAATGGTACTAATTCCAAACCAGCTACTTACTTAAACTTTACGAAAGAAGGCGACAGGGACCATTTTAGCAGAAGAGTGATGTTGAAGACCCAAAGAACCACAGGAAAATACTTCTCAGACGATGAAAGGTTCAAGACCAATCCAAAAACGTCAAATGATTTAAAGCATTCGTATTCGTTTAGTTATGAAAAAAATGCAACACGATTTAACGACAAAGGGCTCGACAAAATGTATGACAAGGAAAACGAATCAAAATCAAATGCTCGTAAGTTTTTAGTACATGAAGATACCCCAACTGCTGCACCAAACAAGGAACGTTTTACACCAACGAAAGATGAACTTCTTCCTCGGCATAATTTGGCTACCGTAGTTGATAAATCTCCCTCATTGCATAAAGATTATGATGATAATACGACTTTGAAAAACATATCCTTTCAACAAGAGGTACAAACGCAAGAAAAAGCCCACACGAATGACGTCACAAATGCCAATGTTCAGGAAGATAAAAATACCATCACTTCGGGCGAAAAACAATCAAAAGTAAGCACTGACAATGATGAAGAGAACATTGATGTCCAAGAAGTAAAGGACAACGTCAGTAGCCTGTTAAAAAGATTGCTAAAGAAGTCAAAAGACAGAGAAAGTGGGCAAGAAGAAAGCGACACTGACATGTCATTTCCAAGTTTTCAATCAAGAGGACAGCATGAAAGCTTTAGCATTGAGATGAAGAGTCATGAACCAAGAAAGGGTCCTGTTCCACTGCCAAGGAGAAGGGCAAGGGTTGATAGTTTGGGAGGCGAAGTTGGGCAAATTGATACTGAATACAAGGGCGGGAATGTTACAGACGAGAAAATCTCTGAAGAAGATAGAGTCAAAAAAACACCTGATGAACATTTGGCTAATGACACGGGCAATAAAAGTGCGCGCGCGAATGCTATAAATGAAGAAAGTACTGTGTATACTGCTCAACAAGATCATTCCTCGAGTAACGAACAATTTCGAGAGGAAACGTATTCAACTAAAGGAAAATTTAACCATAATTTAGAAGAGGAACTGACTTTCTCTAAGAAGCAAGTTCATACAGACATTCATGATTCCTCTAAAGATTTTCTGATTGACGACCCAGTAATGTCCGATCCACTTTATTGCTCAACGCCGATCTTCAAAGGGGCACAGTCTCCACGTAAGACACCGGCTCCAACAGAATTTGACAGAGGTGACGAAAAAACGAACCGATTGGGTGCTGTTAAAGAGATCCTTGAAAGTCAGGACAGATCATTAGATCGTGGTACAAATGAAGTATCAGAAGGAACCAAAGAAAGTCCCAGTGATTCGACTACTCATGGGAATCTCACCATCAATCATAGAGTCACTGAATCCAAGCGTGGACGAATCGACTTGCCTGACAATGGAAAGTATGAAACGACGTCAAGATGTTTTAGTGACGGAAAGACAGTGAACGAAAAAGATGAATTTGATGACAAACATCTTGATAATGATAACGAATCAATATACGCCACTAGTGATTTTGAAAATATCGTTGGTTTGTCACGGTACAGAAGAGATAAGGATATACCGTCATCAGAAAGTGAAGAAACAGATGTTAAGATACTTCAGCAAAAAATGCAGGATAGAAATGAACGACAGAACACTAGTAGTACAAGTGTGAACAGAGCTGAATGGCCAACTATGTTCCCACTTGAAAGAAATAACTTTCAGAGTGTACATGGCGAATATGTTGGGAGGAGAACACAAGATCGAATCACAGACAGAGGGGCACTTACCAAGAGGTCACATCCGGGAGCTTCCTCAAAATTTTCAGCCATGCGCAGTGGAAAATATATTTCTGATTCCCATAGACGGCTTCGTAACTTAGCAACAACAAACCAGGTACAGATGAAAAGTTGTGGGGAGTCAGATTTTGGAGCCTTCGAAGAACGCAAAAAATTTTCGATTTTACCAATTGCAAAGGAAAAGTCACTCTCGAAAAGTACTTACTACAGGGAGAATCAAGAAGAAATTTTAAATCATGGCAAACGTAGCCGGAGTAATATCAGCGAAAAGAGTTATAAAGTGTATTCAGGAAATTTTGAAGATGAACAAATAACGGAAAATGTATATGAAGAACCAGTAGATGGGCATCTAGTTTATGATGATGTTGACAATGTATATGGTGACAATATATATGATGATGATGATGATGATGATGGTGATAGGTATGATATTGAGGTGGAGAGATTACGCAGTGATAGCGAATTGCAAGAAATTGGGTCGCGATCCTTTAAAATGAAGTACATATCAGAGACGTCCCCGGATGAATATTATTCAGACACTCAACAAAGCGAGTCAGTTCGTGATGAGCTGAAAACCTGGAAGGAAAGAATTCGGGAAGAGGACACAGGTACCAGGTTATCCAGGAAGACAACGACTGCTTGGAGTAGACCAGTTGTCGAGGAATCTTCATCGAATCCACACCCAAGGAATGACACATTCCATCATAATGGAGGAGCCATTCATGTAATTCGATTCCCTTTGTCTCGTCAAGGCCACGGAATCATACTAGATAGTGCTCCAGATATCGTAGTTAAGGATATTGTCAAAGGGAGCGACGCTTATCGGGACGGACGACTCGCATCTGGGGATAGACTTTTGTCGATTAATGGATACAACTTGAGCATTGCAACTCTACCACAAGCGATGTCTGTACTGCGCAAGCTCCAAGAAGACCCTTACGAGCGTTTTGCAACCGTTCGTTTCTTACGTTACGATGATCTTTACGGGGAAAACTTTCATACCGATGTTGATTCAACATTGGGCCAGAGTATGACTTTGCCAACAATTTTGAATGAAACTGCATCTCCCTTGGGAAGCCCTGGAGAGGATATTCCCCTGCGTGCTCTGAGAGAAGACTTGGCACTGCCTTTTCAATTTCCACTAATGACTTCAACTCCAGTTGCTCAAAAGATGACTTCTCCTTCTAACCAAACGTGTTGGAATTGTGCAGGAAGGAAAAACATCCCAACTGAAATGCCCGTCGAACAAAACCTACTCATGATATCACCAAATTCCAAACTTCACATCAGCAAACTTGAATCCTCGCTCTCGTACCTTGGTCTTGATCTCACCGAATGTCAAAAATACATCTTAAGAAATCACCTGCAAGTTGATTCAAATGGATATGTAATTTTTGACGAGTTCGCTAGGTGTGCAAAGTGCATCCACGAAACAAAGGTTACTCTCCGTTCTCCGGCGAGATTATCTACGGTGGGGTATTCTTCCAAGGCATCACCTCTTCCTGACATCATCCCACAGATTACTATGGATAATTCAATCACACGTAAAATGGATAACTTAATGACAGAGAAAGATCTCATCAAGGAAGAAATCTTTACGATAAAACGGAGTATCAACAAGCGAGCAAATAAATTATCCAATGTTGAGAAAGAGCTCGCTGAAGTAAGAGATGACTTACAAAAAGTGAAACATCGACGAGAAGCGTTGCTGAAGAAAAACGCAGAATTCGAGCGCGCGCGAGGAAGATCAGCTTCCAAATTTACAAATTACCAATCTGCGATTTCCTCTCTTGAGCGCGAAATCCAAATCCTCAAGGGCTACAACGTCCCCATCACTTCGCGGGCGGTATCAAAATGCGCAGCAGTAGAGAAACAAATCAATGACTTAGTGAAAAGACTGAGGACTATTGAGAGAAGTAATAGGAATTACCATGCAGTCACTCAAAAGTTAATAGCATTTGCTTACAAAGTGAAGAGGGTTGTAGGTGAGGAGGGTGTCAAGCGTGTTGGCTGGTCTCACTCAACTTCCTCATCTGACCACACCTACCAAATAGTGGGTCC
The DNA here is from genome assembly GCA_029948255.1 of Telmatactis stephensoni. NCBI lineage: Eukaryota > Metazoa > Cnidaria > Anthozoa > Actiniaria > Isophelliidae > Telmatactis > Telmatactis stephensoni. The sequence continues at coordinate 702,854 of JALIZF010001854.1, forward strand.
AAGGCCCAGTACTGCACCAGATACTATCAAGGGGATAAGGAAAGTGGACAGAAAGGAGCAAATTCTGTCCAATGAGGCAAGAAGGATAATAGCCGCAGTTGAAGGCATTCTTGCACATGAGCAATTGCCCTACGGATGGGAGGAAGGCTATACAGAGAGGGGGGCTAAGTTTTTTATTGACCATGTTACTGGTACAACTACTTGGATAAATCCTTTGACAAAAAAGAATAGCTCAAGACCTAGGGAAACAAGATAGCGTATATATTACAACATTGATAAAACATCCCCCCCCACACACACACACGCGCGCGCGCACGAATTGAATCAAAATTTATTTGATTTTCTTAAAAAATCACCGTTTATTTTCTCGAATTTTTTCATGTATATTATTAAAAAGTAATCATACGATTTATCGTTCAATTTTGAATTAATTCGCACTCGTGTGTTTTTCAAAGAGCTCACTATACGAATTTTATGCCTCGCGCGTTTTTACTGTCTCGTCGACTTTAAGTGGAAGCCTCTGAGTCAATAATAACAACAGATTACTGCGTTACCTTTTTGCCAGGCGTTTTTTTTTGAAACAATTCTCCCGTCACGTTATCATACGCACGTTACGTAATTAAACGTTTCCTTACGCAACCACGTACATCAGTATATAACAACAGATTACTGCGTTACCTTTTTTACCAGGCGTTTTTTTAATAATTCTCGTCACGTTATCATACGCACGTTACGTAATTAAACGTTTCCTTACGCAACCACGTACATCAGTATATAACAACAGATTACTGCGTTACCTTTTTTACTAGGCGTTTTTTTAATAATTCTCTCGTCACGTTATCATACGCACGTTACGTAATTAAACGTTTCCTTGCGCAACCACGTACATCAGTATATAACAACAGATTACTGCGTTACCTTTTTTACCAGGCGTTTTTTTAATAATTCTCTCGTCACGTTATCATACGCACGTTACGTAATTAAACGTTTCCTTGCGCAACCACGTACATCAGTATATAACAACAGATTACTGCGTTACCTTTTTTACCAGGCGTTTTTTTAATAATTCTCTCGTCACGTTATCATACGCACGTTACGTAATTAAACGTTTCCTTGCGCAACCACGTACATCAGTATATAACAACAGATTACTGCGTTACCTTTTTTACCAGGCGTTTTTTTAATAATTCTCTCGTCACGTTATCATACGCACGTTACGTAATTAAACGTTTCCTTGCGCAACCACGTACATCAGTATATAACAACAGATTACTGCGTTACCTTTTTTGCCTGGCGTTTTTTTAATAATTCTCTCGTCACGTTATCATACGCACGTTACGTAATTAAACGTTTCCTTACGCAACCACGTACATCAGTATATAACAACAGATTACTGCGTTACCTTTTTTGCCAGGCGTTTTTTTAATAATTCTCTCGTCACGTTATCATACGCACGTTACGTAATTAAACGTTTCCGTACGCAACGTACATCAGTATATTTACTTGAGAATTGAACTAAGAAAGATAAAAGTGCTCGCGCCAAAACGTATGCTACATGAAAAGCCCTTACTCAGCTCGAACTCCAGGCTTCGGCGCACCCGCGATCCTCCCAGTTCGTCTCCCTTTAGGCATTCTATCAGAGACCCAGGGAGAAATGGGGAAGGGGAGGGGGAAATTAAAGAAAAGGACAGTTGCACGCGCTGATGGAAATCTGAATATCTCAGAGTATCTCTCAAATTTCAACTATGTGATTGAAGAATTATTATATAAAAAGAATCATTCAACATCTTTGGTTCACGTAACACTCTTAGTGTTCTTTGCATATAATAGCTTAGTGCCAGTCCCATCAAAATTATCTGATCTTTTTGGAGTGAAATTCCTCAATACACAACGACATAAGTCAAAATTAGTCCCTACCGGTTGCTATAACAGAAAGGAAGGTCATCTAAAGACAGTGTTGTTAAAGAAACGACAAAAACTATTTTCCTGAGGGAAACCCCCCAAGTGTTTTTAATGCTCATAAACTAATACTACATGTTGCACTTGTTTTAACCTTCTAGTAAATCAAACTTTCATTATTGCATGTATTAGACGTCAACTATCGTAAATAGTAATGATTGCTTCACATTTAAAAAGGGGTGGGGTTACGGTTGATAATCAATCATTGGCGAGATTAACAAAAGTTAGAAATTCATTGAAATAGTAGAAATATATGTCAGATACAAATTTTGAAATAATTTTCAAACAACGAAAAAGTCTAAAACTTGTGTTTCAAATTACCCTATTCTACTTTACTTAATACGTGCAACGTGTTGAAATCTTTGGCCTTGGGTGTCTTGTGGTAGAGTTCACTCCATCAGGCAGTCTTGAGAGAAGCCAATTTATCATTGGGGAAACCCATCTACAGTAGGGGACTCATACCAGCCTTCACTCAACTTCTTTTCCAGTCCTTGAAACTGAGGCTTGGTATACAAGTTCCAGTCCTTTTTTGGCCAGATGATCATGGACGATGCACCCTTAGCATGGCCGACAGGAAAATCTTGTGTAATATCAAAAGACTTCTCCGTGTATTCCTGTAAATAAGAAAAGGAAAGTTAGAATGACGATCCATTCATGGCTCAACCATATTAATTGCTAATACTAAAAAGAAAAACCACTGAACAGCAGTCGTGTTTGTGGTGCGGCCATCTGCAGGCTTTAATTTGCTGCAGAGTGAACATTCTCACAAACTGATATGAGAGAATGGTAGAAAATCAGTACAGGGACTCATAAGCAGGCAAATGGCCGAGCTAGCAAAGTAGCAAAACATCCTCATAGGCTGCTGTGGTAAAGCGCAGCCCTCCATCTCCAAATGAACTTTAATTTTCAAATGAATTGTTGCAAAAATTTACTGACCTTGCGTTGGCCACCATAAAAATGGTGCTCAAACACCACGCAGGTATCCTCGGTGTTTGCAAATCGGTAGATGGAGGCTGGAGACCAATTCAATGCGAAGTTCTCGACTGGGCCCGTGAAGATCTCGATGGCATCTTGACCACCAACACCCAGCCTTCCATTATAGTTGACATTTTGGTACAAGATCCAGATGCCTTTGGTAATCGTCACACTCGAAAAGCGAACTCCTTCGACGGCAATGTTCGGGCTTGATTCATCGTACGATTTGTAGAGACCAGAGGCTGTGTAGAGTGCAAGCGCTTTTTGCTCGGCCATATCTAACAAACCTGTAGTTGAGAAGCAATAATTTCAACTGCAAATGTGGGTTTGAGATGATTGCTTTTATAGCTTTGAAAATGGGTTGGCCCATGTAAGCAGAATAGGCGGGACAATTCAGATTATTTTTTTAAGCTCAAAGTATTCAAAACTTCTAAACCCTGCATGAAGACTGTTTCCTGTAGCTGTCAAGGAAGTTATTTTTTTTTGTTTTATCTACGGTTGATCCAGGCATAATAGGCGGAGCAACTCAAGTACAGTTTTCCGATAGAGCAGAATTTTCGCTTATGTGGAAGTTCTTCCGTGTATTGTAATGGTGATTAATTTCAATATTTGGACCAATTCCAGAACAATAATAGAAATGCGCGAACCATATATTTTATTTGTGAACGGCATTTTCTTCCAGAAAATTCTTAAATTCAACATTGGATTGCAAGCATTTAATCCGCGTGAAATAGTACAAAACATCTAGTAACTAATAGTTCTTATTTTGTAACTAATAGTATGAAGCATGGGGCCGGAACGTAGGCGCATACCCATACCCGCTTTTAATTACTTCTACCACTGCACGAGCTAACTGATGGAAACTATTGATTAGCACATATAGAGTGCACTAAAATAATGCTCCTGTGTGAATTGGATCCGATTAGGGTATTTTAGACTTCGGCGATCGTTGAATAATAGCCACGTTTACCGGAATGTCGTACTTTTTCGCGCAAAATTTTTCCAATTCATTCTAAAAATTTGGCATCTTAAACAGCGCCCCCCAGCGCTAGCCAAATTATTTAACAATATGCTTTTTCCATGTTTCTTTCTTGCAAAACTGGCTGAGCTTTTTTGGTCAAAATTCGTGGTCCCTCAATATGATTTCAAGCAGTGTTTACAACATGGTTCAGGCCTTGTTCCCATTGTGATAACATTGGCTAAATTCAGTCACCTATATTTTATCATTTGCAACATTTGTCTGGAAAATAATGACCTTCTTTGATATGTGGGGAGACATACATGTTATTCTGTATGAAACAACTTTTTATACTTAATCAAAGACGGAGTAATAAATAGCTCGCTGAAATTTGTATTTTGTCTGGGACAGAAACGTGCTTGAAAACCCGTTCACAAAAAAGCTAAAGATCACATGTAAGGACCACGAGTTTCGACCAAAAAAAGCTCCGTTTTGCAAGAAAGAAACATGGAGAAAGCCAATTACAGATCAAATAATTTTGCTGGGGGGCGCTGTCTAAGATGTAAAATGTTTAGAAATGAATTGTAAGAATTTTTCGCGAAAAAGTACGACATTCCAGTAAACATGGCTAATTATACCCTTATTGGATCCAATTCATATAGTAATGTGTTGGTAATGACTTCCACTGCGTAATGCACCTTAGGCCAAGTTCAGACGTTGAACTTTTGCCGCGTCGAATCTAATTGTTGCATTTTGTGGATGAGAAGTGCGGCTTCTGAACCAAGTGAATTTGACAAATTTGATTCAAAATTTTTCAATTTAACACTTAATCAAATCTGTCAAATACAGTAGGTTCAGATGCCGCACTTCTCATCTACAAAATGCAACAATTAGATTCGACGCGGCAAAAGTTCGACGTCTGAACTTGGCCTTATATATATAATTAAATTCAGCGCCCACTATATAACTCGAAAGTGCGGTGTTCTTGTCCGCCTCCGCACAACTTTATACTGACCTTGACGCGTGATATTTTTCATAAAAGCAAATATGATTAAAAGTATTTCTCATGGAATATCAAACTGATGTCATAAACCTGCAACCAATTGCAAAACCTACAATTTACAACATACTGGTCAGTTCTACAGTGAAAAAAAATACATGCAAAGGCCTCAAAATAGCCATAGCTCCTTGTATAATATATTAGATCACCACTGTTAACTTAAAGTCATCAGGGACGCTTTTTAAAAAATTGCGAAAAATTGCACTTTGCCTCATAAAAGAAGTATTGTCGACTTGTAACTGAGGGAGTCTACATAAACAATACATAGAATGAATGTTAGTGTGTAATAGTTCTAATCAATAGACACAAAAGAAAAAAATGGTAGAGTGATTTTCATCGGACTGTGAAACAGTTACTAATAGTCAGTGTTTAATAGTGTCTAATAGTTGTATTGCAACAAAAGAAAACAATGGGTGCAGAGTCTATTAGTGTCTATTAGCTTAGTAACTATTTCACAGTCCGATGAAAATCACTCTAATATGGTCTACTAGTAACTAGTAGTCTACTAACTATTTCACGTGTTAAGTGTAATCACTCTAATTAAAAGTGATTTTCATCGGACTGTGAAATAGTTACTAAGGTAATACACACTAGAGTGATTTTCATTTGACCGTGAAAGAAAAATGACTATTTAGTTTGTAGTAGTCTATAAGAAACAAAAGAAAACAATGGGTTTAGAGTCTACTACTAACTATTAGTTAGCCTAATCTTTCACGGGCAAAGGAAAACCACTCTATATGAGTAGATCCCAATTCCATTCTTTCCTTTTGTTAAATTTTGACTACTATACACTAATAGCTAGTTAGTATTTCACAGTCCGATGAAAATCACTCTAAATTATTCAAAATTTCGTACTTAGGGACACAAGTGTATCTATTTATTGGCATATGTAGAGTGCTCTAAAATAATGCAAGACACTAGCTGTAGCTGAGTCGAGTGCATATCTGTGTACGCTTGTACTTTGCAGCATTCCTGGTGACTTACGCCTACGTTCCGGCCGAATTGTTTCATTCTATTTAGTCACAAAATAAGAATGTCTTGGTACGTAGGTATCACACAGAGATTTCCGTCGTCCGTAAAAGTCAGGCTAATAGTAAAAGATGTAGACTGTAAAACCAATTGTTTGCATTTGTTCTTTATCGTCTATAGTACAAGGCTTAGAGTGGTTTTCATAGAGTGATTTTCATCGGACTGTGAAACAATTACTAATAGTCAGTGTTTAACAGTGTCTAATAGTTGTATTGCAACAAAAGAAAACAATGGGCGCAGAGTCTACTAGTGTCTATTAGCTTAGTAACTATTTCACAGCCCGGTGAAAATCACTCTAAATCCGTGAAATAAATACTAGCAGTTAATGTGTAATAGTCAAATAAGAACAAAAGAAAACAATAGAATTAGGTTCTACTAATGTGTGATTAGTTTAGTATCTATTTCGAATTCACGAGTTTATGAAAACCACTCTTACAGTCATTTTTCTTTGACTACGGAAGTTACTACTATAGAATAGTAATAGTGGTGTGGTTTCAGAATTTTGTTGACATTATTCGCATATGCTATGCGCGCGCGATGTCGGTCAGAATATAGGTTGTAATTTTGAATATGACATGTACAATTATAGTTAGCTCGGTCTTTTCTAATTCCTAGCCTGATAATGACGATTAGTTATGTCGTTCATAACTCATAGATAAGCGAAAATTCCGCTTAGTTTGAAAACACTCCTTGAGTTGCTCCGCCTATTATGCCTGCCTGGATCAAACGTAAATGCCAAAACAAAAACAAATTAATTTCGTTGAAAGATAAGGGAAACAACCTTTAGGGTTAAGAAGTTTTGAACACTTCGAGCTTAAAAATAACTTGAGTTTTGCAACATATTATACTTAGACGAACCCATTTTAAAAGCAATCATCTCAAACCCACATTTGCAAGTTAAAATTATATGCCTCAACTACACACTATATCCAACGGTAAGTATACATCAAACTCAATGTATCGAAACTCGCTTGAAATATTTTGTTGGCATTGCTAATATTGTGCTACTTTAAATATTGCTTATCATGATTATTTTTTCTCAGGTTTTTTAGATATGGGCGAGCACTGAGAAAGCACTTACACTGATCCTTGTCTCTCCAAATCGTACGATGAATCAAACCCGGATATAACAGGCGATAGAGCTACGTTTTCGACGTAAGTGTGACGGTAATTAGTACCAAAGGCACATCTGGATCTGTAATGGTGATGGTGGCTGTAGCGGTTACCAAAGGCATCTCGATCATCAAGGCCCTCAGACCGAAACGTTACTGTATTTGATTTGCAACAGGTTTCTAGCCGGTTTCTATTTCAATTTGCTGGTTCATGTCCAATCATATATACCATCGTGTTTTATAGTATTAGGAGATAGGTAGATAGGATGCAGGTCCACATCAGGACTCAATGTCTTGCCAATTACTTAACTTGCGAAACAAATAAACTATGTATGTATGTATGGTCATGTAGTGTATGTATGTGTCGTGGATAAACATAATTTTTTAAGATTGGCATTTGAAGATTGTACCAGCTGATTGTACCAGGATGGGTACCTGCACTGTCACTTTTCGGGTCAGCAGTTTATCATTTAAGATTGAAGTAAACTGCAAACGACAAACCTTTGTCGTCTTGAAAATCTCCGAAAATCTTACTGCGGTTTTCGGTATTCTGCGAACTCTGACTTTCAAACGCCAACCGCTAATTTGCGTTTTTGCTGGCTGTCAATCAAAAGTAAAAATCACTAATAGAAGAACTATTAATACCAAAATGATAGTATAGCTAATATATACTCTCTAAAGATCAAATTTGGCCATTTAGTAGGATTTTAGCAACTTTTAGTATTGATTTTTCGATGTTTTGTTGAGGTGGGCGGAAGCGAATAACCAAATTCCGACGGACTGTTTAATTTGAAGGTCAGAGTTCGCAGAATGCCGAAAACCGCAGTGTACGCATTATGCACCAACTGTTGGACTAGTGCCGTTGTATTTGGGAGCAATAATTTCAACTGCAAAAGTGCATTGGTTTGAGATGATCGTTTTTGTAGCTTTTAAAATGGGCCCCATTTTAAAAGCTACAAAAACGATCATCTCAAATCCATGCACATGTTGGCTCATGCAAGCATAATAGGCGCGACAATTCAGATTATTTTTTGAGCCCAAAGTATTCGATCAAAGCTCTTGAACCCTGAAGATTGTTTTCTGTAGCTGTCAACGAAATTGATTTGTTTTCGCTTTTTCGTATCTATGGTTGATCTATGGTTGATCCAGGCATAATAGGCGGAGCAACTCAAGTAGAGTTTTCCGATAGAGTAGACAGTTTTCGCTTATGTGGGAGTTCTTCCGTGTATTGTAATGGTGATTAATTTCAATATTTGGACCAATTCCAGAACAATAATAGGAATGCGTGAACCGTATATTTCAGTTATTTGTGAACGGCATTTTCTTCCAGAAAATTCTAGTAAATTCAGCATTGGATTGCACGCATTTAATCCGTGAAATAGTACAAAACATCTAGTAACTAATAGTTCTTATTTTGTAACTAATAGTATGAAGCATGGGGCCGGAACGTAGGCGCATACCCATACCCGCTTTTAACTTATATACCACTGCACGAGCTAACTGATGGAAACTTATCAACGCATTTACTCTTACGCCATCTATTGCGGATTAGGATATATAGAGTGGTCTAAAATAATGCAAAACATTGTAGCTGAGTCGAGTGCATGCATATCTGTATATGCACTTATACTTCGCAACATCCCTGGCGACTATATATAGATCCTACAGTTATTTATCAACAGATTATTTTTCACCAAAATTTGCTTTATAAGTCAGTAAATCAATAACAGGAAAGATTATTCCAATCAATAATTGTACGGGGAATAAAACTATATTTAATGTTTGTCCTAGCAACTGAATTGGAATATAGTGTTCATTATGCATATGACTTGTTTTACGGCTGGGCTTGACAATGGATTCCAAGGGAAGAAGGAATTTATTTCTCAATCCTTTATGTAGAAGACACAGTCTGTCGATCTCTCTTCTTTTCTTTAGTAAAGACCAACCAAGCTTGTTCAGGAGACTTGCAACGCTGCCAGGATCATAGTTTCTGTAATCTGATAGCACAAAGCGAGCAGCTCGCCTCTGCACTTTTTCCAGTTCGTCAATTACTAGATTATTAGTGTAGGGGGCCCATGCCAAGAAGTCTTGTTTTTCTTTGTTGTGCCACAGGTAACCCAGGCTATTCACTTCTAAAGAAATGTATGTAATACATATGGTGTCTCCTAAACTATACAAATTACCCCTGAAATGGTGAAAATAAAGCTGAGAATATAAAATAATCGAGTTTACTTACCATCTCTTCTTGATATTTTTCGATTTTGAGCGTTTTTAAGCCATTTTAGGTACCCTCTTCTATTCCCCTGCCTAAATGATTTTACTGATTAATTAATTTACTTCTTTTATGAAATAACAAGCACACATAACTTTTATATCTAAGAGTTTTAAACATAAACATTTAACAAGCACACAATATGAAAAATTCGAAAAAAAAGTGTACTCTGTTTTTGGGAGCCGGTCCTTGTTTTTTTTTTTTTTTTTTTTTTGAAAACCGATGAAAGGGTGCGATTTGGCTTAGACATGCACGATCCTCACATTGCACTTGCTAAGCACGCGCGTTCATCCTTTCGGATACACCTTGGACCAAGAGACCATAATACTAAGAGAGCGAAGCTCAGTATTGATGTCTGTGCCATGTTCGTGGCGGCTAAGGCTATTTTTAGTAACTTCGCCAGTCGCGCGCGCAAGGCCCTCAACCAATAGAATTTGCTTTTTGGCGTGCGCGCGGAAGGGACCGTTTGAATTCTATTGTTTAAGTGCCTTGCGCGCGCGATGGCGAAGTTACTAAAAATAGCCTTAGCCGCCACCAACATGGCACAGACATCAATACTGAGCTTCGCTCTCTTAGTATTATGGTCTCTTGCCTTGGACATAAGGCAAAACGGCATGGCCAAACCAGAAGGCTCTGACTCAGGTTGATCAGAAATCGTCGTTTTTTGGCTCATGAACTGCGGATGAAACTATTGGGATAGCCATTAATTAACGTTTTGGCTCTCCCATCTTGCAATTCCCGGATAGAGGGAATAAGCGATGCGCGTCTAAGGGAGTGTTTACATGCATGGCACTAGGATCATCCTAGCACTAGGATCATCTATCCTACCTGCTATACATTTACTGCATTCTGTTTACATGGAAATTTGTGTCTTCACTTCGGGTATGTACTAGGATCATCCTACTCAACAGAATGCAGTAAATGTATAACAGGTGGGATGATTCGCCTGCTAGGATGATTCTAGTGCTAGGATGATCCTAATGCCATGTAAACACCCCCTAATGAGCGCAGACCTCATTTGTTGCACCGGATGGTGTGAATATTTGCTTGTATGCCGGTTTCTTTTCGGTGGATCGGCACTTCATTGGCACCATTGGTAGAAACGACAATACTGGTGTCTAGAAAGGCAATGGTTACCCTGGGCTCCAAGGGTTTATTATTCGCTTTCTTTAGAGAGTTTTACTCCATATCATATCATATAAACAGACTTAAAATTTACATTATCCTGACGAAGACCCACAGTTGGGGTTGAAAATTTGAATCTTAAAAAAAAAAAATTAGATCTGATTACATACTAAACGGCTAGACGCACATAGTGCGTTTACTCGTGCCCAAGTGGAATTCAGTCTGGCATGAGAATAAATATGTTTTAAAACCAGTTTGGTCACGTTTTGAGTTCGGTACTGAACGGCGGAATATTTGTCTGCTTCGCCGGCAAGCTGATTTGAACTCATGGAGGTATCGGTCTCGATCCTAAATTTCCAATTAAAAGGCATTTAGATGAGCTGCCTTTGACAGCGTTTGTCTTACGGTTCTCCATACAACTATTATGTCTGATAATCATTAATTTGCTTTATACGCTGGTGTTACACGCTGCTCTAAATGATTGCCTGGGATGCCTGTGGCTTGCCTCGTTTTCATGGCACATTCTCGACTACGACGATAGATAGACTTATAGACTGATAGAAAATAGACCTCTATGAGGCCATGTGGTTACTGGCCTCAAATCCAAACATAGATAAAGAAACGAAAATGCAAAAAAGGACAAATGATGTCAACAACGATCCAGGACAAATTGACTGCTTTGGGAAATGCAATGCATTTCAAAACCAAGCCCTTAACAATTGGGCAATTAACACAGGAAGCCCAATTCATTTGAATCAAGAACATAAAAAATATTAGAATGAAATGGGAGCTCCGCAATTAGGTAGTACCTAATTTTTATATATTACTTGTTGGTAGTTTTGAAGACAATTTTCAAGAATTAAAATAAACAACATTGATTTTACTCGTCGCCATCTTTGTTTTGGTTGATGCTGAGTAGGCGCATGCGTAACAGGCTAGGAGTCATTTGCTGAACATTTTTTTTTTCTAATTTGCGTTCATCCATTTTCCTTCACTTTGACTTCAACAACGTAGAAAAGAGATTTTCCCCCGCGGAAATGGCAAAACGATGGAATTATCAAAGTGAGGGAAGAAGAAATGGAATTTTTATCGTGCGTAATAAATTGGACTCATTTTAGGCGCGGTGTGCACCCTTCGTGCGCGTACAGGAAGAATAGATTTTGTGTTTTTACGGGAAGAAGACGCGATGGCTTGACTTGTTACTGTATTAAGTAAACGTAGCCTTCCCGGGAGCCTTAACAGGATATTATTGTTTTGGCACGATTGTAATGAAAGCGCGCGAAAGGTTATAGAGTGATTTCCAAAATCCCGCGTGAAATCAAAATTGAATGTTAGGGTGCAATAATTTAATTGACACAAAAGAAAACAATGGAAATAAGGTCAGATTTTGATCATAATTGAGAGAGAAGCAAAATTAGCAAAATCCAGCATTGTTTGGATGTCTGATCATGAGTTCACATGAATTTGAAAATTGCACATGCACAGAAAGAACTTGTTGGATCTTTGTACTATACACCGGGTAGCCTGTGTTAAAGTTTGTCCCTGGTAAAGATCTTCGTCCACCCCTTCATTTACTTCTCCTGCCAATCAAATCTACGTCCTTGATTTTGATTGGTTCCTGGTGAAACGTCCAATTTTTCTAAGCCTGTGATTGGTTAAAACCCTGTACCACGAAGGAATGTGCACTTGAAAGGTATGCACGTTGGCGCGGTTAGTCATTTGGGGCAAGACACAAAGCTGGAAGGAGTGAGGCAAGTTCTATTCGATTCTTGTTTGAAAATTTTCACAAAATTAACTTTTTTCATCTAATTCTACCGTTTTTAGGAAAGTTTTAGACGAAAGTTCCTAATGGCAACGTTACAGGAAGAATTTATAGACGAATTCACGGATATTTTTGATGCCAAAAGTTGGTCAACTGTCAACCCGTGCTTCTCTTGTGGGGTCGCGTTCTATCCGTTAAAAACAACATAACGGTAAGAAAAGTTACTCTTCTTGTGCATTCTGTAACAATTTCCTTTCTTACAGCTGTGTTAGTGGTTTTTAGCTCAATATGGTTTTTGAAATGCACTTTTTCGAACAAAATGAAGAGAGTTCGAGGGTTTGCAAAGTTGAACACGTGCCTCGGAACAAAGTTGCCAGTTAGGAAAACTGTTCTAAAACTTTTATTTATTGAGCTAAAACGTGTTCTTTTTTTCCAGGAGAAGCAAGTTCTATCCAGGAAGAGAACCAAAAGCTTTTTCTTAAAAAGCTCAAGTTCTTTTAGGCGGGCGCCAAAGTCCTGACGGTTCCTCCTCCAAACAAGATTCCATTACCGAGGTAAATATTCTCTCATAATAGTTTCTGCTTTACAAAATAAACTATAAATGTAAAGACTAATTCTTTTCTTCGCCTTTTGTCTCTTTTGGAAGAATTCGAAATTTCTTCTTAAATATTTTTAACTCGTTATGTCAAACTAATTATGCTTTTGCATGGAGGTATTTTCGCGCCTTTTTTTCTTTTCGTGAATAAATTAGGGTGGACTATTAGAAACCTTGGGGGAGGGGTGGGGCCGGGAAAGTTTTCAGACAAGGATGTTCTTTGCGCGAATATTTCCTGTATTTCATGCAGGATTTATTTTTCCTTTTTTTTTTCTTCCCCAAAACGGGAATTGTTTGCGACATTTTTCCTCGCGGGGTAATTTGTGATATGTTTCAAGATATCCTTCTCCTTTATTTCAATATTTTTTCAAATATCTTTAATTTATTTTTCCAGGAGGCTATGTTTTCCAGAAAACCATGCATGGGGCAAAAGTGTTTCGTTATGATGTTTTTGCCTGGAAATTGGAAATGAGTGGCAAAGGTAAATGTTATAATTTTCACATTTCTACTACCCAAATAGATTGGAACTATATTTTTATGGATTAAAGGTCTTTAGAAAAATTATAGTGGTTTGGTCTTTTTTTAGTAAGTGCATGTTACATGGGAAATTTTCAGAACATGGGACATTGGGATGCGTAAACATGGAGAGCAAATGGTCCGTCAAACTTATGAAAGATTGAATTGAGATTCTTTCATCCTCTTGGGGCCTGATTATATGAACGGAATTAGTGTGGGGAGATCCGTCTGAACCAGCCAAATCTAGCTCGGTCAACCAAAGCCAACCCTTTGTCATTCCACATTTATTTACCAATTGAGCTTATTCCTCAAATTAGAGGATTATTATTATCATCATCATTATTATTATTATTGAGGAATAATCATTCCCCAAATCATTCTAACTCGTCAGGGTGGGGCAACAATATGCAGGGGTGGGGGCAGAGCAGCTGCACTTATTGGCCCCATAGATTGTCAAACAGATATGTCGGACAATAAATATTTTTGGGTGTGTTTCTTTATTTTTTTTTAGCATATTTATTATTTCATTCTAAAAACTCCATTTATGCACCTGTTGATATTGAGTTCCAGGGAAGGGAGGCTGGTGCCAGGCCAGGCATACCCAGGGGGTTTTGATTTTTTCCCCCAACCCTGGGTGCCTTATGCATGTCAAATTCTATAATACCACCAGCACATTTCCTTTGTCTTGGCCAATTTACAGCGAAAATCGTTGCATCGCTACCTCCAACGTCGGTAAGATTTTGGTCTTTTCTGATCCGTCCATCATTCTTGGGGGCAGAGCTTTCATGAACTTATTCAGTGATTGGTTGATTTGAAAGAAGCTCTGCCCCCAAACTGATTGACAGCTCAGAAAAACCCAAAATCAAAACGAAATTTGTAATTTGCTGGTTGCGATGCAATGATTTTGGCTGTAAGATGGTGACAATGTCAAATTCCACACCCAAGGGGAGGTGTTTTTGTGAAATCCCCTGGGTTATTACTATGCCCCCACCCCCAGGGCTTAACATTGACAGGTGCATTATATATAATGTTTTTGCTCATTATTATTATTTTTTTTCAGGCCTTCATTTATTCTGGAAAACCATTAGGTGAAATGTCTCGTTTATATATGACATTTTCGCCTAGCAAATAGAGAGGAGTGACAAGGTAAATTTTATGATATACAAATTTCTGTTGTGTAGTTCCAAAAAATATCCATATCCCCACCATGGAGGGAACTGTAAATTCTGAAGGGGAGGGGGGTCAGAAAAAAATTACAGAGCTTGTATGAAAGAAAATTGGAAGTTCCAGGGGGTAGGGGGGATCCATTTACAAATTCCCTCCATGGTGGGGGTATGGATATTTTCTGGAACCACACATTCATTTACCAGAATAAGGGTGATAACGGGAGTAGGAACTCCCATTATAACAAAATCTTTTCTGTTGCAAATGGATAAGCTTTGTGCATGTAGCCTTGACAGTCTTGATTCTTTTCTATGTGACAAGTGAAGTGTATCTCGCAAGTTGACAACTAATTGAACAGTCCCAGAATGCATTGTTTTGGCAGACTAGTGAACAGAGTTTCTTTTTTTCCTTCCAGCAAAGGGTCAGGGCAGGGCTGGGCAGGGTGAAGGGGACCATGAAAAGGGAGAAGGGGGCTTATATCAGCCCAGTGAACAATATGGATAGACAATTTAACATGGGAGTAACTTCAGAATACCCTTCCACCATAATGTATTCTAGAACGGAACTCTCTGAAAACAATGCAAGAATACAAAAGCTATTGTTATTCAAAAAGGTGGCTGGGTATTCTGAAGTTAAGCATTAACACATTGAGAGGGTTTTTGTCATCTTTTGCTTATAATATTAACACAAAAAATGCAATTTTTCCTTTATTTGAATATTCATCATATATTTATCATTTTATAGATGAGCCAAGCTGACCAAACAAGATCAAGAACAGCAGATGCAGTGTACCATAAGTACTACAACCACAACCACAAGAACTACAACACAGTGTATCATATACCAACCACAACCACAAGAGCCACAACACAGATGAAGATGATGACTGGGCATGTGTAACTTCTTGTGTTGCAGAACTGTGTCAGTGTTTTAGCATGCTAAAGTTATTTTGTAACTACATTCACTAAACTGTCTGTTTTTATCTGCAACATTTTGAAGGCACATTGCAAGGTTGTGAAAACTTTCTTTTTTCTCCCTCCCCTAGATTTTTCAAATCAATTGGCAACCATTTGGATACCAGTATACTGGAAAATTATTGAAAATCACTAGCCTAGAGATTTTGCCTTGGCATTTAGGATCCCACTATGGTGGCATGGGGGACTCTTCCTTTTTTAGGATTAGTTTTTTAGGTATAATTTTGTGCTCATTTCGGTCCATTTACCCCCTTTCCCCCCCAAATTTATGCAAATTCTATTTGGTCTGAGCACAACCTAATAGGTAGGTAAGGAGAGTCCTTTTGGTAGCCTTCATTTCCAGCCATGAATGGGTCCCGTTCCAAGAAAGGTTTGGAACATGATCCCTTCATGGCTGGAAATCAAGCCTACTGTTGCTCCCCATGGTGATGTAAAATTCAGTAGAATGAAGTTTCCACTTAGGTTCTGATTTGCATTAGTGCGGCTGTATGGTAAGATGGTAAGTCTTGCCAATGCTAAGGTGAAATCTGTTAGTTTTTGAGGAATTGCACATCTATCCTATCCATCATTGAGGGTGTTTACACTTGACCTACATATGGAGATCCTGTGGATATAATCTGCTTGCATCAACATTATGTAGGGTGTGAGTGTAAACTTGCGTATATTGGTAGAAACTGGTATACGGGGTCCTTTATATGGTGGGACTAGCCCGTAAGCCATATACTGGACCTTCTCTTTAATGGATTTGATATCCTGTTGATTCCTCCTTTTGAATAATTAGTAGGATATTGCCTTAGGAATGTTGAGTAGGAACTCCCATTAGATAGATAATTAATAAACAAAAGTATGAATATTATGTATTGCAATTGAAATGTTGTTGTTAAAAAAAAAATCCGGCAATCCGGCTTAAAATGAAACAAATATTGGCTTAATAAACAGTTAAATAGTTTTTATCTGCAAGTCAGAGTACTAATGAGTAGGTTAGGCAAATTAATCCGGCTTAGTTGGTATTGTGGGATTGGTGGGCCTCCTGAGCATGCACCCTAAAGAGGGAATTAGGACTAGGAACATGTTTGCGGCAGAAGTACTCTGACTACTTCGTGATTCTTCGATACTTTTATTTTGGGTTTTCAACATCAAGACTTTTCACTTTTGATGACTTTTTGTGGAAGAGGCTATTCAAGGAATGACAAAACAAAAGTCTGAGTTTTAAACTAATGAAGATGTTCTCATTTTTGATGATGGCTTTTTTCCAACAAGACTTCATTCTTGATGTCATCTTTTAATGGTAGATGCTCTTCATCAGTGGAACTGGTTAAGATTAATGTCTGATGCCTTTTTTCTTCCATGAAAGGAACCTGCTTTTGGCCCAAATGGTATTTTCTTGCACTCATCTTATTCTTATTTTCCTTTTGTCTTAAATACTTTTTTCATTCTTCCTTCAAGGTTTATCCATTCTGTTTTTCTCCCTAAAAGCTTTATGTAGACCATCTATCGCCTAATTTTTTTTTGAAAATAAATGTTAGAAATTGTATTGTAAATTCTGAACAATATAAATAAAAAAGGAAAAACCACTTGATGGCGGTGTGTACTTACTACTAACTACAATGTGTTTTCTTCACCAGCTTTTACAATTTTTGGGCTCCAAATTTAATTTAATTTAATTTTTTTCAAAGTTGGTGAAACAATTTTTGTACGATAGAATTCTTTTTAATGACATGTAATTTTGAGGAGCCCAAGAAATTAAATTGTAAATGGAATTGTAAATATATTTACAATACAAACCAATTAAAGCAGCAACAACAAAAATGGTTTAAGTCTTCATTTTGAAGCAGCAAATTTTCTAAATGAATTTCACTTTGTAATGATTTAAATTTAGGTAATGGCAGTTTACTGTTGTAAAAGTTGTTAAATAAATAAAGCAATAAAAACTCTGAGTTTGCCACTTCAAAACATTGAATTGTAACTGGATTTTTTGGAGCTGAAATTCTGAATGGTATCATGGCTATAGGGCAACATTGAATTCAAAGTGAAGAGGATTGTTTGAAGCTGAAATTTGCAAATGGCATCTGTGCAGGCTATGGAGTTCATTTCCAAGGGTTCTCACCATGCTTGTGTATAAGGTTTTTGGTGAGTATGTAAGGTCTCACCTAATTCCCAATTCTTATTTTTCTATTTCTCTATTTTTTCAGTTCCGACATTGCTTCAAGCTAAAAAATGAAAGATTGTCCATAGGTAAACACTGAATATAAAACATTACTATCAAAATGCTACAATGAAATCTACACTAGAAATTTTGGATTTTTTAGATGTCAGAGTTTAAACAGGAAGTTATAAATTCTGAAATCTTTCACATCACTAATATCAAACAATAGAACAAGGCTATCAATTACTGTAAGGCCAAAAATGTCTTGGGCCCATTCACATGAGAGAGGACATGCGGGCCCCTATGTATTAGGGATAACTTTTATTTTATTTTCCCTGGGGGATACAAAACAAAAGTTATCCCTGCTACTAGAGATAAGTCACCTTCATGTGAACGGGCCCCTTACTTCTGCAATTCTGCAATATTTTTGATCATTTTAGAAATCAAAGTGTAAAAATCACAAACCTTTTTTATTTTTTGTTCAGGTTGCATGATGTCTTCGCTGTACAAACGTAATCACTGAATTGTGCATGGTATGGTAAAATTTTTACTTTTGAAATGAAAGCAAATTAAGAAATTCATACCAGTCATTACCAGGTTTTGAAAAAAGTGGCTTCATAATGCAATAATACATGGAAGGTCCACTGTGGTGAGAATTGGCAATCAATCGAGAACAGCCATATCATGTCATTCCAGTAAGATTGAGGAATCACTTCGACAATATAGCCATTGAGCAACACCAGCAAATGACAAAATGATAACTTGCAGTCACACAACCAGGGTAGAGCATACAGTGGCTTCATAATGCAATAATACCCAGATGGTTAACTGTGATGAGAATTGGCAAACTACCAAGACCAGCCATGTCATGCCAGTAAGATTGAGGAATCACTTGGACTGAGTAGTGCAACGCCAGTAAATGTGGTGCAGCCAGTGTACAGTATACAGTGGTTCATAATAAAATAATACCCAGATGGTTAACTGTGGTGAGAATTGGCAAACTACCAAGACCAGCCATGTCATGCCAGTAAGATTGAGGAATCACTTGGACTGAGTAGTGCAACGCCAGTAAAATTTAATGTGGTGCAGCCAGTGTACAGTATACAGTGGTTCATAATGAAATAATACCCAGATGGTTAACTGTGGCTGAGAATTGGCAAATTACCAAGACCAGCCATGTCATGCCAGTAAGATTGAGGAATCACTTGGACTGAGTAGTGCAATGCCAGTAAATGTAGTGCAGCCAGTGTACAGCATACAGTGGTTCATAATGAAATAATACCCAGATGGTTAACTGTGGTGAGAATTGGCAAATTACCAAGACCAGCCATGTCATGCCAGTAAGATTGAGGAATCACTTGGACTGAGTAGTGCAATGTCAGTAAATGTGGTGCAGCCTGCAGTGTACAGTATACAGTGGTTCATAATGAAATAATACACAGTCAGATGGTTAACTGTGGCCGGTGAGAATCAACAAACAAATGATAACAGCCATGACCGAGAAATTAGTACCTTAAAAGTATCGTAATCAAGCAATGGCAGATGAAAATGATGACTTAATTGTGTTGGTACACCCAGGGTACAGCATATGAGAGAATGAGATGACATGACAACAATCATGATTATGACTACTACTTCACCTACAAGTGGACTTCAAGTATTACATAGCAAAACAGATGGTCATATGGCAGAACATGAATGAGTTGTTGCAGTCAGTAATCAGTACTTCTTCTATGTGATTCAATCTACAGGTCCCTGGCATCCCTAGAGTGAGAAGACCAGAATGCAGTGGATCAGTAATGACAATAGACGGATAAGTTATGACAAAGATTGGTGTCTATTTCCTTCATCATTCATTCACAATAGAGAATTGGACTAGTCAAGTTACATCTCCAGAGGCCAAAATGCAATACAACTTGTGATGGCTACCAGTGAAAGACTTGAAAAGCAGACTATTGACTAGTGCTATATTTCAATTTCAAATTGTTCCATGCACATGCCAGCCGATCAAGATGACACCCCCAGATAGAGGCCAAGAATATAATCATGCAATCTGCCAACCAGTACGATGACAACTAGCAATGTGCGTGGTTGATGTGGAGAGTAGACCGAGATGCAACTAGTGGAAGACTGATCTAAAATGGTTCAAAGTTCATGTCAGCTAGAGGTGATAGACGTGAAGACTGAGTTATGACTGTAGTGGTAGACTTCAAGTTCAAAAATGGTTCCATTCAAACAACATTTCTAGATTAAAAGGTCAGGGTTGCAACCAGTTACTGATAACAGCTAGTGGTGGTAGAGTTCTGGACCGAGTTTCATGCACACAATTCCTAGAAATGTGCCAGAATGCAATGACTGCTTTTGCAGGTGACCTAGCTAGAGAGAGAGGACTGATGGTTTAGAATAATAATAACTTGACTTGGCAATTAACCAAAATGCAATTATGCCACTGACAACTTCTGGTGGTAGACTGGAAGACTGGTGGTTTATGGTAATAACAATGTTAGCCTTGTCTCCTGGTGCATTCTATTATTTTATACATATTGTAGGTATCCCTATAGAGGCCAAGAATGCAATACAACTGATCTTGTGAGTAGTGGAAAACTGGAGAACACTGAAGACCTGTGGTTGATGGTAATAATGCCTGGTTTGATCTCCCAGTGGTTCTATCAAAATCCATCCAGAAAGAATGAGGACAAAATTGTGATACAACTGTTGACAACTAGTGTGGAAGACTTGTCCGAGAAGATTTACTGTTAGTATGGTTTAAGGTAATGACAATGTCTGGTTTGATTTCCCAGTCACTCTCTCACATACCGATTGAACATGTATTGAAGTGATATCCCTAGATAGAGGCCATAAAACAAAACAATCAATGATGCCATGGCTAGTGAAGAGCACTGTCGAAGATTTATGGTTTATTGAACATTCAAATTATTGTCTGGTTTAATTTCCCAGTAGTTCCATCACATACTGATTAGACTCATAATTATTGACATGATACTCCTACATGTGGCTATAGTCACCAGAATGCAATACAACCAATGATGGCTAATATGGCAGACTTGGAGAACACACATGATGATCGATCATGAATTACAGTGAGGACAAAATATTATTCTGTGGTATAGGACCCACTTTTAACAATATTGACCTTTGACGATGCAATGACACAGGATGGAGGCCAGAATGCATTTATTTATTGATGGGCTATTACATGTAGTGGAAAATATTGAAGAGAAGACTATTGGTTTGTGGTTTTGTTTATATTTTTTTGTTTTTGTTGTTTTTGTTGTTGATTTTTTGCTTGAATTCCATACACATGAACACTGGCTTATTCTGCTCTGTACTTGATTCTTGGCCTCGTACTAATTTTTACAGAATGATGCACTGTTAGTTGATCAACTATTTGTTGTGGCATTATGGCCAACTGATCAGTTGAAGAGATCAATATTGAAGTTATGTTTATGGGTTTTAGACTGTTTATGGTCTCCATAGCAATGGTGTTTTATCACTGCAAATTATTGAATAATAGTCTTGTGGGTTTACCAATACTTTATTATCAGGCAAAGCTTTTGGGCATATTGTCCATTTGTCTTGGTTATCTGAGCTAGTAACCAATGTGTGGAGTGAGAGTAAACTTTAAAAATAAAATAAACAAAATACATAGCTTAGTATTTAGTTATTATAAATAATTTAGCCATGAATAAATTAGTACATAAATTAAATTGGGTACTACATTAAATAGTTATTTAGTACTAGATTAGATAACCTTGACAAATGGGTGACAATGTCTTTGAGTTCTGTTTGGTAATAAAGTATTGGTAAGTTACCCCCTTAAGACCATGCATGTATTGTCATGCTCTTTGCAAAGCACATTGATTACGAATGGACTGAATGGTGATTTCAGGTATTATCCAGGTACTGTTATGACATGAACGGAAAACTTGTTTCGAATGTATAAAACTTGTCATGGTTTACATGTACTTTGGTATACATGTTTATGGAAGGTGAAAGTGCACAATGCATTCTATCAGGTGTGAAAATTGTTTGATGATGGCATTTGTTTATGTTGTATGATATGAACAGGAAAATTTGCTTGAGAATGTAAAACTGGTAATGGTTTTATTTGGTATACATTCATGATGCTTATGAAGATTGAATAGTTAAATAAATGCACTCTGGAAAATTGCCTGAGGATGGTGAAATCTGTTGTAATTTTATGTTATCTGCTAACCAGTATGATGACAACTAGAAATGTGCATGGTTGATGTGGAAAGTTTTATGTTAATGCCTGCTTGATATGAACAGGAAATGTTTGAATGACATGCAAATGCTTTGTTTTACTAATTAGTAATTGGTGTTTATATGGTGATCCTTGGTTGGATGTGCAAAATGCACTTTCTGTAAGTTATGAAAATTATCTGATGTCGACCGTCGGCTTCTCTGATAAGTGGAAACATCTTCTTTCAACATACTAATAACATAACACACTTCTTGTTGGCAAGATGACATGATTACAAAATGGTTTCCTGGTATTGAAGACAAACTGGTATGGACAAGATTAAATCTCTTTGACTTGTGCAATGGCAGTACACTTACATGATGTATAATTATACTCCCCCAACGTATAGATGTACAATATTGGCAGAACATGGCTGGAATATTTTGCAGTGCACACCCAGTCCATGGTATTCATCAGGAAATCAGTGGTATTAAGGACTGTCAACTGGTACACACTCAACAAACATGGTATTGTCAAAGGACCTTCTTTTAAGAAATTCAGTCTACACCATGACCAGGAAATCAATTGTATTAGGGTCAATATTGGCAGTACACACCCAACTCACATAGTATTGTCCATAGGATGGTTTTAAGAAAAAGTAGCCTACACCATGACCAGGAAATCTATGGTATTGGATCTATATTGGCAGTACATACCCAACTATAGGATGGGTTTTAGAAATCTAGTCTACACCATGACCAAGAAGTCAATGAATGGTATTGGGATCGATATTGGCAGTATACAGACTCAACTCGCATGGTATAGTCCATAGGATGTTTTTTTTTTTCAAAAAATCAAGTTTACAGCATGACCAGGAAATGAATGGTATTAGGATCAATATCGTCAGTACACACCCAACAAACATGATATTGTCAAAGGACCTTCTTTTAAGAAATTCAGTCTACACCATGACCAGGAAATCTGTGGTATTAGGATCAATATTGGCAGTACACACCCAACTCACATAGTATTGTCCAAAGGATGGTTTTTAGAAATGTAGCCTACACCATGACCTGGAAATCGATGGTATTTGGATCTATATTGGCAGTACACACCCAACTATATGGTTTTTAGAAATCTAGTCTACACCATGACCAGGAAATCAATGGTAGTGGGATCAATATTGGCAGTATAAAGACCCAAGTCACATGGTATAGTCCATAAGATGTTGTTTTCAAAAAATCTAGTTTACAGCATGACCAGGAAATATATGGTAATAGGATCAATATCACCAGTACACACCCAGCCAACATGGTTGTATGCTACTATGCCCAAAGACCACTTTCTCATCAGGAGATCAGATGGCAAAGAATCCCAAAAGAAATGGAACAAAATAACACCAGTAAAATGGGAAGACCTAGTAAGTTTAAGAGGATAAAGCGATAAAAGGCAGTCCACTCAAGATTTCAGCTACGTTTAAAAATACCAAACAGACAACACATGATCTCATCTGAGTACATAATATGCATACAGCCTAATACATGTAAATGCCCAAATAACATCAAAGAGATCAAACAATGGAATAGTGGTATTAATAGAAATCCCTGGATTGCTGAACCATTAGGAAAGACTACTAACAACAATACAGACAGATCCAATCATGGCACATAAATAACGTGAAGGAGACTTGGCTGTAAATGGTATATCTACTGACCAGTATATAGCACTCTTGTATTCATGCATGTAAATAAATGTGTCCAACAATGGGTAAGCAAAGGAAAATGGCAACCAACTGGATGGACTTCAAAGCTAGACTGGTACAATGTAAATGAAACTGGGGTGTCAATTTCACTGTAAGTTGTATTCACTGGTAATGGTAGTCATCTGACATTGTAATATGGAGTGGAAATGGGACTGTTGTGTTATGGCTGTTCAACCACATACAATTTGTAATATGGGTGGAAAATGCTAACTGACTTGACAAAGGGAATAGCGTTGCGCAGCGATACTAAAAATAGCCCGCTTAATAGATGCATGACTCAGACAAACATTATGAATCTGAAATCGTACTGAATAGAACATGGAGAAACTTACATTTTATTATGAAAACGTTGCTTATGTTTTAAAAAATGAGCATTAAAATCCAAAATACCGAAATCGGGCTCAAGGAGATGAAAAATTTGGTTTGTTTGTCTGAGTTGTGACGTCACGGTTGCGCTTCGCTATTATTGATACCTCGGAGTACAATTGGAATTGGAACTAGTGATGCAGTCCAAGTTGTTCACGTCTGGTAATTGTATTTACCCCTGACCGTATTATATGGATGGAAATGATGGCTCAAAAATGGAACTAGTGATTGAACTTGTAATGGCAATTGTCTGATGTACAGTGGATGAGTTATGGTGACTGACTCAACAGAGGGTGATGACACTTCCATCTATAGCACACTGGAAAATGGAACTGGTAAGCAGCATATTATTTCCTGGAAATTGTATTTGTCCAACGGTACCTGTCCAACAATGGCCAACATGGATGGCAAATGGTGAAGTCTTATTTGCTGGTCTTTGCTGAACAGTTGTACTGTATACTACGGATGGGGAAATAGCACTTGCCTAGATGGAGATGAAGGACACCACGATAACAGACTTGGAAAATAATGGTCATCATCAAGTCAAGTCTCCTTGTGAATACGAGGCGATGGTCTGTACAGCATAGAGGCCTTGATCTCATCTACTAGCTACAAGCCAGTCTCGTGCCAAATTTGGTCCATGTCGGCCTCTGTCCGCAAGCAGAAGCCAGACCCTGCTGGGTTCCAACAGACCAAGTTGTGCATAGTGATGAAGTTGTGCACAGTGACGCACTATGACAGGCACAATGCACTGCCAGATGTAGTCTTCTGCAATGTACATCTTATATTTAATCAATCCATCCCTATAACCATATTGTGGACATGGGAAATCACAGTTACAGTCATTTCTGATGGTATTTGTCTGGCCAATGTCATGGATAGAAAATGGTAACTGACAAGATGGTGAAGACTGGAAAATGGAGTGCCACTGGTAATGGCATTTTGTCTCTGACCATGCAATATGGATGGCAAATGACAACTTCACTGGAACTGGTAAAGCACCCAGAGGTATTACTGGTAGTGGTATGTATGACATGGCAACTGACTGGACAGAGAATGACATTACTTCAATATTATTTTGGAGGACTAGGACAGATAACTAGAAATATCCCTGAATACAAATTCTAACCACTAACCCTAATGTTCCCTAACCACTAACCCTAAGCCTAACCACTAAACCTAACCACTAACCATAAGTCTAAGCCTAGTCTGTATTTACGGATATTTGTAGAGTCAGTGCCAGTCCTCTCAAAACCAAATTTTGAAGTACTTGATTTAGTCAACACCCAGAGAATGGCACTTCATTGGCAGTCTGGAAAATGGAACTGATAAACACCTGTATCACTGATGTCCACTGGCAATGGTACCTATTTATCCAACTGTAATATGGATAGAAAATAGAGACTGGTGAGAAATGACAAATGGCATGTGGTGGTAAACATTGCGACGTTCATTGGTAATGGCATTTAGCCAATGTAAATATGGTTGGAAATGAAGACTGGCACTTCAATGGCAGACTGAAAACTTGAACTTGACGTAAACACTGGTATTCACCAGTTATCATGGTACTTGTGTAACTATGTAATGTAGATGGAAATAATGACTGGACAGAGAATAATAAATGGTATTTCAACGGCAGACTGGAAAAAGAAACTAGCAAGCTTCTTCACTGGTAATGGATTCATCCAACAATGGTTACATGGATAGGAATGGCAACTGACTGAACACAGAATGGTGATTGATACTACAATTTATAGCAGACTGGAAAAAGGCACTGGTGCTCAGTGGTAATGGCATTTTGTCTCACCATGCAATATGGATGGTAAATAACCCCCAGTGGACAGAGAATCGTGAATGACACTTCAATGGTAGACTGAAAATCAAACTTGTAAGCAATGGTGGTGTTTTTTTCCATTGTGTGTGATGTGTATGGAGAATGGCAACTGACTAGACTGGAACTGGTAGGCACTGTTATGTTCACTGGTAGGCACTGTTATGTTCACTGGTAATGGTATTTGCCCAACAAAAGCTAAATGGATGGGAAATGGCAACCAAAAACTGAACAGGGAATGTAAATGGAACTTGTAAGCACTGTTGCATGGTGTCATAACAACTGGTAATGTTTGTCTGGGAATTTAATATGAATGAAAAACAGCACTGGCAGTATTGACTGGTAATGGTACTTGTGGCCAATGAGACATGGAATAGAAAATAGCAAATGACTGGATAGGGCTTGGAGACTGGAAAATCAGAACTGGTGAAGCAATCGTTCATATTTACTGGTAATGGTGACGTGTTTGTCCAACAACATGTAAATATAGATGGGAAATAGCAACTACCTGGACAGAGCATGATGAATAACACTTCAAAAGCAGACTGGAAAATGGAACTGGTAAAGCACTCTTATTTTCATATTTACTGGTATTTGTCTGGCATTGTATTATATAAGGGAAATTGCCAGGAAATGATGAAGCTTTCATGTGAGACACTGGAAAACTGAGATGAAGATGGCAATTTACTAGCAATGGCACGTCTCCAATTTTTTGGTATCATGGTAGGAAATGACCCCTGTATAATGTGAATCTGATGACAATTATTGAAGGACACTATAGCAGTACAGTCTCTCACCTGATAATGGGTACCAATAACTCTATCTACATGGTATTTCACTCATTCTACATGGTAAGGATGGAAATGGCCAAGAACTCTCTGGAATTCACTTGAAAAAGTATTTGTGGGAGACAGTGATATGGGATGGTACTGTAACTGAGTGGACAATACTTTGATGACAATGACTGGAAAATGGTATAGCACTCTGTGATATTCATTGGAAATGGTATTTGCTTGATACTATGGAATGGAATAGAAGCAAATCCTATGGGCAGTGGACTATGATCCAGACTTGTGATATATAGATGGAATAGCATTCCAGTAGACAGGAACATGTTACATTGACACCATTATATTGTCCTGTGACTAATGTGCAATATCAGAAGGAAGCTTTTACTGGACTGTAACATACCGGTATTACACTGCAAATTCTAATTCCTTAAATCCCCAGAGGTAGCACCATAGCATTTTGGGGGGTACATGTTCCCTGTTTTTCCACACAGTGGTTTTTTAGGGGTTTTCATGTCCAGCTATGGTGTGAAAGCTGTACTTGGATTGCAGAACATGGTATTGGTGGTACTGCACTTCTTAGAAGAATATGGCTCCATAAGTTGAATTGTACACTGATCAATGTATATTCTATAGCATGGATGTTGAGGGATACTTGGCTGGCACAGTATGGTATAAGGCAGTTTATAATATCGTTACTCCACAACAATGCCATGATGTACTTGGTCCATTATTGTATCAAAAATAATATCTTTTAAGGTTTCGTGGTTGATAAGGTTTACATGCTTGATGCCTTGGAATAGATGGAACATTCACCATAATGATGATAGATGGAGTTGACATCTAGAGAAAATGACACCAAATGGTTTTGAACAGCAATTGATGGTACTTGACTGGTACACAACACCAAATTGCTCAGTAGACACTTTATATGGTACTATGACGAGTTGCAGGTAAAAATGGAAAGTTTAATGGTTATATTTTCAGTAATTCTTCATTTTGTTAAAGTATGCAAAGACTTTATGACCTCACACAGTCTAGCAATGGAAGCATTGTAGACAGTACACAAGGGGTTAGGGATTATTATATCCCATTTCTAAGCTCATAATTGCTTCAAAACACAACTTGTTGTTATTGTGAACAACATTGAGTGGAAAGGGATGGCTATAAGGGGAGGTTGGAGGCCATTCATTTTATTGAGCAATGAGGCACACTGCAAACATTTACTGGTACTAGTATTCAGGATGAAGGTCCACAAGGACTAAGAATGTTTCAGACTATGTAAGAAGTTGGATATTCCTTTGCCGGTTTCTTAGACCTTTGGATACCAGAAGGTATACACCAATGATTAATCGAGACAGAGGTTACGAATGGATTTTACAGCAACCGCATTGGTGATATCAAATATATTGTGGAGATACACAGAGAGGTACCTTATCATTGGTAAATCAAAATTCATTTGGCAGGAAATTTGACAGTTGCAGTATGGCGCAGCCCGTTTCCTCATCACCGAGGCAAACTACAATACCAATCCACACATAACATCCAGTTGGTGTAAGAGAGCACACTCGACTTCTATCTTGTGTAGTGGTTTTGAGGACTGGGTGCAATTCCCAGACTGGATTGTGTTGGATGTTCATTGTGCAAGTCTCAAAAAGTGATATTGAACCTACAAAATGCGCGAAAAGAAGAATTCAAAGAAGGGATGTCATTTAGTAGAAATCCGAAGAAATCCTAATTTTTCCATTGATAAATTAAACTTAGCTTTAATGTACGTTTCACATAAGTTAAGCTTAAGATTCGTTTTTTTAGACGAAACCAAAGTTGAAGAAAAGAACTGCTAGAATGCAAAGCGAGTATACCAAGCTAACAATTAAAAGCACCTCAATATCATTTATTCTTTACCTTACCTCGTGAAATTTATCATTTACACTCGAGTCATTTCATGTTGTCTGATCCACCATTTTGATTCTAACCTGAACAAATGGAGTTCCTGTGTTTTTGGCGCCAAAGTGTACCACAGGAAACCCGTCGGCAACTTCTAGTGGAATCGTTGGATTTTGCGTCCTCGCGTCCTCGGAGACCCAGGGCGTCAGGAAGGGGGGAGGGAAGCTCCCCTCCCCACTCCCTGACGCCTTGGGTCTCCAAGGACGTGGATTTGGCCGAATTCACCTTCCCAGAGTTTCCCAGAATTCTTTATGATTTGCGGGTGCAAGCGAGGTCAAAAGAAATTTAAATATTTAGAGTTACCAAAAAAAAATTTGTATATTAAAATAGATTATTACGGGTACAGGTATAAATACATTTGTTATTTATAAAAAAAGTTTTACAACCACACACACATATACATGCACACACAAGTGCTAGGCTCTCAATCACGTGACCTAGTACCCTAAAGGCTTTGTCCTGAGATATGAATTTAAAATTCAAGGATAATTCAAGGATTATTGAGGGACCTCAAAACTATTTGTTAACTGAATTACTGTTGTTTATGGGGTGTTTTTACTAAAACACTTCCACATTGTGTACCAGCCCCTTCACTCACTTAAATGAAAAAAGTACATTTCCATATTTCTTGCCAATTTCAAGTCCCTTCAGTTTCTCCAAACTATAAATTCAAGGCGTTTGAATAAAGTTTGTAAAATTAAAGGGATTTTCAAGTGCCCCTTTGAAAACGTAAATAAAATTAAAGGAGTTTAGTAGAGTGCATGCCATATATCCATGAAACAACTACTTACTATTTAGCACATTAAGTTATCAACTATTTTGTTATCTGATAACTAAGAATTTACTCGGGCATAAACTACATGAAGAAAGACAAAGACCACTAGAAACCTTGCTATTGTTATTTGCACAGTTCTGCTTCAGTAATATCAGTTTGTACATAATAGTGCAATAAAACAATACATATTAACTTTTTTTTCATGGATATGTGGTGTGCACTCTACAAGCCTTGCCCCCAAGATGCATTATAAGATCTTTGGGGGTTGGGGTAGGGACAAGGAATAACTGAATACATATTTCATGCTACCATGTTACTATTAAAGATATCTTTATTCATCAAGATCAGTTTGCGTGTACAGGTAGCTAATACTTGAAAATATGGGAGTCATTACACAGCTTACATACATGTACGTCTTTGACAAGGTCTAACACCACTTTTCATTTATACAAAAGCTAAAGAATCTTTGATTCACTTCTATGGTCTACAGGCTGGTCTAAAATTACATCTAGTGACCTCAAAACTGGTTCATATATTAAGCAATTATTGGATGAGGTCGAGTAGGATATGGGGAATTATTAAGGCCAAGGTTCGGCTTCGGCAGATAACACAAACCGAGGCCTTAATAATTCCCCCATATCCTACGAGAAACGAATTCAATAATTGTTTTATTATTTTTTGAAAATAATTCTTATTCAGTTGTGCTTTGTTGACAAGAGTACATGCAAACCTTGAAGTCATAAATTAGCGTGACGTCATACCGCAAGCTAATACTCCATATTCGAGAAAATTACGTCATAACTTCGAATAATGGTTTTCAACATTTTCATAACTCCAAATTTGGGCAGCTAGCCGGTGACTATGGTAATTTATCCGGTGGCTCTTAGCCAATCAAAACTCTTGAATTATTTTCAAAATATAATAATATCTATTAGACTCCATCAGCCTTCAATGGGAGGAGCAAACTGCAAGTCCCCCCAGACATGCTCACAAATGAAGGACTTCTAGAACAACCCAAGCCAATTGAAATTTAAAGAAATAAGGGGAGAACATGGAATTACATCGAGCCTGGTGTACACTTGCAGCATATTTGTGAGGATAAGTGCAAGCATCATGCAGACTCAGTCTTTTATTGCCTGTCTCTTCACTTGAAAAGAACAATAAGTATACTGTTCATCAGCAGCGCTTTTCTTTTCACTAGGGACATGACCATCTGCAGACTCGGTAATTTACCTCGAACAAGAAGTATTTGTTTTTGCTTACACCAAAATGAATTAATAGACCCTTTGCATAATTGCTACCAATCCTATGCACATAACTCCTTAACCTCACTCCGACATTGAAGAGCTGTCCAAGAAAACGGCTTATAGTAAGTGACTTTTCTGTGTCTTTTTAAGTCTTCATAAATGATTTTTTAAAACTTGTATCAATGAACTTTGCCAATACACCAATGCCTGGGCCCGGTTGTTCGAAAGAGGATTAGTATTAACCCAGGATTAACTCCAAATGTTTTCTTTAGAGTTAACCCTGGATTAGCGCTAATCGGCTTTCGAACAACCGGGCCCTGGACATCAAAATAGTCACTTATGCCATTTTCATTGACAGACCTTTAACTGAGCTTTAGGTTGCTCTTTTGTTGTTTAAGGTGTAACTGCATTTATCCGACACCATAGAAAATACAGCCAATCACAAAGCAGGAAAGTCACTGTATATTTGGCAGTATTCAACTATCTCTTCCCATGAGGCATTGCAGTAATTAGCTGTATTTTCTATAGTGTGGGATAAAATAGTTGTACAATGGTTTTGGAATATTCCACAATATGCCATGAAGAAACCATTGTATAACTAATATAGAATCATAATCTTTATACAAAAGGTCTATGGAGAACTTACTTAAGCTGGCAATACAAGAATGGATCAAGCCCTCAATATCTATGGATCATTGCTAATTTATAATTTGCCTAATACTTTGCTAGTAAATCCCCTTACGAGTGTAGCAATGCCAGTTGTCATCTTGTATACTGTGGTTTTCTCTCTCCAATTGTTAAGTAAGTTATTCTTCATAAATTGTATGGATATGGATGTTTAGCTGTGAGATTTGGAATGTTGGATAAGCCACTGAAGAGTAATATCTGGAAAATAAAACACTCTGTTTAGTTATATATGACTGTGTGGTTTTATTTTTGTTCAAAATTTTCAAGGCAGTTTGATCTTTGATTGTTTCTTTAATCTGTGTTTCATTTAATGACATGAATTTTTACATACACTGTATATTTGTCCATCCATCTGTCCATCCATTTTTCTATTTATTCATCCAACCACTTTACAGTGACACATACAAATTTAAATACTTTGAGATACAAACTTAAATGATACCTGATTTTTCATTTGTCAATTAAAACCTCTCAAATTTTGCCATGATTTCAGTTAGCTGAGTAATGTGCTTAAGGCACATTAAAGCACATTTTGTATGAGTGTGAAACAGACTGCACCTTCAATGCCATAGCTGTGTCAGTACTGTGATGTCGACAAAAACATTCGAAATTCCTGCCATAACTGTGCCATGACTGTGTAGTACCATTTTCACAGTCATACAAAATCTACTCTATATTGAAAATATCCTTGTAGCTGTTTTCTCACCTATGTTGTCTTTTTCTTTGCAAGAAATTGAATAGCAACAAATTTCTCTGTCTTGTATTGATGTTAGTTGGCTAAGAAAGGAAATACAATAATGATGAGCTCCATTTAAAATTTTGTGAGATTTTAAATAGAGTGGTTTTCATTAACCTGTGAAACACTTTAGTATATCACCCTTTAATACACCCTAATTCCATTGTGTTCTTTTGTTCTTATTTGACTATCACACTTTAACTACTACACTCCATAGGAGATTGAAAATGCAAATGTCAAGGAAAATACACTTTAGACTCTAGCAACCCAGGAACTATCTAATTATATTAACTTTAGAAAATTTTAGTTCTACAAGAAATCTGACAACTTCATGCAGTAGTACTAAGTTTTTGGTTGATACTTACAGCCGTTCTACTAATTCTTTTTCATCCAAAGAACCAGGAAGATCTTTCTTATTTCCAAGAACTAAAATCTATAATATAAAACAAGAATGAATATCAATAACCTATTGAACAAAGAAATGAAAAAAATGGGCAGAGGGACAAAAGAGATCCGAAATGAGAAATGAATGAGAAGTTCTCAAACTCACAGGAATGCCAGCTAGTTGTGGTTTTTCTAGGAGATTATGAAGTTCATTCTTTGAGGCCTCTAACTTCTCATGATCAGCAGCATCAACCATATATCTAAATTAATAAACAAATATAGCCGAGTGTTAATCCTAACAGATCACTATTGAAAATATGTTAAACAGTACTTGAACTCAGATGTTGGGGTCACTGTCTCATACTGTACCTAGTTACATTTATTTTTATTTACAACAATCTTTATATAGGAGTCTATGTCACTTTGCAATGGTTTTCAGAAGCTGATTCAGTAATTTTACATGCATGTAGATAACACATAATGCCCATTGATTTTTATGGTAGGAGAGGGAGGAATACAGAAGAAGGCAGAACACCTATGACAAGCAGAGTTCTGACTCTCCTGGTAAAATAAATTCCCTGACTTTTCACTGACCAAATTACATTTTTCACTGACATGGTATGGACAAAATTTTACTCCAGTAATGAAATCAAAGAGTGATAGCTTTTGAAGTAATTCAATTTTTAAAATGACTGAATGAAGATGTGGGCCTCCACAGGTAACCCAAATTTATAAAAATGTCTTTTTTGTGTGTTTCCAAATTCCATGATTTTTGGCTTGCTTTTTCAATTGATAACATAATTTCCTGACTTTTTTTCTGATTTTCCTGACTTTTCAAGGAGAGTGAGAATCTAATATGAGTAAGAAGACATCATTCCTCGTGAATATATCTATTTGCACAAACATCAAACCTTCAAATACATAGAAGCTAAGGCCAAAATAAAAATTGGTAATTAACCTTTTTGATATGTTTTTAAAGCAGCTCATGTATGTGGAGGTTTCAAACAGCAACTGAGACAAATTCTTGGCAATCCAAACACAACTATGTAGCAAATTCACAGACAAAACATACAAAAATTTATTCATATATTTCAGTCTTAGGTTCTAGGTATAATGATTGTGAAAGGGTGGGTCAATTTTTGTTCAAAACAAAAATATTAATACAATACAGAAGACAACTTGACAAACTTACACAATACAATTGACTCCTCTACAATAGCGTTCCCACATGCTTCTGAAGCGTGGTTGACCACCAATATCCCAAACCTGGATAATGTGTATACAATAATTATTCATATTGTTTATTAATAAAGCAACACAATAGAACAGCCCTATAATGAACTTCCTTGATCAACCACCCTCAGAGATTTCATTAACAGGCAGTTACCAGCAGTTTAGTACTAGCTACCTTACAGAACTTTACCTTTTAAGTCCATTCTCCATTCTTCGCTGAAAGCGCTCGCAGCTGCCATTGAGCACTTTTTTTATTTGCAGTGAGGAGGAGCGAGTACTTGCTAGCAAGTTGAAAATTTTGAAATATTTTTGTTTGCAGTGAGTAGTCGCTCAAATTTTACTAATCACAAATTGTGTAGATATCATGTGATCAACAGCACTCATCAGTTACCATCTGAACTTAAGAAATTTGCTTATACAAGTCGCTTAAGTGGAGAGTGAACAGCAAGTAAAAGTATGCGCTAGCTTGCTGCAAGTGCTTTCAGAAATGAGTAGAAAGTGGCCTTTGGTGTTGACAATTTTATGATGGACTCCCAAATTTCATTTTTACAAACATCAGGCTATTTCTTAAGAACATCTGGCTATTTTTTAAGAACATCTGACTATTTCTTAATTCAAGAATACTGAAACCCCCTGCCCTCTATTTAGCAGTCACTTGTCAGAGTTGTGACAAGTGCTTTCACTATAAAGGATACCACTTCAACTGAAAGCACCAAATATACTAATAGATGGCATTAGTGTATAATAAATCCAAGGCAAATAAAGAAATTTGAAGCAATCTTTCAAATTGGACTCAACTTGTTCACATTTTTACTATATTAGAAAGGGGATACCTGCAAGTTGAGAATGCCTTGTTAATAGGCTCAGCCTGCATCACATAAGAAAAACTCACTCAGTCCATCTGAATAACAGCATCTAGCACAAATCATGTTCCAACTTTCCAACTTCCTTTTTGATTTTGAAAAGAAGCTTGCTAATGTAATGCTGCTTGCCAGTAGGTATTCACTTGGAACCAGTTGTCCATATCATACTGGCGCAAATGAACATCCAGTAGGAAATGTTGTTAGATTTCCTGTAATGATTTAGCCAATCACAAGCATCTATTCAAAATCATGTCTAGAACATGATTTGTATCAGTGTTACACAGACAAACTAAACAAGAGTTTTCCTTGATATTTCATAGCATTTCACTATTCTTATAATTGTCTTTTATCAAATGTCTGCCCTACAAGCAGCCATTTGTATTCTTCTTTGAACCCATGACCCTAAACTTTATTGTAAAAGAGACTTTGGTCTTGCAGCCATCAGAGCTGAGTTCCATCAAAATTAACATAAATGCATACAATATATTAAATCATAAAATATAAATTATATATAAATTCCAAGATCCTCTTCAGAGTGATTATAGAAACCAAACCGTATTTCGTTTTTTGCTTTTGGTTTTAAATAAGCTTACTAATAAAACCATTCCATGTCACATTTTGATTTTTGAGTTATCAATATCAAATAGAAATAAATCTATTTAGAATTAAAAAACAGACCACAAAAATAACTTGAAAACCTTAGCCTAAATAAACATTAAAAATCTTTGAGCAGCTTATAAAAAGCATCAAAAAGAATTTACTGCACAGCTCGAACCGTTTAATGCTATACAAATTTCATCAAATTACATTACATTTTAAGCTTATAACTTTATATTTCCAAATTAATTAACTCTTACTTTGATCGTGACATTTCCCTTGGAAACCTTCCTCATGTTAAATCCAACTGTAGGGATCATATCTTCACTAAATTGTCCAGACTGTCATAAAAAGGAGAGGTTAATAGAAGTTGCACGATCGAAAGAGCACAGAAATGGAATCAAAACCAACTACAAGATCACAAGAATTTACCGCAATAACGTTGACGAAAGTCGTCTTTCCTGAATACTGCAAACCCACAAGGGTTAGCTCCATCTCCTCCTTCCAAAACAGGCTCTTAAACCAGTCTAAGATACTACGAAAGAAGGCTAACATGATGGAAAATGTTCAATTTCTGTTTCTGGCTGGGAAAATCTGTCTTCTTTTGTCATGTGACAAGCTTGATGCTTTGTAGCCAGTCCAAGGGAACTCTTAGGTCCTTTCAATATTTACATGCAATTAAAAAATCGTAGAAATAAAATAAATCATTTTAAATCTCAAAATTTGATTATTTCATATGGATATTTAATTTTTTATTCAACAGATTAAACTATAATGAGAATTTTGATATTTTTAAAACAATTTTAATGTAGGGGCCTAAATTGTTGAGGTATTGGCGGCTCGAGTACCATATTTCTATACCCTAGAGAGCCCTTACGTCATTGTATTGGTATGTACAACCGCTGGCTTTGAATATTATTTTTCAATGTTTATTTCTTGCGGTTGTAAAATAATATTCCAATTTCTTTTGAATATTTTTGACTCCAGATCTCCTCTTTGCTTTAAACAAAGATCCCTTCAGGTAGTGCCTTACCAAGGCGTACCTTAGATGCCTTTCAATGGCGTCTGTGGATTTTCTTCGAGGGGAGGTTGATCGCTTAACCAGCGAGCTTCAAGTTGCCTCACAAGAGAAGATTCAAGCCGCGGAATATGGCTTGGCTGTACTGGAAGAGAAACGAAAGCTACAAGAGCAATTTGATGAATTGGAAAGCTCCAACGAGGCTATTAAACAAGAATTAGAGTGCCTTAAAGAGGTAGGGTTTTAAAGCCGCCCATATTTCCCCATATTTCGAGACGTTGGCAAATGATCATAATTACAGGTCACGTCGTTGTACATGTAGTTTTCTTACAGCTGTTCGTACCAACATTCCATGCTTTCGAAAATATGATCAGTATTTCTTTCCTTCTTCTGTATAGTGTATAATATACAGTTATTTGTATTCCTAATTCTGACTCCATCCTTGAATCAAAATACCCTGATAAAAATCAAAGAAATCAATAGCTACATGTATTTAGTTGGCCAGCAGATTTTTGATACACATGAATTTTCACGCATTGCCACGTCAATATTGATATCGCTTGTTTGTTCCTGATAAGTACGACGGCTTAAAGACAACGGAATTTTAAGATTTGTCCCGAATATTGTTGTATTTCTTAGCAATTTATTAGATTTTTGCTAAAAAATGTAAGTAATTATTATGAAACAGATTGTTTACTTTCCCAAGGGATAACCTTTTGTTTCAGTGCATATGAATAATTGAACAAACATGGTTTCAACAGTCTTTTAAGACTTTTTATGACATTAATTGCCAGCAGCAAACTTCACTTTGTCTGAGAAGTCTTGACATATTTGAAATTGCAGCATGTGTAATTGACTTCATTTTGATTAAACAAAAGAATAAAAAATATATCCAAACAATGAAATAAATGTGGACACAAAAAAGTGGGAACAATATAAAATGTATATTTACATTGACAATTTTTGAGTGCTTACACTATTATAATATGTGAAATACAATACACTTTCATTTTCTACCTTCAACTTTGAACTATTTCTTAACTGTTAAAGTGAAGTATCAAATTTTGTTGAAACAATTATTGCCACAAAAGTTTTGAACATCTCTACAGATTGATGAACATTTTCAGTCCATGACAAAACAACAGAATTAAGCCTGACACTTAGAACCTGGCTAACTGTTTACATTCTTTGCTGGAAACATTTTTGTTGCCATGCAGATAATTAAACACGAAAATTGTTTTGTCAAAGAAAATATACATCTATCAGTGTAACACCATAGCTTCTCAGAATAGCAGTCCTCAAAGAAAAGGAAGGCAACTCTACTTGGCTTCATAAGTTTTAAAAGCAACAACAAGAACCAGACAATGATATCTGGGTACAATGATGTCTGGTTATAATATCCCTTTCCAGAGACTTTTCCGGTTTATCAGACGTGTTATTTTTTTCCAAGACATTTTCTTTACTCAACCCCTCCAATTTTGAACCCTAAAGTGGTAAACTGAGATGCAAGGCTGTATAGAAACCTCTGAGACCAGGGTAGTAGTAATAGTGAGGCATTCGTTTTGAAATTGGAAAGTGGCCAGAAAACCTAGGATACAAGTAGTAAAATTATGTTAGTTGCCGTGGCATGAAAAATACTAAGCACTGATACTGAATAACTAAATAATATTTTAACTCCTGCAAATAAGGGAGCATCAACAAGGAACATTCCTCTTCTGAGATGCCTGTAAATAAGTCAGAGAGGTTATCACTGGATGAATTGAACTTCTCATTGAAAATTAAAATGAATTATTTACCTTAAGTCTTATTTCTCCAAAGGTTCATGAGCAACTCAAGCTTGAACAACAGAAAAGAAGCAAATTTGGAGATGACCGAGAAGAAAGCCTGGTCAAAGAAAGTGAGTCAAGAGAGGCCAACTTTCTACACAAGATAAGAGATCTTGAAAATGAACTTCGTCAAGCTAAGAAGGCAGAGAAAGATGGACTTCTGGAGAGTGACAGACAGACAAGTCAAATAAGTGCTTTGCTGAAAGAAGTGGAGCAGCTAAATCACTCAAAGAAGGAGTTGTACAATGAAATAAGGGAACTCAAATACAGGGATTCAAAGCATCTACAGGAGTATAGTGAACTGGAGGAAGAAAATATCAATTTCCAAAAACAGGTACCACAGTCTACAGTCGTACAGGGAAAGAAATTGGCCCGATAGCGGGGACCTGGGAGTACTGCCAACCTGAGAGAATCTTTGCAGGGGTGGATTCAGGGGGGGGGGGGGGGGTGTGGATTGATTGGTTAGCCACCCAACACAACCCCAAAATTTTGCAGCAACCCTAATAATAATTTTAAATCAATGTGATATTGCAACGTTCTTTTGGAGACATGTCCCTGTCGCCACCCCTCCCCCCCTCAGAATTCATGGATCCACCCTTGATTTGCATTAGAGAGATGTCTTATGAAGGGGTTTCTGCATTTTGGGGAACCAAGAATCTCTCCTAAAACAAGAGACCATAATACTAAGAGAGCGAAACTCAGTATTGATGTCTGTGCGATGTTCATGGCGGCTAAGGCTATTTTTAGTACCTTCGCCATCGCGCGCGCACGGCTCTCAAACAATAGAATTTGATTTTTGACGTGCGCGCGGACGGGACCATTTGCTTTCGGTTTGAGAGCCTTGCGCGCGCGATGGCGAAGTTACTAAAAATAGCCTTAGCCGCCACGAACATGGCACAGACATCAATACTAGAGTTTCGCTCTCTTAGTATTATGGTCTCTTGCTAAAATTAATCTTTGAATAGATAAAGAGCGATATAATAAACTAATTTCACTGTTTTTTATTTCAGTATTCAGCTTTAAAGTTATCGATGGTAGAGTTTGAAGCTTTGAAGGTAGAAAACAAGAGTTTTTCAGATGAGATTGACGCGGTTCAACTCCAACTGCAAATGGCTTGTGAGCGTAGAGATCAGATACAGAAACAACTTAACGAAGCCCTTGAATCACTTAAAGAGCAACGAGAAAGAAACACGGTGTTACAAAAAGAGCTACAAGACAGCCGTCAAACGCCTTCATTCAGTAGCTGGGAGATCGAAAGCTCCGTAGTCGCGCAGATCAACCACGAAAGGAACAAGAACGGTGAAGATAGTGAGTCTGGTAGCGAGGAGATAAAGTCACCACTAAGCCCTACCCCGGTTTTGGTTGAGGATCTTATGAAAGAGTTACAAATATCCGAAATGAAAGGTCTAGAGGAGCAATTGTCAAAACTTGCGAACGAAAAGACCCAATTGAGTAACGAACTGGCGAAAAAGAATTTGGATGTTGCGAAACTGAAACAGGAATTTGACGCTTTAGCAACAATTCGCGAGGCTAAGCTTCTTTGTGATACTATAGACGATGATTTTGACGAAGGTGAGTTAAATGTTTCACTAGAAAACTGCGTCAAAATCAACAACCAACTTAAAGAGCTGGAAGAACTAAAGAAAGTGGTAAAACGCTATCAGACAAAGGACGGCAAGTATCAAGCTCAAATCAGAGACTTGAAAAATGAAATTGAAAGTTTGAGGTCTAAACTTGGAACTGCTCAAACCAAAGCGGACGAATCGATTTTTCTAACCAAGCGAACGAAGGAACTAGAAGAAGAAGTTTTGAACTTGAAAAATAAGTTAACTGAATCTGAAGATATTATTAAGGGTTTGCAAGACGATGTCAAGTCAATGAGTGACCTAGCAGGGGAGGCCCAAGGGAGCTTGAATTGTACCCAAGACGAGCTCAGATACGTTAGCAATGATCTAAATAAACTCTACAAACATGTCTGCTCTGCAAATGGGGAAACACCTAGTAAGTTAATCGTGCAAGCAGGAGAAAAGGCACAAGAAAATGGCGACGCCTCACGCACTCAGAAGTCTTCTACACCATCGCCACCATCATCGTCTCCAATCAGCCAAAAAGGTGTCCCCGAGGAACGCCAGTCACCAATGGGAAGCGAAAACCCTAATGATTCCGATGAACGTGCCGACCCTATGTCATGTTATCGTTTGATCAGCACAGTTCGAGATCAGGTGAAGTTCCTCAAGCGTGCTGTGGAGAAAACAGTGGAGGTATCGAGACAACGCGCTCTTGAATATCGTACTGTAGTCAGCGACGATAGACCGCCAACACCAGGCGAATTTGACGACTCCCTTAGACACCAAGTTGTTAAACTCCAGGGTCTACTCGCTACAAAACGAGAACAAATAACTACACTCAGAACAGTCCTCAAGGCTAATAAGTCAACCTACGAAGTCGCATTGGCAAATTTAAAGAGTCGCTACGAAAACGACAAGGCCGTTCAGTCCGAGTCGTACGCTCAACTCAAAAGGAATCTCAAGGCATTGAAAGCTGAAGCGGCGACTTTTGCGTCTTTACGGAGCATGTTTGCGGGAAGATGCGAAGAATACGTCGTTCAGATGGATGAATTACAAAGAAAGCTGTCCGCAGCGGAGGAAGAAAAGAAGACTTTGAATCAGCTTCTGAAACAAGCGATTCATCAAAAAATCGCCTTGACACAAAGACTTGAAGAATTTGAAATTGCGCGGGAAAGGTTGCGCGCTTACACCAGGAAAAAGACTCGCTCCGCTAAATCCAGGCCCTCAACTCGCGTTTAGCTTTGTTAAAAACTGAAACGGAAAGCACAGTTTATGCAGAGCTAGGCAAATAATTGTCGCCATCTCAAGGGATAAAGATTCGAGACCGTGGTCATAGTCGTATTGGGGAGGGGAGAGAAAGCAGATTATGGGAGGGGAGGGTCAGACGTTTTTGGCCACTACAGACACTTGCATTATACCAAAGACTCTAAGATATTTGCTTGTCGAGTCTGAACGTCATAAAAGTGGGAAATGGTGGTATTTTTACCATAAGTCTAATCTTTCCTGATCCTTTATCGCCACCCACCCTTCCTGTGTCTCACCTACAAGTCTAGAGGTCTTCATATTTTAAACTGAATTTTTAAAAAGCAAGAAGTTTTGCTTATGTAAATAAATTTTCAAAGATATTTTAACAGGTTTTTAAGACTTAAAAACGTTCAAAAAATATTTGTGTACAGCACAGGTACAATACGTTTACCTTCAAACATTTAGGAAACTATTTTAGTACTAGAATTTGGTAATGTTAATATATTATATATTAAAATTTTATGTAAAGCAAGGTGTGAAAAATTTGTCTTTAATGATCTCATTTTATGGTTATCAGGGTACACCATGCTCTAGCCTACAAATATGGCCTCATTTCGTTTTGTGGCATACAATGTGAGGCAAGCTACCCATACATTACTAATAGCTCAAAAATTCATACATGCCGTTCTAGAGCACGAGGTCATGTAAGAGACAATATGAGAACGCGATGACTTGGGCATTCAGTGCTAGGAGAGCTTATTTCCCAGCCCCAACTCAGGGAAGTCTCTTTTGCAGCCATTCTAAGGCTTGTCATGCAACACTTGTTGCGTGATAAACCTTAAAAGGGCTGCGAAGGAGACTTTGACTCAGGGGTGTGGTGGGGGTTTGCTGTCATATATTCATTAAGGCTGATTTACACAGTATACAATTTTGCCTACAACTTGTCGCATGCAACCTGCCTATGACATCTTAAGCACCATTCACATGCTCACGACTATCACACCATTTTCCTACAACAAATTTTAGGCCGCATGCAACTGTCTTAGAGGAGTCGTAGGGGCATTCACACGGCACGACTTTGTTCTAAGATGTGTTGTATACTTCAAGTTGCGTGCGACAATCGTACTGTGTAAATCAGCCTTTAGGCACTAGGATTGAACCCATCCCTAGGAAAATCAAGATCTTCATTTGGCTTACAATATTCAGAGAAAGTGTTTGCCACTCCTTGGATTCTGGATGTGTTGCATCATTTTCAAATGGAGAGGGGTTTCATGTAGTCAAAAACTTTGGTTTGCTCTTTTCAAATATTATATCAGTTGTTGCTGTTGGATAAAAAAATAATA
The DNA here is from genome assembly GCA_029948255.1 of Telmatactis stephensoni. Classification (NCBI taxonomy): domain Eukaryota; kingdom Metazoa; phylum Cnidaria; class Anthozoa; order Actiniaria; family Isophelliidae; genus Telmatactis; species Telmatactis stephensoni. The sequence goes on from JALIZF010001854.1 coordinate 744,942, forward strand.
TGTCACACAAGGGGATGAGAAAAGCTCATTGAAGTAGATAAAAATGTCCAAACAATGTCAGTCCAAAATGTTTATTTGAAGTCCCAGAAACATTGTATTTTGATGTCAATGATAAGACCTTCCATACATACAGACTAATAGAAAATAATGGATCAAGCAGAGTAAAATAAAAATGGTTCCTAGTACAGCGTTATAGAATTGTTGCTTTGTGATTTACTTTGGATAATCTTAATTGGGTATTATAAAATTACACAATAACACCATTTGACGTGCAGTTTCCATGGATGTTTAGAATTGCATAGCACCATTCTTTTAGGAAGGATTGTTAGTGAAGTACAAACACCAAAACTATTTTCTAATAGCAGCAGTAATATGTATGGTATTCACAATTCCCAACAATCCATTTACACATAATTAATTCTACCTTAGTGTAGGATAGATTTAGTGTTTGTACAATGACTTCATTGATATGACTTTGATTCTATTTTTTCCATTATAAACTGAAAAATCTATGCCATTGACCCAGACTGACAAGAAACAAAAATATAAAATCCTTTGCGTGCTGTTATTTCTAACCACAACAGTACTAACCATTACGTTTCGTTTCACACCTAACTGCATTTATATAGTAATTTATATCATGAATTATTTTGATTTAATTATTTAAGGTTAATGTCAGTCTAATATTGCAAAAGAAAAGAGACTTCAAAGTGAGCTACACAGTTTTTCTTTCTACAAGACATTACATAAAAAAGTATCCACTTTCAATATATTGTATTTTACAATTTCAAGAAATGATTATGAACTTTGCTACATAATGTTTGGCTCAAAAAGATGATTGAGTGGATGCAGTGAATAAATGGGTCCACCTTGAAGAGTAAAACACACCATCATGATGAATGTCATATATTCTTGTGAGTTGGTATTTGAGCCTTGTAAGAAAGAACAACATTATACAGTTATATCTATTACATTCAACATGCACATCCATCAGATTTCTGTTTGCTGTCGCCGGATAACTTGATTTGGTCTGGGAAGTCGTTATATAACTCCACATCTGTTTCCTGTGCAAGAGCATTCTTGGCTATTGTCTGAAAAGCTTGTTCAACATTGATGGCTTCTTTGGCACTGGTTTCAAAGTAGGGGATGTCATTCTTTGAATGGCACCATGCCTGTGCTCTCTTTGCCGAGACCTGGAAGATGAAGCAATTGAAATCATCAGCAACAGGTTTAGGAATATATGAAGGGCAACTTTCATGACAGCACCTGTGAGGCCAGGAACATTTTGAACATTTCTACAATGTATTATAAAATATTTGAGATATAACGCACGTGCTGATTGGCTGGCTACCATGTTTATATCAGAGGACATAGACATGGCTTGCTCAAAAAACGTTGAAAATGTTTTATAAAAGCAATATAAAACGATTGCTTATGTCTCTGTACTATGATAGAAACACTCTGGAAGATGTAGAGCCCTCAAAAAGCAAGAGAAACACTCAGCTATGCCTCGTGTTCCTAAGCTTGCTTTTCTCTTGCTCTACATCTTCCATCATGTTTATATCATAGTACAGAGACATGCACACGCATTTTATATTCCTTAAATATATATTTCATTATTACTTTTGGGAGAGATACTATATAGTTTTGATAACAAATGCATAGAAGACCATCTCTGAATTTTACTAGTTATTTGTTCAAGACGTTTTGACTGTAAATCAACATTCTTCATCAGTTGGTACATAAGAAACTATGCATGCAGATATATTTAAAAATAAATGAAATAAGTCAGAGACAAAAGTATATTTGTAATTTAATATGAAACCTGACTGAGAGTTCAACATTTTTAAAGATATGGATGGCTGCCTTAGAGGTGATTTCACAAATATTTAGCCAACAAAGTTTGACTTTCATTTGTAATTTTTCAAGTTGATAAAAATACCTAAAACTCCATGAAGCACACTTGGTTCAATGAACCATGACATTGTTTTGTCTAAAACTGATATATTTCCTGAAATTGCATCTAAAACCCCAAATATCTCAAAAATCATATTCCAAACTGCTTTACTGAAATGATCTACATCTTTTTTTAATAAAATCCATCCAGTAATAAATAATAATAACGATGATGAACTTTATTTAAAGGTTTAAAAAGTATTCATAAAATACACCAGTTAGATAATAGCTAATCTTACATTGGGCCTATTGTCTTTAAATTTAAAGTCTTAGTAAACAGCTTCAAGATTCACTTTAAAGTTCCAGAGTTTTAAACCAACATTGGAATTTCCCAATGAATTTCAGAAAGTTTTTTGAAGTTTTCTCAAATCATCTGTAAAATACACTTTCACAACATACATGTAGCCACTGTCAAGATGTTCAATTACCAACATAAATCTGGTTTAGACACAAGAGCTCGCTGCTATAAGAAGTGAAAGAGAAAAATCAAAAACACTTTACTTACTGCTCTGTTTTCTAAATCAATCTTATTACCCAGAACTACAAATGGAAAGTTCTCTGGGTCTCGTGGACTTGCTTGAATAAGAAATTCATCTCTCCAGCTATCTAGAGTCTTGAATGTGTTGGGTTGAGTTACATCAAAAACCAAAACACAACAGTCTGCACCACGATAGAATGCCACACCCAAACTTTGGAATCGCTCCTGACCAGCAGTATCCCAGATCTGCAGAGAGAATTTCAATTTGTTATTGCATCATCGTCATCATCAACAAAAGCTTTCTTTCTGAATCATGAGTCACTAATCATTATTACATATCTGAGACTCCATCTCAAATTAGTTACAAAATTGATTTTTCATTGATACAGTTTTCATCCAATAACTGCATAACAATTGTTATCACTCAACCAAAGTTTATAGCTTTTCAAAGACATGGCTAGTTCTAGAATTAATATAAGAGATCTCCCTATTTCAATAAATAAATTTATAATTAAAGTTGTAAGCATGTATTAAAGATGTCATTTTCAAATGGTTCTGTCTATACCTGCATTGTAACAAGTCTGTCATCAACCATCACTTCTTTTGTTAAGAAGTCAGCACCTATTGTTGCCTTGTATTGATTACTGAACTTTTTGTTCACATACTGGTTCATTAATGATGTCTTGCCAACACTGTCAAACAAAAACATCACCATTAAAATTCATATACTGCATATATACCATCAGATGAACTTATAGGTATAAATAAACGAGGCTTCTCCTTGAGGTTTTAAAAACTTTGCACAAGAACTTATCTAGAGAAAAGATTTTATAAAGATTGCTCTTGCATGGAGAAAATGTCTTAGTGAGTAGGTCTCATTGTTTAATTGCTTTAAATAATATCTAATACAATTTATTGATGGAATCTTGATCTTTAGACAATATGTACAGCTATTCCTAAGACAATATGGATTGACTACTATAAGCAAGCTAGAAGGGTTCATAATAGTGTCACAACCAACCTAATTTAAGACACTGCTATTAGACAGTAGATTATTTTAGGTGACCTATGATTAAAATCTAACTTCTCCTTTAGAACACAAAGAATGAATAGGAGAATTCAGAATTTGATCAAAGATGTTAACCCATATTACATTTCTTGCATGAACCCTTGACTTCTATTCTTTTATGTACATGTACAAAATATTTATAGAGTACATACCCACTGTCTCCAAGAATAATAACCTTGAGAAGGACTTTCTTTCTTGATGCCATTTTAATAAAATATCTGTGTGAAAAAATAATAAAAATATTAGGAAAGAAAAATGACAAAAATCTAAGATAATAAAACACTAGCATAAATTTATCTTTTTCAAACACAATTGATTGCATTGCTAGAAGGTCAAAACTAAGTTATTTCAAAAAATATAGAATAACCTATTTTGGATTCAAAACTGCTTAAAGTTTAGAGAAAGTGAAATAAATAAATTAATGGGCATTAGCAGTGCTAAATAATATCACAAGCTAAATATATTATAAGAATATATTAGAAACTTTCCAAAGTAAAATAGAATTTCCTGTGATGTCAAAACAACAAATATTGAATACAATTTTAAGTGTGTACATGAAGGCTTTATAAGCAGTTAGTAAGGTATAGCATCAAAATAAACTAAAATTTCATTAGCTAGCAAATTAACGAAAACAAATGCAAATATTGCAATGACTACAAAATCTGCTTCTCTCCTGTAGTGATCTAAAGTAGTTTTGGAAGTAAAATAGATGATCATTAGAATTTATATTGCTCAGGAATTTACAAAAAAAAGACAAAAGAGACTTGAATGCCCTTTGACTTGGTTCAAGTGAAGTTAAAGGTATTCAGGGAAGAATTTCGTATGGTGGAAGTTTCGAAGAGCTCAGATTTGAAGATGTTGCGAAATTTATTCATGCATACGGTGTCACTAGCTATCCCACAAATGAAACAACTTCTCGTCTATTAACAAACTCATTTGAAAAGTCCAAAAAGCTACGACTTTCATAGAATACAAAAACAAACGGTTATGTCAATCGTTTGGTAAAAATTGGGTAACAACAGACGCAATTTCGTGGAAAGAACCGTCGAGAAACGTCTCAGAACAACCTCACTTTGCATTGGCAATCTCGCTAAACTTTCAAAATATATATCCAAGGAACGCTCAAATAAAGATCTAATTTAAGAATTCAATGCTTTAAAAACCAGACTTACCACTCTAAATGCAGGAAAACCGTGAAGAAATCGTCAAATCCAAAAACTTCAGTGTTGTCTACGCCGATTTCGACAAAATGGCCGAGGCGTTTGTGGTGTTGGTCTCGTGACTGGAGTACTCGGTCAATTGCGTCACACAACACAGGAACTCCAAATCTACTTCTTCAAAAGAAATAATCTATATTTAGCTTTTTTCCACTAAAACCCATTTAAATTTAGCCCAAATAAATGAATTCTCTAATAAAAATTTAAGATAGCAATAAATTATTGATCTTAATTGATAATTTTAAGTACGATAAAATCGATGAAATAAAAATTCACTACCAAAATATCACGACCGGATACGAACATTTCCGAATGCTCTCCGGAAATAAGATACCTCAGAGTGAAATCAAAATGGCGCCCAAGTTGAAGAAATCTCCCAGTAAAGGCTATGTAAGTGGCGCTGGATCGTTTATAATGGACTTTTATCGAGATCCTGCAAAGTGGTATGTTTTCATTAACCTGTAATGACAAAGTTTTGTAGAAAAAGTCCTCGAAGGATGGTGAAAATTACGAGTATTTTGCAATACAATAACACGTGCTCGCTGATACAAGCAGTCAACTCTATGAAGTGGAATTTGACCTCTCGTGATTTGTAGCACTCTTTACCTATTCTCTTATCAAATCTCATGAATCGATATAAAAATTTGTAGCTTGGGTGAAAAAGTTCGATCGTCATGTTCTTATTTAATATAAAACGGTGCTATGGAAACTCTTGTCAATTTTGTGAACCGGCAGGTATAAAATGCAGACTGGAAAATGCAGACTGATAAAATGCAGACCAACAAAATGCAGACCGATAAAATGCAGACTGATAAAATCAAACACATAAATATATTTTACAGGCACGCATGCTGAACAACCGGTCTGCATTTTATACTTTAGGGGGGTCCCCGGGGATAAAATGCAGACTGACCTCGTTTTACGTTTTATTCGCGCTGGTATTACAGAAACGGAAAGCCGACCTGTTCTGGAGTAAAACACATAATGAAGTGAAAAAGCATCACAATTTTCACAACTTTAGCCAGTTTCAATTCAAGGCCAGTCTGCAATTTATACTTTAGGGGGGTCCACGGGGATAAAATGCAGACTGACTTTGTTTTAAATTCTAAACACGCTGTTTTTACTCAAAACCGATCTGTATGACAGATTAACACACAATGAAGGGAAAAAAGTCGCAATTTTACAAATTTAGCCAGTTTCAAGGCTGGTCTGCATTTTATACTTTAGGGGGGTCCACGGGGATAAAATGCAGACTGACTTCAATTACGCTGGTTTTACTGAAAGCCAGCTAGCTGTTTTTCTCTAGCCTCGGCACACTGTACAGGCGACTGATAAGCGACATTATTCCAACTCAGCCGGTCCGGTCAATGACCTCGAGATACTATTTGACCAGCAATTTTCAAGGTCATTTTCCCTCCTTGGTGAACAAGCAAAATTTCAGAAAAATTATTTCTGAAAGCTTTTAACCACATAATTTAGCAAAAGAGCTTGAAAGAAGTCTCCCTTGAAGTCCCTGACTGTTATCAAATTGCCCGAAGTTATCAAATTAAATGATCAAAAACGTGTCACGCAAACTACCGTCACAATATTTTGAAGGATCCATTAAAGAGCTAGCTTATCATTTTGCGACAAATTCCGCATAAGTGATAAGCTTTAATTTGCAATCATGAATTTAAAGACTTAGCCTAAAATAAGCAAATTAGTTGTTGATATCGTGCCATTTCCACGTAAATCTTTAAAAGCTAGAAAATGCTCCTATGTGTCTATCATTCTTTGTCTGAAATTGTGAATTACATAAAATAATCGAAAAATAAAACAAAATAAGCAATTGGGGGATTTGTTTACATTTTTAAGAAAGAATACCTCATATTATTATACAATGAAAGAAATTAACACAATCAAATGTGAATCTCCAGTTTAGAATTTGTTGTCTAAGGCCTTGTCCACACACTAATGCGTTTTCGAACTTATCCGTTTTCGGTGTCACCGAAAACGCATCGATCGACCCGCGTCCACACTAATACGATTTGAGTTTTTGCCTTGATCCACGTGCACTTTCAAGTATGTTTTCAAATCAATGCGTTTTCGATGAAAACTCTCGGCGGATTAGTGTGGACGGAAGGCCTAAACGCGTCAAAATGTATGCGTAACGAAAACGCATTAGTGTGGACAAGGCCTAAATAGCCTCAATTGCAAATCAATTGTTTTATAACGATCGAGAAAGTAAGAATATGTGATATTGAAAGACATTGAAAAAAGTTACATATTGACGAGAAGATCGGTTTTATATTAAGTAAAACCAGCGTATTTAAAATTTAAAACGAAGTCAGTCTGCATTTTATCCCCGTGGACCCCCCTAAAGTATAAAATGCAGACTGGCCTTGAATTGAAACTGGCTAAAGTTGTGAAAATTGAGACGTTTTTTCACTTCATTATGTGTTTTACTCTTGAACAGGTCGGCTTTCTGTAATACCAGCGCGAATAGAACGTAAAACGAGGTCAGTCTGCATTTTATCCCCGGGGACCCCCCTAAAGTATAAAATGCAGACTGGCCTTGAATTGAAACTGGCTAAAGTTGTGAAAATTGTGATGCTTTTTCACTTCATTATGTGTTTTACTCCAGAACAGGTCGGCTTTCCGTTTCTGTAATACCAGCGCGAATAGAACGTAAAACGAGGTCAGTCTGCATTTTATCCCCGGGGACCCCCCTAAAGTATAAAATGCAGACCGGTTGTTCAGCATGCGTGCCTGTAAAATATATTTATGTGTTTGATTTTATCAGTCTGCATTTTATCGGTCTGCATTTTGTTGGTCTGCATTTTATCAGTCTGCATTTTCCAGTCTGCATTTTATACCTGCCGTTTTGTGAACTGTCAATTTCTCCGTCTATTTGTCTAATATTTGTGCATTTATGCTTTTTTAAAACTGTAATTTCAAACTAATATAGAATTCTTCATCAGTCGGTATCCTTTTATAATGTTTTCACTTCTGTACAAAGTAAAACAAAAAGATTAGAGAGAAACCCCACTTTTTAATATAACTTATTTTATTTATATTTTTAATTTTAATCAATATTTAGACAGGGACATCCAATTTAGCATGATTTAGTGCCGATTTCATATGAGTGTGAAAAGGACTGCACCGTGCCATGACCATGTCAGTGCCGTGTTTCCTATCAAAACATTCGAAAATTCTGCCGTAACCGCGCCGCGACCGTGCCACAGCCTTTTCACACTCATACGAAATCTGCACTATGCACTAAATACTATGTACTTATTGACTGAGTGGGAGGGCCAGATGGGAAAATATCCAACTTGAAGTCATGCCATGAGATTTGAAACAAATGCAGCAAGGTCTGTACAAATGACCAAGAACCAAATATTGCCTTGTCCAATCCTACCTAACTCAGTCAATAAGCATTTTATCATACATGTATGACTGTTTTTATCACCATTTTCTTATTATTTTGTGTCTACGTAAGTGCAAGTCCAGATACTGGTTATTCCAGACCACCTTTGAAAAGTTGTCCAGCCATGCTCAGTCACTTTTTCCAAAGGTTTTCTTCTAGGTGCAACTACTAAACATTGATAATGTTACCCGGGGAGGGGGGGGACTCCCCTATATTCAGCGCTATACAGGTACATGCATGCCTCCAAACAGGGTACAGGGGCGTATCCAGGATTTTTCATATGGGGGTCCTTACATACCAAATTGTCACTATGACATCATAGCAATCTATTGTTTTAGCGCAAAGGATCATGGTCGATAGAGGGGGACAGAACTATGTACACGCAAAAACAAAAAGCACTCTGTAGAACAAAACAAGAACGGAACATCTTGATCAGGAAACCCAATGCATAATTTCAATTTGAAATGAAAAGATGACTCCGAGAGGTGAGAAAACTGATTTCCTTAAGTTAATGCCCAGTGTGTAAGGATGACAACTTTTTAATAACATATCATTTTAATCTAAATAAATCCTCACACACTGCTTCTCCGGTCAGATTTGTTCTTTTTTACACTTTTTGGCTTAGAAAGGGGGGTCACGGGCACCCTGTGAAACCCCCCTAGATACGCCCCTGGGGTATGGTTTTCAGTGTTTTAACTCTGGAACAGGGTCTATATAATCATAACCAATTCTGGAACAGGGTATCTATTTTACAAAGTTCATCTGAAAGAGGATTTAATGACTGGTATTCACTGGTATTCACTCTAGAACAGGGTATATATTTTTAAGGCATTTACTCTAGAACAGGCTAGTGATTTTGGCCTTTTTGCTTTGGAACAGGGTCAGGGTTTGAGGGGCTAAGCAGGCAAAACATCCCTACCCATCCCTACCCAAAACTGGAAGGAGTACCCCCCTTGGGTAACTTTATCAAATGATCCATACAGCCCTGCTCACATACTTTCAATAAAACCTTTTGAAAAAAGTCATGCAATTGGGCCAGCTTTATGCAAGAAGGACGGCCCTGCTCATTTCCACATACTGTAGTTTTATTTGTACAATAGAGTTTTTAGCACTTTTTAAAACAGAAAAGTCAGGTCATATGATAAAATGCTTATTGGCAGAGTTAGGTCAGGCTGAATGGGAAAATATTTGACTCTTGGTCATTTATATAGAACCCCCTTGTGGTCAATCTGTATGGCATGATCTTGAGCCAAATATTTTCACATCCAGCCCTCCCATTCAGTCAATAAGCACATATTCTTTCAGTATCAATTTTTAGCTAAGACTAAGCTTAATCACAAACAAGTTGAAAATGATAAATTATTCTTACTATTTATCATTAAAATTACATTGTTGTAATTTATGATTATGATTATGTAAACATTGTAAATTTCAGGCAAATCATCAAACATACAGGGCTTTTCATTATTGCTGTTCTTGCTACAAGAGAGTTATCTGACATTGACTTAATGGCACCACCTCCACCAAATCCTTAAATCCATTATTGGTATATTATTTATTGTAAGTCAAATGTATGAAATCTGATATTGCTGTAAAGGTCCTGGGCACCTTGATATACCAGACACAATGAGCTTTTATCATGTAATTCCAAAAGTCACAGTACAGAAATATAATTACCATAGATGGAAAGAGCACGTCAAAATTAGTAAAACTGTGAAGTTTGAATGAAGTAACTTTCAAACTCACAAAGATATGAATTTTACGAAATCGAAATTTTGTATGAAAGCATTTGCTGGTAGGCAAGAGATGCCTACCAGCAAAGGTTTTCTTACAAATTCACACTTTTCAAAAATTCATATTCTCGCGAGTTTTGGATTTAATTCCTTCAAACTTCACTGTCTTGCTAATTTTAACATTGTCTTTCCAGCTATGGTAATTCTTTTTCTGTTTTATGAATTTAAAAATACCTGATAAAAGCTCATTGACAGTATTCAGTAGACTCCAATAAATGCTATTGAGAACAATAGAATGAAGTTAACAAAGAATACATATTATCCATTCTAGTACACATGGAAAGACTCAAGATCATATTTTTACAGATCATACACTCATTTTGAGTCAAATCATGTGTAAAACGGTTAAGACACACAAAAAGTTGTAAATAACTCATGGATTTGCAATCCATGAGTTAAAAACTAGGGATTACCAATAAGTTCCACAAAATGACAAGTCTCTTATATCCGCCATGTGCTGGGCCATGCGGGGCCTGGTGACACATTTCATGATATTGTCACATCATGAGTCACTGCTAACCCATTCCAGCCCCTGTTGTTGTTGTTGTGATGTTTATGCTGGTGGCATAAAACATTGACATAAGTTGTGTTTGCATTTTACTTTGCTGTTATGTCATTATGTTGCTAGTGTGAACTAGGGTGTACAGTATAAACTCCCTCAAAGTTTGTTACAATTATAAAGCAGACGACTCTCCAAGGTTAATGTGCCTACATGCATAGTCCCATCCAAAATTCTATTGAAATGTCTCTAGGGCATGAAGGTGGCATGGTTGGCTTACATGTACATATGGCAGTTGGAGGACTGTCCATTCACCTCTAGCACGTGCTCAGTTTCTGTCTTGGGCCACATGACCCAAGTTTGTGTTGCCTCTTTTGCTTTTGTGCAGCAGGTTTTCTGCTTTCTCCGTATTTTTTTCTCCCTTACCAAAAATCAACATGTGATGTGATGCTGTATTTTGGTAGAGCTGTATGTAGTGAGTAGTGTGTGAAAAAGACAGCAGGTCCACCTCTGTCAAATGGCTGCAAAATGACAGATTTGTGGTGGATAGTAAGAATAAGTTAAGCCTAGTAGTTTACACTTGTTAGTGGCATGATGACATAACGGGGAGGTCACACAAATGCAAGAGAAAACTTATATCAATATTTTATTTCACCGGTGTAATTATCACAACATCACAACATAAGAACATGGACATATTAACGACATAAAGAAAAAACTGATTCTTTCTTTATGTTGTTATGTAGAATCCCGGGGGGGGACTCCTATATATAAGAGGACGGGGATGCTCATCGGAAATTTCAAAAATGACCCCTAAAAGGTACCTGAGTGGGAGTGGCAACAATTCATTTCTACCCCTAAAAGGTACCAATTCAAAAACAATAAAGAATTAAAGTAATGAAACACTTTGTTATCGATGTGCTTTGAAGATTCAATTCAGATCATCGAAATCGTCCCATGCTTATTTTAGGTAGTTTATTTACCCCAAAACAGTCCCAAAAGGTACCAGCTATGTCTCTGGTAGTCCGCTTAAGTCTGAGACACCCTAAAAGGTACCAGATTGCAGATTTTGACCCCTAAAAGGTATGACGAGCATCCCCGTCCATTTACAATCGGAGTCCCCCCCCCCAGGTGTAGAATGATGTTCTTATGTCGTTATGTCACTAGCACGAACCAAGCATCACATAGCAGCACCATGCTGAAATATTGTATTTTTTCTATTAATTTATTTTCTTTTTTGCTTGACAGGTACAGTAGATGCTTTTGGATTTCATATCACATCAATGATGCTGCCATCATATACTAGGAATTTTTATAAAATTTGATGTTAAGCTATTGCAAAAAAAGTGTTCCTGATGGCCAGGTGTTCATGCAAGAGAATTCTAGAAAACAATTCATTAATGTACAGTTTTGTATTAATCTGTACAGCACGTATGTGTGAAATAAAAGAGCAATGGTTTGATTAGATTAAGTGCCAGAGTTGTTTTATTTTTTTTATGTACGTTTATTTTTTGTTTATTTTTAGAGCAGTTTTCATATGAGTGTGAAACAGACCATGTCGCTCAGTATCCTGTAAGCAGGGATTACTTTTCTAATTCCTTTGTGGAGCAAGGGGAAAGGTAACCCTTGCAGGCCCTTGTGATTTCCACATCCACATTTCTAGATGTAGAAATTATGGTCTATTCCAAAAAACCTGTTTCAAAACTTGTTTTTGTATGCAAACATCATCAAGTGCATGGTAGTTTTGCTCACAAGGTATTTATGGATTATGAAAATGACCTCTTTGCTATGCCATCATGCATGTTCAACAGAAAAAATCTAGTACTTTCTGTGAGAGTTTTCAGAAAACAAACTAACCAGTTTTTGAACAGCTCTTTGAGAGTCTTTCAGTGTAGTTTCAACGAAGTTTCACCTAAAATTGAATGTTGAACAATTTTGATGCTAGTCCCCCTTTGAGTTTGGATTTTAGATTGTGTCCCCAATCAGTGTCAACATTGCTAAAGCCTGACACCTAAATAAAGTTATTATGTAATGTTACAGAAATAGTTGCAAGGGTCAGCAGAGGGTTTTTCCCTCATTAGCTGGACCCCTAGCAGAGGATTAGAAAAAATCTCTGCTTGCTGGGTCACCATGCAGTGACTGTGTCAGTGCCATGATGTTAAAAAATAAATAAATATTCTTTATTTATCCTCGGATTTTCTGAGTAGCATTTCTGCTAATATCTCCGAGACTCATTCGCACACTCGCTACCCCTACATTCGATATACTCTGCATACAATTTAAAAACTCACATGTTGATTGAGAACAACACATCAAACAAACTCAAACTCACATATGATCCAGCGTCCGAGCCGGACCACAGCGGTGAGAGGCGAGTGGCTTAACCACTACGCCACCCATGCCACATGTAACATTTTTTGACATGCAATGACCCTGTTGTTTCCACAGTCATAAAAATCTTCTCTATCACTGTGGAGACTCAGGGACATGCATGTTATGGACAGATGGATAATGTAGAAAGTCCCTGCATGGAAGTCTCCATATATATAGATGCCCACATGTCCAAAGCTAATGAGGGATTAAGCTGTTACCAATCAGCTGCACATTTGTCCTTACTTGACTTGTCAGAACATCAATGACATGACGTTTCTTAAATCCAGCTGTGTATAATACTCTATTCTAAGGGGGGTTCCGTGGACCCCTTTGACCCCCCTGGATCTGCCACTGATCTGGAGAATGTTGCTTTAGATTAATAGTCATGTCATGTTCTCACAGTCCTGAACAGGCAGGAAAACTCATACCAGTCCTGCCCAAAGTACCTAATAACACAAAAATGCAAAGACAATATAAATATAGATAACAATTTTCTGAAATTAAAGGCCGCTCTGCATGACCATCTTATTGAAACCGGGAAGTGCTTTTAAAATTTCTTATTATATACATATCTACTTTTAATTTTATTATTATTATTATTTATTTATTATTTATTTATTTCTTATTTTATTGTATTTACATTGATGTGATGTGTTTGATACGCTTTATCAATAATTAATAAAGTAGAAGTAAAATCAAGAAAAACAACTGTCAAAGTTCCACAAAGTGGAAACTGGTGTCAGAAACTGTAATACTATGCTAAGAATGCTAAGAATTTGATAGACTCTTCCTCAGTCCCTGCTCGGTCGTTGCACTGACAAGTTTTAGTTTGGGTTTCCTGTGGTTACAGGGCACGACGGTCAGGTGTTCGTGCAGGAGTTGGAATGTTTGTTCTTTGATATTTTGTTACACTAGCTACACACAGAAACCCGTTTTTCCGGCTGATATCTGCCAATCGCATTCCTTTGTGGTCAGAGTGCAGATGGCAAAAGCTCCATCTGTAGCAATGGCACTTCTCCGTAGCGAGTTCTCTCTTCTCCGGGACAAGGGATATGTTGGAGGGAAATGGCTGTCCAGCAAAACTACTTTTCCAGTCTACAATCCAGCTACGGGACAAGAGATAGGTCAAGTTGCAGATATGGGTGAAGAAGAAGCTGATCTTGCAGTAAAGGAAGCTTACAAAGCGTTTCAATCGTGGAAAAAAACGACTGCTAAGGTAATACATTCAATTTATTCTTCCTCATAAATTTGCAATGATATCGTTGCTAAATAGATGTAATTATAGACAATAGAGTACAAACTAAGTAGCCTAAAAACTGGAAGAAATAGCAATTATAAGCTTCATGTTTCCAAGAAATTACTAAATAATTAATGTGCATGTAGTTTGGTCTAGTGCTTAATAGCCATAAAATTTCGTGATTTTACATTAAACCCTGCTAATAATTATAAGCCCTAAGAGTGATGACATTTTAAGGTAGTTCCGGAGCCTTAGATTTCATCAATGAATTTCCTTTAAAATCCTGTCATTTAAAGATAATTGTTTGGCAATTCAAAAACCGAGAAAAAAAGAGGGGTCACTTGTCCCCTCTTAATTATTGAAGGGTTCCTTGTGAAAATGACCTAAGTGACTTTTTGATACAATGTAGATGTCCTAAGATTAATTTTTTCAGCATAGAAAATAGTTAAATATACCATTTTATACTATTGAAAAAATATCATCAAAATGTCACTTAGGTTGTTTTCACATAGAACCTTCAAGAGTATAATAATAATAATAATAATAATAATAATAATAGTAATAATAAGTATCTTTATTTAAACAGGGTAGTCCCTGTAGTAAAAGCTACTTGAAAAGGATTCTGGTATAGAGAGGGCCGGGGTTAAAACATCATCACACTTGGGATTTGTTAGAGTATACATCCATTTAACTAGTCTGACTACTGATATGGGTCTGAGATATATAAATTCTGAAACAATACCAGATGTTTATTGGCCATTGTTTCAGAAACTCTAGGATAAGTGAAGTGGACCACGTCAATGGTAGGAGGGAAAGGGATACAGGTGATGGGAGGTATATTCAAAGCTCCACTAACTGACCCCTCTGGTAAATGGACACTGTCTTCCCGTAATGGCCAGCAATTCTAGTCTCTTCTCTTGACAAACTCTACATTCTTAAATTGATCTGCCATATTCCTTATTCACAACGGCTAATCAATGACCAAATGCATGGTAAGTCTGGTAGCAAACAACATGGAAGCCAGACTTAAAAGGCCCCCACTTCATAAACAACAATATAACAATATAACTTTGGTGGCAATTCTGAAACACTACCAGATATTTATCAATTGTTTTGGAAGCTCTTTAAGATAGGTATAATGTCCATAGCATTGGTGGGACAGGAAAGGGGATTGGGGAGATGGGAGGTACATGTATTAGTAAGAATGTATTTGGTATGAAACCCAGTCACAGTGTTCCAAAATTTATTTAGTATAATCATGTACTTATATATTCTCTTCAATACCAGGTACGTAGTGATCTACTTAAGAAGTGGCATCAGCTCATTCTTCAGAATCAGGACCAGTTAGCCAAGCTACTGACTACAGAACAGGTTAATTGAATTATAATATAGCTGCATTATGCACATTAACATTGCTACATTATATACACTCTTATTGCTTAAGTAAAGTAACCCCTCTCTCCATCAGTGCTCTGTTTCAAGGGTATTTAAAGCTAATTAAAGCTACACAGATTATAATCAGCTTATAATCAACCTCCTACAAAGTACTGTAATTCCATTTCCTTAATTACACAGGCATAATTCTCTCTATTTTGTGAACATTTTACAGGGTAAGCCATTAGCAGAGGCCACAGGCGAGGTTAAATACTGTGCATCATTTGCAGAATGGTTTGCAGAAGAAGCCAGAAGGGTGTATGGTGAGATAATCCCAAATCCAATGCATGGTAGACGACTTCTAGTGCTGAAGCAGCCTGTTGGGGTAGCTGCACTTTGGACACCAGTAAGTTGAAAATTACAATGTCACCATATGATTTATTCATGGTATCCAGTCATGATGCTTCATTGCCGTTGTTGCCCCTACCATTATTCCCCCAAATCTACCATGATAAGGGACCGATCATTATTTACAGGGAGGGGGGGTGGGGCTGGTGGAAATGAGAAATGTGATGCACAATTTTTGATGGCCCCACCCCCCTTTCCACATACATTCTCATAACAATAATGAAGTGTGTGCATGAAAAATGATGACCCCCCCATATTTCCACCAGCCCCCCCCCCCCCCACCTTCCCTGTAAATAATGACTTGACTGGTCCCTAACCCTTTGTGCAGTCATGATATACCATCGTATAGTCACATGGGGTGTTATAGTGCATATACACTGGAGCATCATGGCAGATTTGGGGGTATCATTGTGTGTGTGGGTGTCATGGTTGGGGCATCATGAGGCCTTATTAACCGCATTCCTTGGACTGTCATGATTTTATATGGTGCAGTCCAACTAATACCAGCCTCAGCAAAACAATGTTAAACATTAACTCATACGAAAAGTTTGACTCCATGAAGGTACATTTTGTGGTTTCAGAAAATATCTGTGATATAATACCCCAGAAGGGAGGGAATTTGCAAAGGACCTCCCCCCTTGGACCCCCCCCCCCCCCCCCCCCATTCCAGAGTGTCAAATTCTTTCCATTAGTATATAGGGGACGGGGGCTAATTTTATTTCTTGAACTATACTCATTGTGTGCCACCAATGCCTTAATGCTACTGGCATGTGAAATCAAAAAGCAGGTAGTACATGTATCTTAATATTGAACTGCTGCTATCTTACCCTGGGAAGCATTCAACAGATCTTCACAATATATTGTTAATAAATAATATTTATATTTTTTATTATTTTAGTGGAATTTCCCATTGGGTATGATAACCAGGAAAGCTGCTGCAGCACTTGCTGCTGGATGTACTGTAATCATCAAACCATCCGAGGAAACTCCATATTCTGCCTTAGCTTTGCAGCAAGTATGACTAAGTTATTTTGCCTATGTATTTATTTATGCATTTCAGTTATTCATATTTTTTGTTCTTTTTATCCTGTATGAAGAGGTGGTAGCCATCTTGGATAAATGATACACAGACACTTTTGAGAAATCATTATATTATTTTGTTAAAGTTCATCAAACATGGCTGATGTTATATCACTTGCAATCTACAATAAGTGCTCCCTTCATTTCAATCCTTTGACAATATCAACTGATGTAACAATTGGAGAACTTTCACTACACGGAAGTGCTTTCTTGTCTTCATCTCAGGAAATAATGAGGTTAAATCTTTTCGAGACAAAGAATCTAAAATAGTGGGGAAAATATTAATTATTTTAATAATAATTTGAAGCTTGCAGAAGAAGCAGGATTTCCACCAGGTGTTGTCAACACCCTTCCATGCTCTCGTGATCATGTCAACATTGTGACAGATGCTGTCCTTAAAAGTGACATGGTGTCAAAGATGTCATTCACAGGATCCACAGCTACAGGAAAGGTACAGTGACAGAGAGAATGCTGCACTTGCTGCTACAGTGAATTCCATCACTGCATCTTCCATAATGCAACTATAATAATAATGATGATGATGATGATGATGATGATGATGATGGTCTTTATTGAAAGATTCATCAAACATGAAATAACTTTACAATATATATAGAGTCGTTTTCGTATGAGTGGGAACACTGTACGGTTACGATACGATACGGTTACAGCAGGAATTTCGAATGTTTTTATAGACATTACGGCACTGACACGGTCACGGTACGGCGCGTTAAGTTTCCCACTCATACGAAAACGGCTCTATAATCTAAAAGGTAACCAGACAACTCGCCCCGAAGACAACTAAAAAATACAAAATAATGGCGATTCATTTGTATAATATATTAATTAATATGGATACAAATGTGCAGAAAAATGGAATCCATTTGTTAAGCATGCAATTTCTTTCAGAGAGTTAAGTACATTCTAATTGCATTCCATTTTTCAAATGAATATATATAAAATGAATGTAGAGTTTATTGATACACTGCTGCATCTGTTCTTTTAGATTCTAATGTCTAAGAGTGTAGATACTGTGAAGAAGATGTCCCTTGAGCTTGGCGGTAATGCTGCATATATTGTATTTAAATCTGCTGATCTAGACAAAGCTGTTAAAGGCGCCATGGCCAGCAAATACAGACATACTGCACAGGTATACCACTACATTATGGATGAGTGGTTAACTGATGATGATGATGATGATGATGATGATGATGATGATGATGATGATGATGATGATGATGATGATGATGATGATGATGGGAAGCAAGGGTGGCCGAGCGGTGAGAGCGCTAGTCTGTCACCTCTGTGGTCCTGAGTTTTATTCCTGGATGGGGCATCACATGTGGCTTGAGTTTCTTGTTTGTTCTCTCCCTTGCTTCGAGGGTTTTTCTCCGGATACTCCGGTTTTTCCTCCCTCAGTAAAAACGAACTAGTTTCGATCTAAGCTGTGCTCCGTGATCAGTCGTATGGTGGCTGCTACGTGTGTGTATGTAAATTTGTATGTAAATGTGTAACTGTCTCGTAATGAAAGCACCCTTGTATTCCTTCGACTCGATCACGTTTGAGCTGTGCCCTTCGTAATTCAGCACTTGGCTGCGAGGAAGGGTGATGAGCTACCCCAAATTTATTATTATTATCTATTTATTATGATCTGATTGCACAATGGGTGAACAGTGCTGTCCATTGGTCCAAGTAAACTTTCATCTAGTGGATAAAATAATATTGTTATCCCAAACATTTATCCAATGGATAAGGATTTATCCAACAGATAATGCTATCTGCCCTTCATGCAACGGGGCCAATGAACTAGCTTATTGCTGTGACCATTCTCTTTAAACATTTCATTCCTGCTAGACTTGTATTTGTTCCAACCGCATTCTTGTACAAGATGAAGTCTATGACGAGTTTTCGAAACGTTTGGCTGAGGCAGTAGACAAAGAACTAAGGGTTGGTAACGGGATGGAGTCAGGTTCCACCCAAGGTCCTCTTATCAATGAAAAGGCTGTTGAGAAGGTATGTAAAGGGCATTCACCCAGGGGAGGGGATTGGGGCTTGGGGAAGCTCCTTCCTGCTAGCATCCCCTTCTTTACCTTTGATATTTTAGGATGAAAACTAATTATTAGACTATTTATCCTTTTAAGGTGATATGGGACAGGTTACTGAAATATACTTTAATCAATATCCACATAATTTCGCTCATTCTTGTGCTCATTCTTGTTTCGAATGCATTTTCAAAGTCCCTTTGTTGGTCATTCATTTCCATTTTCAATACAGCATTATTTTCTCAGCGTAAACAAAAGCTGAGGTCAGAACTCAAAAAACACAGCTTTGTTCTCTTCTTTCGAATCATAAAAACGTCACAAACTTTAATGGTGATATATTGTCGGAGCAAGTTACAGCACCATGTTGCAGATTTTTCAAGGAGTTTTCAAAAACTCACAGTATTCTAGTATTGTTGATGTCAATTTCCGGGGTCAATAGGTCCATTCCAGCACGTGGGAACGAGCGCATTTTGGAGGGCAAAAACAATGGTTTCTAGCTAACAGGACATTGAAATTCTTTTGTCTTGCCCTCCA
The DNA here is from genome assembly GCA_029948255.1 of Telmatactis stephensoni. NCBI lineage: Eukaryota > Metazoa > Cnidaria > Anthozoa > Actiniaria > Isophelliidae > Telmatactis > Telmatactis stephensoni. The sequence goes on from JALIZF010001854.1 coordinate 764,411, forward strand.
AATTGAGCTGTATTCCAACATGCTGCAAAGGGCCTATTTATTGTAACCACAAGTGGCATGTTACACTTTGCCAACTGACTTCTACGCAACAACGATGCCCCAAAAGTTGTCAAGTGTAACGTGATCTTTACGTTTACGTTTAGTGATGCGTTAATCATCTTTCAGGTCGAGAAACACGTGGCTGACGCCCTTTCAAAGGGTGCCAAACTCTTGCGCGGGGGGCACCGCCATGAGCTTGGACAGACATTTTTTCAGCCGACTATCTTAACTGATGTGAATACCGACATGTTAGTGTGTAAGGAAGAAACGTTTGGACCAGTTGCACCTCTCATAAGGTAGAAACTTCTCTAGAGTTATCTGCATGGTTAGGGTTGTTGGAGTATTTTTTCCCGGCCAAGAAGTTGTGATATTGTTTTGACGGGACTAGACCTTCGTGTGAGAGATTTCATTAACAGGCACTTACCAGTGGTTTAGTACTAGCTACACTGTACCTTACATAACTTAATTTACCTTTTAAGTCCATTCTTCATTCTTTGCTGAAAGCACTCACAGGAGGAGCGAGCACTGTGGTCCCGAGTTTTAGTCCTCGCTGTGGCCACTAACTGTGACTCAAGCTGTTCCTAGTTCAACTCAGCCACACTACGTCACTAGATTTGCAGTTCTGTATTGGAATGCAACTACAGTATGTCGCATGCAACAAACCAGAGGCTCAACCTTCTGAAACAATATTTATGCCTGTTTGTATTAAGAGGAGATTTTTTTCCACGACGAGCAATAATGGCGAAAAGCGCCCAAAACTAGACATTCGTGCGAGTTTTAATCCAAATTTTCGTTCTGGATTAACACTCAAATCCTTTTTCTACCGGTTAAAAACTGATGTACCAAGATGAAATACTTGTTTAAAACGGATTTTTGAATTGTACAAAGACTTTTTCTTGAAGTCATGTGTTAGGATTAAGCTGGCAAGCTGAATAGAAAGAAAACATACAGCAAATGAAAAGATGAAGGCCTAAACCTCATTTTCGATCCAAATTTTCGCTTTGGAATAACACTTTGTAAGTAGTTTTGGCCAATGAAAGTTGAATCAAACAGCTTAAACTTTCTGACAGAAATGATTTTAGTTTTGTACAACAGCTATTCTTCAACTCAGGAGTTTTTGTCGTTCACTGCTCAAACTTGAAAAAATCCCCTCTTAAATTTTTTTCTTTCTGTGAATTTTGAAGGTTCAAGACTGAAGAGGAAGCCGTTGCAATTGCAAATGCAACAACAAGCGGGCTGGCAGGTACCAACATGCAATTCACTGAATGTCAGCTAAGTTAACAACGAACGTAAACTTTTACACGAAGCCGCAGAAAGTCAACTCTCCCCTTTTTCCAATCCCCTTTATTCTACAACTCTGAAATTCTAAGTTAAAGCGAAACTCTGTTCTGTATCAGTTCACTGGAAATTTTTGCTCATTTTCTGTGATAGGAAATATCTGGGAAATGTAGGAAAATGAATTTTCCTACATTTTGTCCAGTTCCTATCATAGAAAAATTTCCTACATAGTTCCTAGATATTTCCTAGATATTTCCTATCATTGGAAATGAGCAAGAATTTCCAGTGATTAAAGTGGCTAAAATCAGTCCTGAACCCCGATAAAATCCAAGAACTACCTGAGAACAGGCAAAGTGAGGTAATGAGAAATGCGCTTAACTCCTTTTTTCTCTTTCACACCTATTTTCTTCCATTCTTTTATTCCTTCATTTCTTTTCAGGTTACTTCTGTTCAGAAGACTACAGTCAAATTTGGCGCGTAGCTGAAGCCTTGGAAACAGGATTGGTTGGTGTAAATGAGGGGTTGATTTCTAGTGAAATTATTCCTTTTGGAGGCTGGAAACAATCGGGACTCGGAAGCGAAGGAGGTATCTACGGAATCGACGAATATCTAGAAATCAAGTACGTCTGTATGGGTGGAATATCCGAATGATTTACGAGTTGAGCACGAATAAACTACGAGTAAACTGACATTTATAGAATTTAGAATTTCGGGGTGGGTTCTATAGCCGAGTGATTAACGAATTTAGTACGAGTGAAGTACGACCAAGCTAGGAAAAACAAGCCAAGAACCTAGTGACGACTCCTTTGAACTAAGTCGAATTTTTATATGTTGGAACTAACTATTGGCTAATAAATCTCATTGCACTGACGAAGTCGTAAAGTTGGTAAAATTGTATATTAGGTGGAGTGGGGGTGGGGTATACTATCATTAAGTGCCATTTTGTGGTTCCGACTTCCCTTAGTTACCGTTGCTATGTCCCACAAGCTCAAAGAATCAGCTAAAATGACTAGGAATAGTGCAGCGCGTCGTTTCTAAAAATAGCTCGCATAATAGATACATGACTCCAGACCAAGATCATGAAACTGTAATCGTACTGAAAAGAACGCCGAAAAAAACACATTTTATTATAAAAATATTGCTTTCGTCAAAAATGGTCAGCAAAAATCGGAATCAACAAGATAAAAAGTTTGGTTTGTTTCAGATCTGAGTTATGACGTCACTGACGCGTTGCGCTATTTAAAACTATGATCGCAGAAAAGATTAATCATAGATTGTTTTAGTTTTAAAGCCGCATCTCCTCGAACAATAAGCCTCGTCACGCACTGCTTTGCGTGACGAGGCTAAACACGGTTGCCAGAGAGACTACTCGAACAAGTTTTCCTTGACAATTAAGTTTTCCTCAGCTTTTCTCGTCTACTCCAGCAAGTCTTAATGAAAACTTGTCACTGTCAATGAGGACTTCCTCGTTTAGATGCGGCCTACTGCCGTGTAGATAGTTTGTGAGAGGTTTTTGATTCAGGAAAAGAGGAATAGTCTTGGATTCAGTGAACAGAAAAAACATTGTTTTCTTACTAAATATCTCTCAGTAGCTTTACTGTCACTTGACAAGGTTTTATAACGGGTTTTGAGCAATGGTAGCAAAAATATATCCCTTAAAGTTTGTGATGTATCAATGTATCATTGCCATTTAAGGTGGCTCGACTGGGTTTTGTTTGAGGCGCACTTTCGCTGAAATTTTGTTCTATTTCTCCAAACGAACAATTAAAGAGTATATCGACAAAATGAGCTCAAAAGAAGTTGTTTCTGAGTCCTTTAAGTAAGATTTTTTGGCCAAGTGAACTAAATGCTTGGAATTATTTACTTTTTATTGCGTAAAAGTTCAAGCGCGTCTTAATAGAAAACGCTTCGAATTCCATAAAAATCTTTTAAACTAGTAACAGCGGAGAACTTCATCTGGATTCTATGACCAACGATTTTTATACAAAACTTTATTTTGTCTAAAAATTTTATGTTTGTGCGGAAAATAGCAATGCAGTCACGATAAATTATTGATAGCTCCAATGTCCACTCATAATTATTCAAGCGTCAAAAGAAACTTGAAACTATCCCTTGACTTGGTATGAAATTATTTTTGAAATAAGGTTTTTGGCCACGACGCATTTTGCGATCAAACAGCGGAGGTGCACCTCAAACAAAACCCACGTCGAGCCACCTTAAAACACATCTACACAAGTAAGTTTTCTTGACTGACAAGTTCTCCTCAACAAAGAAAACATGGCGATTTTTATCTACACGAACAAGTTTTCTTGACAAGAAAAAATGGCTCGTCTACATGAGGAAGTTCTGCTTGTCAAGGAAAACTTGTCAATTAGGAAAACGTTCTCAAGTAGAGACGGCCTTAAATGAAAAAAGTTATTTTAGTTTTCCGCTCTCCGAGATTGACTATAGATAAATTACAGACAGGTTGGTGTTATCTGATCTGCTTTTCGTACAGACCAAGAACAGATGTTCACACAAAGTTAAAAGTAAACTAATGGGTTCTATGGGTTGTTTAAGCCGGCTGTTCCAAGGAGAATTTCTTCGAGAGCGTTGTTTGTATTCTAGGTACAGTTGAAACGCTCTCGGGACCAGAATTGGTGTCTGCTGACGAGCTAGGTGTCCGCTTATGGGAGGTTAAAAATGTAGTGTTTGAAGGGACCGACGGTTGCTGTCCGCTTATGGGAGGTTCTAAATGTAGAGTTTGAAGGGACCGACGGTTGCTGTCCGCTTTTGGGAGGTTCTAAATGTAGAGTTTGAAGGGACCGACGGTTGCTGTCCACTTTTGGGAGGTTCTAAATGTAGAGTTTGAAGGGACCAACGGTTGCTGTCCGCTTATGGGAGGTTTTAAATGTAGAGTTTGAAGGGACCCACGGTTGCTGTCCGCTTATGGGAGGTGTCTGCTGACGAGAGGTGTCCGTTAGTATGGAGGTTCCACAGTACATACATCGATTTTTAAAACCATCCTAGAATACAAACTATAGTAAAAACCCGTATAAAAGAAACTATAAAGAACCTCCAGGCTGAAAATTGAGCAATTAAGCACCCAATATATAAGAACCACACATACATTTTATAGAAAACCATTTCAGCCTGATGTCACAGCAAATCACAGGTTCTTTTATGCTGTTGGTTTTTACTGAATATCAATGATATATTTTTTAACGCATTTGGCCTAATTCCAAGTACAATTCTGCAAATATTTTTAGTACATAAAATGAAAATTAAACAGCTCTTTTAAGACGTCATTCACTCCTTCGCTGACAGGGCATTTCTAGTGACATTTTGGTTCTTCTCATGAATAATGAAAAAGAATCGTTTCAAGTCAACGGACATAATATTTCTCACTCCGTTCGTCTGCAAACTCAGTAAACCCATTGCACACAGTACTATTCTATTCGATTCACTTAGTATAGATTTCATTTATACGTTCATTCCTTGTTTTTAATTTGCTGTTTTGATAGATTTATTGTGGAATGGTCAAGGGGAGACTTCGTTTCCTTTGTTTTCTAAACTGGAGACTCAGAAACGTTTAATTTTCGAAGAAATAGAGACTTTGAAGAAATAGAAAATTTGAACGAAACTGGCTGTTTGTGAATCATTCCACAAACCCTTAATAAGAGGGTTATGTCTTCCGTAGAGCGGATGTTGTTCTCTTTCTTGACAATCTAAAAGTTTTAAAAGTTTTAATGGCATATCCGAGTTTACTATCAATGTCAGTGTCAACAAAGAACAGAGTCAACGTAACAAACAAACAATTAAGCTTTTATTTCAATGATCTTTTAATTGCAAAAACAATTTCTATGCAAATTTGCTGAGTTAAGAAGGACACTGGATAACAATTACCCGTATATCAGTTTGTTGGTGAAAGTTTCAGTCATCAAATTTCCTCATTCAGTAACGATAAGAAGCATCAGCATTTTTCTCTGTTAGCCGGTTCACATTTACTGCCTCAGTGTCCTCGGAAACATGGATCTCCGTCAGACCAGTATCTTTCTTGTGATCCTCTTGCCTTTTTGCTTTTCGCAAACTATTTCGTCATACTTTTCGCGGCTTGAACACCATAAGCTAGATGGCAAAGCACTAGGGACCGTAGAGGTCCACAGTGAAATGGAGTGTGGATTACGGTGCAGTCGTGTTCAAGACTGTAAATCGGCCAATTTTGGTGTAAATCCAGACAAAAAGGGTGTGCACCAATGTATATTACTAAGGGAAAAAGCGGCAAATGGAATGTACGGCCCCCTGGAACACTCCAATGAATTCCATCATCTTACAAGAATGTTTACCGTAAGCACAATCTAGTTTGTAATTGGGTCTCGGAAATAAGTCCTATTTGGTGTTAGCCTCATTTGCGCGTAGACCTTTATCAACAGCCTGTGGAAAGGTAGGCCAATTTACACTGCACAACTTTTGTCTATAACTTCCATACGCCATACATACAAGTTAAAATGATTGCATCTTTTAAATCAAGCCTAAAACTTTCTCACGACTATTGCGTGCAACTCGAAAAAAGTAGCATTTTGAATCATGTTTTAAAATTTTCTATTAAACATCTTAATTCCACGAAATAAACAAGAGTTGTTTAAAACGATTATGAGATGAAAAGGATGAAGAACCAGTTTTTCGGCCAAGTTCTTCGCCAATACCGTCCTTAAAGGTCATCGGAAAGATGTAAAACGGGCATCAGCTCTAGATTAAAATAGGGAGTTTAACAGAGGCACTATATATAGGAATCAAAACTTAAGATATGTTGTTGTTTTAACAGAAAATTCATCGAAAATCCGCAAGTTGCTTGCCGTTTTATAGAGTGCTGTGAGCACCAAAGTTGTACGCGTGTAATTACTTAGAAACAAGTCAAGTTGTCAGCAAGTTGCATGCGACAGTTGCAGGCAAAAGTTGCGCAGTGTAAATCGCGATCTGAGCGTACTTGAATTAAGCACTTTTAAACTTCAGAGATTTTTGCTAAAATGTAATTACAAATAGCTTACATGCAATCGAGTGCAATCGTAACATTGCGCAAATAAAAATCAAATAAAGAGGTCAATCCACAGATTTAGTACTCAGTGGTTTGAGGCCAGAACTGTTTTGGAAATGCCAAGTAATTTTATTTCCTAGTAGTACGGGAATGCTAGAAACTGTCCCTAAAAGTAATTTATTCTTTTCAGCCTTATGCTTTGCTTCGCATTTCTATAAAACATTTTAAAACTGACATCCATGAGAAAATCCAAGTACTGATGGCACACTATGTTTTATACAGGACCCTTGTGAGGATAATCCATGTGAAAATGGAGGGACTTGTACTTCCAATGGCGACAGCTACACTTGTAGCTGCATGCGGGGATCCCGTGGCGAAAGATGTCAAAATGGTAGGAATTTTGAAGCTTTATAATATCTAGTATTACAAAGAACATAGAATTCTTCGACTACACCTTGTGTTCCTAAGGACTGCTATATTTTCTTAGTTGTGCTTCAATGCGCTCGCGTTGTAGATTTAAGTTTGGATTCTGTTCATGTAATGTCATGTAGTTCTGACATTCGTTCACATAAACGGTCTTTGTATTTCCCTGTGGAAACTGTTCATTCTTACTGTTGGACTGTTGAGTTCCTAATGAATGAATAATAAAGTCGTACAATTACAAACAACTACGGCCTAATGACATGCTCTACTGAAACCGGTTGATACTTGATTCAATTATATATGTTTATTAAAGAAAGAAAGAAAAGAAAAGAAATGTAGCTAGAAAATAATACTTTTTGTGAAGCCATAATGAAGCCATGTTTCTACAAATTGGTGCGCACCGAAAATTATGGCATTTTAGTTTTCATACACCGATTTTATTATGGATTACTTTTCTATTTATTTATTTATCTATCTATTTATCTATCTATCTATCTATCTATCTATCTATCTATCTATCTATCTATCTATCTATCTATCTATCTATCTATCTATCTATCTATCTTTAGATTCATGGTTGTCCCTAGTGTAACCTGAAAATTGATAGTAATTTTGATCTTTTAAAAGGTACATTTCTTTGATGAAAACACCATAAATATAAAGCATTTTGCATTCTTTTATGCCTGTAGAAGCGGTTTCTGGATTGTATTAATATTCGAAATTTGGCAGCCAAAGTAACTTGAAAAAGTTACAAAAGGGAGCATGGCCGTGGTAGCAGAGATTATAAGTCCTTTTGAAACCGAAATAAAGTCTTTCCTAGTTATAGATCATGCTTAACATGATCCACTGATCACCACAAGTTACCACACAATGTTTGGTTTTGCTAGGAAAAGCGAGTCCAAAATCTCAAGTGTTTCCGTATGAACTTCATAACGCACTAAGATTTGACTAAAATTCAAAATTAGCGAAAAAACGGGTACCGACATAAAAATGTGTATAACTCATGTTTGAATCCATGAATCAACTTGAAACCGCTACATGATGTTTGAGAATGTCTATTAATGCTTATATATGAATTTGAAGCTTGAATGTTTGATAGTTTTTGTGTTTTATGAGTTTTTGTGAGGTATTTCAAAAAACGCGTTTTTTCGACATTTATCGATTTTGACCGGGTTTAACAAAAATGTCTATAAATTTCTCAAAATTGTTGGAATATCAATTCTTTTCACATGACAGATAGCTGATGTATTTAGTAATATATCATAAGAAGAAATAATGAAAATAATAAAATGCCGAGAAGTTATTGGCAGATACGCTAACCCTTTTGTAGGTTACAAAAGGGAGCATTTTTGAGTCAGTAGAGGGGGTGGGTTTTTCGGGCCTAAGTCAAGGCAAACTTTTCATAGGAAACAATATGAACACTGAGATATGTGTCGTCTGAACACAGAAAGATAGTGCATTTAACCAAAATATTCGTTTTATTGATGCGACTATTTTTGCTTCACTCGGGTGAACCGAAGACGTGTCTCTTGTAACGGACACGCCCAAACACACGAACTACTGTATAATGGGCCTTAAATGATATACAAATGACACAAGCTGTGTAGTTTAAGCATTTATTGGTTAAAGCCAACACAGATGAAGTGATGAGACTAACATTTTTGAGAGAATTTCTTAACAATGGCCATAGTACGTACGTTTGTCCTTTATTGTACTGAGACCTTCAATAACTGATTAATGGGAATGCGGCACACTTTACTAATTTTAATACATCAGTGCTTCCTAAAAACCAATAAAACCTGATTTTATTCAGAAATTTAATGAAGTTAAAATGATAAAACATATTACTTGAGTCTTTACAGTACAAGACTGTCTTCATAAAGACCCTCAAAGATCAAAAATGCTCGCCAAACCAACGGTGATGTACAATCAACATGATGAATAGCCATAGCTACTTGATGTAGCCATCTTATACAACTGACTCTGATTAAGCACAGAATTCGATGCCATTCTACGAAAATAGCAATCAATTATTATATAAGAACCTTTGACATCTAGTGAAGTTCAACGGAAAAGGTGTTTACAAATTAAAGTGTAATGTAAGGAGCACTGCGCAATAAGATTATATATCATGCACTGCATGAAAGACTGCATGAAAACGTTAACAGACAAAAAGTTTATACTCTGAAGTGAACCGAAACAAAAATTAAAATACTTATCAGGAAACAATACTAACAAACATAGTAAATATATATATGAAATCTAATGAAAATCGATGTGCCACTTGTCATAGTACAGTTTTATAGATAGGCATTTATACCATCATGATGCAAGAAGTACCTGTATGTGTACGCTGGCTCCAAGAATTGTCCTTCTTTACACTAGAACTCAAAAATCACTAATTTCAAAATGAGTATAGAGAAACAATCAAGAATTCAGCTGTATTGTACATAGACATAGAAGAGTGTTGTAGCCCCAACAAACTGGGTAAAACACAACTGTAGACCACCGAAAGTCTTTCTAAACTGCCTACAATTTAAAAGATTTCTATCTTATGGTGCACAGTGAAAGTGGCATAAACTTATAGACAATATCTGCTGCTAAACAATGCAAACCATTTATTGATTTCTCTTTAAGCAAAAGAGAAAAAGGACAGCAATATTTTATCGCACCCAACTGCACGTTAAAGCGATGCAAAGTCTTTGACAAAAGCTTGCAAGAATTGAGCACGCAAAGCGGATGTTTTACAACATTAATTTCTACACGGAAATATAGTAAACATCATACCTTTACGGTGAACAGAACCAAACAACCAAACGCGTATTGCAAGATTAGTAAGCACAAATACAACAAAAACACAACCAGCAAAAGTATCTTTAGGACGTAATATGTAAAGAATAAAGGATCGTACATGTCGTCTAATGATATTACACAACAATTTATCATTTAAGATACTAAAAACAGAGCATTCCGTAGCGCATCAAAGCCTTAATTGCTAAAAGCAACTGTTTGTGTATACAAGAAAGCCTTAGGAACATCAAAACTTCAAATTTGATAACCAAGAAGAGTTTTTTATAGATCTTTTTATTAAAAAATATACACTTATATAAACATGAGCACGACTAAATAGTCGGAAGAAAGTATCAATGTTTCATCACTCAACAAGTGTGTAAAAAAGTGAACAGCACATGCAATACATATTGTAAATAAAACACCACATTTCTCATTTCACTCCAAAGAAAGCAGAAATACATTGTGGATACTGAAAAAATATTGATCAAAGTCAAGAGGATACCGTGGTTACATTAGGGAACATCGAGGTTACCTTAGGGAACAGGCAAGTTACATTAGGGATCACTCAAGTTACATTAGGGAGCACTAAGGTTACATTAGGGAACAGGTCCCTTCATGCAGGTTACAAAAGGGATCATTTCCCTTTTGTAACCTAAAATGAAGTTACAATAGGGAAAAAAGTTACAAAAAGGAGCATTTCAGGTTACAAAAAGGCCGATGAATCTATTTATTTATTTATTTATTTATTTATTTATTTATTTATTTATTTATTTATTCATTCATTTATTTATTTATTTATTTATTTATTTATTTATTTATTTATTTATTATTTATTTATTTATTTATTCATTCTTTCTTTCTTTCTTTCTTTACTTGTTTACTAGTTTGTTTGTTTACTTGTTTATTTGTTTGTTTACTTGTTTGTTTGTTTGTTTACTTGTTTGTTTGTTTGTTTGTTTGTTTACTGATATTACAGGGCAACTGAGCTTCTAGATCCAACTCAAAGTAGATTCCATTTTATTCCTTCGTACATGAGTTATGATATTTCTGAATTTCAAAATTTTAGATTTTGCAGATGGGTTCGAAAAGTCAGTTATTCTCAAAAGTCGAACAAGCCGTACCAAGTATTTCAAGGCACTACTCGACTTTCTTGGAGCACAGAACCGTGCCTGGAAAAGATGCTATCGCTCTGGGAATTCTAGCTTCAACGCCACAGCGTTTCACAAGCACTGTGATTCCAAAGGTCCTACTCTGACGTTAGTACGAGTAAACAAATATATCTTTGGAGGGTATATTGACATATCTTGGGAGTCACCTAAAGGTAATTGTAAGAAATGGAATTTTTTCTCGTACATGACAAATGCCATGTTTAATTTAACTCATTCATATTGGAATATGAGATTTCCGCCAAAAATTTGATCATTTTTCTCCGATTTTCCAGTGTTTTTTTGTTTATTCGTTTTTCGTTCGTGAGGGGCCGGTTGTACGAAGGATGAATAGCGCTATTCAGCGGATAAATCCTTATCCAGCGGATAAAATCTATACAAAATCTATACAGTGGATAACTCTTATCCGGTGGATAACTTTATCCAACCTATTCGTACAACCGGGCCCATGGCCAGGTCTAAACAAAAATTATCGCAAGTACGAATAAATTTCCCTACAAGAATCAAGTTTTTCATATGCTAGAGTAATATAATTATTTTCAAAGTTTGATATGATCGACATAGATCTTTACACGTGTTTTCAATTAAGCAAATGAAAATTATATGGTTCCGTGCAAAATTAGCATGTTTCATGTTGCTAAAAAGGCCAAAAAAATGCCTTCCGGAAGTGCCGCCATCTTGAAAATGACGTAACAGCGCGAGCTCGATCTTTTGAAACTCTTTTTTCCTAAAAAGACAACATTTATGCTTATTTTTCTAAAATTGAGGTTTTGGTGCCTCTAAAGTCGGGCTCGTGGGGTAAGAGTGTTTATGACCCCCGAATTTTAGAGGCCCCAACTACCTCAATCTTTGGAAGTATTGAGAGTAAATACACAGCACAAATGCATAAATAACTCAAAACTTTATTAATTTGAACTCAAAATTGTGATGTTTCAGGAGAAGATATTTTATAATGTTGTTGATAGTCACGGTTTAACGGCCGATCAGATTACACAGGAAACCCACAGTGGGAGTGTCATCCTTTCGGTCCTTTCGTTCTTTCGTTCTTCCTTCCTTCCTTCCTTCCTTCCTTCCTTCCTTCCTTCCTTCCTTCCTTCCTTCCTTCCTTCCTTCCTTCCTTCCTTCCTTCCTTCCTTCCTTCCTTCCTTCCTTCCTTCCTTCCTTCCTTCCTTCCTTCCTTCCTTCCTTCTTCCTTCCTTCCTTCCTTCCTTCCTTCCTTCCTTCCTTCCTTCCTTCCTTCCTTCCTTCCTTCCTTCCTTCCTTCCTTCCTTCCTTCCTTCCTTCCTTCCTTCCTTCCTTCCTTTTCTTTTCTTTGTTCAGATTGTGTGAAAACCTAAAAAATCGCAAACCTTAGAACCCTCAAAAACAAAGCGCCACACGGTTAGTTGTCTCATCACATTTAGATTATGGAAGTAGTTACTTAATGTACCTATATCAATAGATCATTTATTGATTTAGTCTTTTTATGCATAGATTGCCGCTACGTAAGGAGTGACCAGGCCTTCCTGTTCTCCCTTTACAGTCACCATGCCAACGATTTCAAGCCTCGTAAATTTGATGTCAACAAGTATGATAGTGCTGGATACCACTGTTCAAGTGATGGTCCTTGTTTTGGTCAGTATGATTTGTTCATAAAGCCGCCGTCTCCTTCACACAAAAATATATCGTACAGTATACCCCATTCCTATAAAATACCGCCATCCTGTGCCCATGGCAGTTTCTGTACCTTTTACACTGGTCATAGCCATTTTGATCCAAGTGATGTGGAGGTGTTTTATGAAGATAAGTAAGATAGAACAGAGGGTGAGCACCTTTTACGTCATTTAGAGTAGTAGTAGATCGAAGTCCATGATGTCCCAAAACTGATGTCACTTGATTCAGTAATGACATGATAGAATCCACTAAGCTTAAAGAGTTTTAGGTCCCGACCACACTAATCGGTTTTTAAGTCTCGTTTTAAGATTTACCCCAAATAGTGCGTACGTAACATTAAACTTTAGTGTCCAACCAAAAATATCAATCATCTTAAATACCAACCTACAAACACAAGCTTAACCGAGTAGTGGACGTCAATGCTCTTTTGAGACATGAGAATCTCTTAGTGTGGTATCACGAAGATCGGTTTGCTACAATCTTGCTCTAAAAACCTGAATCACTTCTCCTCACGTCCCGTCCTCCAATGTTGGTCCTTCCATATCAGCGACATTTCACAGCGCGCTGCACAATTCTGCCATAGCTAGCAACATTGAAAGGAGGAGAGGGGATAACTGAACGTTCTTGCCTCCCACTGATTCAGTTATTTATGAGCGGGATTGTAGGTCTATCAGCATATCAAGTGATTCAATTAACCAGATAAAACTTTTCCAGAGGATTTTACAGATAAAAACAATAAATTAATGTTCAATCATAAATTGCGATATTTTGAGACGTACGAAAAGTGCCATCCAAAATTACACTTAGGTCATTTTGAAACTAGTCTCCCTCGCATGCAGCCGCTACCAGTGTTGTCACGCAACGCTTTCTCCCATAAGAAAGCGTTGCGTGACAACACTGGTAACTACTGTCCTTCCTCAAAAATCAGCCCACCTTAAGTAGACTACGTGGAACAAATATATATAAGCCACGGCGTTTAGGAATTTTACGGTATGAACTTCAAAAGTATATCATTTGGTAGTGTATTGACATAAATTAAGTGAATATCACTTTCTTTTATCATTGATAAAGGGTAAATAACAACTTGTATTGTAGTCAACTGAGGAAGCAGCATGGCCGAGTGGTCAGAGCGTTGGTCTCGCAATCTGGCGGTCCGCTCTGGCCACTAGCTGAGACTGAATTTGTTCCGATTTCGATTAGTTCAAACTCAGTTTCTCGGCCATGCTTGTAGTATAGCCAACTGGTTCGCCTCCTCGCCAGTTGGGATTCTTAGCTACTTCAGTTATGTTGTTATTATATACTTCATTTCATTTCAGTTCATTTCAACCGCATTTGGTTATATACATATAGATATTTGCGGTATATAAATCTTAAACATTATTATTATTATTATTATAACTGAATTAGTCATAGAATAGACTAGATGCAAAAAGACGTTCGCATGAAAGTTTTGCACTTGTACATTGTTACAAGCTTTGTAAGGTAAAAATAAATAACAATATGAGTGATACATGTACATGGTGTATATTCATTATTGAGGCTAGTACTGATTGGACATCACACTGATGAAATACTTCGTATATCACTAGAAAGAATCAGGGAAAAAGAGCGACCAAAAACTCCAAAATACGTTGAAATGCGCCTAAAACCCGCATGCCCAGAAGACTCCAAAAGATCTCATCTAAATAAGGAAGAAGCATGCATTTTGTTCAAGTTTTATGAAATTGATTGATTTTTCGCGAGCTAGGTTTGTTTTCCTCCCTGATGCTCTTATATAAAACTGACACTCAGCACAGTTGTAGCCCAAACTACGCACGCACACAAAGGTAAAATCTCCCTCCATGAAACAAGTGAAACAAAGCCTAGGGTGTCTACACACAAACCCACAACACAACATTGTTGCCATCAATTTCTTACTAGAACGCGTACCATGTTACCCACTTAGTCAGCTTTTAACATGATGGTGAGCTATAGCGCCTTAAAAATAGCCGCCAGGGACGTGGCTAGCTGCTGAATGTTTGTGTATGCGTGCGGAATCACAGTCTTCTGGTTATAGCCCTTTTGTTCTTCGTGACAGCAAAAGCATAAGAGTCCATATATACCAACCAAACAGGAAACACGGTAACGACTCCATGTAAGGACGACTTCTAATGTCATGAGGCTTATAAGGACAAATCATAGTCCGTCGCGTAGTGTCCTGACAAACTATACTTAGTAAGGACAACTCGGCTATATATTGTCCTGAGCTTTTGTGATGGTGCGCATACAATACGTGTACCTGAAGTAGATGTAGCGATTGTAGTTAGTGTAGCACTTGTAGTAAGTGTAGTATCTTTAGCAGGGGTTGTACTAGCAATAGGAGTAGGTGTAGTGGTTGTAGTTGGTGTAGCACCCGTTGTAGGTGCAGTATCTGTAGTACCTGTAGTATCTGTAGTAGCCCTAGTACAGCAGTTCCCATAGTTGGCAGTGTACACGTAGTAGCTGTAGTACTAGTAGGTGTAGTTTCTGTAGTTCGCGTAGTACTTGTATCACTTGTAGTAGGAAGGCTGTGTACTTGTAGTAGGTGTAGAATTTGTAGTAGGTAAGCAGTACCTATAGTTAGTGTAGTACCAGTAGTAAGTGTAGCTGTAGTCATTGTAGTACATGTGGTACCTGTAGTCAGTGTAGTATCTGTAGTAGGGTATAATAGGTGTAGTATATGTAGCACCTGTAGGAGGTGTGGTATCTGTATTGCAGTTCCATTAGTAAGCATGTAGTAACTGTAGTCAGTGTAGTATCTGTAGTCAGTGTATAGTATCTGTAGCACCTGTTGTATGGTGTAGTATCTATAGAATCTGTAGAGCCTGTAGTAGGTGTTATACCTGTAGTGTAGTTCCAGTAGTAAGTGTAGTACCTGTAGTCTAGTATTTATAGTATATGTAGTACCTGTAGTAGGTGTTATTACATGTAGTATATAGTACAAGTAGTATAGGTGTAGTACGTGTAGTACCTATATCTGTAGTATGTGGCAACTCGTCTTATCTATGTAAGTTGAATTCTTTCATTAGAAAGACTCGATTCATTCAGTTCAACTATAGGAGACGGAGACTCTGCGCGCGCCATTATAAAAACCATAATGTGCGCCCCCGCCACATATGGGCTATTTTTACGTCTCTCCTTCAGTTACTTCGAGAACGAAGACTTTGCTTAATGTATAAAATCATTAACAGGCTTGGCGCTGTTCCTTTTGATCAATATTTATCTTATAATTTCACTAAAACTAGGCGTAATCATGATTTAAAGCTTAATGTATATTCTCCTACTACTGATTGCCACAAGTTTTTCCACGTATACCATGTATAGTTCTATACATCGTTTGCAGTTTTTAAGAAAAACCTTGAACAAGAAATCATCTAATTTATTTTAATTCAGTAGTACCGCCTTGGTGTAATGCACGTGAACAACTTTTCCAAGTAATAAACAGAAACAGAATTAATCGACTTTCACGAACATGAAGCTGATCGACGATCGAAAAGCAGTCCACATCACTTGACGCTCAGTTGCCTCAGGCTAGTTTCCTGACTAAACAGAAAATCACTAACAGGTAAATGTGCCTTTCTGAACAGCCGAATAATTTCTTCATTTTGTTTTTTGCTGTTGTTATTGTTGTTGTTGTTTTAATTTCAGTTGAATGATGTTGCGTCAGGAGGCGCATACGACCATCAAAGGTTTGTTAAGACTTATATTTCACGCAGACTTTAAATCATTCAAACAAACACTTTTTCAAAGCAAAGACTCTGATAGTTTGTGATTCAACCAAGTGTTTTTGGTGTTGCTGTTTTGTTTTTATGTTTAATTTTGCTTTGCTTTGCTTTTGTTAGAAACAAATCGCACCATGTACTTGGACTGGGTCATAATTGAATTCGAATTTATCATTTTTCAGGGTGATGCGGCATTCTGGTACAACCTAAATGCGGTGTTACACGAGACGATTTTTAACGACGATTTTCAGCGCAACGGTGTTGCGTTAAATAAATCTTTCTCGTGTAACATGACACTTGGAGCGATTTTCCTTGCAATTTTCGCTTCGGCAATGCGTTGCGAGTTTTTGAATCCAAGTCAGAAACTCGCAACGCAAAATATTGCAAGTTGTTGCAACGTTGCGCGGAAGATCTGCGTTAAAAACACCGCCCTAAAAAGATCAGGTGAGGGCGATTACTCCACGCTGGGTGCCCTGTGTTATATATGTGGAAACAAATGGGGTACGAACGACGACGAACGGACTCAATTTAATGTGTAGCTCGAGTGTACAATCACGAACATAGCTAGTGGAATTCCAGGGGACGTGGATTAACAACTCACCCTCCCCTCTTCTCCCCAATCCCCTCCCCCTCCCCTCTAGTTTCCCCTTGCAATCACTTGAAATCGTACGTGCAAGAAAAATTAAAACTCGTTAACAAGTTCTTACGTGCAAGATGATATTTCTATTAAGAATTTGAATAAGAAAAACTTACAGACATATGCTTTAAAAGCTCGTGTCTTTGGCGCTGGCACAGGTTTTTTATCAGTACGGGATTCCCTACTAGCAGAGACTCAGCAGATTAGGGTTAGGGTTTCACGAGATTTTCTTGTCTTTTTGCCCAACTAGACTTGAAAATGCAACTGATGAAACCCTAAGTGATAAAGTTTATTAAATCTCTAGATGTACAACTTTCAGTTGAGTTAAGATATTTGTAAACGAGATACTTAACTTAATTGACATTTCAAATCTTCGGCCTTTTGTCTGGCTAATCATCGAGATCTGCTTTAGGACTACTCTTAAATAGCAAATGTGATTACCAGTTGCAAACCTTCATCCAGCAGTAGAACATCAAGATCCATACTAAAATACAGCATAACTTCTTAGCTTCACGTTACAAAGGAGCTCGATGGACCTAAAATGCATATTGTTAACGCAACTTTGTTGATCTTTCTTCAAAATACTCGATTTTGATTGGTTCCTCTATGTCCCCAAGGATTTGGGACAAACATATTAGCATCATAATGAAACTTCGCCGAATAGACTACCCCGATTAGACATTTAAAATATTATTAAGTGTCTAGGTAGCGCAGCGGTTTAAGGTGATATCTAAAGGTATGGATTAGGGTCCGGATATCGTCTCCCTCCCTGGCCTTCGGGCTAAGATCTAGACAACTGTTTTATGTAGCACCGGGATAGCGTGGATGGGGCCGAAATCTTCATCCGTAACGTAAGTCGATTCGATGTCTCAGCTTCCTTGAATGTCTCGGGAGAATCGTCCCAAAATTTAATTTTTCCTTTTTTATTTTTCAGTTAAATAATCATTTCTACGTTGTGTCCGGGGGGTGCATATCTAACAGGTTCGAGTCGTGTCGGGGGCGAATCCTTTTTCTTTTTTCTTTTTTTCGCTCTTTCTCTATAAGTTTTTCTTTTTTTACCTGAATATCCTGACTACTTATTGTCTTGCTACGGATACTGATGTTTTTACCTTAATTACCTTTTTAATTATTTTGGATCGTTCATAAATATATTGAAATTGATTAATATTCATGATTATTAATATATGGATATCGTTTAATTTCTTTATATTTCTTAAATGTGCGATCGAATATCGTGCGTTTTTTATGCGTTTTGCAATTGCCCCTCTAAACAATTGCCAAGTTAATCAAGACATGCACTACTTTTTAAAGTTTAAATTCAAGCAAAAGGTATATTGTATTGTGTGTTGTAGTGTCTTATGTAGAACGGGATTCCTGTGTGAATTATTCGAGGTTTGGAAGGGCACTGGACGCGATTGGATTTTGAAAATATTGCGGGACTCATATTGCGGCCAGTTTAAAAATCTATTTTGCATCGAGGTAAGTCATTCTCGATCTGGCTATTTGTTTTGATCCATCAGATTGTCTTTATAAGCTCTTCCATCAGTGTTATTGCATATAATTTGTTTATCGATCAAATGATGGATTGAGGAGCGATGAAGGAGCTATGAGGCTTGCTGCAGTGATAACTTATATTTCATTGATTCATTGTATTTCCCAGTAATATTTTGCATGCATTTAAGGGCCAGATGGTTAAAAGCCCACTAACAGCGAAGCCAACCTCGTTCCCAGGCCCTTTTCCCTTCGCCTCCAAGCGAAGGGAAAAGGGCCTGGGAACGAGGTT
Source organism: Telmatactis stephensoni (assembly GCA_029948255.1). Lineage (NCBI taxonomy): Eukaryota > Metazoa > Cnidaria > Anthozoa > Actiniaria > Isophelliidae > Telmatactis > Telmatactis stephensoni. Next base: position 782,937 of record JALIZF010001854.1, read on the forward strand.
GCATGAAGTGCAACAGTGACGTCACAACTCGGACAAACAAACCGAATTTTTCATCTCCTTCCTTGAGCCCGTTTCGGTGCTTTGAATTTTAATGCTTTTTTTAAAGTATAAGCGGTATAATTATATTTTACAGGTTTTTCAGTATACATGCATCTTTCATGTAGAGAGAATAAGTGAAGAGGTGTTGTCCAACGATGTACTCCCAGTAAAAGGATCCTTGAGGATTCACAGTCTGCACTTCATAGAAATATCTTGAATAAAGTTAAAAGAGAAGGCAGGCAACTTCTAATGTCCAAAAATAATTTAATGTAGACGTTTCGACCTTCGGTCTTCTTTAGTAAATTAAAATAAAACAACTAAACATTCTATGTACAAGGTAAAAGAAGGGGATGGTGAATGAAATATCAATATGTATATATTTATACATAAATTACATTTTCGTATCTATTTAACAAATAGAAAACCTTTTTTTCTCAAAGAAAAACACTTATACTTATTTACTAGGATTTTAATGCTTATGTTTTTAAACGTAAGCAACTTTTTCGTAATACATAATATAGGTTTCTCCGTGTTCTATTCAGTACGATTACAAATTCATAATGTTTGTCCGAGTCATGCATCATTACGCGAGCTATTTTTAGAACCGCTGCGCAACGCTATTGACAGTTCCCAAGGAAAATTTAGTGGGAAGAAATGAGAGCCAGAAAATAGGCTTGTTGATGCAAAGCCGTTGCTTGTTTGTAATGATGTTATAAGCCGAGAAAAACTCCTTGCGAGGTCGAATTAAGTAACATCATTAATGAAACATTTTCAAAATAAGAATTGTATAGTTGATAGAAACACATGAAGGGCAATGACTGCTTGTCGTCATAATTATATCAGCTGCATGATTGAAAACAAGGAATTGGATAATAATTTTATGATTGTTTAACGACATAGATAAGCCTTTTTCCCAACTGTCAACCCTATACTGTATCTACTCTTCATGCATTCAGAACCAGATGTTCATTAAAAATTTAGATTCTAGATTCTGAACAGAGTCTAATAATTGAAAAAGCCTTGAATTGAGTTCCTCAGAAACAACTTAAAGAATTTTATTTGTTTGAAAATGTTTGAAAATGTTTGAAAATGTTTTATTTGTATTCTAGGCATATCGTCCCGTTAGGCTCAAAGTTTTCCCATTTCAATTCGCGCGACTTGGAAATAAGATTTTTCGTTTGAAATTCTTTAATCAAGAAGATTACCTTGAAAGGCTTCTTATTCTAATAGAAGAACCAATGGAAATTCCTGACTATTTCTATAACAGATAGAAATCAATTGCAATTTCTGGCAACCTTCTGGCAAATTTCCAACTCAGTGAAACGCTAATTTCTCAGACCTCACATTCTTTCCATTTCTGAAAAACCAAGTAAAACTAGACAAATGAACTTCCCAACAGTTTCTAAATCCACGTTTACACTTGCAGCGGTTTTCCTTGAGAAGAAACTTGCTCGTGTAAACGAGGGATGATTTTCGTACGTGCAAACGCGTACAACAAGGAAGCATGAAAAGTATTCCTCCTTGCAAAATAGTTTTGGACACAAAGAAACTGCCTTTGTCAAGGAAAACGCAACTTGACTGTTGGAAATGCACAGGATATACTGGAAATTTGTAATTCTAACAGTCAGGATTGTATATATTGATCCGTCATAAAGTTTTGCCGAGAATTTTCAGTGCTAGAAATTGCAATTCGATCCAACTGTTACAAATGGTCAAAAATTTCGGCCAGTATAAAATGGTAGTTCACGCAATGTTTTTCTAACATATATCCATATCTTGTGAATGGACGGAATTTTTAAAATTTGAATTTCTAAAACGTTGGGAATTCATCTGAAATTGTTAATTTTTTTTTTGAAAAGCTAGAAATTACAATTGTCAACTGTTAAAAATAGTTTCAAATTTCCATGCAGTTGGCATAAGGAAGTTCAATTGGTCTCTTCTTCAATATACAATAGTGTTTTTGCTGAACTCCTCTGGACAACGCCGAAAGAGCATTTATGAGACATGTTGACATTGTCAGTGATCACTTAGAGAGTAAGCAGGTGTCTACATTTCTAAATTTATGATAAATTAACTCAAACTGAAAATATCTGCATTCTGATTATGATTAATCCAGAGCAAATGCATAAATAGGTAAAAGAGAGCTATTTGAATCCGAATAGCACTCTGTGAAGTTAATAGAGGCACACATTTTTTATACATATATTTACGGGAGCCCATGATTATGTATTAACATTTTAACAAGGTTTTTCCTTTACTATTTTTATTGTGAAAAGCTGAGGCAGGAAGTCATTCAAATGTTGTTTTTGTCTTGTGCTTGGCGCGGGCTAATTTTTGCCGGTTTTTTGATATTTTGTTGAGTATATTATAAATAAAAATCGCATAAACTGCTCGTGCAATTCGGCGGGATTTATGGTCAGTCATGATGCTTTGTGAAATTCTCAAATCGCACAAGCCGTATAGGTGCGTGCAATTTGATCTCTTTCAAAGCATCATTTGTGCCTGGCAGCTGAATCCCGAATGAGCTTTTATCACATATTTTTAAATTCGTAAAACAGAAAAAGAATTACCATAGCTGGAAAGAGCATGTTAAAATTAGCAAGACAGTGAATTTTGAAGGAATTATATCCAAAACTCGCGAGAATATGAATAATTTGCTGGTGGGTATCTCTTGTCTACCAGCGAATGTTTCCATACAAAATTTCGATTTCGGAAAATTCATATCTTCGTGAGTTTGAAAGTTACTTCATTCAAACTTCACAGTTTTACTAATTTTGACGTGCTCTTTCCAGCTATGGTAATTATATTTCTGTACTGTGACTTTTGGAATTACATGATAAAAGCTCATTGCACGAGCAGTTTACGCCATTTCCCATATATATATATTATATTCATTTACGCATTGAATAAGGACTCACTATACCCTTTTATCTAATACTCATTTGCTGATCCTTAAGAAAAGACTTCTTAAAGTTCACTATCTGCCTACAGTAAAGACGAGTTCTTTGTTTTCGGGCCGTAAAGCGGATATTATTACCTCATTTTCTCTTCCCACCCTCCCCTCCCCCTCACCTTTAAAGAGGACGTTATACAAAAGACAGTTTTGTTAATTACTTGTCAGTGTCAACCATGAAAATGATAATTTAAAAGGGCAATTCCAGTGATCTTTTTATTGTGAAAACTCTGTTTAAATTTGATGAACACGGATACTGAAGTCAAGTTACCAGAATAAGCTATTAGTTAAATTAAGCCACGCTTCTTGAACAAAATTGGAAACTCGGTCAAAGTTGGAAAACTAATTGTCCTAAGTACAACTAACTTAACGATAAACATAGAGAATTACTCTATGAACTTTTACAGTGATTTTAAGACTATATCAAGGTAAAACAAAAAATAACAAAAATCTGAAAAGATGACGTCATCTAGATGCAGAAATATCTAATAATTTTTAACTGTCTCTTTTAAGGATGAAGAAGATATTTTGCTTGGTGGCTATTGGAGCCCTATGACTTCATTTTATTTCCACCTTTCACCCAAGTGCACCTTCAATTAAGACATTTTAATTTGACAGCAGCTCTAGAAAAGACGGACAAGTGAATCTGCATGCATGAGTTTAATAACAGCTGCCCTGAGAACAATTAACCTGCCATTATCATATATACTATTTGGCCCGTTGATTCATGTTCAATAGTGAGACGTTTTCGTTGTGAGCACATCAAAAACAGACCACATGCTTTCGTTCACTCCGCTCACTTTCCCATTCTCTGGGAATTTTTGTCGCCGTCTTCTTTACTTTTCAATGTTGCTCTCAGTTGTTTCAGCCAACTTTCATCCCATCACTGTTAAAGACCATGTTATGACCAAAGAAGTTTATCGAGTCTTCAAAACCAAGGACTGGATGAGCTGTCTTATGGAGTGTAACGCTGATAGCAAGTGTTCTTCGTATAACTTCCAGCGCGAAGCCGATTCCTGTCCAGGACACAGTTGTGAGCTCAGTAAATGCGCCATGAATGAGAAAAGAGAGAAAGGTTTAACTGCAAGACCAGGGTTTATATTCCAGCAGTTGAAACCATCTCAGGTAAAAAGGTTTTGTTATTTCTGAATCGACATAATTAAATTTTGTTAACGATAACGTGGATTTTGTTTTATAGAATGAAGATTTGTGCAAGAGCCGTACAATGCGCAAAAAGAATAAATCTACACCCCAAAAATCTTACAGTAAGTACTTGAGTTTTGTATATCAATTTTATATAATATTTGAGATATAACGCGCGCGCTGATTGGCTGGCTACCATGTTTATATCAGAGGACAGAGACATGGCTCGCTCAAAAAACGTCGAAAATATTTGATAAAAGAAATATAAAACGATCGTTTATGTCTCTGTACTGTGATATAAACACTCTGGAAGATGTAGAGCACTCGATAAGCAAGAGAAACACTTGGCTACGCCTCGTGTTCCTCTTGCTCTACATCTTCCATCGTGTTTATATCACAGTACAGAGACATGCGCGCGCGTATTTTATATTGCTTAAATACATATCCCTCAATGAGTTAATAAGTGCTCTACCAACGCGCGCGCATCGAACATTTTTGAAATTTGGAAGGTAAAAACCCAGACCAACAAAAACATAATTCTAAAGAAAGTACTCTAGCTTGATTGCGAAGTATCTAAATCGGCGACATCAGAGGAAAATTAGAGTGCCGGTTTTCATAAACCCGTGAAATAGATACTAAACTAATACAGTTAGTAGATAAATTTTTTATTGTTTTTCTTTTGTTCTTATTTGACTATTACATTAGTAATAGCTAGTATTTATTTCACGGGTTTAGTGAAAACCACTCTAATTTTTCTTGTTTATGTTTTATTATGTTGCCTATCAAAATCAGTAGTTTAATCGATATCTAGTAATTTATTATACGTAGGTACACTCATCATGTAAAAATGTTTTCCGTTTTCAACACTTGGTTCTTCTTTATATACACCAGCTGAGCAACAGCCGTCTTTTCGCTCGCTCCGAGTTGCTGCAACTTCGCGGAGCGATCAGCGAAAAGACGACGTTGTTACTCAGGCCGTATTTCACCGGCACCTGCTTTTTAAGTATAACATTTTATTTGAAACCTTTTAACTTGTTCACATAATTGTCCACTCATTTAGTTTGAGTTCTTCTTTGTTGTTCTTACTTTTGCACTTGCATTTGCTCTTGCTTCTAATTTTCATATGCGATAATATATTCTATGATTTATTTAATTCCGGCTTGTTTCAGATGGGCTCGAAAAGTCAGAAATTCTCCGAAGTTGTAAGAACCGTACCAAGTATATCAGAGCACTCCTTGACTTTCTTGGACCACAGAACCGTCGTTCTTGGAAAAGATGCTATCGCTCTGGGAATTCTAGCTTTGATGCGACAGTGTTTCACAAGAAGTGTGATACTGAAGGTCCTACAGTTACATTAGTTCGAGTGGACAAATATATCTTTGGAGGATATATTGACGAATCATGGGATTCACGTAAGAACTGTAGTTATAAGAACTGCACAGAAATTTATGTATTCTAGTATACCCTTTTCTGTTCCATGTCAGTCAGTGTTCTCATAAACTCACATATATATGACAATTCAAATATCTCCTTGTACGCTCTTTCTTCCAATGACAAATGATGAAAATGGACATAATTACAGATCTATATTCTACTTCTATAGAGTACCTTCAATTTCTGGCTATTTAAGGAATCTCTTAATTTCAACTGCATGAGAAACTTTAGCGGGAACGTTTGTGGATCGTAAAAAAAAATAAATAAATAAAACTCGTAAACAAAGTTCCACACGGTTGGTTGTCTCACCATATTTAGATTATAGAAGTAGCTACTTAGCTGATCTATTTCAATAGATCATTTATTGATTTTTTTTTATCCACAGCAATACCGTGCGACTACGTTGGGAGTGACCAGGCCTTCTTGTTCTCCCTTTACAGTCACCATGACAACGGCTTCAAGCCTCGTCAATTTGCTGTCAACAAGACGGAGAAGGCTGGATACTACTGCTCAAGTTATGGTCCTTCTTTTGGTCGGGATGATTTGACCATAATGCCTCCGTCTCCTTCAAACAAAAATGCATCGTACAGTACCTCCCATTCCTATGAAACACCGCCATCCTGTGTACGTGCTGATCTCCGTTCCTGTCCCTTTTACACTGGTCATGGTTATTTCAATCCAAATGATGTGGAGGTGTTTTATGAAGATTAGTAAGATGAAACAGCATCAGCTATGTCTATCTGAGTACTAGCACTATATTCAACCATACTAACTCACAATGTCAGTCCAGAAAAAAGATTCAGCTTAGTTTAGTTTCCTTGGTTCTTAGTTTATTTCACTTGTATTTAGCTTGCGCTAGTGAGGGCGAGAATGAGCTATAGGGCGAGATGAGGACTAGATAGCGGTTTGAAACTTCGTGCTTATGCATGCGGTAATCCCCCGGTCCGCGGGAATACGCCCCCTTCCAAAAGCTGCCTACCTTGTCAATTCTATTTCATGAGTAAAATCATACCATATATATATATAGAATGGGGATCAAGTATATCTTAACCTAAAGAGCAACATTGTTGCTGAAATTTTGCAAATTTTTCGACAATTTAAAAACCTGGCAACATGGATCATAAAAAGACTTTATATGGTCCATGTTGTCAACATTGTTACCACGGTCCATGGTCCATGTTGTCAACATTGTTACCACGTACACTTCAATTTCTTCCAGACCTTCCAGATGAGCCGGCGATGTTTTCACTCACCGCGTGGATGCGCGCGCGTTTTTGAATCCTGCTCCCGGGCGAACCATGCAACAACACCACAGGTAACGCAAGCTCAAGACTTTTTAGGGAAATGTATAGGGATTTGAAATGCCGTATTTTCTTTGAAAGTATTTGAAAAATTGTTTACCTGTTGTGTTATTCTGTTGATTTTGACTCTTGTATTCAGTTTCAACGCATATAGCTTTCTTTCAGTACACGCTCTAAACATAATATTTTTAGGATATTCTTTTATAGTTTTTATTTTTTAGTTGATGTGATATCGAAAGATTTTACCAACAACAATAAATGTAGATGTAGATGTATAGATAATAGAAACGGAGTTTTAGATTGACGTTTTTTTTCTTTATGACCGCAACCCGCAAACCTCAAAATACCACGTGACCTATAGGTCCTGAGGATAAAATTATTGTATTACTGTGGTCGTGTTGTCCTTAATTCATCATTCTCCACTTTTCATATAGAAGATGACGACATAACTACCTACTTCGTGGTGAAAGTGCGAACGACAATCTAAAAGGTCCGGTCCCATAGTGTAAAGCCTGGGGGGACTCCATTGTAAAAGGATCGTGTATGCTCGTCGGAAATTTACAAAAATACCCCTAAAAGGTACTGCCGGGAAGTCTTTTAAGAAGGGCGTGGCTAGACAATTTTTAAACCCTAAGAAATACCAGCAATAACAAGCTATGAACATATTGTTATGATGAACATAAAATTGAACGGTCGACACACTCTTTTGTTGGGCAATTTTCTTCTATTTGAGAACAAAATAATAAGCGATGGGCTCTTTTGATACCCTTTTTGAAAAGATACCAAATCGCTGATTTTTACCTCTAAGAGATACGACGAGCATGCCCGACCTTTTACAATGGAGTTCTCCCCCCCCCTCCGGGATATAAAGGCGCCAAACTTCTAACTGGCAAACTTCTAACCGCGGTTACGTCAATCTAAAACTCTCTAGTGTGAAACAAATGGAACGTCTCAGTGCAATATAAGCTATCGTGAAATTTAAGTATCAGTATTGTATTCTGCACTGCTGCATTTTTTCCAATAAATAAAGTCATAATACACTAAAATCAGTATGTAGTGGACAAGCAACCGTTTTTCACACTTGCTTTAATACACCAGCGTTCACCAAGATTTTAGTTTACACATTTGCAAGTAAACGCGAGTGTGCGATATTGCCCAAATTAAACTGAGCAAAATCTGTCTTTAAAACGCTACGCTGGATCATGGTCGTGGGATGGGGTGGACAAAACGGAAATGAAGAAAAGCGGAACAGAGTAAATTTTGTTAGATGATTCTGTCTTACTCATAAACAATCTCTGACGTCTAATAAAATAGGGCAACCTATTATTGTATAAACATGTATAAAACCCTATTGTATAAAATAGGGCAACCCTAAATTGTCCCTGTTGTGGCAGAGTGTATCGTGACTTTCTGAAGTTCGGTTTTCCTGTGGTATCCCACACACCCCCTCAACGCCCCTACCTTTCGAACAATAAAAACTCAGGGGGAGGGGTAGTGACCATAAAAATCCTAAAGCTCTTTTTCATTCAAAACTGCATTTTTAAAATAAATCATCAATAAATGCATCGTTTGGTAATTCAATGACCTGATTGTCTGATTATTAGCGTAGAAACGCTTTCTTTTTTTTTTCATAATGCTTTTTTGAAGCTTGTGTTATTCTCCCCTCCCCCGATAGTATGCAAACAAACCCGGGCGAACCGGCTTCCTTTCCACGTGTCACTCGAGTTATGTCATTTGAAACTTGGGAAGATGGCGTCTCTGAAAGACATTTGTGGTGGATTGCCTGTTGATCCTCTTCCTGAGCCAAGACAGAGGGACAATTCTGTTCCACATGCACCAGTTAGAGCTACACGACTTACAGAGGACGAAGAAAGAGTAAGACTTCTAAATTCTATGTCAAATGTGTCTCCATTTTAGCTTATCAAAATTGTCTGGAGTTTGAGTCAACCAGTTCAACTTTGTTTTCCATCGTTTAGCTCATACATTCTGTAGCTAATGGACAAAATTATTTTGAAATAATTTGAAGATTATGTTTTCACTCAACAAATCGCAATAGAGAGATATTCCTCACACGTTTCTGCACCGTTACTAATTTTCGCTCCCGTACTATTTTACTTTGTCTAGCTTGCTTTACAAAATGCTTTGCGTTACTTTCCACCTGAAACTCATGAGGTTTTGGCTCCAGAGTTTGCAGAGGAACTACGAGAATATGGACACATCTACATGTATCGTTTTAGACCTGACATACACATGAGGTATTTGCTTTTAATAAACAAAATATTTGTACCATTTCCACCTACCCTGTAAACAAATTGCTTACTACCGTATTTACCCGTGTATAAGTCGACTCGGTGTATAAGTCGACCCCCGAAAATCCGAGAGAAATTGCCAATTTTATCGTATATCCTTTGTATAAGTCGACCCTAGTTTCTTTGAATTATCAAGTATCTTTTAGGATGAAATGTGAGCGAAAGTCAAGGCTGAGAGAGGAAAAAACAGCAAAGATTCTTCACTTGTTATCGAGCGTGCCGCCATTTTGTTTGCTCGTAGTTCTGATTTCTCAGTTGTACTAACGGACTGAATGAAAGTTATTATATACTATCCAAGTGACAAGTCTTTTGTTTTAATTATATAAAAGGGCTATTAAGTAATTACAATTGAAAGAAGGATGAAAACAAATAAACACAAGAGAAAATTGTTTATATAAAGCCGCTTTATTGAATCTGACAACATTAGACCAGAAAGGTGTGATATCACACCTATTGAAAATAATTGAATGGACTTATGATATTTTAGCGTCAATAAGCAACGCGTAAACAATCAATGTAAACTGAAAAACTCCATTCAAATGTTGTTCAGTGTTTGTAAATTATTATTTTTAACCTGTTTAGTTACAGAAAAGAAATCTACAACTATAAAATCTTATTCATTTAATAACACATTGAGAAGACTGGTAACTAGAACCGAACATGTGATCGATATGTAAACAAAACCCAACATGGCGGCTGAAAGAATAGCGCTTTTTTCTTGTTTCTCTTACTAAATTCATAGGATTATTCAACCAAGATATCATCAATTCAATGCATTTAGTATATTAGCGTAAAATCGGCAATTTAACCTCTTATATTTTGATTAATTTTACGTTAAAATACACGGTCAAACTATTGACACTTCTTGGCTATCAGGGAAACTTTCTTTCGCTTTTTTGAACTTACAAGCCTGTCTTTCCAGTCAAGTATCCTTTTGAGTTTAGTTCTAAGTAAAATATGCATATATTATATGAGTTTTCTTTTGTTTTAATTGAAGTTGATTTTTATACCCGGTGTATAAGTCGAGGTCGAATTTTTAGGGTGTAAATTTGGTCAAAAAAGGTCGACTTATACACGGGTAAATACGGTAAAAGAACACGGCAAAAAAGGTCGCGTTTTACCGCGGGATGATGCAGGGATAATGTAATCCTAACGTAACATAATCCCTTCATTAGCCCGCATTTTCCCTTTTGGATAACTCGAATAATCCTTGCATAATGCCGCGGGATTACAATAGGTAAACGTACCGTTTTACCGAATTTTACCAATCGGTATAATCTGAGTATAACGTACGTTTTACCCGCATAATGTCACTATGGATAACGCGGCTCAAATACGTGTTTTACCTTGCATAATACCTGCATAATCCAGCAGGAAAACACGTGTTTTACTTTCTTGGACTGTGGGATAATTCTGGAATTATGCTTGTCAAACCTCGCATTTTCCCTACGTTTTACTTTGATTTTCCCTTAATTTTACCGCAATTATCCATTCATTTTCCCCCAATTTTTCATCCGTTTTATTTCCCGTTCGTTTTATTCATTTTCCCAGCTATTACCATTCTTCTAATTTTGTTTATTAGTGAACAAAATTACAAGAAAAGCTTATCAGTTTAGGTTTTAGTGGACAATGAATTTGGGCAGATTCAGAAAGAATCATTCTGTTTAATCGACTTTTTGTCGATCTTTATTCACCAAAGTCTAACTCCTAAATTTTACATCTTTAAATGATAGTGAAACGTACATGATCGAGAAGTTACATGTAAAATATATTGCATCGATCGATGTCAGAAACATTTAAACTAGTGGTCAGTTACCCACTGACGCAACTAACTGACGCACATAACTGAGTTATGTGGGACAATCGTTGAGTCTCTCTCTCGCTGTTGGCGCCACATGCTCTTTTCAGAATCATTCGTTTATGGGATCTTTGATCTAATTCTATGAAAAAACAACCTAATTCTTCTGCTCGCCATGGCAGTGGCCTCACTAAGACCACATCGTTCTCGCCATCTGAGTCGTCAGAACTGATTGAAGCGCTTTAGCTTTGTCTGTTCCTCTAGCTCTCCAAAGCGTTTAGACTTTGAACTCTTCTTTTCAGTTTCTGCCAAAAAATAACAGAACAAGAAATAAGTAAAACATACACATTGCAAGTGATGGTAGAGTAGAGAATTTGTTAAAATAACCCCGATCTACATCCGTTACCTTTTACTGAAGTTTTGCCGACTACAACAGGGCGAAACAACAGGGCTTTTGCGAAACAACAGGGCTTTTATCAAGTGAAAAGTACTTAGTATAACTTACCCTATCCAGCCGTTGAAGTTTTCGCTGCTTCTTTTTATATTCTTCTTAATTCGTTTCCATGTTCGGCTCTTCGTTTCTTTTCTTGGCGGTTTTATAGCTTGATGTCATCGCTTCTACAAAGAAATGCCAAATTAATCAGTCATCTGATCCAATGTGCAGTTTTTAGAAAATGTATTTTCTTTCCTACAAAGTCAATTTAGCTTGCTTGTTAGCTATTACCAAATGGACTAACCTTTGATTCTTCCGTCTGTATTCATGGGGTTATTCCTTATTACTTCTTCAATTTCTTCACTTCCCTCAGATCAGAATTCATGATGTTATTGCTGATTTTCAGGATCTTGAACGTTTGATATCAAGCGTTCCTCGATCCATCTCAGACAAGCGCTTGAAATTTTATCGTCTCCTAGCATGGTCAAATTGCCCCAAACGACAGTGACATTTTCGTGGTTTCGATGTAAGAAGATCAAAAGACACTGATAATCTGCTGGCTTGTAAGATTCGAAATGAGCGCGCGCTTACCTCCTCGCGTGATCTGAACTATTCATGTTTTGTAACAACCTATGCTATTGGTCTACAGTAAAATGACGCAACGGTCATTTTCTTACAGCATTTCTTATTTGCTGGTTATTACTTAGTTCCAGGCTAATGAAGATAAACAGCAAATTAATTAACATTGCGGCTTTTATTACGATTGCTGAAAAGAATGTAACACCGTATTGTGACTACTGTAATTAGATAATTTCGACTTTTTTCACTCTAAATTATACCTATATGAACGACGAATCATACACAGGAAGTTTTCTATCGAGAATGCTTGAAAAAGAGTACGGACTGAATTTTATTTTGCTGCAGAATACTTCATAACCCCGCATCAAGAACAATAGAATCCATTGTTGTTTTGCCGCCTTTTCAAAGATCCAAAGATTGCCAAAGAGCGCGCCATGAGGTGGTTGAGAGCGGCATTTGATAGTTATTTGATCGCTGCACCTCAGCCATAGTTTATGTCCCCTCCATTACTTATGACCTCAGCATATCTATTTTTTAATTAGAAAGTTTATTAGCCTGCTTGGCAGAGCTTTCCTAATTTTCCCCCTCTAAAATATGTTGGTAATCTAAGTTACAAATAGTGTTCACAATGAATATAGGGGATTAATAACTATAAACAGATTGAATCAAATCTCAAATTTCGATTTAGTCTTTGTCGACATCTTGTCCCGATCTAGGAGACATTATAAATTGTTGCTTTCCCGAAACAAGGAAAAATATTACTGTAACACGTGTTTTCGAAGTCAAAACTAGCAATCAGCGTCCCTGACGATAACAGTACTTTTTGTTAGCGATTCGATAGCACAGGAAGACCACAACTAGTAATCTGAACCAAATTATCCTGTCTCGAAATAATGTAGAGATAACGTTGGTAAAACGTAATAAAAGGGGGTTATTAATCAGGGTTACTAGCCTTAGATTTTACCACACTCGATAACAGCGGCATTATCCATGTTATCCCGAGCGGAAAATGTAAGGATTATGCGGTAAAATATGCATTCGCCTACTTGGGATAACGTAGGGAAAATGCGAGTGATAATGTAGGTTTTGAACTCATTTTACTGTACGGTAAAACAAGTGGAAAACTCGTGTTTTGATGTTCTGGAAAACTAAGGTAAAACGTAGGGATTACCTAGAATTATCCCGCCTCCGTAAAACGCGGGGAAAATACGGTATTATTCGAAGTTATCCCTACATTTTACTTTTCGCATAATTCGTGGATAACGCGACCTTTTTTGCCGTGGAACATACTGAGATATGAGTGTATGGATATATAATTTCCCCTAACATTATTTTGTTGTTTACTGTAAATTTCACTTGGATCCTTGAAGTTAGGGTGCAAGTCAAATATACAGTGATTTATTGGGAGAAATTATATATTCAGCTGCCCATATCTTAGCCAACATTGAACAGATTTTCATGAGATTTGATGTGCATCATTCTTTTATGATGTTCTGTCAAAATTGAGAAGCAATTATTAAAAATTTGATAAGTCTAAAATATTAATTTTTAATAAGGTCATCACTTCAGTACTCTATTTAGTAACACATTCTCACTGCATACTCATTAACTCAGTCACAAATTTTCACTTCGTTCCGGAGAACCTTAAAGTGGTCTCGATCCAAGAAAGATTGCCGTATTTATACCTGAGGCCACAAAGCATCTTGCACGCAGCCATGATGCACGCTTACGAGGAGAATATAAGCAAATTACAAAACTTTTTGCTCTGAGCTAATTAATTATGCAGTGAGAATAGTTAGCTCTTTAAGTGACATCACCAAAAAATAGCAATTAAAGGCATGTCAAATCAGGGTGCTCAATGGAGATCTGATCAACTGTTTTTACAATGATTTCAAATTTATGTGATATTAACATATGTAATTTAGTTAATCTGTTCAACACTGAAGCTAGCTAAAAGCTGGACTCTCTAAATATATAATAATAATTGATTAAAATATATTCCGATAAACTAAATCACTTACTGGATAATTAATGAAACTTTGGAACAATGTTTCGATTGGAACCATCGGCCTTCATCAGGTCTATTGTCCAGGACCTCTCTGAAAATCACTTCTGTGAGAGAGTGTTCCTGGAGCAATTTATTTTTTGCAATAAAGATTATTATCATCATCATTGTTGATTGTCACGAGATGGAACGTTTTGTGACAATCAATGTGGAATGCCTTGTAATTGAACCTCAAGCTGATGAATGAAGGCGATCCATGGTTTTGGTTGATCATTAAAGTGATTTAATTTATCTGAATACTTCTTGACTGGATTACTAATTTACATTAAGATAATTGATTAATTAAAAATTTATTTATGATAGAGCATATCCAGTTGATGAATATCCTGCAAATACTCGACAAGCATCTGCAATAATGCACATGATCATGAACAACCTTGACGCAAGAGTAGCACAGGTGAGTACATAGTGTGCTCTGTTGGTGAGTGGAAGACATTGAAAGAAGGCAATTCCCCAGTTAGCTATAAAGCAATGAGTTTTTCACAAGGTAGATATAAAATTGCCAAGGCGAGGCAATATCCCCGGGGGGAAGGAGGGGGGCAGTATTTGGGTGGGGGTGTTCCGCAGGGATCCTAAAATGGTTACCCTGTTTATGACAGAAAAACTCAAAATTATACCATACCCTGTTTATGACAAAGTATAATACTGTAATTGCAGAATGTAATCTACTAATTTGTTTGTAATGTAGATGAGTTTCATAACAATTTTGTCGTGATCATGATTGAACAACGATAAATAAGGCTTCTAGACTGATCGTTACCGGTGTGGCTAGCTAACGACTAAGGTTGATGAGAAAGTTGCTACCCTGAAAATGACAAGAAACTCAAAAAATTGCAAAAAGGATACCCTGTTCATGACAAAAAACTTGAAAAACCATACCCTGTCCATCATCCCCGTATAGTCCATATATAGGAGTACCCCTGCAATATCCTTCTGGGCCCGGTTATACGAAGGTTGGATAGCGCTATCCAGTGGATAAATCTAAAATCTGTACAGTGGATAACTCTTATCCGGTGGATAACTTTATCCAACCTTCGTACAACCGGGCCCTGGAGAATTTACACTGCAGCAGGTTATGAGTCTACTACATGTAGATGGCCATGGTCAGGGTCACATGCTTTCCTTCTTTAACCTCCTTCCCCCAGTTGGATACTTTGCATTTGTGGTGTTGTAGATATTAGTACGTGGTAGATGGTAGAATAATCTCATGATGCATGTAGAGTTATAAGAAAAGTTCAATATACAATACGAAACCAAAACATAACAAAACCAAAAAATAACTAAACAAAACAAATGAACAAACAAACAAAACAAACAGGAAGACAGAGAGACAAAACAAAAACAATCATCCAAAGAGCAGTACAATGTACCTCATAATTATATTATCTTGTTTTTAGTTTCCTCATGAGCTTGTGACCTATGGAGGCAATGGGCAAGTTTTCAGTAACTGGGCACAGGTAAAACAACTTCCCTTTTTAGTACTGGGAATTTTTACTGTGAAATACAATGAAAATGCATTTTTGATGCAATGCATTTTGTCAAACTTAACATTTTTAGTATGACTTTCAAGCAACCAAAAGATGTGAACTGTGAATGTGAATTGATAATTACATGTAATGTTAATGCAGTCTCTCTTTTACTCAGAGAAATGGATATTTTTCATAGTAATATTCATACACAGAACTTTATAATATTAATTTCTCTGGGTCGTTGGTTGGTTCACTAAATCTCTTTTACTCAGCTACAAACGTTTATTTGTAAAACGTTTTTGTTTAAATTTCTTCTTTAATAATAGTTCTGGATTGCCATGAACTATCTATCAGAGATGACAGAAGAACAAACACTAGTGATGAACTCAGGACATCCACTGGGCTTGTTTCCTAGTTTTCCAAGCTCTCCTAGAGTTGTTGTCACAAATGGCATGGTATGTAAATGATTATTTCTAAGTCAGATTATAACTTTTGGAAGATAAAAGTAGGGCCTTTGATTGACTTTTTAATGCCATTGAGAATAAAAGACAGAATAGTCCCTTTCACAGTTCTCTGCAACATTTTTAAAGGTGGCCTTGCCTTAACATCGAAGGGAGATGAACAGTGAGTGTGCAGTGATAGAGACCTGTGAATAATTGTTAAAAAGGTATCTATCATTGCACGCTCACGGTTTGTCTCACTTTGATGCAAAGGCACAGCTACCTTTCAAGATGACGCAGGTAACTGTGAAGGGGACTATTACAAATGTACATAACTAGGATTCTTAGCAGTTGTTTACAACTGGCAAAATCGGCTGGTTTTGAAGATGAAGATAGCTCTGACTGACTTTGAAGTTTAACTTTTCATGTCATATGATAGTTAACCCACTTTTGATATTTTGGATGAGTCAGATTAAGCCATCAGAGTCACAGCTTAGGGGAAATAAAATGCTTAAGCCTGGTTCACACTAGCAGCATAAGTGATGTAGGGTTTTGAATTAAAGGTATTGCTTATTTTGTTTCAGATGATTCCCAACTACTCAACATGTGAACAGTATGACAGATTGTTTGCTTTAGGCGCAACTATGTATGGGCAGATGACGGCTGGTAGTTATTGTTATATAGGACCTCAAGGCATTGTCCATGGAACTACAGTAAGAACAAGCCTATATTGCTTCAAAGCAATGATGTTTCGGCCCGCTCAAAACCCTTTAGATTCCTTTACGAGACTTGGAGTTCTAACTTGCAAAGAAAAATGTAAACTGAAAATCAAATTTGTTCATTAATATCAGCGGGATTCATTGTGACTCAACTAAGCGGAAAGTTTTTAAGCAATGTTGCAATGCAGCAATGCAACAAACCTCGATAAACAGCCTTTAGTCAGCCTTTAGTTAGTTTAGGGCTGTAAATCCTGCAAATCTGTGTGTTTTAATGACAATTTTGCCATAAAATTTCCAATGACTATTATAAATAGAGCGTAAACTCATTCATCGAGATTTCTATGATTTCCTCTCGTGCCAGATTGGCTAATTTCACACAAGTGATTAATAGGGCGTGTATGATTGTTACAAGTTCTATTCCCGACCAATCAGAAAGGGGTGTTCCCACGGTCAAATAAACAATAGATAACACAATCTTTGCAAAACGTTTTAGGGCAATTCCACGTTGCGGACGTGACTTTCAGAGGTTATACCTAGTGTAATAAATGGCTGTTCAACCGAGATAATGTTTTTCAAATCAAATGAAATTCATCCAATCAATACTCCTGGTTGTCCCTTTGATTTTAGCATAAAAACATTTTGGCTGACTTTTGAATATTAAGAGAAAAAATGTGTAAATGACGTGTTGCGGACATGACATGGAAAACAACCATGTTTGAAGTTACTCTTGAACAAAGCTAAAATCCTGTGAACTTGAAAGTTTTCAAAAAAAGTGTTTATACTGCCTAAACTCTATACTAACTGCACTATATAAATCCAAAATGAAAGAATTGATATTGCTTGTTTCTATGGATTTATTAGGAATACAGTGTGTTGCGGACATGACAATAAATTGTTGCGGACATGACATTTTTGGGAATGTTATTTCTATGCCATCAAAAACCCTCTCTATTTAGGTATTTTGAGTAAACTAAATTGGCTTATGCATAGTTTCATTCTTCAGAGACACAATTAGGCCAATTTCATTCACAAATAAAGAAGATTTTGCAGCAAATTTTTTTTTCAAAGTTTACACAATTTCTTCACAGAAAAGGCCAATTTTTTAAGCAAATTTGTCAATTTTATCAATTGCCAACATTGAGGACTCCCCCTGATATAGGAATCAGTCTTATCATCACCGACTTAATCTTTCTTACATGCCTAACAATTTTTTTTCTATATTAAAATGCATTTTTGATGCAGACTAAGCATTTAATTGTTTTTGCTTTTTTCAACTCTCATGTGGAATAGCCCTTTAGCGCTTCCTTTCATGCGATTGGATGTCGGTGACAGGCACGTCAAATATCATTTGTTGGTAGGTTTTCACCAACAATTTTTTAATAGACGTGAAAAGAATGCGACATATAATTGGATGTGTTATAAAAGTATGACAGCTAATTGACAGACGAGCCAAACATTATGGGTTAGCAAACCAAACACAGTAACGTTTCGGCCTGAGGGCCGAAACAAAAAGTCCATGTTACAGGATGTGCATCCCAGATTGGTGGACTCCCTGTTGTACTGAATTACACAGGGAGCCCAAGTGAATTTCTGAAAAATTCATTTGATTTCTAGCTTGTTCAATCAGTGATTCCATTTTCATTTCTAAATAATTATTACTCTACATTTAGATTGTGGTAATGAATGCTGGAAGGAAAAAATTGAACACTGGCAATTTAGAAGGGAAGGTAATACATATAGGTTATTGGTCGACTAACCAGCTAATACAGCTGTGTATTTTTTATGAGTTATGCTGTATTTTGGCGAGCCTTTAGGTGAGCCAAAATGCAAGTGACAAATAAAAATTCACAGCCATACTCCCTGCTCAATCAACCATTAAGTAAACATTTTTTATACAACTATGCAAAAATCATTACAAATGATGTCATTTTTATTGCCACTTTTGACTTAATTTGATTAGCGCGCGGCTTTGCACTGGTAAGCCATTCAAATGTTACTAACTTAATACGGTCTCATATTTTTCGCATTCTTGTGCATATTATGTGTGTTCTTTTTGAGAATTGTATAATAATAAAATTTATTATTAGTTTTGGTTTTAATTGACGTAAGGGAATCAAACCAGATTCCAACAGAGATGGTTTAATTGTCAGTGTTTTAATGCATGGTTACGTTACAGATAATGAAAACCACTGTAAGATCATTTTTAAAACACTGTTCCCCCTGCTTCCTTCAGGTGTTTGTTACATCTGGTCTTGGTGGAATGAGTGGTGCTCAACCAAAAGCTTCTGTAATTTCAGGATGTATTGGTATTTGTGCTGAGGTATGGTTTCTATAATAGAACAAAATAATTTTGCTTAATTTTCACAGTTGTTTACTGCAAAAACACTTGTATCATGACCAACAATGAATATAAACTTTCAGTTGAATTTTGGGTTTTGATCTGCCAATCATCTGAAGGGGTTGAAGCTTATGCAAATGCCCTCAAGGGACGTGAAGGTGGATGGCAAGGTTAGATCAAGGGTATTTGCATATTAAGCTCTACTCCCTTCACATGATTGTCAGATCAGGAAAAACCCGAAATTCAACTGATAGTTAAAAGTTGTCAGTTGCCATACAAGTGTTTTTGCAGTATTATCATGATTGGACAATTTGTATGGGAATTTGTTTAATTTAATTTTTTAAATTTAATTTTTCCTGACCCAAGATTCAGATACTCTGACTATGTTTTCAATTCAAATGACTCTTCTCATCGGCTTGCAAATTTACATGTGGCATATGACAATGATATAAAAAACCATTATACCAGCTAGGAGGAAACCACACATTTTCAAGTACTGTGTGAGCAATAAAGTTCCCCGGCTGACATTTGCTCAAAATCTCATTTTTCCCTGACTGAAAGTGGAATTCCCTGACTTTTCCCTTGAAAAAAATTATTTTTTTCCTGACTTTTCCCTGACCTTTGGCAACCATGTTAAGTATCTCTAACAGGCAACATTCCCAGGGGTATTTTTTTCTGTAAGCCAATCACACTACTCTTGGGTTCTTGAGGATAATTTTGGGGTATTTAGTAGTATGTTACTTTATAAGCTCACTTGTAGCTGATACAATTTTTCACAATGTATATATAGGTTGATGAGTCAGCCTTAAAGAAATGTTATGACCAAGGGTAAGAGGATAAAGTCAAGAATACACATGTACATGTATGTACAGTTTAATTGAAGAATATTTTTAAAGTTGTAGAATTGTCTTTCAGATGGCTGATGGAATACACATCGGACCTTAATTCACTGATGGAACGTATCAGACAGGCTCGACGTGAAAAGAAACCAGTCAGTATAGGTTATTTGGGGAATGTAGTGGACCTGTGGTGAGTTAGTGGACTTAATGCTATCTTATATGTCAGAACCACCTACGCACTTACACCTTACTGTCGAACCACTTACTGACACCATGTGAAATATTTACTGACACCTCACTAACCATTTATTGACACCTTACCAACCACTTACTGACACCTTACCAACCACTTACTGACACCTTACCAACCACTTACTGACACCTTACCAACCACTTACTGACACCTTACCAACCACTTACTGACACCTCACCAACCACGTACTGACACCTTACCAACCACTTACTGACACCTTACCAACCACTTACTGACACCTTACCAACCACTTACTGACACCTTACCAACCACTTACTGACACCTTACCAACCACTTACCAACACCTTACCAACCACTTACCAACACCTTACCAACCACTTACCGACACCTTACCAACCACTTACTGATCTGACACCTTACCAACCACTTACTGACACCTTACCAAACCTTACTGACACCTTACCAACCACTTACTGACACCTTACCAACCACTTACTGACACCTTACCAACCACTTACTGACACCTTACCAACCACCTACTGACACCTTACCAACCACTTACTGACACCTTACCAACCACTTACTGACACCTTACCAACCACTTACTGACACCTTACCAAACCCTTACTGACACCTTACCAACCACTTCCTGACACCTTACCAACCACTTCCTGACACTTTACCAACCACTTCCTGACACCTTACCAACCACTTACTGACACCTTACCAACCACCTACTGACACCTTACCAACCACTTACTGACACTTTACCAACCACTTACTGACACCTTACCAACCACTTACTGACACCTTACCAACCACCTACTGACACCTTACCAACCACTTACCGACACCTTACCACCACTTACTGACACCTTTATACCAACAACTTATTGACACCCAATACTAACCACTTACAGGCACTTTGTAAACAACTTGTAACCTAGTTTCCACCTACTGAATAACATGCTGTTGTTTTGTATATGCTGCTTGCAGGGAGAAATTTGCAGATGAGTATGACAGGACTGGAGACTTGCTGGTTGACTTGGGTTCTGACCAGACATCTCTTCACAACCCTTACAATGGTGGATATTATCCTGTGCAGGTAGGGAGGTGACACAGTTGGACATTGTATTGCCAAACCTCTACTTTTGCAAATATGATTAATATACCTATAATATTGTATTTGGGGGTGGCCAACTGTTACCGAATACCCTGGGGGGGGACTCCTATATAAAAGAGGACAGGGATGCTCGTCGGAAATTTTGAAAATGACCTCTAAAAGGTACCTGAGTGGGAGTGGCAACAATTCATCTCTACCCCTAAAAGGTACCAATTCAAAAAGTTACAATAATAAAGAATTAAAGTAATGAAACACTTTGTTATCGATGTGCTTTGAAGATTCAATTCAGATCAACGAAATCGTCCCTTTCATGCTTATTTTAGGTAGTTTATTTGCACCAAAACAGTCCCTAAAAGGTACCAGCTATGTCTCTGGTAGTCCTCTTAAGTCTGAGACACCCTAAAAGGTACCAGATTGCAGATTTTGACCCCTAAAAGGTACGACGAGCATCCCCGTCCATTTACGATTGGAGTCCCCCCCCCCGGGCTGAATACATACAAAATGGAGCATACTGATAAAGTGACTCCCAAAATCTTAAGAAGGGGTCTGCCAAACCAAATCTCAAAAGAAAGCTACAAGCTCCTTTTAGTTGATTTTTGAAAAGTCTACTGGCAAAAAATTAATTATCTAGTAAATACTATCTACCACCCAAGGTACAAGGCATTATGGATAATTATGGAAAATAGGAGAATAATGTGATTGAGTTCTGCTTGATGTTAAAGTCCTGGTATCACCAAGCCAAACACATTTGTCTGGTCTTAAGAAGCTTCAACATTATTTCGTCTTGCATTTTTAATCAGTCGTGGTTATCTATGTCCAGTAATAGGATTGGCTATTTTAATTTGAATGATATGAATTTCAATTTATGTGTCTGCAGTATCTGTATTGGTTATAATCAAGTCTGAAACAAGTTGTTTACCAGAGAATTATGAGGCTTACACTGTATGCATCATTAGTTTTCAACATTGTAAGGTACACGTATTTCCTGAATTTGCAGGTTTCATTTGAAGAAGCCAAGGAAATCATGAAACATGACCCTGATAGATTTAAAGGTCTTGTACAAGAAAGGCATGTAAAGGGAAATAATAATTATTTATTATTCATAATGATTATTATGGGCAAATGGGAATTAGGAAAGATTTGTATATATAACACAGGCATGGAACTCCTGGAATACCTCAGGATTTCAGGACTTTAACAATAGAAGAGTGGGATGTTCCAAGGGTTAGATACATTACCTAGGGGACTCTTACTCCATAGGTCCACCGTGCTGTCTCTGTCTGTCTGTCTCTGTCTGCCTGCCTGTCTGCCTGCCTGCCTGTGTCTGTCAAAGAGATTATGCATATGCAATACACTGTAATGATATATGTATTGTTTTCTAATAGCCTTCGACGTCAAGTTGCTGCAATCAATAAGCTGACAAGTCGTGGCATGTTCTTTTGGGATTATGGGAACGCTTTTCTGTTGGAGGCAAGCAGAGCTGGTGGGTTATAGTTTATAGAATTTTGAAAGCATATAAATGACATTGATTGTTCGCATGTTGAGTTAAAAGTGGTCTATTAACAACAATAAGTGCAAGTTCAATAGAACATAACTTCATACTTGCAGTTCTGAGACATTTTGGATTTGGAGAACATTTTGTCAAATGGGTAAAAATTTTACTGACAAAAAATCTTAGTTGTGTGATGAACAATGGCTATGTGACCAATTTTTTCCAACCCAAAAGGGGTACGAAACAGGGGGATCCGATTTCCCCGTATATCTTTGTTCTGGTCATAGAAATAATGGCAATCATGATAAGAAAGTGTGAAAATATCAAGGGCTTTAAAGCAATGCGAAATGAAATTAACCCTTTCGCTCCTACAGCGCCCGAAACCGGCCGTAAAAATTCTACTCGTCTAAAAAATTACTTCTTCCTAAAAAAGGACAACTCAAACTCAACTTTGGTACGAAAGTAAACTCTAGTAAATGAGTCAAGTTTTGAAAATCAAACATTGTGAAACAACTGGCGATTTCTGCAGAAATTCGTCATTTCTGTTGTGTTGCTCCGTGTCCTTTATTGAATGAATCTATGAAACCCCTACATTCTAATATTACATGTCTATAATTAGTACGTGTAGCGGAAGTGACGTACTACATATTACATCTCCCTTTTTCAAAGAAGTCAATGATTAACAAATAATTATAATAAAGTCAATGTATAAAACTGTAACAAAATATGAGAGTCTTTGTACAAATGAACATTTGGCATGCTTCATAAAGCATTGAATCAGTCAGTGTACTTAGTTAGTTTGTGTAGTCCATGTACTTGGGATTTGGTTTAATTATCCGCCCGAAACTACTTGTTTTACTTGTGTCTCGGTATTTACTGGAGGTGAGACGTCTGCGGGTTCGTCTTCAGGCTTTGTTTCCTCGTCGTCTTCTAAAGCGTGGTCTTCAGAATCCTCGATGGCTGGCCCTGATTCCATAGGCTCTGACTTGACTTTCACAAGGTGTTTCCTGTTTCGTCTGAACACTGTACCGTCATGGGCCTTTACTAGAAACGATCTCGGAGTGGCATGCCGTCCAACAACTATTGCTGGCTGCCAAGGGCTTTGTGGTTCCTTCTTCATTACTACTTGGTCGTGTTCTTTGAGTGATGGAAGTGGCCTTGCTCCTTTGTCATAGTATTTCTTTTGGTATATCTGCTCTTTTTCCCTTTGTGCTTTGAAGCTTGAGGGATCTAACAGCTTGGGTGTAAGTACATTAGGTGCAACAGGTATCGAGCCTCGTAAGTTCCTATTCATAAGAGCCTGTGCAGGACTGGTGCCGTTGATGGGAGTGTTCCTGTAGTCAAGCAGTGCTAGATATGGATCTGTGTTATCTTCTTTCGTCTTTTGTAACAGTCGCTTGACAGTTTGCACAGTCTTCTCGTGTAGCCCACCAGATTGTGGGTATCTGGGGCTGGTTGTAACATGGGTGAATCCATAATTGTCAGCAAATTCCTTGAACTCTTTGGATGAGTATTGAGGCCCGTTGTCAGACACAAGCTCATCTGGTATCCCATGACGACTGAAGAAAGACTTAATCTTATTGATGACTGTTCTGGCTTTGGTGTCTCTGAGTTCTGCAACTTCTGGGTAACGGCTGTAGTAATCTACGACTACAATATGTGGTAGGCCTTTCCAGTTGAATAGGTCGGTGGCGACTCGTTGCCATGGACGCTCAGGTAATTGGTGTGGTTGTAGTGGTTCCTTAGGGTTGGAGTTTCTGTGTTGTAGACATACCGAACACTTGGATATCATATCCTCTATCTGTGATGACATACCAGGCCAGAATATGGTCTGTCGTGCCAGCTGCTTTGTTTTCTCGATTCCTTGGTGTGACTGATGGAGTTTTCTGAGAGTGTCACGTCGAAGACTAGGAGGGATGAGTATTGCGTGACCAGCGAAAATCAAGCCGTCGTTCTCTGTCAATTTCTCTCGATGTGGAAAGTACTCTTTCATTGCTGGGTGAGTTAATTTGTTGTTTGTTGGCCATCCTCGTCGTATTTGCTTGATTAACAGCTGCATGTCCATGTCAGTCTCAATGTGCTGTCTGACTTCCTCCAACTTCCGGTCGGTCACGTAAGCACTAGTTGACATAAGATGTACAAATTTCTCTTGCTCGAGATCTCTTTCGAACTCTTCCTCTGTTATGGTTGGCGGAAACGCTCTAGATAGAGCATCAGCTACGTACATTTCTGTACCTTTCTTGTACACAAGCTCGATGTCATATTCCTGTATCTGAAGCAACATCTTTTGTAGGCGTGAGGGTGCTTGTGAGAGTGGTTTTTTGAAGATCGCCTCCAGTGGTTTGTGATCGGTTTCAATTTTCACTTTCTTTCCATAGATGTATTGGTGGAATCGTTTGCACCCAAAAACGATGGCAAAGAGTTCTTTTTCTATTTGGGCGTAGTTTTGCTGGGTTTCGTTAAGAGCTTTTGAGGCGTACGCTACTGGTCCATTGTCCTGAAGCAAAGCTGCTCCCAAACCCTTCTGCGATGCATCGACTTGAATGATGACAGGTTTGGCTACATCGTAGTATCGAAGTGTTTCACTTGTTGACAGCTGATTCTTTAGGTCTTGAAAGGCTTTGTCGTGATGTGGAAGCCATTGGAACTCTGTGTCACGGCGTACGAGTTCTCTTAGCGGTGCCGTTGTTTCAGATAGTTTTGGTGAGAATTTTGCAACAAAGTTCACCATTCCTAGTAGGCGCATTATGTCTTGTTTGTCCCGTGGAGTAGGGTATTCTGTGATGGCTTTGATCTTGTCTTCGTCGGGTCTAACGCCCTCAGACGTGAGCTTTTCTCCAAGATAGATGAGTTCAGTTTGCCTGATCTTGCATTTGTCTTTGTTCAAAATCATGTTGATCTCTCGTACACGGTCCAGAGTTCGCTTCAGGTTCGCGTCATGCTCTTCGATCGTTTTCCCCCAAACGAGGATGTCATCAATATCCGTCTCACATCCATCAATATCAGCGAATAGTTCGCTGACAGTTCTATGAAAGACTTCCTGTGCAAATACAAATCCGAAAGGCATCACTTCAAAACGGTAACGGCCAAACGGTGTATTGAAAGTGGTGAGAAGAGAGCTTTCTCTGTCTAATGGTATCTGCCAAAACCCGTTTTGGGCATCTAGATGACTGAAATATTTTGCGCCCGCGAGCCGCGCAGTGATTTCTTCTTGAGTAGGTAATTGATAGTGCTCACGTTTCACAGCCTTGTTTAGGTCGCGGGGGTCAATGCAAATTCTCAGTTTGCCAGATCGCTTCTCGTTGACCACCATTGAGTTCACCCATTCTGTTGGCTCTTGAACTTTTGATATCACTCCTGTCGTTTCCATGCCTTCTAGTTCGTCTTTAACTCTGTCACGCAGCATTGCTGGGATTTTTCTTGGAGGGTGGATAACTGGTTGCGCGTGTTCGTCGATTTTAATGTGATAGGGCTCAGATATCCGCCCTAAGCCTTCAAAGCATGTGGGGTATTTGTCGATTATCTCCTGTTTAGTGAGCCCGTTGAGTGTATTGTTGTCGGGCTTTGATGACACATGATTGATGTTGAATGAAATCAGATCAAGGATTTCGCAATCCTTGCATCCGAGGAGAGACTTGCCACTGTCAACAACTTGGAAATTAACAAAATGCTTCATGTTCTTGAAGTTACATAACAAAGAACACTGTCCAATAACAGGAATGTTATGACCACCAAACGCGGTGAGACGTGCATGCGATGCCTGTAGTTTTCTACGTGGATGTTTTTGTGGAATGATTTTGTCAAAATCCTCTTTGGTTAGAATGCTTGTTTCGGCTCCGGTGTCAAGCTTGATTCTAAGGCTGTGGTTACCAATACGTATATTGGCAAACTGTTCATGATGGTCATTTCTGTTTACTGAGTCGATGGTTATCTGATCGATTCCGTGATCAGGATATTCATTGTCGTTGTACTCTAGTTCATGCACTCGAGGTCGGTTTGTAGCTTGATACAGGCTTGATCGGCAGTATTTCGCGAAATGTCCCAATTTAGAACATTTATTGCAGGCTTTACCATATGCGGGACATGATCTTGGTTTGTGGGTGCCGCCGCAGTTACCACATGGTTCTTGCGGTCTTGATCGTGAAGGGGTGTGACGTTCGTTGGTTGGCTTCTTCTTCACAAAATCAATATTAGTGTTATTTGTCTCAGAGATTGTTTTGAGTTGTTGTTTTGAGTGTTCTGCCGCTCTGCAGATATTGAGAGCTTTCTCGAGCGTGAGGTCCGCTTCTCGCAGCAGTCGTTCTTTCAACGTCTGATCCAGTACTCCACACACAATTCTGTCACGTATGAGAGAGTCCTTAAGGTCTTTAAACTCACATGTCGATGCGAGAGTCCTTAGAACTGTGGCGTATTGGTCGATTGTTTCACCTTGTTCTTGGTTGCGAGTGTTGAATTTGTGACGTTCGAAAGTTACGTTCTTCCTAGGATTACAGTAGGCTTTGAATGCCGTCTTGATTTCTGTCACAGTCCTCTTCCAAACACTTTCACCGTCATCATTTGTAGTGGTTTCATCTGGCAGATTGAGGGTTTTGTAGATTTCACGTCCCTTTTCGCCAATACATAGAAGGAAGTAGGAACATTTCTCTTCTTGTGTTTTGGTCTTCAGCTCGGTCTTCTCAAAAAGATTCCAATGCTCTTCAAACTTGCGGTAATTTTCGCTCACGTTGCCCTCGAACGACAT
This sequence comes from Telmatactis stephensoni, assembly GCA_029948255.1. Taxonomy (NCBI): domain Eukaryota; kingdom Metazoa; phylum Cnidaria; class Anthozoa; order Actiniaria; family Isophelliidae; genus Telmatactis; species Telmatactis stephensoni. The sequence continues at coordinate 810,366 of JALIZF010001854.1, forward strand.
TTCTTTGGGCGCTGCCCACTGGATATTAGATGCCATAGCTGTATAGAGACGATTGCTTCCAAATTTGCTCGATTAAAAGAGACCACTTTCTGACACCATGTTGTGTTGCTCCGTGTCCTTTATTGAATGAATCTATGAAACCCCTACATTCTAATATTACATGTCTATAATTAGTACGTGTAGCGGAAGTGACGTACTACATATTACAATTTCAAGGCAAGGAAAGGAAAAAATCACCATTTTGGGCTCAATTTTCATCCTCGAAAATCACACATTTTGGACCTCAATTTTTCTCAACAAATTATCCTTTCCTGCACACGAAACAGCATTAACAACCAAATTCAGTCCTAGTCTTGTGTTCTCATGGACTTTTTGGCCTTCTTTTCCTTTCACGGACACAGCTGCGGCTGATTCATTGTGGCCATTTTGCAAGCACGTGTTTTGGGGCTTTTACGACCTAAATGCATTCTGGGTAATTCAGCTCCTACGCGACATCGACACTAGTGAAAAACGTCTGCGCATGCGTGCATATTACGATGTTTTCTTAAGAAATGTTTGAGTTTTAGCCTGAAATGAAATGCTCGTGTTCTCGGTGTATACATAAAATTTCTCTTGTATACTTTTGTGAGACAAAGATATTGTATTTATGAAGACATTATGTTAATACTGGCCCTAAGTTTCAAGAATTGATCTTAAGTTTTGACATTTTGTGAGAACCATTGTTGAAGGCAAGCGTAAAAACGAAATTTGCATAATTTACAAAGGCACGAAGACTTGACTACGAGCATGCGCAGACGTTTTTCACTAGTGTCCGCGACAGCCACAGCCCTTCCCTCCATCTTTTAGAGTTTTTAGTCAAGTCTCGAGCCCCCTCGGAATTCTGCCCAAATTTCGCGCTTGCTGTGTTCCTCAATCGTCACAACTCCCAAAAAATGCCATGGCAGGTCCGAGAAATTCCCCTTGGACAAGCTTCAAAGCACACTTTGTCTTGGCGCCACTCAAAATTCACCCAGTCAAAGCTACGAGTCAAAATGCCTACGAAGTGTTACACATAGCTGCCAACCCTCCCGGATAATCCGGGAGTCTCCAGATTTTGGGGCCTCGTCTCCCGGTCTCCCGGATAAAGACCCAAATCTCCCGGATAATCGCTCGAATCCTAAAATTGCGGCCATTTTAACTGAAATATCGTCTATCTTTCTTTAAATATCGTATTTCCACCCCCCCCCCCCACTGAGCGAAAATCGACCCAATTAACCTCCCCCCCACTGAGCGTGAAAATCGACCCAATTAACCCCCCCCACTGAGCGTGAAAATCGAACCAATTATACCCCCCCCCACTGAGTGTGAAAATCGACCCAATTAACCCCCCCCCCTCACTGAGCGTGAAAATCGACCCAATTCTAAGGAAAAAATATTGATCTCCAGATACGAAAGCCTTGGGGGTTGGCAGCTATGGTTACACCTTGACGAATTCTTACGGCAAGTAAGCTCTCTGCTACTTCCAGGCTTAATGATGCCCAGCCAGTAGGAACCAAAGGCGAAAAAAGGCTCGAAAATTCACAGAAATCCAAGTTTTCTGGACTTTCAAACGCCAACATCACTCGACCAAAAACGCTACCGCTTCAAACTGGTTTCAACTGGTTAACTTGAGCCCTCAATAGTACAAAACAGCAGAAGTTTCTATGGTTACTCCAGTAAGCAGGCGAAAAAATACACAAATCGATTATGACCTCAAAATCGCGTAAAAACCTCAAAAATCCCCAGTAGCGAAAGGGTTAAACTTGTACTATTTGCGGAGGACACGACTTTCTTCCTTGAAGATCAAAATTCTTTGAATTGCGTTCTGAAAGAGCTTGAAAACTTTCAAAACTATTCCTCGCTTAAACTCAACAAAGGCAAATCTGAAGTTGGTTGGTTAGGAAAAAATATCCGCCGAAAACCAAGGCTTAAAGCTGAAAACATACAGAATATTAACTTTTATGAAAAAGGTATAAGAATCCTAGGCATCCATTTTTCGTATAACCAGGAATATTATCATAAATATAACTATCAGAGGGTAATTACCAATTTCAAAACAATTCTCTCTATATGGAAAACAAGAAAGCTGACTCTTTTTGGAAAAATCTAAGTTCTTCGCTCCCTTGCACTGTCTAAATTATACCTATGTTTGTTCAAAAATTGATGTCCCTGACGATCTAATGCAAATTGTTGAGAGCACAATAAAAGATTTTGTTTGGAATGGAAGAAAACCAAAAATCAAGCACGATACCTTAATTGGAGACTACATAACGGGAGGTTTGAAACTACCAGACTTTGAATCATGTATTAAAGCAAATCGAGTAAAATGGGTTTTAAATTTAAAATTAAACCATGATAGAGAACTTCCTACATGGAAAATTATCCCTACGTTATATATAAATCAGATTGGTGGATATGATCAGATAAATACAAACTTCGATCCACAAAGAATACCTCAAAACACTCCCACTTTTTATAAAAAAGTTCTGACTTGTTGGGCGGAAGTAATGCAGGATAACATAAAAGAGGAACCCTCACTAGTGAAAGAACAGTTCTTATGGAATAATAAATATATACGAGTTGGAAACAAATCGATTTTTTACAAGAATTTTTCCCTCCTGAATATAAATAAAGTCATAGATTTGTGTGACCAAAGAGGTGAATTTAAGTGGGAATTCGCAAAATCAAAAGGTCTAAAGGATAAAGACTTCTTATGGTGGGCTGGAGTAATACATGCCATACCTCCACAGTGGAAAACGGCTTTAAAAGACATCAATTTTTCAACCGAAAATACGGACGGTGACCAAAAATATATACAACTGTGTAATCGAAAGATTGACGAGAGAAAGATTAAAACAGATATGATATATAATAATATAAGCACTTAATTGAAAAAAAGGTCAAAGTTCCAACGGCCCAGGCACACGTTAATAGACGGATGGAAATGCAATTTGAATGGGCAACAATTTATAATAGAATATACCAAACAACAATAGATAATTATTTAAGAATGTTTCAATACAAAATACTCAATAACATTCTTTATCTGAACCGGGATCTTTACCGTTTCAAAATAATAGAATACGCCTCTTGTTCTTTCTGTCATTTGTATCCAGAAACAATTGATCACTTATTTGTGGAATGTATAGAATCAAAAAATTATTACTTTAAAATTCGAAATTGGCTTAAAGACTTTAATATCTTTTTACCAGAATTCAACAAAATTAACATTGTATTAGGAGTAGAAGATATAACTAACAATTTTATAATTCTGTTGTATAAATACTCATTATACAAAGCACGTGAAAAAGAAAAAACACCATCACTACCGAGGTTTCAAAATTTTCTATGCCATTATGAAAAAATTGAATTCCTTGTGGCCACAAAAAAGGCAAATTATCCCAACATTTAGGTAAGTGGGGAAAAATAGCTAAAATCTTGAAATCAAAAGATATTGTTTTTGATTGACTGGCACAGAAATGATAGATGATAAAAATTAAATCTGTATGTAGCTCACCCCTTTTTGTGTGTATGTGTGTGTGTGTTATTTGGTTTCTGGTGTTTTGTATCGTTTTCTAAATTGTATACTCTGTCTTGAAATTTAACTGTTTGTAATTAAGGTTTATAATTTACGTATTTTTATAATGTTTTTGTAATATGTAAGCATGTAAAAAAAAAAAAAAAACCCTCCATTTTAAAAACAAAAACTATTGTAAAACAAAAAAACCTGTCATTTGTAAATAAATAAAATTATTGGAAAAAAAAACAAAACAACAACAATAAGTGCAAGGGCGGATCCAGGGGGAGGGTCGCGGGGGTCAGGACCCCCCTGTGTTTATCAATGAATATGTCATGAATTTGCGACAGCAGTAATTTTTTTCTGTGAAAAGACTCACTTTTAACATTCATTGAAATATCACTAAGCAATGCCAACCCTCTACCCATTCAGTTGTAAATATAATATTTTTGTTTCTAATAAAAAGTGTTAAACAATCACTAGTCTAAGCAATTAATGTCATTTTCAGCGAGTTTCAATGGCTTAAGACCTTTTCTTTTGGGTTCCCTGTTTGTAAACGTCACGTGACCCCCACCTTTAAAAATTCCTGGATCCGCCCTTGAAGTGGTTGGTAGGGTGTCAGTAAATGGTTGGCAGAGTATCTGATAGGATCAGACTGTAAATTGACCACTTACTGGTAGCGTACCTGACAATATATTGAGAGCTTATCAAGAGTAACTACTGAGTTACTGACAACTTATTAACCACTTACTGACATCTTGCCTATCACATACTGATCCTATCAGATACTGTGTCAACCATTTACTGACACCCTACCAACCAATATTATTACTGCAGCATCTTACCAACCCCACTTATCGCTGACACCTTACCAACAACTTACTGACCCTTATCAACCCATTACTGACACCTTACCAACCACTTACTGATGCCTTACCAACCACTTACTGACACATCAACCACTTAATGATACCTTACCAGCCACTTACTGATCCCTTTCCAACCACTTCCTGGTACCTTACCAACCACTTACTGATACCTTACCAACCATTTACTGATACGTATACCTTTCCAACCACTTCCTGGTACCTTACCAACCACTTACTGATACCTTACCAACCACTTACTGATACTTTTCCAACCACTTCCTGGTACCTACTTACTAACTTTAGTTACCGACATCTTACATCAACCACATGCATCCTTACGTATCAGTGACTTACCAATAAGTACCAACCAGTAACAGTCAGCTGTTTTCTGGAAGACACCCTCTTTCTTCAAAAATTACTGAAACCCCTTCTTCACTAATCAATTATTGTCACTATTTTCTAATCAAAGGTGCCCCAGTTACCAAACCAGACTGTCTTCCTGGTACTTTCATCTACCCTTCCTATGTGCAAGATATTATGGGGTAATTAAGATGTATACAGAAATGTGCCTTAATTGATGATTCAGAAACAAAATATTTTGTTATGATAAGCAATAGACGTATATTCTCTTTGAAGATTGTTATTATTAATAATATATTTGTTTCTTGTACTAATTAAGGCAATGACTCTCCTGCCTTTTATTTCAGAGATATCTTTTCAATGGGTTTTGGGCCATTTAGGTAAGTAATGTAAAACTTTTGTAACAGTTGTTCTTTTTCTGAGACCTGTGGAATTTGTGAATTTGAAATTTTACTAAACTTACCTAACATTTTTGTGGGGCCATTAGAGACTCCTCCTGAGTCTTAAACATGCTAGTCTGAGACTTTTTTGGATCCTTCAGATGGGTTTGTACTTCAGGACTTGCAGCTGATCTAGCAACAACTGATGAAATTGCTACTCAAGTCTTAGAGGATATTATCAACCAAGGAGGCAAGTAATCAGTATAGATAGAACAGTTTTCATATGAGTGTCAGGTAGATATGTCTTCTTATTGTGGTATTATTGGCAAGGGATTACAAGGGATGCAAGAGATAGAATATCACTCATGAGATGGTTGGTCCACCATGTTTACTGGTCTCCTTCCTGACACCAGAAACCCGCCCATTACAACAATACACAGGGAGCCCAATCACCCTCATGGAGCCATGGGGGGGGGGGGGGGGGGGGGTGGAAGATTTGGTTGAGGACACCTTCTGCAGGCACAATACCTCTGATGTTCCTATGTGTTCATGCTGGTGGATGAAAGTGATATGGAGTAGCTTATGAATCCCACATTTTTAGCATCCATACTTCATGTTTCTTAGCTATAGTGTGTGTCAACACTTTGAAATCTCCCATTAGTACTCTCCAGCTACATACCGTTCCATGGTAGAGACTTTATTTGGGCCAATTATTTAATAGACTGGTCATAATTATATACGTCTAATGAATCCAGAACATTTAGTTGTCTTTCATCTCTCATCTAGTGTAAATGTAGTCTTAATTAAACAGTGCTTCAGTCAATTGATAAATACAAAGACCTCATTTAAATAATTGACTCTCAATTACTGTACACAGTGTCAGATGAAATCAAGCAGCAGTACCAAGACAACATCAGATGGATCAAAGAAGCTCAGGAACATCATCTGGTATGCCATAAACTCAGGGTATTAGGGACTGGACATTATTTACAGGGGGGCTGGTGCAAATAGAGGGGGGGCCGGGCACAGATTTTTACGCTCACTCTGTAAGAATGTTATGTGTGTAGGTATGTAGAAAAGGGGGAGGGGCCATCAAAAATTGAGCAGTTACCTTTTTTATTTGCACCAGCACCAGCCCCAGCCCCCCTGTAAATAATGACCAGTCCTTAGGATTATGATGCAAAAGTAACATTATGGACTGCACTGGAGGTGTTGCTGGTGTGACTGCAACCTGCCAAGCACATTGTATATTCTGACCCAAGAGACCATAATAGGTGTAGAATGGCCCCTGAAGAAAGTCACAGTCTCCCAAAATCTTAGTCATTGACAAATTTTGAGGGTCTCAAAGTCTTGATTTTTTTGCTAAAAACTGTCTCACAGTCTCTAATTTTGAAAACAATGGAAATCAACAAAAAAGTGTCTCGGGCTTGCAAAAATATACCTTCATGTGTTGTCTTGTGGTCTCGCAAAGTCTTGCCTTGACCATTTGACACCCCTCACCTCTCATTCGACACCTTGGTATTGATGTCTGGGGAATGTACTTCAGGTGCTTAAGGTTATTTTTAGTAACAGGAAGTTCATGTCATTGCATACTTTATTCATGAAATTTGATAGCTATATGTATATATATTCATAAAAAATCAGGTTCCATTGTTTGAGCACCTTGTGTGCACAATATGGCATCAGCTTCCAGTTACTAATTAAAATTAGCCTTAAGCATGCATGGTCCAAGCACATTGTGCAAACATCAATCTGCAAGTTTCACTTTCTTGTATTAAGGTCTCTTGTCTAACACAATTACTTCGTTGTCCCTTGCAAGGAGCAAGTGTAGCCCTTGAAGCAACCAGGAGCAAGTGTTGCTCGACCAGTTTAAATTGATTAGCGTGCAGCTTTGTGAAGTGAGAGGTTGAGAGCTCATTATTACCAATTCTCTGTCAGATCATCAGAAGGATGTTACAGTGTACAGTTGTGAAAATAGCACAGTCAAGCTATATAGTTTAACATTAAAGTTACACAGTCAACTTGCAGTGATGGTCAACTATTAATCATATTTTTGTTTGCATTCAGGTTGTTGGATCTCAGGCTCGCATCCTCTACTCAGATAGGCGTGGCAGAATTGCTATTGCTATGGCCTTTAACAAAGCCATTGCAGAGAAACAAATAAGTGTAAGTAGGAATCTACAAAACAGTAAGGGTAGATGAGCAGTGGCTACAATTTCTGATAGGCTGAAAAATCTAAGGAGTATAGGCACTGATTATTTGTTCTTGTGGGTGATATCCAATCCATATGAAGCAATGACATCTTCAAGAACATGTATTTCACTTCCTTGTAAGTGATCTGTTACTTAAGATGCAGACTGTGTATTATAAAGGCCTCAAAAGGCATCAACTTGTCATATAACATTGTTCAAATAATGCAAAAGGTGCAAGTACTGTTATAACTTTCCACAAATTTTGCAACTAGGAACAACTGAAACAAATACAACTATGCAGAGAGACCTACTGTACAGTTATACTAATGGGAGTGCTTTTAATTGTATTTCAGGATTGCATTGTTGTTAGCCGTGATCATCATGATGTTAGTGGTACTGACAGTCCATTTAGAGAAACATCCAACATTTATGATGGTTCTAGTCTAACTGCAGGTAATTTTGCCTCTATCATCAGTTACCTTTTGTACACATTGAATTTTGAGTCACTGATGAGGATAACTCTTCCTGCAGACATGGCAATCCAGAACGTTATTGGAGATTCATTTCGTGGTGCGACATGGGTATCTATACACAATGGAGGTGGTGTTGGATGGTAAGCATAGAGTATAATTTTTGATATCATAGGAGTGCAAAAGGGACTGTGTATTGTGTCATAACTTTGTAATTGTCATGACGTCAAAATTCCTGTATTTGGATGGAGTAAGTCGTAGGGCCATGTTAATTAATTAGTAACACACTTTTATTGAAAACAAAGTGGTAAAATGTGTTCAAAAACATTTAATATATGGTTTACAATATATTTGCACGAGGTTGGAAATATCAAATTCAAAGAACTTACATTGTAGCGTCCTATTTCTAAGTCTTACAAACCGGCGGTGCTTCATGGGGGTGCAGTCATGTTTCTGTCCTTCTTGACCCCAAGGGATCATGGGTCCACAGGGAACCTGATCGCACAATTTTAGATCTAACAAAAAATTCTCAGTACTAATGACAAAAGTCCAGTTCTGAGATAAGCTTCACCTGCGAAATACAAAGGATTTAAAACAAGGCTACGTGCTAAAGCCTTTGTCTTATTACGAATGACTGAGCTTTATGCACTAGCCTTTTCTTCGTACGTTTTGTAGGTGGCAAGTGAAGTGTATCTCGGAAGTTGGATTCCTGCCATATTTAAGGCCTGTGCTGATGTGTGGTGACTGTACAATTTTGGGACAATTTTGACAGTCGTGTGAAAACAACTCAGACATAACAAAAAAATTATGAATATTTTTAAAATGCATTTAATGTCAGATTGTTAAAAGTGCTTTCTCTCTCCTAGGGGTGAGTCAATGAATGGTGGCTTTGGATTGGTAATGGATGGCTCACCTGTAAGTTCACTTTGAAATATTCTAATTATTGAAGTAAAGTTTGATTGATTACAGGGTTCATGCTACTCAACCTTAAACTCCTTGAATTTCATTTATGTTTTCAAGACACCTGAAAGCCCAGCCCTTGAATTTTAGAAATTCTGCTCAAACTCCTTAAAAACTCTTGAATTGGATGGGAAACATAGAAATTCACTTTTTTCTTTAACATGTAAGTGAGGAAGAGGATGTCCTAGACAGTGTTATTTCAGACTGTAAAACCATTAGTAAAAAATTGGCTCACACTACAATTCCTTGAAAAATCAGTTTTGGGTCCTTGAATATTCCTTGAATTCTTCTTGAATTTTAAATTAATATCTCAGCACGAAGCCTATGTTTACAGCAGGAAAATGATGATTGTAGAAAATATTGGCACCTGGTGGTCAATTGTTGGGGTGGTAAGCATCCCCCTTTGCAATAATGAGGTATCATGGATATTACTAAAATTGAAAGTGCATGTTTAGTAATGCCAGAAAAATGATGCACTTATTCACATTACCTGTGAAAAAGTTGAAGTTGTTTAGTAGACGCACCCACACACATGTGCACTTGATGGTGTGGTTGTGGTGTGTTCTTCTTGTGAGAAAAACACTTCAGTGGCATCCATAGTATCCTTAAGCTGTCTTCAAGAGCAGCAAGTGATAACATCTGCACATGTCTCCATCTTCTATTGTCTTGGACAAATGGATAATTTCTAGTTGTTCATACTTCTGCACTCAAATGTAATGCTCCGAAAAACTTTGGGGAGACTATATACGACTCTATTTATGAGAGAGGTAGCCCTAAGTCAGGTTAAAACCGTAATTGAGGCCACTTCCGTCCAGTGGCTCACGCATACTTGTCATGTTATCACTTGCTGTTGTCTTCAAGTGTCTAAGCCTAGTTTCTTTGAATATCCAGGAAATGGCTGAACGTGCCAAGATGATGCTGTCTTGGGATGTATCAAATGGGGTAAGTGTTAACTATTGGAAGTTGTGTGCTTATGGGTCTTCAAAAAGAACAGTTTATCTGACATGTATTTTGACTAAGCAAGTGACAGAAATCTGTAACATTTGTTAAACAAACATTGGGTTGCAAGGGTACATGTACTCCTCACTGCTGTGGTCAGTGGGTTGGAGTCCCAGCTCAGGCACTGGAACACCTCCTTTAATTAAAACCAATACTGTTTTAATTTTGAGCTATACTTTGTGGTTAGATGTGGGTAATATGACAGCAGCATAATTATATAATAATGCACAATTTTACAGGCCTTCAATCTGATCACATAAAGCTGCTGCCTCACAATTCAGCCATGTAATTAGGCTACAATGTGGATGACTAGTCTCCCAAATTAGAGCAGATTTTGTATGTGTGAAACACACCGCGCTGTGCCATGGTCGTGTCAGTGCGGTGTTGTTAGTAAAAACATTTGAAATTCATGCCTTAAACGTGCAGTGACTGTGCGGTGCTGTTTTCACAGTTATACGAAATTGACTCTATAACATACAGTGCTGGCCACTTTTATTTGGGGTCTCTAGTTGGGACATACATAGATGGATATGTGGATATCCCTTCAACGCAGAGATAATATACCTGGGAGGGGGACTCCCATCGAAAATGGGCGGGGATGATCGTCGGAAATTTTCAAAAATACCCCTAAAAGATACTGGAGTCTTACGAAGATGAGCGTGGCAGCATAAGATTTTTACCCCTAAAAGATACCAATTTAAAAGCTGTCGTTGCTGTTATTATTATGTAATATGTTATTCTCTTAAAAAGACACCCTAAAAGATACCAGCTTAGACTTTGGAGGCCCCAAAACCTTTAATACACCCTAAACAGCTACCAGAATCCATTGAATTTTTTACCCCCTAAAAGATACGACGACATCCCCGCCCAACGATATATGGGAGTCCCCCCCCAGTCCCCCCCAGTCCCCCCCAGTCAAACCCCCCCAGTCCCCCCCCAGTCAAACCCCCCCCAGTCAAACCCCCCCCAAATAAATTCAATGTACTTTCCACAGATGGCAAGACGCTGTTGGACAGGCAGTGAAAAAGCTGAACATGCCATTTGTCGGGCAATGGAGGAGAACCCTAAACTAAAGATAACAAAACCCAATCATGTCAAGGATGATAGTTTACTAAAGCGTGCTTTTAAACCATGAGATTGTTGTAGTTCTACGTACACATTGCAGCTAGGAAGATATGTGGTATGTAATAGAAAGAATATTCCCATTAAAAATGGAATTGTTTTCTGGAACTACACAATACACAATTGTAACATCAGGGACAGTCTTTTATATGGAAAGTCCAGATTGAAGTAATGTTTTAAAAACTTAAATTAAAGTAACTTAAAGATATTTTTAAAGTAACAATTCTTAGTTTATAGTAATAGTTTTATTGTTTTTCTAGGTGTTTGAAGTGTGAAGTGATTATGTTTGGTAATAATGTCAGTGAGTTAAAAGTAAAACATTTTTAGGAAAATAATACATTATCTCCAGCCATAATTGCATGCCCAGCTAGACTAAAGTCTTGAAAATCAAACTCAATTTTCAGGCACGTGGAGTTTTCAACATTGATGTCAGAACACTTGGTTGCTTTTACAGGAATCTATCGCCCAAAAAATTTTCACGGGAGACTTTTGTTTGGTGGGACATGTAATTATGCAAACTGTGGAGAGATTACTGACATTACCGACTGTGTGAATTATAAAGGCTACGCATGGTCACATGAAAGTGGCCATGTCCAAGGATGGATGGAACAATAAAAATATTTTACATTGTGCAAAGCCTCTATTGAGTTCTACTAGGGATGGTCTTATGGTGTTATGGTCTTGCAAAGTATGGCACTAACCATTCACCTACTCTTACTGCAGTTTTCGGTATTCTGCGAACTTTGACTTTCAAACGCCAACTGCTAATTTGCATTTTTTGCTTCTGTCAATCAAAAGTAAAAATCACCAATATGAAGAACTATTTAAACCACAATGATAGTATGGCTAATACACATCACCTAAAGATCTTACTTGGTCATTTGGAAGGATTTTAGGAACTTTTAGTATTGATTGTGTGATGTGTTGTGGACAGAAGTGAATATTAACCAAATTCCAACAGACTGCTTGAAGGTCGGAGTTTGCAGACTATTGAAAACTACAGTAAAAAAGGCTACAACAGGTTGTATGTTAACTGAAACCTTTATTTGTGAATATACAAAATATTTTACATTCTCTCCTTTATTCTATTATAAATTTGCTTTAGACAACTCTCATCCGTTCCTTTAATAACATTCAATTCTATGAGTGGGATATAATATATATTATATCCCACTCATATATACAGACCTTGTTTCTGGAATTGTACACTGTTATCCACATAATACTGTGAACTAGATATACCATGATAGAGTGATAATGATAGAGTGATTCTGTTTAACCCATGAAAAAATAGTAAGCATAATAGAAGACTCTAAAACTCAATGGCTTTATACAGATATTGCCCTTGTAAAAGGGCTTTATACAGATATTGCCCTTAAATGTCCCATACTTCCCTAGGTCATCTTAATTTGGATAATTATTAGACTTAGAAATTTTCTACTGAGCCCTGAAATCATGTTCCCTAGGTTGTCTTAATTTGGATATTAGACTTAGAAATTTTCTACTGAGCCTTGAAATCATGTACTATAAGTAGCAAATTTTGGTGAAAAAAATCTGTTGATAAATAACTGTAGGATATGAACCCTAGACCTTCTGCATACCTATACGCACCTTTAACCTCTATACTACTGAGCCAACTGATGGAAACTTATCAACAAAAAATCTTTTTATCTGTGATACTGTGAATAGAATTGAAAAACAATTGTTTATAGGATTTCCTTCTTGGTATTCAGTAATGATCAGATCATTAACATTGTTTGGGATTGTTTTTGTGTAAAAACCTCAATCATTTAACAAGCCAGTTAATTACCTCGAACCTCAGCTTCTATTATCCTTATACATCCTGAGGGCCTACAGCCCTCGAGATGTGATGTGGCCAAAAAAGCCTCAGTTCTCGGTAATTAACTCTACTTATTTACTCATTTAAGCACTGCCCCTGATAAAGCATTGCATTTGAGGGTAAAATTATCAACAAGTGCCACCCTAGAATAAGTGCAGCATTTATGCATGCAATGCGGCACTTCATTGAAGCATTATTATCATCACTTTTGTCTTGAATAATGAACAAAACAAGAGTATGATACAACTCGATGTTGGGGTATGAACATTTGAAACATTAATTTTATTTTGTCAAAATTTGCTTAATGTATTGAATCATTTATAAATATGATGATTTTTTAGTAAACTCTGCCCTCAAATTAATGCTGCCCCTGGATAAGCTGCTCCATGCCTGGAAACCCCAAAAATTAATGCAGGTGTGCTGTGGCGCTTAAACGAGTAAATACATGCAGTAACAGTAAATGGTTGACAAAGTGAGCTCATATGCCTCAAACAAACAACTGCTCAAAATGATCATTAAGCTATTTTAGAGATAAGCCTATTTCAAAAAAGGTTGTTATACAAAAGGCCTGAAGCCCACGCAACTAGACTGAAAAGGAGTATAAATTAGGTAGTTACAAAACTTCACTCTCTTTTTGGCTTGGGTCTTGATTTTTAACATAAACAAATTAACTTCTTTGGTGTATAAAGTCAGAGCATTAAGCTAGATTTGAATTGTTGTGTAGATATAGTTGTGTGGCTTAATAACATTTAGTAATTTCTACCCATGCTTCCTTTCAGGTGAGTTGCGTAGGCTTGTGGCCTTTTGCCGTACAATGTTTACTGAAACAGGTGTATCCAACAGACAGCAATACCACTATAATCATGAATTCAATCTATTCTTCTGAAACTTGCAAACAAATACATGACTGTACAGTTTGGTCATATACAGTGGTGACCATTAATTGTCCCATACGTCTTTCTTTCACATAGAGTCTCCAATAATTTTACTGTCTGTGACTGAAATGTTCTTTGCCTGTCACCTATGACAGTGTCTGCTAATTCTACTGATGATCAGTTTGTAGTAGAAACTTGGCAATTAGCTGATCAAAAAAGAAAATGGGGAAAGTCAAATTCCACTTTAGGGAACTTCAACTTTCCCTTTTTCTTATGTATGGTCTGATTTTTGATGAATTTGAAAAAGGCCCTACGCAACTGTTATTTAAAGTGATTATTTTCACTTATGTCGACTTCGTTTTTGCTTCATCTGGGCTGAACACTGTGGACAGTACCACTTTCCTTTGGGTGCATCTGTTAGACCAACACAGCCATAGTGAAACCATTCTATTGGACACTGCAAATTACAGAACAAAAGAAACTATAAGAAACAAAAAGGAAAGAAAGAAATAAAGAGAGAAAGAAGGAAAGAAATAAAAAGAGAAAGAAGGAAAGAAAGAAGGAAAGAAAAGGAAAAACAAAAGGAAGAGAAAGAAAGAAAGAAAGAAGGATAAATGGAAAGAAGGAAGGAAAGAGACGGCAAAAGAGGCATTTGAAACTCACGTCGTCATTATCACATCCAACCATTTCACCATATGAAACCTAAAGTGCAAAGAAAATTGGTCAGGAAAGTAAAATCTCACTTACATGTATGATGCATAAATGGCATGAGTTTTAACTATATTAATATTAATTTTTAATTATTAATTACCTGATTACAGAGACAGTATCTTGGCTCATTGGGATCATAAAACCAATCAGGGACAGCGGCTGCTGCTTCTGCAGCGTCTTGAGCTGCAACCTGTGCTGATGCTGTGGCTGCAGCAGCATTGCTGACCATCTGTGAGGAGGAGTTCTTATTCCTGTAAAATATAAGGCAGATTTTGCTCATGATGATCATGATTCATGCATGTCAGGGCAGGGCCATAACCAAGGGGGGGGGGGGGGGGGTGCACTGGTATGCATCCCCCTGTAAAAACCCAAGGTCTGCTTATCAGTTTTAATTGTGCTAGCTCTCACTGAACATCAGATCCACCTCTTTCCTCATTCTTGATAAATTATTTAATCCTTGTAGATACAATGTACTAAATAAATGTACTTACTTTTTAGTTTTCTTTTGTGATGAAGCAGTAGGCACTGTTAGTTGAGTTTGAGGTTCAACAGGAGCTACAGGCATAGTAAGGGATGACGGCATGGTAGGTGTTGATGCCTCATAACTGGCAGCAGGTAAACCATTTAAACTTCCAGGATTACTGCTGCCAGATAACCCTCCTAGTGCTCCTCCACCTGAAAATAAAAAAACATATAATTATTTATTAATAAGAGTACTAGATTTCTTATTACTGTGAAAATAGCACAGTCACAGTCACAGCACGGTTACGGCCAGGATTTCAAATGTTTTTACAGACATCATGGCACTGATGTCATAGACACCACATGGCGCAGTCCATTTCACACTTATACTAAATCTGCTCTACCAATCAATGCTATAAATACAACAGACCAAGCATTGTACTCTTAGGCCTAGTTAGTTCTGATGCCATACTTCCCAAGTGCCATTCTCAATTCAAATTCTACAGTTAGAGTCATATTATTCTGCTGGCTCTGTTGTGCTGAATGCCAAGAACTACACCCATCTCATTTTCCAATTTGATTGCAACAATTTGGCACAGCACATACATGGCAGGAATGTCACCCAAATTTTGTCTTTTAACCTGAATAGGGGGTTACATGTACATGTACATTGCACCGTCGAGTTCTTTGTAAATAATTCCACCACTTAAATGTTAACTAAATAAATAATAAATTAAACTACATTATCATCAATATACTGGCCAAATAACAAACTGCCCTCTTGAAAACGTTCAGCGGGCGAAAATTGAATTTGACGGGCTGCAAATACATTTGCAGCCATGTTGCTGATTGGCTGAGAAGGCATCGTGCAACAGCCTAGTATATTGATGATAATGATAATGACATGACTTTTGTCGGTATATTGTGTGCTCAGGTGCAAATGAAGCTACTCTGGCCACAAATAAACAATATGCCCTCCAAAAGTCATGTTTTACTTATTGTCCTATTAATATATACATTTTGAAGCTTACCTAGATAATCAGTATTGCTTTTAAATGGAGTACCATAAGGAGGTTTTAATGTATTTGCTATTCTTTTGTTAGGTTGTAATTGCACTGTGTTTGATATTGATGAATAACCTGCAGCAGTAGAGCCAGCTCCAATCATACCTAGAACAACATTATTATTTCAATTAGTATGTTGTAGTATGTAGGCTTCATATCAAATAGGAGTTCCGTTTCATCTACATTTAAGATTAATTTAAATTAACAATCTAGTAAGCTTTCGAGCTAAACTGAAATTTTGGATTGCAACAGCTGCATCAGTGGTTGGTGATTCAATATCATAGAGTCATAGAATATTGAAAACTGCAGTAAACGCCATAAACTAGTGATTGGAAGCCAGCTAGTACATGAACATATGAGAAATCTAATAACCTAAAGTATGGCATTTTTAAAAATTGAGTTGAGTCCTTAATAATATATTATATACTTTACATGTATGTAAGATCAAGTTGATCTTAGTCATAGCTGTTATCTATAATAAGGATATTACATCTGTGCAGCTTACCAACAGTTAATGAAATTGATGGTGACGGTGACTGGGGTGTCGATACTTTAGGTGATGGTGACATTGGAGGGTATGAACTCAGTGGACTGTAGCTAGACCCATAACTTGGTAACATTAAACCATGATCTCCATTGGTTAAATCATTGCTAACTACATCTACTTGATTATATTTTCGCTCTGAAACAACACAATTTGAATATATTTGCCACTGTTATCACTTAGAGGGGAGTGGAAGGATCGCGTGGTACTTTCTCTGCTACAATGTAAGTGAAGCTCAATTTTCACTGACCCCCTCCCTACCTAATTCACCACTGTCTGGACTTTCACCTGGCCCTTATTTAAAAATTGTTTAGCTTTCAAAACATTTTGTTTGTTCCATTTTCATATGCATGTACATCATACTTTGTAAAAATGATAAAATGAATTAACATCCCAGGCTATTAGTTACTGGCAATATAATGGTATGCTGATGAATCAGAAACCTAATAAAATCAATACAAATCTTTCAGGTGCTGTACTGTATTTATAATATTAATAGTATTTATTGCTTACTTTGTGAATTGAATGTTTGTGATGGTGTTAAATGGTTATTTCGGACTGTCGAGGGTTCATGTACTGGTTCGTCTAATCTCAGTGATCCTGTAACCAATAATAATAAATGTAATTATTACATTCGTTTGTAAGTAATAATACTATACTTTTGGCAGTGATTCTGTGAATTTTGCATTATCCATGGTCACTCTCAGGTCATTCTGCACCTGTTATCTGACTTATAGTACATGTAGATGTGTGTACATGTGTATCATTGAAAAGACGACAATCGCTATAATTAGCTATAACTGATGAGTGTTCCACAGTTAGTGCAGGTAGTGGCCAGTTCTTGACTGGCAGGCGACAGTAATCAGGCTGTCCTTTAGAAAAAGGTTGACAATTTACACCTTGCTCCCTCACAGAACTCACTACTTACTTTGTTCTAGTATTTCTGTTATTCCAGCATTATCAGCCTCGAGTTCCATTTTAAATTTTGTTAATTCTTGATCTAGTTTCCGAAGGTGTTTATCAACCTTAGGATTTGTTACACAAAGCAAATATAAGCAATATTATTCAGATTTGGAAAATTATTAATAGTAGAGTACGTGATTTTGCAAACTTGACAGAACATGAAACAGGACGCTGCTGCACACTCTGGTGAATTTTATTCAAAATTTCTGTTGATGTCGTCGACAGCAAAAAGGACACCAAAGCAAGCAACTAAATGGTGTCCTGATCAACATGCTGTGATGTTGTCACAGTAGTCACACAACAGACAAATCATTGTCAGTGATAACTCCGTCATCTCACTTCCTGTTCTCTGACGTTGCCTTGCATTTGCTAAATCACTCAAGTATCAATTGAGTGCATGTTGATCATGTTATCATGACGTCATTACTAGTCATCAACATCATTTCATTATCATTCCCATAAATAGCTATATACAGCATCATGGACAAAGAGATGGTGGGCTCCTTGGGCTGTTAACCCCAGAATATTATTTAGACAATATTTTGGAATGTGTTCATTACCAGTAGCCTTATGTTACTATTGCACTACAGGTCAGCACTCGATTAGCCTTAGCCCCCTCCCCCCCAAAAAACAACAACAAACAAACAACAAATTAAAACAAACAAAAAATACACATATCAAGACTACCCCAACCTGGGGTCCCTACATGCCAGACTTGTTACTACAATTTTTTCTGTGTGTGTGTGTGTGGGGGGGGGGGGGGGGGGGGGTTGGTCAACTTAAGAGGTTACTCCGACCCATTAACCCTTTTCACATAGTTATACCATTAATCCTTTGGACTTACCAACTCATATATTTGTGATGCTGCTAATACTTTCTCTTCTGCATCTTCCATAGATTTTTGATATTCCTGTTAGTTATCAAGATATTGTACAAGCAAAAATTTTAGAATGCTTATAAAAATAAACAGATCACTGATCCTATTGTTTTTACAAAAATGGGTTATCTTGTAAAAATAGTATTTGATTTCCAATTATTTATCTCTAATCCTTAATTAATATTATTACTTGCCTCTTTTATTTGTTTATACTGTTGTTCTTTCCATTCAGGTTTGGCTTTCCGACAATTCATAAAAAACTGTTTTACTCTTATATCTAAATCATCAATTGAATCTGAAAACAAAAAAGAAACACAAAATAAAAATAAAACTTTGGCACTCTGAAAACAAAGAAGAAACAATCAGAAGAAATTAATATAAAATTTTACTTTTTTAATTTGTACTACAATGAAAAATCTTGTTTTGGGTTACCTGTGCTCTCATACCACAGGAAGTCCAAAACATAACTTTGCAAAAGCTATATTACTTGGAAGAAAAAAATTATTTTATAGCTTAAGTTTTCCTTGATATTATGCACTTCAGCAGATGTCAATAAATAAACTCAATAATGTTTTAATTTGTTCGCTTACTCTGTACTGTTAAATCCAATTCTCTCATTTCTGTGAACCTTTCTCTCAATTCTAATGGTAACTGCTCAATAACTGCAAGGTAATGTTACAAAATTAATTTAAATACATCACTGGAATAGTTTGATAAATTATTGTAATTGATATTAATTACCTGATAAAAATCAAAATAATCCCACTGAATCAGGTTAATAATTTTTAATCTAGGCTTTGTATCAAGATTTTTCAAAAGATATCAAATGTGACTTTTGAGTGGAGAAAGCTACACAATTTGAAATAGAAAGACAAGAAGAAAAGGTTGTTCATTTAAGTGTTTCATAAAAACTTATAAGTCCCATTTAAATTCAAATAAAACCAAACAGTGGTTTCATCTTTTTGCTTAAAAATGATTCATCAAGTTATTTTCAATAAAATAAACAAAATCAGGAATTTTTTTATTCATTTCTTTCCGTATTCCCTCCCCTCCCCCAACATAATATAGAATGCGGTCACGTGACTTTGACCATCCGCCATTTTGAATTTTACCTCGCAAAAAAAAGCCATTTCCAAAGAATTTCGAAATGGAAGGAGTAACTGTTGTAAAGCGAAGTATAGCAAAGTAACCAGTTATTACTACTGGGTTATTTGGTTTATGGAATGTGACAAAAAATGCGTGACTTTTGGGGAAAACGGCACGGAATTATCGTGTGGTTCTTGAGCTGTTGTAGTCTTGAGTGCGCATGACACGAAAAAATATACCAAAACAAACTTTTAAAATTAAAAATATATCAAAACAAAGACAAATTTAGCTTTAAACAAAAACAACAATTTCAAATTTCTTAGAAATATGGCAACTTCCGAAGAAAATGGCCACAAAAATTAGATCTTGAAACTCAAGCCTTGCTACCCCCCGCGAAGAAACAATGGCGTTACCGCCATTACAAGTTTCAAAATTTCGTCTTAAATTTGAGTGTTTTGGTCAGACATTTTCAAAAAAAGCACATAGGTGGTTCAATGGGTAAACATTCTAATAGACTATGATACGTACGTTCCAAGAAATCCTCTAAATAGAGCATTTTCAGGCGACTTTTCTACCGAGTTTCTCCTTCTTCTTTTTCTGATGATTTTATTCCTTTCTCGCTTCTCGCGCCCATGCGAAACCGCGCTTTTGCTCATGCGCCCAAGGGCTACCGCTGGATGCTCGCGTGCTCACATGGCGAAACACGTTCAGAAAATAAACAAATTGAGCTCAAAAATCGCAGAATTTATAAGGCTTAAACTAACGGTATCAGATAAATTTTCTTTGTTTAGAGCTATTGGAAGGTAGAACCACCATGAGCGCTCTCCTGAGGCAATTAAATAGGGGAGAATATTGGCAGTTTTTAGGACGACGATCCTCGAAGAGAATGCTCTGTTATTCATTTCTTGGTCAGTCCAGAGGCTTAGCTACAGAAAATAAGGTAATTGCCATACATTTATTTGTTTCCTAGCATGGTAACAAGATGTATAGACTATGCAGGTTTGCAACTGTGCACAGCTAAGATGAAATAAGCTTTACTGTTTGAGAAGGGGTAGATGTTCAATTTTTACGTTCAAGTTAAATAATTTATAACTAGCTTATGTCAAAGTCCAAAGTAGTAAGGGAGTCTATTTGGTATGTAAGAGCAATGAGGAAAAAAATATAGTGCCGAGGAAGGGTCCTTGAGAAGAAGAAGAAGTTGTTAACAATGTTGGGGGGAGGGGGTAGTCCCAGCTATAAAGATATCAAAATTTTGTTTTATTGCAAGACGACTTCAGAGAAATGCTGTTTATGCTTTCTAGGAGGAGCTTAAGAAGACAGTTCTGTATGATTTCCACCTTGAACACGGTGCACGAATGGTGCCATTCTGTGGCTGGTCAATGCCTGTGCAGTACAAAGAGGGTGTCATCAAGTCCCATTTGCATATTCGTGAGCATGTTGCAATATTTGATGTCACACACATGTTGCAGTTTAAACTACATGGCAAAGATAGAATTAAGTTTTTGGAGAGTCTAGTTGTTGCTGATATAGAAGGCCTTCAAGAAAACACTGGG
This sequence comes from Telmatactis stephensoni, assembly GCA_029948255.1. Taxonomy (NCBI): domain Eukaryota; kingdom Metazoa; phylum Cnidaria; class Anthozoa; order Actiniaria; family Isophelliidae; genus Telmatactis; species Telmatactis stephensoni. The sequence goes on from JALIZF010001854.1 coordinate 831,228, forward strand.
ACATTGTCTTTATTTACAAATGAAAATGGTGGGATCATGGATGATTTGATTATTAATAAAAAAGCAGATGAGCTATATGTTGTTTCAAATGCTGGTTGTGCAGACAAAATTACAGCACATTTGATAGTAAGTACATGTAGAATATATATCAAATCTTTGGTAGACAAAGAATTCCCCCCCCCCCCCCCCCCCGGGTCTGTACTGCACCCAGTAGACCATGAATGAGTAGCCTCCTTCACAGCCATTATTAGTTTTGCTCCCATTCCCCTATAGAGCGGTTGGTAGGAATGGACTGCAGAGGAATAGGAGTGAGACTAATAGTGGCTGCAAAAGAAACTATGAAAAAAGATGTGATTGTATTAATTTCCTTCATTTGATGATAATGATTTTTTGATTGTCATCATCACAGTCTCATTTGAATTTCAGTAATATTTGAAATGCCATCCCTATCAGGAATAACATGATTGTAATCAGCAATCAGGATATTGCCGTGAACTTACAATGACCCCAAAACAACATTTGAGTCCAATTTGTTATCTTTCTAATACAATTTCACAAAGACTATTGCATGTAAATGTAATGATTTAATGTTGTGCATGATACCAAGGATGGCTAATAATCAGATGAGAGTGTCGCAGAGTCTTTTGTCCAAACTGTCATATTACCCTTATACTTTTAGGATAGACTTAATAGTGTTTCTAAAAGTCAAGATGTTGCTCTAGAAATATTAGAGGACAAAGGTCTCGTAGCTTTACAAGGTAATTTCCAGGTATAGCAGCTTTCAATAATTTGTACTTTCAAATTAATTCCAGTAAGTTAGTCATTGCTCTGGCATGGTTATATAGTACAGTTTTACATTTACCTCTCTCTTTGTTACAACCAAAATGAACACCTTTCATAAGCAACCTGAGTTGAAGTAAAAGACAACATGTTTTAAACAACCTGACTTTCTGCTGGTTACCTATTCAAATCACTATAGTTGGCACCTCTCATAATATGGGACTGCTTCTTGTAAAGGGTACCCTGGAGATCAGTGGCTTTGACACACTCTCAGAGTTATCTTCGATTTTTTAGATTTATAGGATTTTTTTAGGCCTAAGGGTTTGTAAAACCTCTGGTAGCTCACTATAGCTGCCTCACTTCCATGTTCTTTTCATTAGAGATCCTGTCTGGGTGTTTATTGGTCAATGGTAATTGGCTTTGAATTGATTTATCTAGCCAATCAAATCACAATTTCTTGCTAATTTTAACTGACCAATTTATTATTAGATGGAGGATACATTAAGCTTCAAATGTATGGAAGTGAGTCAGCTATACAATGACACAACAAGCCTCATGAAATGTTGGGCATGAAAAAATAAATAAATGAAAATGAAATGAAAATGAAATGAAAATGAAACGAAACGAAATGAAACAAAAAGAAATGAAAATAAAAAAGACTAACAAAAAATGCCAGAAAGAACCCCAGAGTAAGTCAAAGCCTCTTGTTGCCAGAGTATATAAAGGGCTACTTTAAGACTTGACATTTTTGAAGGTGGTTTACCACAGTATTCGATAAATTTTAAATGGGAAAATATTATTTTTAGGTCCTAAAGCTGCAAAGGTTTTACAAAGTGGAGTAGATGGTGATCTTTCACAGTTAACATTCATGTGTGGAACAACTACTAATGTATTTGGGATACAAAATGTCAGGATTACAAGATGTGGATATACAGGAGAAGATGGATTTGAGGTGAAACAGGTCTACCTCTTTGCTTTAAACAAATATTTGCCATATTAAATCACTTGTCATTTTCTTGGGTATTGCATTCTTTGTTTCGAGATAATGCTCGAGAAAGGCATACTCTAGAGAATGACATGGTCTGAAATGGGAAAACTGGCTCTAATGCCAAAAGACACATACCATATTGATTCATTGAAGCACCACCCTCGATTAAGTGCTGCATATGAAAGCAAAATTACATCCTCAAATAAGCACTGCACATACTCACAGAATGAGCTTTTCTCACCCCTTGCATGGCATTTTAATTGTTTTAATCTAACAGCAACAAAAAATATTTTAAAGAGCACATCAAAACTATTAGTTGAAACTACCTCAAAATTTCAATATTTTGTTGGTGTGCTCTTTTCAATTATTATATTTTTGTTCCTGTCTGATTAATTAAGGAATATATAATGCGTGCTCATGTCTCTTTACTGTGATATAAACATGATGGAAGATGTAAAGCAAGAGAAAAGCAAGCTTAGGAACACGAGGCGTAGCCGAGTGTTTTTCTTGCTTTTCGAGTGCTCTACATCTTCCAGAGTGTTTATATCACAGTACAGAGACATAAGTGATCGTTTTATATTGCTTTTATAAATATTTTCGATGTCTTTTGAGCGAGCCATGTCTCTGTCCTCTGATATAAACATGGTAGCCAGCCAATCAGCGCGCACGTTATATCTCAAATATTTTATAAAAAATAATATAGAATGTTACGGAAGGAGTGAGAAAAGCTCATACAGCCGTTATTCAAAGAACTATCTGGCTGTCATCTGGAATAAGGAAGAAAGCAAGTGCAGCCCAATGTTGAAAGTTTTTGAAACATTTTTGTTTTGTCATTAACGATAATATACCATTCCAAAATATTGTGATTTGCAATAAATGCTGCCCTCAAATTAATGCTGTCCACAAATAAATGCCATATCAGAAATCTTAAAAATGTAATAATTAAGTGCCGTAGCACTTAAACAAGTAAAAATATGGTATCATGAGTTGTGTTAGTCTCCTACGCAGCCGCAGTTTTGTTGTCACACTAGGGTTTAGCCCCCAAAAACAAGTTGTCACACTAGGGCTTAGCCCCCCAAAACAAGTTGTCACGCTAGGGCTTAGCCCCCCAAAACAAGTGGCTGCGTAGGAGACTAGAGTTGTGTAAACTTGTTTGTGATTAAGTCCACAAACTGGGTTTGAAATTTGATCTGAGCTCAATTCCCAAGACAAGGGCCACTATCATAAGAACTGCTTTGTATCTCTTCACTTTTTTGAGTGTTTATTAATACAAAATAATGTTGCTTCAAAGTTGTCTGTAGACAAAGACAGGACAGCAGACCTTTGTAGCTCTCTTTTGACTAGTCAAGAAGCAGAGGTCCAACTTGCAGGTCTTGGTGCTAGGGATACTCTTCGTTTAGAGGCAGGGCTCTGCTTATATGGCAATGATATTGATGAAGACACTACCCCACCAGAAGCAGTATTAGTCTGGACTATAGGTAGGTCAAGTGTTTCTAAATGTGTTGTGTTATGTTATGCTGTTATGTTATATAGAGGATATTACATGGGCGCGCAGAGATACGGATTTTATCTTTGAGTGTTGAAAAGATCTCTCACGAGTGAGCGCAGCAAACGAGTGAGAGATCTTTTCAACAAGAGAAGATAAAACCGTATCTCCAAGCGAACATGTAATATTCTATTTATCATATAATTATCAAATCAAGAGACAACAAACTATTCTAATTACCGGAAATAAAGACGGATAATTAACATAACAATGAGATCCCACAATGCTTTGCAACGCATATATTAATCAGCCCTCAGGCTTTTGTCACAGTTCCTCTTGACAACCGAGGAGCAAACATCTCGACTTTTGGAATCTTTCCTGATCGCGACACGCCGTCATCTCACTTATGGATGTTCAATTTCCTCGAGTTAACGATCAAGCACCCGGCGTTGCTCATGCAAGGTCAATTCCCCCCAAAAGGAAACCTTGAGGTAGGTTCTAATTCAACTTAATCGGTAT